>OZ038484.1:114215368-114527868 GCA_964036315.1 Acanthosepion esculentum
TTTAAAATCATGTTTTTCAAGACAGAAATGTTGTTCTACAGGTAATAATCTTTCATGTTATGACTTCTACAGTTAGAGTCGTGGTAGATTGAGAAAGTAGATTTAGTGACTGAGTTAGTGAACGAATTCGAGTGTTTAATGTGGTTGCAGCATAAACTTCTTGTGTTGTTACATGGTTGGGAAAATCCTGTTGTTTTTGTTGTTGGTTTATTACGGATTACCTTGTCCCCTGAAATGTGGTTACTACCTATGACTTCTTTTAGGTTCTTAGGTCTACAATATGATAGAAGACCGGGTCCTCAAACAATTTTTTTAAGTCTGGTTTGAGATGTAGTATTTCTCAGCGACTTTTGATTATTTGGGATAGTGGAGGCAGAGTGGAATTGAAAGTAGTTACTAGAGGGATGCGGCTGGGTTTATTTTTAATCTTGTACATTAGGGTGTCTTCTCTAGGTGTGGAAATTGCTTTATTTATTTGTTCCCTGGTTAGGTGTTGTTTATGGCCACGTGTTGTGAATTGATGCTCCAGATTTTCAATGTGTTTATTTAGTTCTTCATTGTGGGAACATATCCTTCTGATTCTAAGTGGTTGTGAATAGGGAAGGTTCTCTTTGAGGTGTTTAGGGTGGGAAGACTTAAAGTGTAGATAGTTGTGGGTGTCGGTGATTTTAGTGTGTAGTGTCGTTTGTAGTTTCCCGTTTTCATCTATGTAAATGCAGGTGTCTAAAAATGTTACCGATCTTGTGGATTTTTCATAGTCAAACAATTGAGTCGTGCACTGTGTTTAGGGTCATGAGGAATTGGATAAGTTTATCGTCACTGCCCGTGTATACAAAGAATATATCATCGATATATCTTGCATAGAATACGCAGTTGCTACCGATGAGAGGATAGATGTGGATCTCCTCAAATTTTCCCATGAATATTGTAGCATATGATGGGACTGCAATGGTGCCCATGGCACAGCCTCTAACTTGCAGGTAGTGTGCTCCATTGAAGTTGAAAGTATTCAATGTAATATGCTCCATGAGTTTGATGATAACTTCTGTGGGGGTGGGTCTTGTTTTCTTCTTTTAGTAAGTGCTTCCTGAAGGGCGGTTAGCCCTTCGATGTGTTTAATATTTGAATAGAGCGATCTTACGTCCATAATCACTAGAATAGCATTTTCTGTGACTGTTTGTATGTGATTAATTTAAGTAGATCTGTTGTGTCTCTGATATAAGATTTTACTTCCTTAGCTAGGTGTTGTATGTAATGGTCTACGTATTTGGAAATTTTGGTCTTGTGGCAGTTGAATGATAAATGACCGGCCATCCTGGGTTGTTGCTTTTGTGTATTTGAGGAAGGAGATAGAAGTGAGCAGGGGAGATGTTTGTGGGTGTAAGTGTTGTGCATGTTTCCTTGTCGATTAGATTGTTGCGAAGCATTATGTTTAGTGAGCTAGTTAATTCTTTTTAGTATTCGGGAAGAGGATCTGTAGGTAAGCTTTTATAGCTTTCTTTGTCATTTAGCTGATCCTTGGCCTCTTCATGTATTCTTTGATTCCCCAGATCACTGTGCGCCCCCCTTGTCAGCCTGTGTTATGATTACGTCATCTCTATGTGTCAGCGTGTCAAGGGCTATACGTTCCCCTTCAGTAATATTGTTACGTGGCAGGTTACATGCTATTGTTTTCTTTATGTCATTTCCTACGGCTATTTCAAATTGTCTGTATAGTAATGTCTGTGTTTTGTGGGGTGTATATTGTAGTATCCTTCTCTTTTAATGTATCAAGTATGGAAGGTATGTGATCATTGTCCCCATAGTTAGCTTTTAGTCGGATTCTTCTGAAGGATTTCAGGTCATTTGCCATGGTGTCTTTATCAAATCTTGCGGGGCTAGAGCAAAAGCTTAGTCCTTTATTTAATAAACTGAATGTGTTGAGTGAAAATTTATTGTTACTTAACTCGCCCGTATGGGTCAAGTTTGTATTTGTAAGCATGGCGAAGGTCTTTCGCAAAAGCTCGAAAGCTTGCATTATGTCTCCTATTAGGGATGCTATACCCCCTTCCAAGTGTCCTGGCTTATCCCGTTTTTTTTTTAAATGTTGAGTCTGTTTCCTGTTGATTGTCTACTAGGGACGAATCTGGGTAGTCTGGGATGTCTAATGGGGATTGATGTTCTAGCTATCGTTGATGGTAGCGATGTTATTGTTGGTTGTGGTGCTGGTGTTTGTCTGTTGGGGTTGTTGCGGTCACCCCGGAGGGGGGCGATGGCCCGGGCGCCCCCGAGTCGTAGATGAACGATGGTCACAGGGAGCCCGCCACATTTTTACTTAGTGATCTGACCAGGTGAAACAACATGGACAACAGAACGAAGATGTGTATGAATTATGCAGGGGTTTATTACATGAAGGAGAATAGGATGTATATTGTCAATGCCGGCGGTTGGTCGTTGCTGATGCGGACTCTGCTGGTTGAGGGTTGATAAGTGGATGCTCCAGTCGGGTCGACGGTTAATGAAGTGTGGCTGCTCTGGTCGTGTCGACGGGGTTGCAGGTTGTAGATGAGTGCGGTTGCTCCGGTCGTGTCGACGGTTGGAGGTTGTTGATTGCGTGGCTGCTCCGGTCGTGTCGACGGTTGGAGGTTGATGATTGCGTGACTGCTCCGGTCGTGTCGACGGTTGGAGGTTGACGATTGCGTTGCTGCTCCGGTCGTGTCGACGGTTAGAGGTTGAAGTGAGTGTCGAAGAACCTTCCGTAAATAATTACTATCAATAGTGTACCGGAAAGGTTTGTTGGTCGTCGCAGGTGTGCTTTGGTCGTCAGGTTTGGTTAGGACTGTTGGTTGGCTGGTCTGGTTATTGCTGCTGGTCGTGGCTGGCGTTGCGGGTCTGCCGGGTCGAGTCCAATCGAAACCTCCCGTAATAATTACTAACAATAGTGTGTACAGGGAAAGGTTGTGGACGACGTGCGGGCGACCAGTAGGAGTGGCATGCCGAGAGTCAGAAGTGTAGAGAGAGAGTGTGTGTGTGTTCCAACTCGTGTCCAATAAAATAAGTACAAATACTGTCAAGTTCATAAAAATATAGTAAAAAAACACAGAAAGCATTTCAACTATATTGTAAAGAACAAAGGTCTAAAATATATAATTCTAGCATTTTTACACAGACATAGCAAACATGTGTAAATCTTGGTGCAGATATCCCCAAAACCAAAGTATTCTTCAAATGTTAATTAGTTCTTTCCCACCAACTCCTGTTTCTAGTGATGCAGTACTAGTTTGGCAGACTGTATCAGCTCCAAAATACCCACCACTACTGTATTTAATTATGTGAGTGGGAGCTACCAAAAATAAAATTTATTGACATTGGCACTAGTATTTTTATTGCAACAATTTCTTTAGTAAATGAAATTATTTTGGACACAACTCTTAAATCAATCTTATCTATCAGTGGTGAGAAAATAATCTGGGGATTGAAATTCCTTGTTTAAAAACATTTTTCCAATGGATATTCAGGATGACTGATGCCATTGATCTTTATTGGGTTTGATTTTTTAATATCTTTGATTTAACCATAGACTGTAAAAATCAGAATTTTCAAGACAATATTACAAAAAGAAAGATTAATTTAAATCTAAATACATTATTAATAAATTAATATCTGTTCATTTTTGAATGAATTCATAAAAAAATACCAAATGTTACCTCAATTCATGAAGACAAAACTGGAATATACAGTAGAGTTGATCACAGAATAGATACAGGAAGTAATGCCCCAGTTTTAGCCTAAAGCAGACAAATTCCTGCAGAAAACTCTAAAGCAGCATGAGTAGAATTTAAAAACCTTGGGAATGATATCTTCTTCTAAAAGTGTGGGAACAAGTTCTCTCTATCTTCATTTATAATCAGTTGGTAATTATTGATGTTGCAGTGATTATCATGCTCTGAATAGTATTACAAAAAGTGATTGATTTCCTTCATCAATTCACTCATTTACCTCTAAACTTGCCAACAAACGTTTTTCAAAAATAGACTTCAGCTTATCACCAGATAAAAATACATCCTGATGATGTACGTAAGAATAGAATTATATTACTTTTGGATTAAAAAAGAACAGAACAGCCACAACATTACAACTCTCTGTGGATAAAACATTTGTTAATAATTTGTGCATTATACAATATCCTTGTATTTAGTGATGATGAAACAGCATATAAAAATGATTTAGGTAAACTTCTTAAAGTTTTAGAATTAAAACAATTTAAAAGATTCCTTTCCAAAAGTAACTTTAATATATCTAATTTATAAGTTTTGAGTTATAATGTGAGTGCTCATGAGAATGCACAGATAGTGTCATGTTATTGTTGCAAAAAGTGACATTATAGTGATATTATGTAATGTATCCACTTCTTATCCTAAACCTTTCATAACAAAGCTTTGTATAGATCTATGAATGATTGCCTTCATTCATTTTTTCATCATCTATAAAGTTAATTAAATCCAGATACTATTAGCAAAGTAGAGATAAATCTTTAAAAGGATTTTGTATAGAATATGGATCTTCCCATAAAAAATTGATAAACATACAATATGTATACAATATTCTTAACTTCACTGCATCTACAAACTGTCCATATAAATATTGTTGTACCATGTCCTTCAGTCATTGATTCAGATACATATCTAAGCCCCTATAAATATCTTTTAACATGTAGAAACGATTGAACTTGTTTGAGTGAGGCTCAACTATTAACTGAAATTACTGCACAATCTGTAACTGAAGCTTTTGTAAATGCATGAATTATAATATTTTGACTTCAACTCCATATTGAGATAAATGATGTCAATTTGAAATTGAATTGTTTTTAGAACTATCAAAAATTATTACATACACTGTAACCTTTTAATAGATAGAGCACATGAACAATTAAAGCAGCAATTAGACCACATAAAAATCATGGCTCTTGGTATTACCAATTTACTCCTTGATATATTCAGTACATCTAATGGATCAAGTTTCTCAGTATTTTGTACTGTAACTGATATTGCAATATTAATTCCACAACTGTTGATTAGTCCATCTGATATTAGTTAATGGTTCTTCTTTGATTGTAAGTTTATTAAGAATTTGTGTAAAACCATGCTACAATTTGATGTAAGTGACCTTTCTAAAGGAAATTTTCATAAGTTCATTTTGAATGTTAAGTATGTCTTGTAAAGTATGGATTAGGGTGGATCATATCAAGCAAATTATACAGGGCCTGACAAAGTTCTACAGTATTCACCAAAACATTTCCGCATTGAGATGAACGATAACAGATATGATTAAATATCTGTGGACTAAAAAAAATATCAGTTACAGCACAAAATATTATGTTGAAACATTCATAAATAAAAGTATTTTTAAGGATAATGTTATGGTCCAAGTTCCTTGTACCACGGTGATGGTCCAAGGTTAAAACCAATGAAGAAATAACTCGAACACAGGTATGGAATAACAAAGATATATTACAACAGAAATATAATACAAAGAAGTAGAAGTATTAGTAATGACTATCAGATTTGGTTAGAGTGAACTATGTTGTCTCGACAAGTATCACTATTCCAATGTTCTTACAATTATCTATCCTCCCTCTTGAGAGGCGCAGTATTTATAATGTCAGGAATAGTCCATTATTATTATTATTATTATTATTATTATTATTATTATGGGTAAGTTCCCATAACACCCCCCTTCCGAAACTTTTGCGTAGCAGGGGTTTTTAATATTTTTTTTCTTTGGATCTATTACTAAAGGTTCTGTTAACTTCCTTTTTCTGGACGATTTTAATGGTTCTGGCATTGTTTGCGGCCTTTTTATATCAAGTGTATCGAAAATCGTATCCATCACTTCTTCCTGAGGTGGACCATTAGCATCCTCTAACAGTCTCTTTCTTATTTGGTTTACATGTCTTTTATGTGAGAATTTGTGACCATGTACTATGTAAGCCATATTCCCGATTCTTTTTTCAATTGTACCTTGCTCCCAGTAAGATGTATTGTTTTTATATGCTTTAAAAAAAATTTTTCTCCTGGGTGGAATTTTCTTTTTGGTACGCACGACTGTGTTATTTGCTTCATTTGTTTTGGTAGCAATTTATCAAATACTGATCTGATTTTTCTGGCAAACATCACTTCTGCAGGTGATAATGCCGATGGCGTAGCATTATTTGGCGTAATTCGATATACCTGTAAAATTGTTGTAACGCTTTTCCCGTAGGCATATCATATGCTTTCCTTAACGCTCTTTTGAGTGTATCAACAAATCTCTCTGCTTGCCCATTTGATCTTGGGTGATATGGCGGGGATTTGATATGTTTGATTTGAAAAATTTTGCAAAACTCTTGGAAGTCCGCTGATATGAATTGCGTTCCATTATCTGTGACTAGACAATCCACTACTCTGAACCGAGCAAACAGCTCGTGGAGGCAATTTATGGTAGTTTCCGAAGTAGGATTTTTGCAACGAAACACCTCCGGCCCTTTACTATAACTATCAACTATGATCAAATAGTAGAAACCATCTATTGGACCTGCATAATCTGCGTGTATTCTTGACCACGGAAAATCTGTCTCTGGCCATGGCTTATGGATGATTGGCGGTGCTTTGGCTGCTAAGGAACAACCATTGCATTTTTCCACCATCTGTGTAATGTCCTGGTCCATGTTTCGCCAATATACATAGCTTCGCATCAGCGATTTCATTCTATTTTTTCCTGGATGGCCCCTGTGGAAATCCTTTAGGATTCGCTTTTGTAGTGTTTTGGGAATTACTACCCTTTCATTATAAAGTAGCACATTATCGCATAAAGAAAAGCTGTCCGATATTTGCTTATTTTTTCTGCTATTTTTGCTTTTGTTTCTTTTATGAATTAATCATTTATGGCTTCATTTTTTATCTCTTGTAGTGTGACGGGGAGGTTTCGAACTGTGCAACATAGTACTGTCCTGATATCTTCTTCATGTCGTAGGGCTGCGATTACCGAATCTTCCAATGGCTCTGTTTTCGTTGGTATAAGTCTCGACAGACCATCCGCATGCCCGATTTTCTTCGTTGGTAGATACTCCAATCTGAAATTGTAGTTCAGTAGAATTGAACCCCATCTTAGTAAACTATTGGCAGTGTAAACCGGTAGACCTTTTTTCGAATCAAATATTGTTAATAACGGCTTGTGATCCGTCTGTAGAGTAAAAAATCTACCATAGATATATCTATGAAATCTTGTGACTGCAAAAATAATGCCCAGAGTTTCTTTCTCTATTTGTGAGTAATTTTTCTCTGCTGGTAGTAAAATTCTTGAAGCATGCGCAATGGGTTTTATTGTCCCATCCGGCATTTTATACAGTATACACGCCGCATCCCAATAGGTGCTCGCGTCACTTACTACAATTATTTCTAATTTTGGATCGTAGTGTGCCAAAAATAAATCCGAAGTTAACGTCCTAATTATTTTGTCAAACATTTTCTGGCATTCATCTGTCCACTCCCAAACTTTTTCTTTCTTCAGCAGTTCGTTCAGTGGTGCGCAAAGTTTATGCATGTGAGGAATGAATTTCTGGTAGTAATTCACTAAGCCTAGAAAACTTTGTAATTCTGTTATGTTCTTTGGAACTGGCATTTTTTTTATTGTCGTTGCCCTTTCAGTGTCTGGTCGTCTTCCTTCTTGATCAATGATATGGCCCAGGTATTTTATTTCCTTTATAAAAAAATTGCACTTGTTTTCTTTTACCTTGAACCCATAGCTTTGTATTCTCCTGAACACCTCTTGTACGTGTTCCCAGTGTTGTTCAACACTTTCGCTATTTATCAATACGTCATCCAGGTATGCAATTGTGTACTCTAGTCCGGCGAGAATAGTATCCATTGTCTGTTGGAATATAGCCGGCACGACCTTAATCCCAAATGGTAATCTTTGGTATTTGTATAATCCTTTGTGTGTGTTTATGCACAGTAATTTTAAACTTTCCTCATCGACTGGAATTTGTAGGTACGCTTCATTTAAATCTATTTTTGAGAAAAAATTTTCGTCGTTTAATTTTGTGAATACTTCTTCTGGACTGGGTAGAGGATAGTGGTAGTCTTTTAGCGCTGCGTTCAAACGCGTTGAGAAATCAGCGCATACTCGAATCTCCCCCGATTTCTTTTTGACGTAAACCGTAGGTGCGGCCCATTGACTGTATTCTACTTTTGTCAATTAATTTTTGGTCATTCCATTAAATGTCACATTTGTAATCACTTCACCCTCAAATTTTATTTTTCTCCCAGTTACCGATCTAGCAATTTTATTGGTTCTTAACATGGTAGGTTTGTTCCGTTTTCTCCATGTTTGTACGTTAATAATAGTTAAGTCCGAGCCGGAATCCAACTGTAGTCTGACTTTTCTGTTTTGCATTTCTACTTGCACATATTTTCTTATGTTAGTCTCATCCGCTTGGTCAGTCCTCGTGATTCTTATTCTGCTTTTGCTTTCTCTTCTAGTCCAACAATGAGAACTTTTATGTCCTACTTTTTTTGCATGATAGACAAGTTTTAAAACGGTATGGACAGTCTTTATACCAATGCCAAGTCCCACAGCGATAGCATGGACTGGGTGGTAGTTTTTTCTGATATTGACTTTTTGAAGTAGGAAAATTTGTTTTACCTGTTTTTGAGGAGGGAAAATTGGTTTGGTTTCTTTCTGGGGGGGGAAGTTGGTTTGTCTTCGTACTTTACGTATGTGCACGATGCCAGCTTCTTCTATATCTTTTGAGTCTTTCTTTACACTTATGCATCTCTGACAGTCTTCGGCCAGTTTTTTAAGTGTCAAATCTTGTTCACTCTCCAATTTTGTAAGGATTCTGCATCTAATTTCTGCGTCTTTGGTTGAAACCAGGCCTTGGACGTATATTAAACATTTGAAATTGTCCGGGCTGAGTTTCGATAACTTAAAGTCATCACAATATTTGTTTACAATGGAAGCGAAAGTTATGTAATCTTCGCTGTCCTTTTTTGTTAGGTTCAGACATTTCCATCTTTTGTAGAATAGTGAGGTATTAGGGCTGAAAAGTTCTGTTAACAGTTTTATGGCTTCTTTGAAAGTTAACTCCTTTGTTTTCCTTGGTAGGATGTAATCTACAAATTTGGTATATTCGCATGTGCCTAATTTTCTTAGTAATAGACGTACTTTTCTTGTGTCTGACCAATTTCTGCAGTTAAATTCATATAGATCTTCGTACCTTCAGAAGTAAGTTGCAAAGGTTTTGTCTTCGTTGGGTGCATGCGTGAAATCTTCCATAGTGCTCCAAATAGCGTCTTGTGAGAGAACTGTTTCATTTTCAGAATTTTGCCCTTTATTTGACATTACACGTAGCAATAATTCTTGTAATTCAAGATGTTTCTGTTTGTTTTTTTGTTGCTGTTCAAATTGGATTTTCATAAGTTCCACAATGGTTGACTTAAAATCTTCCATGTTAACGTAATTTTGTGTATTTTCCCTTAGTGTAGCCTCATATTCTGGAACCTGTGTACGCCAAAAAAAAAAATTTCCCTTGTTGCCACAGTAAAATTGATGTCCAAAAAGAAAATTTTCTTTTTTTTCTTTTTATATGTTCGCGTAGAACTTGTTTTTTTAGAAATCTCCACGTAGAACTTGTTTCTTACAGTTTACTCATTGACACTATTATCTGCGACGGATAGCAAAAAGGTTTGTCCTCCGTGTAGAGAGTTCGTTTTTTTGGAGTTTCGTCGTCGCCACTTGTTATGTGCAACGGATAGCAAAAAAGTATGTCCTCCGCATAGAGAGTTTGTGTTTTTGAGTTTCCTCGTCGCCACTTGTTATGGTCCAAGTTCCTTGTACCATGGTGATGGTCCAAGGTTAGAACCAATGAAGAAATAACTCGAACACAGGTATGGAATAACAAGATATATTATAACAGAAATATAATACAAAGAAGTAGAAGTATTAGTAATGACTATCAGATTTGGTTAGAGTGAACTATGTTGTCTCGACAAGTATCACTATTCCAATGTTCTTACAATTATCAATATTTATTTGCACAAAAGTACAAAATGTGGCACAAGGCCGAAAAAGGGGAGGGGTAAAGGCTGGTCATAACTTACTATCCTATACCTAGCTAATCAGATTCGCGACCCATTCATACATTACAATTAACCCATTCACCACAAGAACTCATCCATCGCCATTCAAACCTTCATCCACCATAATACCACATCCACACCAGGGGAACCTACAAAAACGCGCCCCACACCATAAAAATTTGATGATAATAAAATACATTAAAATTCTAATAATGAAAAGATGAAAAGGGGAGGGAGATGAACCCAATAACAAACTAAAAGATTCAACAATTATTTAAACTAAATATAATTTATGTTAGTAGGGCCCGTCCAACCCTCAAAATAGAGAGGCCGCTGTATTCTGCCCAGGGGACAAAATCAAAAAGCACTCTCGCTAAGGGAGTGGGAAAGAGATAAAATAACACGGACATGGGGAAATAAAAGGGCTGACCCAGTCGAGATAAAAAACGAGGACCAAAAAAAAACTGGGGAGGTTGGGAATCTCGACTTGGATCATAACAAAAGAGATAACCGGGAACAGGTTAGGGACACACTCACTCACATTGGCTAGGTACACTGAAGCTTGTCTAGCCTAACCGGGGGGGGGGAGTTCCACAGGAAACCACCTCGATGTGACTTAGGTTGACCTAGAAAAGAAAATCAAGGCTAGCCCCGTTCAAATGAACCAAGCTCGCCTCTTTTACCCACCTTTCGCTGAAGACTGTCGAATGCAATCGTTTTCGATCAGTTCTAATCTTCATCTTGAGCTGATGCTCAAAGAATCGGATTAGATCCTGATGCGAAAGATGATTGCCTCGCAAGACTTCCTCCATGCGCGTCGTCCATATCACCATTCGAGCTGCGTATCACGTAGGGAATCCTTCGCGGGCTCCTCCACTAATCCCCGATAGAAGACTTTCCTAGGCCGTGACAGGTCACTGGACCGCGGAATAGCATTCAAGGCTGACCGACACTCACGGAGGAAAAGCGATTGGTCCCGAGGTCTACGACGGCGCTCAACCCTCGAGATGGGCGTTCTGATGGTAAGGCGAGGGAACGCGTCCCTAACAATCCCCTCCAGAATAGGATCTCCTCTAGTCAATGCGCGGCGTAGGAAAGCCAACCGAGAGGCACGGATGTGACTCACCAAGTGTGGCATTCCCAGCCCCCCATGACACGGACGTTTAGTGCATACTCGTCTGTCGACCCTGTTACCGCGTCCCTTCCATAAAATGGAGGATAGTGATCGCTCGAGCGCCTTCCTGTGGGCCTTACAGAGAGGAAGTACTGACAATCGATAAAGAACCAGGGGAAAAATGTATGTAACACACACGTCCGCCCTGCCCTTCACAGACAACCTCCGTCGATTCCAAGTCTTGCCGGCAGAACCGATCTTTGCTAGTACTTCTGACCAATTCTTCTCCAGCTGGAGGTCGGGTCCAAACCACACTCCAAGAATGCGGACAGGACCGTCCGTCCAACCGAAGCGGCCTGGAAGATCACGCCCCTTCCAGGCACCTAACCGCAAGCCGGACGACTTGTCGCGGTTTATCTTGGCCCCTGTCACCTTCTCGTACCGATCAAGCGCCTTCTGTACCGCCTCAATGTCGCCACGGGACGACACGAAAGCAGATACGTCATCGGCGTACGCGGAAACCCTGGCTCGAGACCCTCCAGGAACGGCGATTCCGCGTAGGGCCGGACTGCATGTCTCGTCCTTCAGCCGGTGAAGGAGAGGCTCCAACGCCAAAGCATAAAGGAGAGGCGACAGCGGACAACCCTGACGAACCGACCTCAACAGAACAAAAGCGCCCGATAACTTTCCGTTCACCTGTACCACAGCACTGGGGGAGCGATACAGGAGGCTAATCCAGCGGCAGAAGTCGCGTGCGAATCCGGCGGCCTGCAGGACAGTAGCAAGGTAGCGATGGTCGACCCTATCAAATGCCTTGGACTGATCCAAATTGATCAGCGCAGCTTCTTCGTTGTCTTTTACTCCCTCTAGGATCGTGTGGATCAAATGCAGGTTGCTCTGAATTGTTCGGCCCCTCACAGAACAAGTCTGCTCAGGTCCCAACAGAGACTCGGCAGCTGACTGCAAACGCTCCTGCAGGATCTTGGCCATAATCTTTAACTCTGTGTTTAGCAGAGTTATGGGCCTATAATCATCTAGTTTCCCCCCAACACCCTTGCCCTTTTTCAACAGAGTGATCACACCCCTGGAAATGCGATTGGGGATGGACCCCGACCAAAACCAGTTGTTGAACACTGCTGTCAAAATCGGAACAAAGATGTATGACAGCCTCAAGTACAATTCATAAGGCAAACCATCCAGACCGGGCGACTTGCCTCTGCCGACCTTCTTCAATGCCCCGTGGACTTCGCCCTCCGTGATCTCTCCCTCGCAGCTAGCTGCTTCAGTTGGCGCAAGCCGAGGAAAGTCAGCTAAATAGCTGCGAAACTCCTCCTCACGGAGACCAGGCTCCTTGGTAAAGCGGCTCTCGAAATGCCGCTGAAACGCCCCATACATGTCGTCAATCGACCGCAGAGTACGCCCCCTCTGGGGTTTCGACTTGACGAATGTAACGATCACCACCTCGACGGACTTCTTCCCGACGCAGATCTGCGCCCAGGTTCACAGCTTCAGAAGACATCTTACTTAACTTATGCCTAATTATCTGACCCATGTAGCGCTCGCTATTCGAACGCTGCAGGGCCTCCCTAGCTAGGGCTATCTCTAGGGGATCCCCCCCCAGCCTCCGCCCGGGAAAAATTAGCCTTAAGTTCTTACAATTATCTATCCTCCCTCTTGAGAGGCGCAGTATTTATAATGTCGGGAATAGTCCATTATTATTATTATGGGTAAGTTCCCATAACATAAAAATAACAAAAATTTTGTAGATGATATTTTAAACAATAATAATTTATGATTAGATGAAAGTGATGTGAGTGTTAAAAACCAAACACGTTTTATGACATTTATTATTATATATGTTATTATTATATATTTATGTATTTATATTATTTATAAATATTATATATTATAGTTCTCATTTGGAACTGCATTTATATAATAAATGCAGTTCTAACTCAGATGAGTTCCAGTAATTCTGAAATAAAGGATCACAAACTTTCAAATAATACAAAGAAATCATCTTTAGGTAAGTTAATAAATTGGAAAAAAAAATTTTTTTTAACAAACATGGACTCTCTTCCCTGCAATAAGACAGTATTAAAAGGACAATTTTTTCCCATGACACTGCTTTTTTTTAACTACCTTCACTCTTTGGCAATGTTTATTATTTTAAAAATGATGATTAGAATTGTAATAAAACCTAAACATATGATGAAAGTGAATTTATTTATTTTTCTTTGGTCTCGAGAATTTAGAACAAAAATATTAAGCATTATTTATTATCTACACCAAGAGACTCCCTTTCTCCAAAAAAGAAAATTTGCAAGACTGATCTGCAACAAAATCTACATAGCAATTTCTTGAAGTTGATATTTTTATGCTTCCTTTTATTTTTTAAAATGTGAATAATAACATTGACTAAAATGTTGGAACTTCTTTTGTTTTTATATCAGGCACAAGTTCATTTTTATGAGCATTTCAAATAAAACTGTTTACTATGAAAAGATACATCTGCAGAAAATTAACTTACACTTTCACATAAAAAACTTTGTGCAAAAATGTAAATAAGCTGCAGTTCCAACTTTTACCATCATTTTTGGAAGTTTAATTACTATATTAATTGTAACTATGACTAATTAGCAAGGATGCTATAAATGTTTTATATAAAAGAAGTTCAATTTATTTGATAATTTCCTTTGCTCAAAACATTAGTGAATATTTGCAGTCCTTTTGTTATTTTAATAACTTATTTTGTTGTGTTTTTCTTTGAAAAAAATTCTTTTACAGAAAAGAGATAATATGTCCAAAGTCTACCTTATATTTCCTTCTCTGTTGAAAAAATTATAATTAAATATATTTTGGAAATAAGGAAGGAAAGAAAGAAAGAAAAACATTGAAACTACCATTTTGTTAGAAAGAGAATAGGAAGAAACATTAAGAGAAAGAGAGAGCATGAAATAATGAAGAGAAGAATATGTGACTAGTAAAAAGGGAAAGAAAGAAACAAATAAAAATGATGCTGTGAGTGAAAAAATGTGACCAGTAAAAAATGACTGAAAGCTTGCTAGAAAAAGAATAAGTTGAACAGTTAAAAGAGAGAAAGGAAAAAGAAATGAAGGAAGAAGAAAAAGAAAATGACGACAAAAAGAAAAAGATAAACAAGAAAAAAATGAGATAAAAATTTAAGATCACAAAAGAAAAAGATAAAGGAATTTTAATATATTTATAAAAATGGACAAAGTAAGCAATAACTCGCAAGAAATAGAATTAAAGAAGAAAAGAAATATTTGGAAATGAATCATCAAAAAATAAATGATAGAGCAAAGAAAAAATGGAAAAAATGTATATAAAAATTAGGAAATATGTCAAACTTTGATTATCCTTGCATATATTTTAGAACTGCATCAATTCTGTTTCTTAAATATATATTTGATTCCACCCCTTCAATGATTAAAGGAATTGTCTGAAAATAAAAAAACAAATGTACTTTCTTGAGATCTTGCAGCATATCTAAAATGATAAGGGGGATAATTATGCAAAAACTATTATTGTATATATTTGTGACAAGATTATGCCATTAATAACATGAACTAATGTTCAGCTATTTATTTTATATGTTAAAGGTCTACAAACCTTAATGCACTACATTCAAATAGTTGTTTGGATCTTGCTTATTTCCAGCTTGTCAATGGTATAAGAGGAAAATCCAGAACCATATCAGAAAAAAAGACTTAGGAAAAAAGTCACAATATTGACTAGGAAAATAAAAAAGTCACAACGTGGTATTGCAAGTGACATGTTTGGTATAGATAAACCTATTGTAGCAGGTTTTTCAACCACGCTTATTACCATCAATAATTTCCATGGCAGCAGTTGAAAAATTATTTTTCACTAAATTTAAGTATTGTTGATTCAAAACAGCGCTGGGATCCAAGATTTCCACTATTCACACTGTCTTCAGGGTTAGGTTTACGGATACTGGAGGTAGGGTAAGGTTAAAAAAGGTTAATAATGAAAGACACAGTGGTAATATTTTCCTGTTTCTTTTTTTCCTGTGACTTTTTTTACCTGGATTCATTTTAGGTGAGTGCATGGAGACAGATTTCTGTTAATCTATCAAGACTGGAACATTTGTTTCTTTATTAAAAGAAATTATGAAACATTTTTATAAAGGCGTCATATTAAGGATATATAAGCTGAGAAAAGATAGAACTCTCCCTAACATAAAAAATCTATTATTTTCATTTTATCTGTCTTTAGTGATCACCCCACTTATTTCACTTTATAACTTCTTTGAATTCACTATCCATATATTAGTCTCTTAAAATCCTTGTGTATATTGTATCGCACACAATATAATGTTCATATTTTTCACAACACTATCCTTAATTACAAATGACACTGATCCATGGTCAACAAAAAGTAAAGGATAAATGCATGTGGTAAAAAAATTAACTTGTTTTATTATATGTTGGCAACAATATTATTCCTAGATTCAAATATGTAAAATGAAAGAATTGCTGCTAGTTTGATTTTACTCAGACTTTAGAAAACACAACATGTTTTTTTTTCTGTTCTGCCATTGTTTATGTGATCCCCTGATTGAGTTTGTATATATTCTCTCATGTATTTATAGTACAATAATTTTTTTAAAATTGCTTATTATTATTTATTAATTGCTTGGATAGAATTTATTAAGCAAATACTTTAAAAGAGACATTCATTCTGACACATCACATTCTGATAGTAGAAACAAAAAACAAGGAAATAATCACAGCAGTATTTTTATACTGACTACATTTAAACCCACTGTAGGTAGGCAAAGTTGTCTTATTACTACCCGCCCACTTTACCATTGCTTCACGACTCACCTGCTCAATTTTAAGCCCTTCATGTAACAACAGAGTAAATAATTTAATTTTAATAGGGAAAAATTTGTCTATATTTCTGAGATGAGGTATTATGTACATTATTTACATTATTCAGACTATTGTCCTCATCTTTGTCGCCATATTTATTACAACTCAAGGACACATGGCACAGTGACCCAAAGTGTGAGTTCAATACCTGGTTAAGGCAGTGGAGAACTTTCAGAGGAGAATTAACAGGAGATAACTGACATCCATTAAACATGGCACGTAGAACTAGAACAGTCTACCCCAGTGAGCGAAATAAAGGGTTCAGTTCGACATTCCAACTACCTGAAGAAGGCTGAAGCGTACAACGGCCAAAACGTTGTAATAAATATGGCAACAAAGATGAGGACAATAGTCCGAATAATGTAAATGTAGGGAATAATTTTTACAATTAAATATCAAATTTTGCAATTGTCCTAAAATTTGTCTGAGCACTTTTTTTGTTCAGTGAAAATTAGGAAGAAAGAACGGAATTGTCAGTAGTCAGAAAATTAATGCATCGTTACTGACACAATATGGCTGTTATGAAGAGCAGGGCCAGCTCTAGGGTCTTGCCCCTACCC
The DNA here is from genome assembly GCA_964036315.1 of Acanthosepion esculentum. Lineage (NCBI taxonomy): Eukaryota > Metazoa > Mollusca > Cephalopoda > Sepiida > Sepiidae > Acanthosepion > Acanthosepion esculentum. The sequence continues at coordinate 114,232,059 of OZ038484.1, forward strand.
CTAAACTTTGATACGCAACCCCTCTCTATCACATGTTAATTTCAAAGTTTCCCAACTTGGGGGCCTCAAACCTTTGAAGGAAAATTGGTGGGAGAAGGGTAGTGCTTTTTTTTACTAAAAATTGGGGAATTATCCAATTTAAATTAAAATTTCAGCATATATTCATTATCTACTTTTTACAATGAATAAGTTTTTTTATTTAAAAAATTCTAAGAAAATGTTATTCTTTTTTGTAATAATGACCAATATTTTCATGACTAAATTTTACTCAAAAAAAAAAAATGTTTAAGTCACAAATTTTTACATTTCCATAAAAATTAATTGCCGATGCATCTCCACTGAAAAAAGTTTTACAAAGATTCCTACCCAATACAAACAAGATTGTCTTAAAAATTTGTTTTAAAAACAGTATTTCAGTTTTGGGGAAAATTTTTCATGTGTTGAAATCTTTAAAAAGTTTTATTTTTTAAGCACCATTTTCTTGTTTTTTTTCTAGAAAAGTAAAAAATAGGAATTAGAAATTTTATTTTATTTATTAGCTGTGGACTTCTTGTTAGTATTACTATTAGTAAAAAAAGAAAAAATACAAATCGGTGATCTGCCTTAGTGGATAATCTTGTAATAAAAAATGATTTTACTGAGATATATTACCCTCTTAATTGATTTAAAAGAACTGTTCAGAAAGAAAATTATAATTTAAAAAAATAAAGTGCTGCTGAAATTAGCCCTTCTGAACCAGTAAGCATGGGTCACCATGCAGTTCAGGGTAGTAAGTACCGGCCCTCTCGATTATTATAGTTGATGATTGACAATATAACTTAGGTAGAAAAAAAGTAAAAAGTACAAAAAGCAAAAAAATGCTGCTGAAACTAGCCCCTTTTGGGACTCCAACCTCATCAAGGGTTCCTGTGTAGTACACACCACATCGGCCATGCAGAGGCACAATGCATATTATTAGTTGATGGCTGACAATGTAACATCAGTTTAAAATTAATTAAAAAAATAGCGGATGGCCATAAAATGGTGCTGCAAAAAAATGGCAGAGGCCACAATGGGGCCCCAAAAAACACGAAGACTCTCCCTGGTTGGGGGTAAGACTCAGCAGCCTTGATGAAGAGGTGCTGAAGATTTCACAGCTTGACCAAAACAATATTTTTTAAAAATCTCTTCTTTATACAGATTTGGAGAAGACTGGGTCAAGGACTATTCAGCATGCCATTGTATATGTGTAATATAAATAAGTAAGATTATATCAGTGTAAACAAAAATGTAATTTGAATTGTTTCTCTGTGATTAACAGAGTGGATGCACAATAGAAATTGACTGTTAAAGAAAGATTCTAAATTGCTGAAAGTAAGTTTTTTTAAATAAAAAAAGTTAAATCATATATGACAGTCTTGAGGATATAAAAATAATTTTGTAGAATTATAACAACTGTATGCTGCAAAAACTCCTCCTGTTTTTTCTTCTCCTAAGAATATTGGATCATTGTCCATTACAAGTCTGTATTGTAATTTAGGATGTGAGCTTAAAAATTAAATCAATGTAAATCTTTGGCTGATGAAGGGAATAGAAGTCTCGAAACATGTACCAACATTCAATAAAAAAGTGTGTTCTACATTTGTCTACAATTCGATTGTGTTAATATAATAATTAGATTTTGTGACTAATTCATTTGTTAACTTCAAAATCTATTAGGAAAATCTTATTTGACCAATTGGCTTTAGTAATTACCCTCCATCATATATCACCTCACATAGACTTAAACAAATTAACCAAACAATAAAGTAGTTTCATACCAAACTTGAATGTGAATCCCCTATCCCAGATTGTCTTTCATTGATAAAGCCTTAATCATTCCATCTGAAGAAGCCTATGGGGGAGATGAAGCACAAATCTATAGTTACATTGCAATATGCAAATCTTCATAACATATTGTTTGTTTACTTCTATAGTTCATATAAGAAGACTTATGATGATATAAAAACAAAAATTAGGGATGTTGCAATAATCCTCTTCAATATTTTAATATTTTGCCTGGTTCATTTTCTAGTCTTCTTCAGATGATAAAATGTCTTGTTTTTTCTTCTGCTTCGAATAAAAACTGTAGGCTTATTGTTATTGCACTTGTTGCTGTCTCATTCTGTTCAACCCGGAGGTCTATCTTCAATGAGAATGTCACGATTTTGTTGATGCTCTTTGATTTGTGATCAAAATGGCAAACAATAAACCATAAAATAAGAAACAATGAAGAAAAAGTACAAATGCTTGTGAACTTGATCAATACACAAAACCTGATTAAATGATTGTAAAAAAATTGAAAAAATATTGAAACTTAAACCTAAGATTGTTCTCTGCAACTGCATATTGCTAATCCATTCTGCCTTCTGACAATGCATCTTGCAGTCAGTACGTTTGTGTAGTAGTAAAATTTGCAGTGCTTATGTGTTGCAAATGTTTTTTTATTTATTCAATTTATAGTTATCTGAATTGTGTATGGTTTCAATATTTTCATGGACTGAAAAAGATCTGTGATTCATAAAATATCTTATACTATAAGGACAGTCTATAATTGGTATTGTCATTTTGTCTTTAGAGATTTAAAGTAGTCTATTCAGTCTAAGAAGTACATGAGAAAAAATCAATCGTCTAAATCAATACTAAATTTAAACACAAAATGTTAAGTGTGTACAAAAAGATGCATACAGTGGTATAAATATGGGAAATGTGAGTTTTATTATAAATCATAAAATAATTATTTTAATGCTTCATTAAAATGTACTACTTTTCTTGTCAGAATAGGCAAAAAAAGACTTGTAGCAAAATTACTGCAAATGAAAACCATTTAACAAGATGATCAAAAATTTCAACCTGCAAACATTGTTAAACAGTAACATCACAGTAAGAGGTCCTAAGAAGTGGGGGAATCTAGAGTCCCTGTAAGTACAACTGAAAAAAAAATTAAATATATAGTGAAGTAATCATGTTAACCATAAAAACACAAATTTCATATTTTTCATTTGTTTTCCATTTTATTCTTTATTATTTTTTTTTTAAATTTGCACTAAAAGTATTAAGAAACAGGAAAATTCCATTGGAAATAAAGCAAAGAGTGTAAAACTGCTATGTAATATCAGTCTACCTATATGGCAGAGAGTAATGTACAATTTCCTCACAGATGAAAAGAAAACTTGAGACAACAGAGATGTGGTTCTACAGAAGAATCCTGAGAATACCATAGACAGAGTAAGAGAAATTTTAAGGAAAATGGAAACACTTATACATAGAATCAGAAAGAAACAGTTGAAATTTATGAGACACATAATGAAGAAAGAAGGTTTGGAAAAGCTGACACTCACAGGACATATTGAAGGCAAGAGAGACAGAGGAAAGCAGCTTGTGTAAATGGATGAGAGAATAGAATTGAGGGATATTAAAACAATGAACAGTACTAAGAGCTACAAAGGATAGGAAGTTGTGGAAAGTCATGATCACCTGTGCCCTGAAGGGACTTGGCATGCAGAAGAAGAATGTGGTAATTTTCTTTGATTAATTTGTTGTACTGAAATCTTTTGTCAATTCTAGTTCTAAAAGACTATAACTGAAATGTAAGTAAAAAATGGCTACACTTATAGAAAGCTTTCAAACTTCAAATCAAGATAATGGTCACCAAAATTTTTTCAATTAGATCCCAGCCTGCTCAAAATCCTTGATGTTCCCTTGATCATTCTGTCATAACTTGAGAATTACATATTGTAATATAAAAAAACTTGGACAACAGAAAGTAAATGAAAAGTATTTTTTAAGTCATTTTTTCTGACAGAATTTCATCCAAGAAAGTATTAAATTAAATATGTGGAAAGTATAATCCAATGGAAAAATCATAAAAAATTATCAAATCTGCAAATAAGTTTAGAATTTCTAGATATTGGAAAATCAGAATTCTCCAGGATAAAGGATGCAAGTTCAAATCCTGCTGAAACTGATGCTTTATTTATAATCAGTGCTTTTTACTAACAACCATAGAATAACAGCCTGAGAATTGTGAAAAAAAGCAAGAAAAATAAGATAAAATAAATCCTTTTTTTTAAGTAATAATTGAGACAGAAACTAACCAAATTTAGGGCTCTTATTCATTGCTTTCTTGAAAACCAAAATATTTCCAAACTCCACCCCCAAAGAGAGAGAGAGAGAGAAAATCACAATAAAAATCATTAAGATAATCAATATTGGTATGACTTTTAATGGTTCACAAAGACCGCAATTTACATTTTATTATGAGACTTATATTATTTTGGTAATTGCAAGTCAAGCTTAGTTATATTGGATAAAACCATAAAAAATGGCTGCTCCAAAAAAGAAATACAATTTGCAATTAAAAATAACTTACTGTGTGCAGGAAGGTGCTTTCTGGAAGCAACAGGCAAAATTTCCAAATGAGAAAAAATATATATGCAGCAAAACAGAAAAATAAGTGAAAGAATTTACTTGTGCAAGTTGCCATTAATAGACACACACACATTCATAGCAAAGATAGTTTTTATGAAATACGATTTCCAATGGTTGGATGTGTTTAAAAATATGTTGACATAAATGAAGTATGCAATTAAATGTTCCAAAAGCTGTTGAAACAATTGAATTCTTTGTGTTGTGTATGTTCTCATCAATATTTCAGCTGATCCATTCTATAGGGAGAAAATATGCTTGGGACAAAGGGAACTGGATGACACCTCCAGTGAACAAATTAGAATCACCTGTGTTACACAGATGACTGTAAATGGTATCATCATTAGAGTTTGTATTGTTAGATATATTAACTGAGCTTGTTAGTATATTAACTACTATTTCTATTTACCATCTTCTACTGTAACAAAATATACAGGGAGAAACCTCTTTCTTTCCAAAAGATTTTACGCCTGAAGAAGGTTGTAGAATAAACTGGCTGAAGCATTGTAATAGCAATATAAGCAACACTAAAGAAGGAATTCAGCTGTTTAAAGAATGCTTGAAATGATAACTTCTCAAAATTATACACAGTAATGAAATATATTTTATTGTGTAACATGAACTGTTTTATGGAACTGAGAACAAAATATATAACAGAAGAAAATATGAGAAAACCACAAGTAGAAATTGCTCTTAACAGTAGTTGGTGTTCTTATAAAAAGGACCTAATGTGATATACATATATACATGAGTGTGTAAGAAATAGAACTTGAGGAGAAGTAAGAAATTTTCATATCTGATAAACATGTTAACATTTTGTAATTATAGAATATGTACTAATCACTAATAAAAAAAAAACATCTATTCCAACCCTTGGAAATCATATTTCCCACAATTTCCTTTTCTTAATGGTGAATTCTTATGCACTTTTCTCACACATTTTAAATGCCCATTAGGGATGGTGAAATTTTCTATAATAAATAAAATCTTTTTACTAATTGTGCTTACAACTTTAATTTTTTTAAATTTATTATAAACAATTTCACCATCCCTAATCATAATTCTAACCCTTGAAAATTCTATTTCCCCCAAAAACTAATATTTTTGGGTTTGGTTAAAAAATTCCAACTAATATCACCTGAAGAGCGTACAATGGCTAAAATGTGAATATGGCAATAAAGATGAGGACAACAGTTCAAACAATGTAAATAGTGTAAACCAACATTTCTTTGAATTTTGTTTCTCTTTATCATAACCTATGTTGTTCCTAATTTTCATCAAAGACCTTCCTAATGTCACCAGTTCTCAACTCAGTATCTATGTTGATGACACAACTATTTATTCCTATCTTAAGGTCAAATGGGCAGCTGATCTCAAAAATGACCAATCTGTTGTTCACTGGAGCAAGAAATGGCTTTTTAATTTTAATGTCTCCAAAACAAAACTCCTCTTTTTTAATTGTCTGCCTTTTTGCCTTCCATCAGCATGGCTGATGCTAACCTCCAGGAGAGGTACTAATGTTTTCTGCTAGTATGAAGTGGAAAGTATATTTAATCAAGTGCTTGGTCTGATGATAGGAAAGTTGTTTCAGTGTCATTGTAGGCAAAATCTTTACACATTTATAAGCCTACTAATTGAATATTGCTGTCACTATTAAATGTAAATAGTTAGGGTCTTAGATATTTTTGAATTCAGTAAGCATGAATATATTTTTGTACAGATACCTGTATATTTCTTAAGAAAAAAATAACAATTTTCAGAAATAATCTCCATGCCACATAAAATACTGGATCCTTTCCAATCAAGTGTGTTAAGAAAATTTTATAATCTTTTAACAACAATTTTTTCCTCTATCCTCTGCTTTTTTCATGCATATGATCTTTGATACAGTCTAACTACAGTTTGCCATTGCTTATTACCAGCTGCATGCTATTAAAGCAGCATTTTCTGGGGTTGTTTTTTCTTCTTCCTATCTTCATTGCTGAGAGGCAGGGATCATGTACTGCTATTATGGTTTTTAATTCATAATTGTCCTTCTAGACTGGTTGTCAACCATAGAGAACCCAGTCTGGTCCGCTATTTAACTCATAGCTTGAGAGAGAAGAGATGGATTCATAGTTTGCCAAGTGTATTTGCATTTAATTGAATGTAATGACCTTGAGTAGAATTTGAACTCAGTCCTCTAATTTCTAATTCCAAGCCACAATCTATTGCACCACCTGTACATCCTTGCATTTGGAGAAAAGTGGTGTCAGTGGGGCTTGAATTATTACTCAGAAGCTGGTTAACAAGCGACAACCCATATGCCCCCATCACAAGGATGAAGCCGTTAAACACTTGACAGGTTGTTATCAAATGACTAAGGAGTTCCATCTATTCCAATTTTGAAATCAGTGATCCTTCTTTTAGACAGACTGCCAACTAAGATGAACAAGCTCTGTCTAACCAGTATACAGGGTAGACAGAGTAGCCTGCCTAATCCAAATAAATTATTGTTTTTAGTAACTTTAAAAACCTTTCTTATTGAATTGATAGGGTTTCAACAACTTAGAAATTTCTCATTGGAGTATTTAACAAGAACAGCTTATGGTCAATAAAAGCAATCTTCAGGTCCATACTGATTTGATAAATATTGTCTGAAATTTTGTCGTTATCATTATTCCATGAATTGTTTAGACTAATCTCTTCATCTTTGATGCAGATCAGAATATTAGTCTGAACAACTCATAGAATAATGAATGCAATCTTTTAAGATTATTTTCATATTTTGGGTTATGCTACAGAATTGCTTTGGTTATTGGAGATGTTCCAACTTAAAAAGAACCAATAACTCTGATTTTCCAGTCAGTTTTGTTCTTGTTATGTTATTGTAAACAATCCTTGATTAATTTTATGAAGGAATATTTGCACAATTACAATTTAATGTTTAGTAAGTTTACAGAAAATGAATACTTTTAAAACACTGTGACGATATGTCATTAAATATATTTTCTACCAGAAAATGTCTTACGAAAACATCAGACAAAATTTTCAAAAGTAAATAAATATTTGTTAGAAAACAAAAAAATGTCGATTTACTTGTTCAAGATATGTCAAAAGTTTTTTTTAAACCATTTCACCCAAAGCAAGGCAATAAAATGAAATCAATTACTGATAGTGAAGGAATATGAGGAAAAGAAAACAGTATTGAGGAGAGAGAACAATAAAAGAACAGGAATTAAGAAAACAAAAGATAATGATTGACATTGCATTTAATTTTTTGAAGATCAAAATTAATAGCAAAGCAAGAGTTCAACAAGTGAAAATTGCAAGAGAAGAAACTGTTAGCATAGAACTTACAGTTACATCTAGCCATTTCAACTGTAAAATGATGAGACTTTGCTGCCAATCCAGTACTGCACTTAAATTCATAGTCTAGGTACTAAGGGAGAAAAGCTCATCATAGCAGAAAGTTTATCAGGACAATTACTGTGAAAATATTTATACAAAAGGCACAGAGAAACTATGTTATGACAGTGGGAAAGTGACTGAAGCTGAGATGCTAGGTCAGGACCAATAACATTACAGATATTATTTGGATTTTATCAAGAATCTCTAAATACATAACAGAAGCACCAGAACAAATGTGGCAGCATTATTCAATGTAGGGTAAATATGAATGGTAGACTTATAAATGTGTAAGAGAGAAAAATTGTCTAGCATGATACAGTAAACCAAATTTTCTACCAGCAGACCTAGCACTTGATTCAATATAATCTTCCTATATCATCTGCAGAAAACATTAGCCTGAAATGGCACAATACACACACACACACACACACACACACACACACACACACACACACATATATTAATAATATTTTGCTCTACTTTGTATTGAGCATTTTTTTAAAAGTAAATGCTACAAAGTGTAGATTTTTACTCCATTTGTTCTTTCTCACATTTGTATATATATATATATATATATATATATATATATTCAATTGTATGGATATTAGTTTGTAATGCTGGGTTTCACACTTTTGCGATCATCAAACTGGTATACAAAGAAATATAGTTTAATGTATACTATATTTATGGGATAAAGTGTTCAATATCAAAGATAGAATGTATGTAAATATAAAAGTGAACATAGAAGTCAATACTCAGAGGCGACCAAATGATAATGCTGTTACTGCCACATTTAATGGTTGGTATCAAATTCTTCGCTTCAAAAGCTGTATTAGGAGCTCACCAGATATACCATCTATTGTTCCTCCCAAAAATCTCTACTTTGGTCTCATTTGACCATAAATCTTTTTGCCAGAATGTTTCTAACTTATTGATATGAGCTTTATCATAATTAAGGCAAGCATGCTTGTGCTATTTCGTAAGCAGTGACTTTTTCTAGGCAGGCTGCCATGAAGAACATCATCATTCACATTTTGTTGCACTGCAGATGTATGCACATTGATTTTGACATTGGCCAATGTGTAGTGCCTGATGCTTGCATTTAGCATGAAACAGTCTGTTGCCTCTGAGTGTTGACTTTAATGTTCACTTTTATATATATATATATATATATATATATATATATATTTGCAATATCTTGTATTTATAAGTGCAGTTGCAGTGGTTTATTATAAAAAGAGAAGCTTCTGTAAAGAAATTTATAAATGCTTTTGTCTACAGAAGGTCAAAATGGTCTCCTCTTCATAGATTTTTCAGAGAAGTCAGAAAAAATTTCAGATAAATTTATCTAAAGATGGTGGAGTTTTTAATGTAGGATACTTCAGTGGGTTTTTCACTTCTTTCTATTTTCATGTCACCTTCCACTTTTCTTTGGCTTTATGATCAATAAAATAAAATAAAAAATGTATGTAAAAATAATACTTTCCTATTTTTACATCCTTAGACACATGTATGACCTAAAATTTATACAAAGATATATATGTTTAAACACAAAGGCAGACAGTATTTACAAATACTGCTTTGTACAAATATTCAACTATGTACAATATGAATGGAACATTCGTTCAAGTACAAAATGATATATATATATATATATATATATATATAAAGACATTTATGATATGTTTAACGTTCTTTTTATAGATACAAGTATTTAAGCAAATGCTCTGTTTTATAATAAACAGTATTAAATAACATTTACCGGCCTGAATGTCCGAGAAATTTTCATAGAAAATTTTCGTTCTCATATGAAAATATGTGGTTGTTTTCATATGAAAATTTCTCGGACATTCAGCCAGTAAATGCTATTTAATACTGTTTATTATAAAACAGAGCATTTGCTTAAATACTTGTATCTATAAAAAGAACGTTAAACATATCATAAATGTCTTTAAATAAATTGTCGGACTTTGTCCAATTCAAATATATATATATATATATATATATATATATATATATATATATACGCACACACACACACACACACACAGGATGTTAGGAAAGTTACTGTGCACTTTTCTGATCATACTTTTTATATTTTATATTTCACCCCAATATTATTTTAAGAACTGAAAAACGTGTATTTCTCATCAAACAAAATAAGATGGTTCCAAGCCTGTATTGATGCTAATGTGCATCATTTTCAACTTTGCTTATAATTTCCATTCATGTTCTCCTCCTGTATTCTATATTGAAACATGTTTGCTAATAAAAATATATAAGTCCATAGTGACTTTCAAAACACAGTCAGTACATTGTCAGCATGTTCATAGTTGATGTTATTGAGTGTTGGCTTTTACTTTTTTATTATTAATGCTTCTATTATTTTAGCCATTTTTACATGTCAATGTGGATATCTGTATTTTCTATGAGTATGTTGTGAATGAAGTTTGGTAGGTTTCCGTGTGTTTTTAAAAGAGTCCTAATTGAGCTATGGTCAGAGAGATGTATTGTGAGTCTTCTTGATAGGCATGTAGTGGTATGTTCAATATAATTATTCCCTGTAATTTGGAACTTGCAAGAAAGCTGTGGTTGTTGACTATAAGGTTAGCTGTTTTAAATTTTTTATAGTGGATAATTAATTTAATTTTCTTGTTCTGGTCGACTTTCCCATCACTCCAGATACATATAGAAAAATCTACACATTCAGTTAAAAAAAAGTTTGTTTTGTTTTACAGCATATCAACCTCAATGGGTCATTTAATGCCAACAACTTTTTTTTTCCTGGTAATATTTTTGTTTTGTCAAAAATCTATTTCTGGTAATATTTTTTTCCTCAAAATTGTATAGCTGGTAATATTATTTTCAAAAACGTATTGTTGGTAATATTTTTTTTCAAAAGCGCATTGCTGGTAATAGTTTTTTTTCAAAAACGTATTGCTGGTAATAGTTTTTTTCTTCAAAAATTTATTTCTGGTAATAATGTTTTACAAAGTATTTCTGGTATTAAAACCTATTTTTACACTTTCATAATGCTTTTTACCTCAGTTTCGGGGTTAACTATTTGCCCATAGCTGGGACCCTAACAGGTGCTACCACCCCAGGTCAGGGTGGACCTGGGAACATCAGCAATTAAAAGGTGGTTCCACGCTCCTCAAAGCCTCCTGATCAGAGGCCTTGCTGTTGGACGTAGTTTATCGTCTTACCCTGGATGCGGATGTAGTTTATCGTCATACCCAGGACGGATTAAAAAAAAAAAAGAAGCAAAACAAAAAACATCTTTATGTCCAGAAAAGGAATCAATTATCCAAACACAAGGAAAATGAATAAAAAGCTTAATTGCAGTACTCTGTCAGCCATTTGTGTGTGTGCGTGTGCGTGTTTGTGTGTGTGTGTGTGTATATATATATATATATATATATATATATATATATATATATATATCATCATTGTTCCTGTACTTCTTTGGTCTTTCTTTTCCTTCTCCTCGGATATTGTAGTCATCAAGCATTGCATTTGGGAACTACTTCTAAAAAATGTAGATGGCTCATGGAGCAGAATATTGTCCAATGAAAGATCCATCTTCACTGAATTTACTTGGATCAACATCGCCATAGTCTGCAAGACTATCAGAATCGCTTACTCCACTTGTTTTATCACCATTGACTAATGCGCAAGGCATCCAAACACCATTTTCATCATTCTTACTGTCATTGAAATGGTGATCATTACCATAAGGATCATGTCCATGCAATCATTCCTCTACTTGTACATCATACTTAACTCTTGATTTCTCTTTCCAATACACACAATAATCAAAATAAGGATGGGCAGGGCAATTGCAACCATCATTGCAATAAACCAAGAAGCTGAGGTCAGATCCTGCGTGGCTGTACAAAGACTGGGAAGAGCCACTTTCTTCCAATTACTAGCTATCTCCGCTCTTTGCAACTACTCTGATTTCATAAGTAATTTCTGCAGATAAATTGGATACATTTTGCTATTGGTTGATGATTTGAGGTGGTGTTTTTGGGGAATCACTTTCTCCCAGTTTCCTGTATTCTACGACATGCATCAAGGCTATATGTTGATTAGTCTTGTTGTAGTCTATTTCCCAGGTTACATTGAGAGAATTGTTAGCCATTGCAATTACATCTCAATTAGATACAATAGGTATTCCAGCAGATGTAGTCCAAACATCAATAAAATAACCTTCTCCTCGCCCAGTGTGAGTTACGGACCAAATATGGACTCTGTAATTTGTACTGTAATCTAAGCCTTCTAACATGTGATGGGTACTTGTTGGGTCCCTTATTTGTTCACTTTCATATTTCATTGGAGACAGTTTCATACCATTTATTTTTTGAAAACAAACTGATGTCATAACCAATCAAAATGCCGTTTTTCTTTTCAGGTGGTTCCCATTTCAAATGAAAATAGCCAGTTCCATGAATTAAAGCTGTAAAGGAATGAACTCTGCCAGGAACTTCTTCAGGTGTATTTACATCAACGACATTACTTTCACATCCTTCATAATATATGTTTCTTGCTACAACAGATAAACTAAGTTCTGAGAAAGCTGGAAGATTTACTGTAGCTTCAGCTTTTTTAGTGCTTCGCCATCTTCTTCCTGTTTCATCTTTCTGAATATCAATCTTTTTCAAAGAGGTTTCTTTGTTGTGACCACGTTTCCAGAACAAAATCCTGTAGCCTTTGAAAACACCATTAATCTTGACATTGGATTCCACCTAAAGCTTGCAGATTTTGCAGTTGGTTTATGATCAGGATATAGTTCAAATCCTGTTGGAGCTTCTGTTGGAACATCTTCACCTGAATATCTTATGATTTCATCTGGTTCACCTGAGGCATAGCCAAGATCATTTCTTGCTCAAACAGAAATAGTGTAAGGTTCATAGACTGTCTTGGTGTGAATTTATTTCCTTGCAGGCTCACTGCCATCAACATCATATTTAAGAGTTTTGATGCCTTCTTTTTCAACTGTTACTTCATATTGAAAACCAGGACCATTGAAATTAAGTGGAGACATTTTATTCCACACAATAACCAAGTATTTCTTTTTGCTGGAAAGTGTACAGACATTAACTGGATGTGAATCTGGAACAGCTGGATTGGTGGTGCAAATGGTCAAAGCAGGTTCACTAGGTACTCCTGTACCTTGACTGTTCACACCTCTTACACAGAATGTGTAGTTTAACCAAGGGCTTAATTCAGTTTCCCATTCTTCAACTTTAAAATCTCTATGACCAGCTTCATGCCAAACTGAATCAAATGAAGTCTTGAATTCTACAATATATTGCTGGATTGAAGAAAAGCTATTTTTACCTTCTTTCCAGAAAATAGTGTCTTAGTCTGAATGACAAGTAACATCTATATCAGTTAAAGGATCAGGTGGGCCTTTGACTTTGAGTTCATAACTTTTGGTATCATTATCAAGACCATTTGAGGCCACACAGGTGTAATTGCCTGAATCCTTGTTGGACAAATTAGAAATGATGAAATTATTATTTAGTTCTTTCTTGATGTTTGGGTTATCCAAATCAATCAGTACATCATCTTTATACCAGTTGATTTCCAGATTTTTGAATTCAAAGGAATCGGTGGTGGCATGGCAGGTAAACAAAGCAATCTTGCCAGCTATAACTACCATATCTTCAGGAGCTTCCACAATCATTGTTTTTGTTTGAACAGCTAATTCTTCAGTAGAACTATTTGTACCAAAATGGTTCCTGGCCCAACAAGTGTACTCTCCAGAATCTGTAGGCTGCACATCAGATATCCTCAGGTGTCTTGATGGCAATATTTCATGTCTCTTACTTTTAATCAACTGATATCAGCGAAACCAAGAAATAACTGGTGTTGGTTTTCCATCTGCTTCATATATCAATGTAACAACAAAGTCCTTAGCAACTTTGGTAAATTCTGGAACTTTTTTTCACAAAGAAAGGTGGAATGAGAAGGACATTCGAATAGAAATCAGCCCAAATATGGCCATTGTTATTTGATGCATTACATTAAGTGACTTTACTATCTTTTTTAGTCAAGTTGCAATATGTTAAAGTATTATCTCTGAATACCATGGAAGTATCAGCTGACTCTTCAAAAGTTTTACCATTGATAAATCAATTAACTCTGAGTTCTGGTCTGCCAAGAGCCTTGCATGAAAATGTTACATTTTCTTCTACTCCTTTAATGATATTGACTGGTTCCTCATCCCAGTATGGACAGGATTCAACTTTAACTGTAAATCTTTTAGTTTGCTGCCTTTCCAGAATCTTACTTTTTCCAAGGCACTCATCTTCTCCAGCATCTTCATATTGGACTCTTTTGATTCTTAGATCCAAACCACTATCACCTTTGACTGTTCATCTGGCAGGAATCTTGCCATTCAGTTGGAGCCAAGTAACATTTGGTGTGGAGTTTCCAGCAAAAATATATTTCATCTTCAAATCATCTCCTTTGAGTACTTTAATATCTGTTTCAGAGTACCACATCACTGACACAGGTTCATTAGTTGCACGTACTGTCACTACCTCTGGTTTAATGATATGGTCAAAACCTTGACTGAGAAATCTACTGTAAGCAGAACATACATATTTATTACCATCCTGGTAATCCTCTTCTTTGACATTAGCAAAATATAAGTTGCCATTATAATCCATAAGGACTCGATTATCAAATTTAACTGGCTTTATAGCATCTGAACTGCTATGTGACCAAGACAAAATATTCCAACTGATATTTGGTGTTGGGGTACCCTTGGGTGGTATACACTAATTTCAAACTCTGTCCATTTAGTGGTTTTTTGATAACTGTCTTCGTTTGTTAAAAAGTATGCAGCTCAGACAATAATAACTGAGTTTTGTTAGATACAAATATCCCCAAGCCTTTAGTCACTGCAAAACACTGATACTCTCCAAAGCCATCTACAGTGGGTTTTAAAAATTCTAAGGTGCCAATTCCTAATTGCTGAACAACTTTCCCCTTGTAGTGTGTACTGTTGAGATCCATTTTGACTCCATTCTTGTACCATGTATACTTTGGTTGTGGGCTGCCACTAGCCATGCAAGGAAGCTCTAATTTTTGTTCCTTTTGGATATAAGTGAATTCTTCAGGTTTCTCAGTGATTGATGGTGGAACTTTATTATAATCAATTAACTTGTATAAATACAAGCAAAAAGAAAGATAATACACTATTCCTTATCCTTGGTAACATAGCTGAGCAACTTCTGCCCTATAAGGCCACTATCATCCACCACCAGCCACGGGTGTTTTTATAAGAAACAATTTAATTGCAACCTTTTACTTTCTTTCTTTTTTCTAAAAAATTATGGCAATATTAATTGATAATAAAATCCCACAATTTTTTTTTTTTTGCTTAGGGGAAAAAGACTGAGGAAGAAAGAAAGGAGGACGTCTTCCTGTGTTGTTGTTTTGTGAGTATCTCACAAGCAGAAAGACTACGATATTGTGCGCTGTTTTCGGTAAAATAAATTTTTTTTAAAAATCGTTTTTATTAAAAATAAAAGTTTATGGCTTTAAGTAAATATTAATGAGTAAAGTAAAGTTAAAGCAAATTTGATTACTTTCAACAACAAGCTCATTCCCAAATTCCAATGGTAAAAAAATCAATCTTCTCTTAGAAAGAATTATTCTCAGTGGTTGACTTCTACAATTATTTCATTAACGTATCAGTCGTGGGATCGATCTCCTCTCCTTGCCACTTGTCTTGTGTCCAGTGTCCTTGTGCGAGATTGGACTCTAACGAAAATACCCGTAAAAAGTTTGAAAAAAAAATTGCTTTCTAAAAAATGTTATGTGAAAATTTATTTTTTTTAGAAAAGAAATACATAATTCTGAATAAAAACCAATAAACAACTAAAATTTAAAAAAATAATATGTTGTCAACAACATAGGTAATGAAAAAAAGTTTTTAATATGAGTGAAACACTGAAGAAACTGAAATAATTTCATCTATTTTTTTCACTTGGTTGGAAAAAATTAATAGTACCGTGATATTGCTTTTAGAATGAATAGTTTTTACATAAGAAGAATTTATATCCCGACCCCCGAAAAAAAGATGCGCCTTTCTTTTTAGCTTCTTACCACGTTTCTAGCTTTTTCTTTTTAGAATCATGACCTGGCACTTCAAGAAAAATACTTGCAAATTTTAATTAAATTTTTTCAGTTGCTCATAATAAAAATTGCAATTAATACACAATTTTTCTTCAATATTTTTCTTAAGCTAAAGTTTTCAGAAGTATCTTCCATAATGTTTTGAAAACAACAAAAAAATATTTTTTTCTCTTCTTCAGTCTTCACCTCTCTTTTTTTTAAAAAAGTTTTCGTTTACCTGCGCAGAAAATAAAATTAACATATGATTAATTACCTGATATAAAGTACCAAATTCTTTATAAACTTGTCAGTCACTCACAGGAATAATTTTAAATGAAAAATCTTAAATAAATTCATGGTGGGTATCATTGCAGTTGTTTAAAAAAATAAATTAAAAACCCAACGCATTATGTGCGAACGTGGCTGTTTGATAAAAAAAAGAAGCAAAATAAACTAAAATTTCTTTATTTATTTTTTAGTTAGTGGCATTATTATTGGATTTAATAATTTTTCTAAAAATTACAGTACATCATATGACACACAGGTAATCAATGGGTTTATTAATTCTTTAGTTTAAATTTGAATCTACAATTGCCGCGCCCTTGTAATTCGTTTGTTTCATCTAGTTTATTTTTAACACAAGGTTTCAATCAATTTCTACCCCACCGTCATCTTCAGGGAGGAGGGTGCAAAATAACCTAACTTGTGTGATTTTCCCACACACGAGCGAATGAAAAGAAGGCCAAGCAGTTTTTTTTTAAGTACACAAGAGGAAAAGGGATGATAGAAAAAGGAGGTGAAGTCAAAAGGCCAACTGTTGATTCTACGATGTGTGGCTGTGAAATGTTGACACGCCAAGCGGAAATGGGAAACGGTTTCGTCTAGGACCAAAAAAAAAAAATGAGTGAGAGAAAATCATGATTTTCTTTACAGAAAAAAAACTAATCCTATTTCAGTCAGCTTTTTTTCCTAAGAAATTTGATGTCTTTGAAGCTAGGTGCAAGCAAGAGGGGCGGGAGAATCAATGGATGAAGTGTCTAAACAAATTTTCCAATAAAGTGAAATAAAAATAAAAGTGTAATTCAACACGAGTTAATAAATTTTCCTTTTAGTCGAACGGGCTACTACTTTGGGTTCTTGGTGCAACTCAGGCTCTAGCCACTAGTGAGTTTAAGCAGGTAAGGGATTTTTATTTTATTTATTTTTGGATGAAAAACTTCTTTTGTTATTTATAATAAGATTCAGAAAAGTTTAAATAACTTTACTCCAACAAAAAGGGACACTTTTAGTTCACCAGGAAATTAAAAATTAAAAAAATGATCAGATAGAAACTAAAGAAACAAAATGGAAGAGAAGAAGAATTAAATTTGAATTATTAAAACAAAAAATAAAAATATGAAAAAGAGAAGAAAATTTAAGAAAAGCAATGTCCAGACCGACGTTTACAAAACAGAAGAGTGGAATGGTTAAACTAATTAGCTTACATGTCAGTTTGCTAATGCATTTTTTGATTATTACAGGACGCCCAATAATTGTGGCCTTGTACCAAACTGAACTAAGTAAATAGCTATTATATACGAACAAAAGATTTTCTCAAAAAACAAACAAAAAAACGCCAGAAATTTTTGTATCAAAAAAATTCATTAAACTGTTTTTCTTCATTTTCCTTCTTTTATTTCAATCAATATATTCCCCTGTATTGTCTGAAGTTCTGATAGTACACTAGGGTAGTGCGAAAGTCTTGTCACCCCTACTATAATTTTCTATTTCAGATGGCTGACACGAGCTCCTACACGAAAATGGTGTTCATACAGACCTCGATGTTTGACAGCATCAATGAAAATGAATCCAGTACATATTATGTTTAGACTTCCACTTATTAATTATGGTGAGCAACAAAACAACACACACAGTGCATTAGCTGTTCTGATTGGCTATTCTGTATTTTACAATTTCATTAAAATTATCCTCTGTATTTTTTTAATCTAAAATCTTAACTATGTTTTACAGACTAATTTAGCTTGTTTATAACTTTTTTTAGGTTCTACTTGCCTTGTACATTTTACAATTAGTTTCAGTTTGAAATTTTACCGATTTTAGTAAATTTTACATTTGATTTTAGCAGAACTAGTAACATGTTCATTACAAAATTATTTTAACAGAATTCCTGTATTGGGTGAGAATAGACCTTTTTTTTAGGCAAGAGAGACAACTGTTAATTTTGTAGAGTGTTACTGAAGGGATTTTTTGTGTGAGCAGTAAGATTAAAGGGTACAGTTTATGTGGATATGTTTGAAAGATAACGGTTAATCCTAGACTGGAAAAAGTTAAGATGTAATGAGCAGGAAAGCATCCTCCTGAGATTCTGTTCCAAAGTTCTTGGGAAGAAGCTATCTGAGTAGAACTTACTCCTTACTAAAATAATATGAAGAGATCAATGTACATGGCATGGAAAGTTTTTGCTGGGAGGGTTAAAATTGGGAATCAAGGAATGTAGCTAGTCTGGACACTTTCCATGGAAATAGCAATAGAGTATTGAGAGGCTGACAACGTTTCATCTGTGGGAAAGAGATTGTAAGGTGAAAAACAATCACCCACAAGAGCACATAGGTGCTTTTTTTTTTTTTTTACAGTAAAGTTCACTCTGTACAAGGCCTGGGGGTCACTCAAGGTAGAGGGTTACAGAGTAAGAAGCACAGTTTATGCAGATAGGTGAGGAAGATAACGGATGGCCCTAGACTTGAACAGGTTAAGATTGTAGTGATTGGGGAAGCATCTCCTTTAACTCAGTTCCATAGAGCAGTGTTTTGTGGGAAGAAGCTGCTTGAGTGGAACTTCTCACCAATGGAATACAGAGAGAATGAAGGTAGTTTGCTACAATGTAGCTGTCATGGTGGGGCCTAGCTATAAAAGTTAGAACTGGTGGAACTAAGGAATGTAGTTCATCCGAACACTTTCCATGGAAGTAGCGACAGAGCAGTGAGAGGCTTGCTACATCCCATCTCTGAGAGAAGGGTTGCAGGTTGGAAAATAATAATTTTTCACCTGCAAGGACATGGAGATGCTTTTGGACTCTATCAAGACTGGAAAGTGAGGATTGGGCAGCTACTGCCTAAATATGACAGAATTACTCCATTTTAGGCTTGATCTGGCTCTTATAAAGGTAGAGGATAGTACGAGGAGTCAGTGATACAGGGAACGAACCATTTTTTCTGCATCTTTAGTCATGGATCGTATGTATGAGTTCTACCTGAGGTTTGGGGTTAGTTTAAAGCTCAATAGTCTCTTAAGGCATAGGGCCTTCCTTAGGGGACATCCATTCACATGACAGGTGTTAGTTTGGGGTTCGATCACCAATGATGGAATGTAACTAGTTTGGTTCTCAAAGCATTGAATGTAACTATCAAGACTGGAAAGTGTGCATCTCCAGCCTATATATGGCAGCATTATTCCATTTTCGCTCTGATCTGGCTCTTGTAAAGGTAAAGCATAGTGGGAGGAGTCGGGTACTTACTGAAGTGCTACAGGGAACTGACCATTTTTCCTGCATCTTTAGCAAGTGATTGTATATATAAGTTCCATTTGTGATCTGGGGTGAGCTTAAATCCTAATAGGCGTTCAAGCCTAAACCCCTTAGGCTTGAACGCCTATTAGGATTTCTGTGAGAGAACACCTGTTCATTGTGTGAGATAGAAATTCAGGTGCTGCTCAGTGATGATGGAATGTTACAAGTGTGGTTATTGAGGTTGATATAAAGTTTGTATAATGCTCATAGTTCTGTAAGGAATACTGGAACAAATACTTGTTTGAAGAATAGGTTTAATCACTTGAGAGACATGGATTAATAATATTGTAATAGAGAATACTGTAGTTCAGTGCAGCAATGCGTATCACTCAAATGCTACAATTTCAATCCACTTTGTGATGACTGTTCCTATGAGTAGACGTTCTCATAGCAGATGGATGAGTCCTTGTTCAACAATTAGTGTAGAGAAGGTTGGTCATCTTTCTACACAACAGATATTGAATGTGACCAATCAGTTTTTCTCCCCTGTTCTGATGCAACACAGCAAATGGCCATTCAGACGGGATGAGATGTTCTAATATATCTGGTGTGTCTCTACAAGCAACGCACCTTGTCTGATCAGCAGTTCCAATAAGTTCAAAAATTTGAAAAATCTCTTGAAGAATTAATTGAAAAAACAGAATCATATCACGGCATCATATAACATAACACTTGGAACACATGGCAGCAGGAATGCATTAATAATTTTGTATTCATTTTGAGATGAGTAATTATCAATACATAAATTTCACTTAAAATGAAATGTAAAATTATCAAAAAGCATATCATAACCAAATACCAAAACCATCTGATATTTAATATAAAACGGCTCCAACTGGTGTCCTTTGAGATGGTGGTGTTGCGGATATATATTGGTTATAGATGTATTACTGTCATCTGGTGGTCATGATTTCAATCCCAGAATTTAGTAGTGAAACACTGGTCCAGTAAGAATGAATAACTTGTATCGCATGGGAAAAATAATTAACCCGACATCAGCCAAACACTAGATACCTGATAATGACCAGAGGATATTGCCTAAAATATTGTTTATATAACATTTACCATCTATATCTAACATCAAGATGGGAGTAATACTTCAAAAGAATTAAAGGGCATTAATAATTCCTCAAACAGATGTAACTAGAGGAAAAATCTTGTAGCTCAATCTTTCTCTTGTTGACAACATGAAACTGATTCTGTTGGTTTGGTTTGGTTTGTTTTACAGCATATCAACCTCAATGGGTTATTTAATGCCGACAAGATTTTTATTGCTGGTAACTTTGTTTTTCCTCAAAAATTTATTGCTGGTAATATTTTTTTTCCATCAAAAATGCATTGCTGGTAATAATTTTTTTCGTTCAAAAATGTATTGCTGGTAATAATTTTGTACAAAAATGTATTGATGGTATTAAAATCTATTTTTACACTTTTCATAGTGTTTTGACCCCAATTTAGGGGGCTAACTATTTTCCCATAGCTGGGACCCTAACAGGTGCTACCACCCTGGGTCTGGCTGGACTTGAGAACAGCAGCAATTAAGAGGTGGTTCCATGCTCCTCAAAACCTCCTGATCAGAGGCCTTGCTGTTGGATGTAGTTTATCGTCTTACCCAGGACACCTCATTTGGTGGTGGTGGTGGGGGGGTTTACCTCCCTGCAGTTGGCATATTCTGAAGCCCCAGCCAACAGGGTGGCTGTTGGATTGGTTCTTCTAAAGAAAGAGATTAAAAGAAAGAAAAAAAGTATGAAACTCATGCTAAAAGCTGAATATGATAAACTTTAGGAAAGCTGAAGATGATCTGCTGAAAAGTTAATCTAAAAAAACAAAATAAAAATAAAGATGAGACAACAATCTGAAAAAATGTATAGAACAATCGTCAATATTGAACCTTTGTGCCCATAAAAAACAGTGTGTCAAAAGGGTGTTTTTTTCCTTGACAGCGCTATTATTTTAACTACCTTCTCTCCTCGACAATGTTCATTGTTTTAAAAAGCCATGATTAGAATTTTAATAAAACAGACACGGGAGTGAATTTATGTATTTTCTTTGTTCTTGAGAATTTATAACAAAAATAATAAATACTATTTATTTATTAGATTGTTTATGGAAATGATTGGTAAGACATCAATTAATTGACAATTAATTCAAACTTTATAAAATGGTAAATAAGGATTTCTTTATAGTTGGTTCACATATTTTAATAATTTAGTAAATGTTTATAAATTTATTAATAAAAAATTGTTTTTATATTTATTTCTTTATTAATTAGTAAATGATAAATATTACATTGCATTGGTTGTATTAGTTTTTAGAATGTTGTAAACAAAATTATTCTTATAAATAAACAATCTAATAAATAAATAGTGTTTAATATGTTTGGTATAAATTCTCAAAAACAAAAAAATGTATAAATTCATGTTCATCATATGTTTAGGTTTTATTACAATTATAACCATTACTTTTTAAACCGATATTGCTGATGAGTAAAGGTAATTAAAATAATATTGGTGTTAAGGGAAAAAACCGTCGTTTTCACATACCGTTTTTTGCGGGCACAAATTTTAAACATTGCTGAATAATCTTATTGATATATTTAAATGAAAAGAACTCAATAAGTTTATTGAAATGTTTTTTAATGCTTTTTGCTAGGTACAAATAATATTAATACATTTACCTGAAGTATTGTTGTCTATTGTCAAATTACCATTTTTAATAAATTAAAGCAACACTTATTTTTAAAATCAAAATCATATTTTAAGAAAAGTTCTAATTTTTAATCTTTTGAATGCAATTTTCAAACTTTCCGAAATTTATGGCTGCGATATGTGATTCAAGGGAGATAATTATCTAATTTCAATTTTTAAACAGAACCGAAAATTAGAATAAGTTGAATTATATGTAATTAAAAAAATATATGTATTTATAAAAACGTTATATGTGATTTTAAAATATACTTCAGTACTGTATTAGACTTAAGAAATCATTTTAATCTATAAAAATCGTTACTTTCAAACCTTTTGTGATTCCAGTGATAAAATGTCTTTCTTATTTGTCCTGTATTGCTTCTTATATCTGTGATAACTAACATATGCATGATAATGAAAATTAAATAAAATTCCAGACAATCATTGATATATTTACCCTTATTAAAAAGATTAAAAGTCACTAAACTGATGAGCACTTTTTATGCTTATTTACAAATTTAAAAAAAATTAAATCCTAATTTGTTATGGATTAATAATAATGATGATGATGATGATGATGTTGTGATATACATGATCTTATTTAAGTTAAGTAAAAGAATCTGTGTAATGGCTGAGATAATTGTGAATTTCCCACCAGTGCAAAAGGCTGGTACAAAGACCCAAGAAAAAACAAAGATTTCAAATGTTGCTTTTCAAAATACACATCCTCCCCATATGGAAGATTGTCTAAATACTCATTTTCCTTTTCATTTTGGCCCTGTACCAGACTAAGCAGAGCTTAGTAAACATTTATTAAAGTGCTACATATTTATATACTAGCTTAAAAGCCGTCCTATTGGGTGCGGAGGGTTCTTGATTTTACTGCCATCACAATAGGTAAGGAGTAAATGCAATAGACAACAATAAACTACATAAGAACTCAAAATTGATTGCTGCATTTAAGTATTGCATTAATATTTAACTTTATCTTTTAAAAGTTCTACAATAATTCTACTGCCACTTAATTTAAAGACATTTTGATGTACATACTTTCAATACAAGCAATTATTTTTATTTCATGGGTGACTTTCACTGGATTTTGCAATTTCACTTATTCACAAATTTATTTTCAAGTTATAAAAATTATTATCATACAAAAACATTTACAAAAAAATCACCAAAAACAATCATAGTAATGAAAACTTGGAAATCCAAAATTTCAGAATTGCGGGTTCTGATCCAGCCTGCAATGTTTTTAAATTTGCTCATGGAAATGGTATATGTTGGGCTACAGCCTCTAGGAGTAAAGTTGAAAACATAGACAATTTTATTTTGAAACTCTGTAATTTGAGAACAGTAATTTTTTTATTTGAATATGTGCTATTGAAAGTTAGGAAGTTGTGTCCCTTTAATTGTTTTTATCAGTAGAAGCCAAGATGGCAGAATCAAAAACAATTACAGTAATGAAAACTTGGGAATCTAAAATTTCAGGATTGTGGGTCCAGATGGAATGTTCTTAATTTGCTCACAGTCAGCCTAATTCCAAAATGGTTTGGTTATGGCCTCGAGGAGTCCAGTTGAAAAAGTGTGACACACTGACATTTGCATTTATTATATATATTTATTAAGTAAATACATTGAATTCTCAATAGAGCATGTGATGATAGAATTTACCATACTTGTTCTCTGAGGCTAATGTGTAAACTATTGCACCATAGCAAGACTTCTAAATGGTACACATTTATAAGTACATAAATCCACATATGAAAATACTTGAAATAACTTTATTATTTTATTGTTCACTGTTTATGTTAACAGAAATTGTTCTTGTTGGTAGAAATTCTGAATTAATAGCAGCTCTTTATTGTTTTACTTCTTGAATTGTATATCAAAGCAAAAAGTACACTAAAATGTTGCAGTGTGGGATTAAATTAGTGACATTAGTGAACTTAATTTTGATTACTTGACCTAAAATTATATAATTTTTTTGTTTTTCTTCCTTTTCCTCTTCTATTTCATTTTTTTTCATATTTGATTATAATTATTATTGGCTTAAGACCATATTGGTAGGAAACATAGTTTGAATGAAACTGCAAAATAAACTTCCTAAATATCATTTTTTTTTAGTAGTCAGCTAAATAATTATTTAATGAGTTTAGCTTAGCCTAGCATAAGGTAACAACAGTTCTAGGGAATCCAGCTAGCAAGATATAGCTGTTGGTTTTTCCTCTTATTTTTATTAATCAATAGTTATCTCCCTTTTATGCGTACTTTCAGCAAAATGGAATCCTTGCGATATCTTTAGTAGACAAATCAGTTTGGATTATCTGGAATATGTTGATTATCATTAATTTATGCATTTAAATTGGCTTATATCTGTTTAGAAATATTTTTCATTTACTATTTTCAGTTTAGTATGATTCTTTTCAATTATTGCTTCATCTTAGGAATACTATTATTTTTTTTTTTCAAATTTCGATAATAGCCAAAAAAAATTCTTTGTTTTTAATTTGAAAATTATTTTTCTCCGTTTATTAAAAACGATGATATTGTTTCAATATTTTATTTTATTCACTATTTAATTTTTCCAGATATAAAAAAAAACTTTTGATAATTATCGAATGAAATTAATTAAAAGAGTATTTGAAAAAAATTGTCCTTTAGAAGTGAATGTTTATGCAATCTTAATTTAAAAAGAAAAAGGGATGAATAAATTTAAAAATTGAAGAGTTACTTCCCTTTCATTTATTTAACTACAATGTCCAACAATTTTATAAGACAATTTAAATGGCGGCGAAACATGGAAACATAAAAAAATATCTGATTAACATATTAATATTTAACTTGATTATACTAATCAAGTTAAATATTAATATGTTAATCAGATATTTTTTTCAATAAAGTTTTTTGTCTGGCCAAATTCAGCATTAAACAAGGATATTTATTAGTTTATATTTGCTAAGTGAATATCCATAAAAACTATATTACCATATTTGATAGCAAACGAAGACATCCTACTTTTTTCCCCCCACAAAAAATGGTTCATAATTTCTTTCGGATTTTATATGCAAAGTTGCTGTATCTGGTAAAATATAATTACCCAGATGTTATAAACTACCAGAGGTTGTATGGAACCTAATTCCATAAATGTAAATGAGGGATATATATACCCTCAACCCTCAACAAGTGGCTTGTTTTCCAGGGAAGATTTTTTTCTTTGTGTTACACTACACTACAAAATAATTTAATACTGAGAAGACACAAAATTCTGAGGACAAAATTTTATATTTCCTATTTATTTATTTTTTTATACAGATATAAGGCTACATGTTTACTAGAGAGGAAATAGCTTGTGTTATAGTGTATGACCATGCAAGAGAAGGAACAACTTAATATCTGCTTTTAATTTAACCTAAAAAGCCTTTTTAGGTTGAATTGATTTTATGACACTCGTGTCTCTATTATAGAAGAAAATTTCATAGCTAGGTGCATGAGCATGTTAGAGAAGTGAAAATTTATAAAGAATGATTTTCCTGTTTCTGCAAATAATATTATTGAGCTCTCTCTCTTTCATATACTTACTTTTTATATATATATATATATATATATATATATATATATATATATATATATATATATATATATGGTGCGATGGGTAAATTGTCGCCATTTTATATTTTTAATTTTGCATATGTGCATTGTTTTTGATTTTGTTGACTGCAGAGTATAGTAGGGTCTGTTGGGCACCATCTGTCAGAAAAAGAACACCATGACAATTTACTCTGCCAAATTTGTAAATGGTATGCTGTACTGCTTGACATACGTGCTGGAAGTTCCAATATGTTTGGGTGTCAATCTGAAGACAATGCAGATCATTTGGAAAGAGTGGGATGAGTCTAATGGTGATTACGAAGGTACAGCAGCTCAGAAAACTCAATCTGATCATTATGATAAGAAAAGAACTCCTGAATTTGTTGGTGAGAGCCCCAGACAACACAGAGGCCTATATCAAGTGCTTGAGAAGGTAGTGCTGCCCTGAGTCAAGGGATGGTTGTTGGAAGACCCTATGTTTGGCAACAGAACTCTGCACTATGCTACACAAGCAGGAGAACCCAGTCATGACTGTCAGACAATTTTTGCAGCTACATCACTCCTTACATCTGGCCATCCATCTCCCCAGACTACAAACACTTGATTATTATGTGTTAGGACGCACCTGAGCACAAGACTAACAAAACTTCTTGTAACACCAAAGATGAACTGATGGCAGTATTCACCAACTTAAACAAGGAGACTGTCCAGAAGAGTTGCAGGAGATTCTGAAGTCATTTGGAGGCCATGGTTAAAACCAAAGGTGATTTTATTGAATAAATTTACTCTTTAATATTTCAAGATATTTTTGTGTAATTTTGGTAAATATACCTGTTAAAATGAGATGTCAGTGTTATTTTCATTTTTGCATAATTTAGACGACAATTTATCCATCACACCCTGTGTGTATGTGTGTGCACTTGTGGCCATATCACATTGAAACATTTTCTCTTATACATTCATATCTGCTCAAGATCACAACACAGAGGCCTATATCAAGTGCTTGAGAAGATAGTGCTGCTCTGAGTCAAGAGGATGGTCTGTATGAGAGAAAATCATGGAGAATTGTGTTTAAAAGCAGTAAAATCGACCTTGCTAATTGAATGCTCCTCTGTGGCCCAATCGGTTAAGGCACATCAGGCTATATGACGGTTCCATATAGGATACAGGTTCGATTCCTGTTGGAGGACGCATATTTTCTATGAAAATTTCTCGGACATTCAGGCCGGTAAATGTTATTAATACTGTTTATTATAAACAGAGCATTTACTTAAATATTTGTATCTATAAAAAGAACGTATAAACATAAAAAATGTCTTAAAAATAATTGTCATAGTTTGTCCATTTCATAATATATATATATATATATATATATATATATATATATATATATTTACCTCAAATGCTATTCATCTGTTAATGCTTTTGTAATGGTTCAAAGGCTTAAAGAGTTCTGAAATTCTTTAACAAAATGCTCCCTGTACCTTATGATCTCCAGGTAAGAGAATTACTGAAAGAAAAATTTAGTGAATAATTGATTGGTCATTGGTTCAGATATGACAAGACTTTCTGAATGTTTAGATTTTATAACTTCTGATAATTTATTCTGTTGTATTTTCATCTATACATAATCTCCAACCTGAAAATGGCTATAGAAGATATTTTTCCTTGAATTAACATGGAAGGAATAGCTCTAAAGAAGAATCAAGAACTGAGAATAGAGGACAGTTTTGTTGAATCTGTCAGTTATTTAGAGAAGGAACTATCATGGACATGACAACCATGATAGATTGACAAAGTTTTAGCATAGAATGAAACTTGAGAGAGTAAACAAGCATATGAAAAACAATCATTAAAACTGATGCAAGACAAATTGAGTGAAGTCATAGAAGCCAATCTGCAATTGATAATCTAAGAAACTGCATAGCAGTTTATTTTCACTCGTTATTATCTCATTCTGTATAATTTGACTACAACTGGCAAATTCTCTCAACTCAGAAAATGCTCTGGCATTCACTAAGGATCAACAATCAAAATCATTTTAATTCTCTTAAGTACACATACATAATTGGTTGCCAATATCACAAGCGATGGAAAGTCATACTTTCATGAACATGGCATTCAGATAAAGCAAGAGAAGTAAACATTTCACTGTTAAAGCTATATCAAAACCAAATTTGCATCAGAAAAATATGCATGTGAGGCATTGTTTACTGTGAACTGTTTCATCTAAAACAGATTTTCATTAAAAAGTATATTGTACATAAATTCAAAGTTAGGTTGATGCAATTAGAATAAAAATTTCCATATTTATTCAAAATATGTAATATGCCTCTTGCACAACAATGCCAGGAAATATTTGGTACAAATAACCTGCAAAAAATAAAACCCTAGGTTGAAATATTCAGCAGCATCTGATCTCTTCATCTGATTTGGCTCTTGTCAGCTGATTACCAATTTTCCATCTGCTATAGAACTTCCAGAATAAACATAATTTTTAAAATGACAATGATGACAAAATGTTTTTGCAAACTTTAATTCGAAACCACTGTGATTCTTTTGCAAAGAATATACAATTTACTTAAAAATCTGTAGAATGTGATAAATAATAACAATGAATAGGTTGAATAATTGTTTTATTTTGATAATTAATCATTTTTTTCAATGCACAAATTTTTACGAACTTTCTTATTGGTTCAGTATTTAGGAATCTATGTTTTACTAAGGTATAATTTGGTTTGGGGGATAATCAGATTGGGAAAATACCTCCTATCACACTATTTAGCAGCTATAAAAACTCATTCATTGTAAGTAGTGCCTCAAGACATTTATTTTTTACTTCTAAAGTTTTACTTATGTTATATATGTGGGATTCTCAAATGCTAATCTGTTTTTTGTTAAGCAAGCAGATTATGTTATTGATCAGATTGGAACTGATATTACCAATGTTCAATGTCTGATAAAACCAAAGTTATGATGTCTCAATATACAAAGGCTGAGTGCATCTGTCTGAATAAACAAGCACCTCTCATTGATTATGCCAAAAATACAGTGGAATAACCTCTTGTTGAGCATTACACTCAAAGTCAAATCAATAAGGATTATTTCTTTTCATCTGTCCTCTTTCTTTGTTTGAGTAGTCACAGGGCTGAAAGGAATGGGTGTCCCCCACCTCCAGAAAGAATCAAATCAAGTTGAAGGCCCATTTGTTTAGTCTTACATGAATTAAATAAGATTTTTTTAAATGAATAATTTAAAAAAATCTCTTTAAAAAAATATTATATCATTGTTGAATTTAAAAGGATTTTTTAAATTATTATTAACAACAAAATCATTATTGAATTTAAAGGGATATATTTTTAAAATTATTATTAAAAACAACAATAATAATCACAATAATAATAAAAATTATTAAATTTAAAGGGATTTATTATTTTAGAAATTATTATTGTTAATATTACTATTATGGTAATTAAAGAAACTTAATAGGAATTGTTATTATTTTTTATTAGTAATAATACTATTTTATTATTAATTATTATTATATGAATTAAAGGGGTTTATTTATTATTATTAAATAATATTATAACAATTATTATTATTTATAATAATAACATATTGCAAATAATATTAAGGTTAGAGTCATGTCATAATAGTTGGCACGATTTGTCATACGTGAGAGTATAACACAAACACTAGAATTGAGATTGGATTAATTAGAGATTAAAGGGACAAGTGGGATTGTCCAGACTATTTTGTGATATTGAGGTCTGCAAGGATACTGAAAAATGTGCTGGAGATTTGGGGGGAACTTACTGCCACTCAATCTGCAACAATACAAATGCATATTATTTTTTTATTATTATTATTAGTACTACTACTACAACAACAACAGCAACACTTCAACAAATATGGACTGAAGAATCAGACTACATCAGTTGTTATAAGAACAGTAAACATTATCAATATTTGACTTAACAACTGCCTTGAGTGAACTCATTTTAAACAGTTTTTGATTGCAGTCTTAAGAACCCATAGAAAGTTTTTGGATGAAGTAATACTTGGGTACATTGCTGGGATTTTATGGCTTTGTAAAAAAAAAAGAAAGAATAAAAGCTGTAAAATATAGACAATAATAATAATAATAATAAAAATGCCCTGATGCAACACCAGGCATGGCTGTCATGGCTTCTGATATCAATTGATTGGAGATGTTAGAATGTACATTGTTTTATCTTGGTGTATTAAGATAATGTACAGTAAATATCGAGTTTAATATTACAGATTTGCTTGTCAGTTGTCTGACCTTAACTAGTATTATGGTCCAAGTTCCTTGTACCACGGTGATGGTCCAAGGTTAGAACCAATGAAGAAATAACTCGAACACAGGTATGGAATAACAAAGATATATTACAACAGAAATATAATACAAAGAAGTAGAAGTATTAGTAATGACTATCAGATTTGGTTAGAGTGAACTACGTTGTCTCGACAACTATCACTCTTCCAATGTTCTTACAATTATCTACCCTCCCTCTTGAGAGGCGCAGTATTTATAATGTCCGGAATAGTCCGTTATTATTATTATGGGTAAGTTCCCATAACAACTAGTTTTTCACATGTCCACTTGGGGTTTACACAATGTTGAAATAAAATTGGGAGGGGTGGGGGTCAACAAAATAATAATGTGTGCAGGCTGATGAGCAATGCAAAACTAGAATCTCTCATATCTTAACATTATATTTTATTTCACTTCAATACTTTGTCAATTACTCTCAGTCAGTTTGTGAAAGTCTGGCTCTATGCCCTCATCTGAAACATCATTTTTACATTCTTGTCTGAGAGATTTCCCAACTTCTCTTTTGAGCAGTTGTTTATATAACTCTCATGCTTGTCATTTCCATGCTTGCAAAGCCAGATGCAGCTGTGAGATTATGTGATTCTGCATTTAGCAGCAGAGAATAACCTTAGGCCAACCCTGCACTTGGTTTTCTTGGTCTGGTGTGAAATTGAACACAAAGCTTATTCTAGCAAATTCTATACTCTATGTCGTTATTCATGAGCAGAAGTAGTGAGAGAGTATCATAGATGGATGTCAAGAGGGCTGATTTTCTTTTTTAATTTAAAAGAAGAGGTAGCCAAGGTAACTTGGAAGACAGTTCTCAATACTTACCCAATCTTAAGGTATTTCTAACTGGGCCCCACCTCTAAGGTTATACACTACTTTATCAGAACCTGTTACCAAATCTCATACATTTGGTTGTGATACAGGTGCCTGGGTGTCATGATTCGTATATCAAGCTTTATATATTAGTACTCCAGCGTCACTTTGTTTTGTGATGTTGGACAGTTTCACTTGTCACTTTTGCTATGTCAAGCGAAAGCTCATTATCACTTTAAAAAATGCTTGTTGTAGTCGAGACTTTATAGATGCCGGTACTAGTAGTAATGCCTTCCAATAATATCTGCACTAGTAATACTTGTTCAAGTAGTAATTGCCAAATAGTATAATGATCAGAAGAGAATCGTAATCCGTATAGTAGTAGAGTATAGAGAGTGAACGTATAGCAATAGTGGATAGACAAGAAGAGAGAACCGTGGTCCGTGTAGTAGTAGAGTATAGAGAGTAAACGTATAGCAATAGTGGATAGACGAGAAGAGAGAACCGTGGTCCGTGTAATAGTAGAGTATAGAGAGTGAACGTATAGCAATAGTGGATAGACGAGAAGAGAGAACCGTGGTCCGTGTAGTAGTAGAGTATAGAGAGTGAACGTATAGCAATAGTGGATAGACGAGAAGAGAGAACCGTGGTCCGTGTAGTAGTAGAGTATAGAGAGTGAACGTATAGCAATAGTGGATAGACGAGAAGAGAGAAACGTGGTCCGTGTAGTAGTAGAGTATAGAGAGTGAACGTATAGCAATAGTGGATAGACGAGAAGAGAGAACCGTGGTCCGTGTAGTAGTAGAGTATAGAGAGTGAACGTATAGCAATAGTGGATAGACGAGAAGAGAGAACCGTGGTCCGTGTAGTAGTAGAGTATACAGAGTGAACGTATAGCAATAGTGGATAGACGAGAAGAGAGAACCGTGGTCCGTGTAGTAGTAGAGTATACAGAGTGAACGTATAGCAATAGTGGATAGACGAGAAGAGAGAACCGTGGTCCGTGTAGTAGTAGAGTATACAGAGTGAACGTATAGCAATAGTGGATAGACGAGAAGAGAGAACCGTGGTCCGTGTAGTAGTAGAGTATAGAGAGTGAACGTATAGCAATAGTGGATAGGTAAGAAGAGAGAACCGTGGTCCGTATAGTAGTATATAGAGAGTGAACGTATAGCAATAGTGGATAGACGAGAAGAGAGAACCGTGGCCCGTGTAGTAGTAGAGTATAGAGAGTGAACGTATAGCAATAGTGGATAGACGAGAAGAGAGAACCGTGGTCCGTGTAGTAGTAGAGTATAGAGAGTGAACCTATAGCAATAGTGGATAGACGAGAAGAGAGAACCGTGGTCCGTGTAGTAGTAGAGTATAGAGAGTGAACGTATAGCAATAGTGGATAGACGAGAAGAGAGAACCGTGGTCCGTGTAGTAGTAGAGTATAGAGAGTGAACGTATAGCAATAGTGGATAGACGAGAAGAGAGAACCGTGGTCCGTGTAGTAGTAGAGTATAGAGAGTGAACGTATAGCAATAGTGGATAGACGAGAAGAGAGAAACGTGGTCCGTGTAGTAGTAGAGTATAGAGAGTGAACGTATAGCAATAGTGGATAGACGAGAAGAGAGAACCGTGGTCCGTGTAGTAGTAGAGTATAGAGAGTGAACGTATAGCAATAGTGGATAGACGAGAAGAGAGAACCGTGGTCCGTGTAGTAGTAGAGTATACAGAGTGAACGTATAGCAATAGTGGATAGACGAGAAGAGAGAACCGTGGTCCGTGTAGTAGTAGAGTATACAGAGTGAACGTATAGCAATAGTGGATAGACGAGAAGAGAGAACCGTGGTCCGTGTAGTAGTAGAGTATACAGAGTGAACGTATAGCAATAGTGGATAGACGAGAAGAGAGAACCGTGGTCCGTGTAGTAGTAGAGTATAGAGAGTGAACGTATAGCAATAGTGGATAGGTAAGAAGAGAGAACCGTGGTCCGTATAGTAGTATATAGAGAGTGAACGTATAGCAATAGTGGATAGACGAGAAGAGAGAACCGTGGCCCGTGTAGTAGTAGAGTATAGAGAGTGAACGTATAGCAATAGTGGATAGACGAGAAGAGAGAACCGTGGTCCGTGTAGTAGTAGAGTATAGAGAGTGAACCTATAGCAATAGTGGATAGACGAGAAGAGAGAACCGTGGTCCGTGTAGTAGTAGAGTATAGAGAGTGAACGTATAGCAATAGTGGATAGACGAGAAGAGAGAACCGTGGTCCGTGTAGTAGTAGAGTATAGAGAGTGAACGCATAGCAATAGTGGATAGGTGAGAAGAGAGAACCGTGGTCCGTGTAGTAGTAGAGTATAGAGAGTGAACGTATAGCAATAGTGGATAGACGAGAAGAGAGAACCGTGGTCCGTGTAGTAGTAGAGTATAGAGAGTGAACGTATAGCAATAGTGGATAGACGAGGAGAGAACCGTGGTCCGTGTAGTAGTAGAGTATAGAGAGTGAACGTATAGCAATAGTGGATAGACGAGAAGAGAGAACCGTGGTCCGTGTAGTAGTAGAGTATAGAGAGTGAACGTATAGCAATAGTGGATAGACGAGAAGAGAGAACCGTGGTCCGTGTAGTAGTAGAGTATAGAGAGTGAACGTATAGCAATAGTGGATAGACGAGAAGAGAGAACCGTGGTCCGTGTAGTAGTAGAGTATAGAGAGTGAACGTATAGCAATAGTGGATAGACGAGAAGAGAGAACCGTGGTCCGTGTAGTAGTAGAGTATAGAGAGTGAACGTATAGCAATAGTGGATAGACGAGAAGAGAGAACCGTGGTCCGTGTAGTAGTAGAGTATAGAGAGTGAACGTATAGCAATAGTGGATAGACGAGAAGAGAGAACCGTGGTCCGTGTAGTAGTAGAGTATAGAGAGTGAACGTATAGCAATAGTGGATAGACAAGAAGAGAGAACCGTGGTCCGTGTAGTAGTAGAGTATAGAGAGTGAACGTATAGCAATAGTGGATAGACAAGAAGAGAGAACCGTGGTCCGTATAGTAGTAAAGTATAGAGAGTGAACGTATAGCAATAGTGGATAGACAAGAAGAGAGAACCGTGGTCCGTGTAGTAGTAGAGTATAGAGAGTGAACGTATAGCAATAGTGGATAGACAAGAAGAGAGAACCGTGGTCCGTGTAGTAGTAGAGTATAGAGAGTGAACGTATAGCAATAGTGGATAGGTAAGAGAGAACCGTGGTCCGTATAGTAGTAGAGTATAGAGAGTGAACGTATAGCAATAGTGGATAGACGAGAAGAGAGAACCGTGGTCCGTGTAGTAGTAGAGTATAGAGAGTGAACGTATAGCAATAGTGGATAGACAAGAAGAGAGAACCGTGGTCCGTATAGTAGTAGAGTATAGAGAGTGAACGTATAGCAATAGTGGATAGACAAGAAGAGAGAACCGTGGTCCGTGTAGTAGTAGAGTATAGAGAGTGAACGTATAGCAATAGTGGATAGACAAGAAGAGAGAACCGTGGTCCGTGTAGTAGTAGAGTATAGAGAGTGAACGTATAGCAATAGTGGATAGACAAGAAGAGAGAACCGTGGTCCGTGTAGTAGTAGAGTATAGAGAGTGAACGTATAGCAATAGTGGATAGGTAAGAAGAGAGAACCGTGGTCTGTGTAGTAGTAGAGTATAGAGAGTGAACGTATAGCAATAGTGGATAGACAAGAAGAGAGAACCGTGGTCCGTGTAGTAGTAGAGTATAGAGAGTGAACGTATAGCAATAGTGGATAGGTAAGAACAGAGAACCGTGGTCCGTGTAGTAGTAGAGTATAGAGAGTGAACGTATAGCAATAGTGGATAGGTAAGAACAGAGAACCGTGGTCCGTATAGTAGTATATAGAGAGTGAACGTATAGCAATAGTGGATAGGTAAGAAGAGAGAACCGTGGTCCGTGTAGTAGTAGAGTATAGAGAGTGAACGTATAGCAATAGTGGATAAACAAGAAGAGAGAACCGTGGTCCGTGTAGTAGTAGAGTATAGAGAGTGAACGTATAGCAATAGTGGATAGGTAAGAAGAGAGAACCGTGGTCCGTATAGTAGTAGAGTATAGAGAGTGAACGTATAGCAATAGTGGATAGACGAGAAGAGAGAACCGTGGTCCGTGTAGTAGTAGAGTATAGAGAGTGAACGTATAGCAATAGTGGATAGGTAAGAAGAGAGAACCGTGGTCCGTGTAGTAGTAGAGTATAGAGAGTGAACGTATAGCAATAGTGGATAGGTAAGAACAGAGAACCGTGGTCCGTATAGTAGTAGAGTATAGAGAGTGAACGTATAGCAATAGTGGATAGGTAAGAAGAGAGAACCGTGGTCCGTGTAGTAGTAGAGTATAGAGAGTGAACGTATAGCAATAGTGGATAGGTAAGAAGAGAGAACCGTGGTCCGTATAGTAGTATATAGAGAGTGAACGTATAGCAATAGTGGATAAGTAAGAAGAGAGAACCGTGGTCCGTGTAGTAGTAGAGTATAGAGAGTGAACGTATAGCAATAGTGGATAGACAAGAAGAGAGAACCGTGGTCCGTGTAGTAGTAGAGTATAGAGAGTGAACGTATAGCAATAGTGGATAGACAAGAAGAGAGAACCGTGGTCCGTGTAGTAGTAGAGTATAGAGAGTGAACGTATAGCAATAGTGGATAGACAAGAAGAGAGAACCGTGGTCCGTGTAGTAGTAGAGTATAGAGAGTGAACGTATAGCAATAGTGGAGAGGTAAGAAGAGAGAACCGTGGTCCGTATAGTAGTAGAGTATAGAGAGTGAACGTATAGCAATAGTGGATAGACAAGAAGAGAGAACCGTGGTCCGTGTAGTAGTAGAGTATAGACAGTGAACGTATAGCAATAGTGGATAGACAAGAAGAGAGAACCGTGGTCCGTATAGTAGTAGAGTATAGAGAGTGAACGTATAGCAATAGTGGATAGGTGAGAACAGAGAACCGTGGTCCGTATAGTAGTAGAGTATAGAGAGTGAACGTATAGCAATAGTGGATAGGTAAGAACAGAGAACCGTGGTCCGTGTAGTAGTAGAGTATAGAGAGTGAACGTATAGCAATAGTGGATAGACAAGAAGAGAGAACCGTGGTCCGTGTAGTAGTAGAGTATAGAGAGTGAACGTATAGCAATAGTGGATAGACAAGAAGAGAGAACCGTGGTCCGTATAGTAGTAGAGTATAGAGAGTGAACGTATAGCAATAGTGGATAGACAAGAAGAGAGAACCGTGGTCCGTGTAGTAGTAGAGTATAGAGAGTGAACGTATAGCAATAGTGGATAGACAAGAAGAGAGAACCGTGGTCCATGTAGTAGTAGAGTATAGAGAGTGAACGTATAGCAATAGTGGATAGGTAAGAGAGAACCGTGGTCCGTATAGTAGTAGAGTATAGAGAGTGAACGTATAGCAATAGTGGATAGGTAAGAAGAGAGAACCGTGGTCCGTGTAGTAGTAGAGTATAGAGAGTGAACGTATAGCAATAGTGGATAAACAAGAAGAGAGAACCGTGGTCCGTGTAGTAGTAGAGTATAGAGAGTGAACGTATAGCAATAGTGGATAGGTAAGAAGAGAGAACCGTGGTCCGTATAGTAGTAGAGTATAGAGAGTGAACGTATAGCAATAGTGGATAGACGAGAAGAGAGAACCGTGGTCCGTGTAGTAGTAGAGTATAGAGAGTGAACGTATAGCAATAGTGGATAGGTAAGAAGAGAGAACCGTGGTCCGTGTAGTAGTAGAGTATAGAGAGTGAACGTATAGCAATAGTGGATAGGTAAGAACAGAGAACCGTGGTCCGTATAGTAGTAGAGTATAGAGAGTGAACGTATAGCAATAGTGGATAGGTAAGAAGAGAGAACCGTGGTCCGTGTAGTAGTAGAGTATAGAGAGTGAACGTATAGCAATAGTGGATAGGTAAGAAGAGAGAACCGTGGTCCGTATAGTAGTATATAGAGAGTGAACGTATAGCAATAGTGGATAAGTAAGAAGAGAGAACCGTGGTCCGTGTAGTAGTAGAGTATAGAGAGTGAACGTATAGCAATAGTGGATAGACAAGAAGAGAGAACCGTGGTCCGTGTAGTAGTAGAGTATAGAGAGTGAACGTATAGCAATAGTGGATAGACAAGAAGAGAGAACCGTGGTCCGTGTAGTAGTAGAGTATAGAGAGTGAACGTATAGCAATAGTGGATAGACAAGAAGAGAGAACCGTGGTCCGTGTAGTAGTAGAGTATAGAGAGTGAACGTATAGCAATAGTGGAGAGGTAAGAAGAGAGAACCGTGGTCCGTATAGTAGTAGAGTATAGAGAGTGAACGTATAGCAATAGTGGATAGACAAGAAGAGAGAACCGTGGTCCGTGTAGTAGTAGAGTATAGACAGTGAACGTATAGCAATAGTGGATAGACAAGAAGAGAGAACCGTGGTCCGTATAGTAGTAGAGTATAGAGAGTGAACGTATAGCAATAGTGGATAGGTGAGAACAGAGAACCGTGGTCCGTATAGTAGTAGAGTATAGAGAGTGAACGTATAGCAATAGTGGATAGGTAAGAACAGAGAACCGTGGTCCGTGTAGTAGTAGAGTATAGAGAGTGAACGTATAGCAATAGTGGATAGACAAGAAGAGAGAACCGTGGTCCGTGTAGTAGTAGAGTATAGAGAGTGAACGTATAGCAATAGTGGATAGACAAGAAGAGAGAACCGTGGTCCGTATAGTAGTAGAGTATAGAGAGTGAACGTATAGCAATAGTGGATAGACAAGAAGAGAGAACCGTGGTCCGTGTAGTAGTAGAGTATAGAGAGTGAACGTATAGCAATAGTGGATAGACAAGAAGAGAGAACCGTGGTCCATGTAGTAGTAGAGTATAGAGAGTGAACGTATAGCAATAGTGGATAGGTAAGAGAGAACCGTGGTCCGTATAGTAGTAGAGTATAGAGAGTGAACGTATAGCAATAGTGGATAGACGAGAAGAGAGAACCGTGGTCCGTGTAGTAGTAGAGTATAGAGAGTGAACGTATAGCAATAGTGGATAGACAAGAAGAGAGAACCGTGGTCCGTATAGTAGTAGAGTATAGAGAGTGAACGTATAGCAATAGTGGATAGACAAGAAGAGAGAACCGTGGTCCGTGTAGTAGTAGAGTATAGAGAGTGAACGTATAGCAATAGTGGATAGACAAGAAGAGAGAACCGTGGTCCGTGTAGTAGTAGAGTATAGAGAGTGAACGTATAGCAATAGTGGATAGACAAGAAGAGAGAACCGTGGTGCGTGTAGTAGTAGAGTATAGAGAGTGAACGTATAGCAATAGTGGATAGGTAAGAAGAGAGAACCGTGGTCTGTGTAGTAGTAGAGTATAGAGAGTGAACGTATAGCAATAGTGGATAGACAAGAAGAGAGAACCGTGGTCCGTGTAGTAGTAGAGTATAGAGAGTGAACGTATAGCAATAGTGGATAGGTAAGAACAGAGAACCGTGGTCCGTGTAGTAGTAGAGTATAGAGAGTGAACGTATAGCAATAGTGGATAGGTAAGAACAGAGAACCGTGGTCCGTATAGTAGTATATAGAGAGTGAACGTATAGCAATAGTGGATAGGTAAGAAGAGAGAACCGTGGTCCGTGTAGTAGTAGAGTATAGAGAGTGAAC
Organism: Acanthosepion esculentum; assembly: GCA_964036315.1. Classification (NCBI taxonomy): domain Eukaryota; kingdom Metazoa; phylum Mollusca; class Cephalopoda; order Sepiida; family Sepiidae; genus Acanthosepion; species Acanthosepion esculentum. The sequence goes on from OZ038484.1 coordinate 114,270,684, forward strand.
GTATAGCAATAGTGGATAAACAAGAAGAGAGAACCGTGGTCCGTGTAGTAGTAGAGTATAGAGAGTGAACGTATAGCAATAGTGGATAGGTAAGAAGAGAGAACCGTGGTCCGTATAGTAGTAGAGTATAGAGAGTGAACGTATAGCAATAGTGGATAGACAAGAAGAGAGAACCGTGGTCCGTGTAGTAGTAGAGTATAGAGAGTGAACGTATAGCAATAGTGGATAGACAAGAAGAGAGACCCGTGGTCCGTGTAGTAGTAGAGTATAGAGAGTGAACGTATAGCAATAGTGGATAGACAAGAAGAGAGAACCGTGGTCCGTATAGTAGTAGAGTATAAAGAGTGAACGTATAGCAATAGTGGATAGGTAAGAAGAGAGAACCGTGGTCCGTATAGTAGTAGAGTATAGAGAGTGAACGTATAGCAATAGTGGATAGGTAAGAACAGAGAACCGTGGTCCGTATAGTAGTATATAGAGAGTGAACGTATAGCAATAGTGGATAGGTAAGAAGAGAGAACCGTGGTCCGTGTAGTAGTAGAGTATAGCGAGTGAACGTATAGCAATAGTGGATAGGTAAGAAGAGAGAACCGTGGTCCGTATAGTAGTAGAGTATAGAGAGTGAACGTATAGCAATAGTGGATAGACAAGAAGAGAGAACCGTGGTCCGTATAGTAGTAGAGTATAGAGAGTGAACGTATAGCAATAGTGGATAGACGAGAAGAGAGAACCGTGGTCCGTGTAGTAGTAGAGTATAGAGAGTGAACGTATAGCAATAGTGGATAGGTAAGAGAGAACCGTGGTCCGTATAGTAGTAGAGTATAGAGAGTGAACGTATAGCAATACTGGATAGACAAGAAGAGAGAACCGTGGTCCGTATAGTAGTAGAGTATAGAGAGTGAACGTATAGCAATAGTGGATAGACAAGAAGAGAGAACCGTGGTCCGTGTAGTAGTAGAGTATAGAGAGTGAACGTATAGCAATAGTGGATAGACAAGAAGAGAGAACCGTGGTCCGTGTAGTAGTAGAGTATAGAGAGTGAACGTATAGCAATAGTGGATAGACAAGAAGAGAGAACCGTGGTCCGTGTAGTAGTAGAGTATAGAGAGTGAACGTATAGCAATAGTGGATAGGTAAGAAGAGAGAACCGTGGTCTGTGTAGTAGTAGAGTATAGAGAGTGAACGTATAGCAATAGTGGATAGACAAGAAGAGAGAACCGTGGTCCGTGTAGTAGTAGAGTATAGAGTGTGAACGTATAGCAATAGTGGATAGGTAAGAACAGAGAACCGTGGTCCGTGTAGTAGTAGAGTATAGAGAGTGAACGTATAGCAATAGTGGATAGGTAAGAACAGAGAACCGTGGTCCGTATAGTAGTAGAGTATAGAGAGTGAACGTATAGCAATAGTGGATAGGTAAGAAGAGAGAACCGTGGTTCGTGTAGTAGTAGAGTATAGAGAGTGAACGTATAGCAATAGTGGATAGACAAGAAGAGAGAACCGTGGTCCGTATAGTAGTATATAGAGAGTGAACGTATAGCAATAGTGGATAGGTAAGAAGAGAGAACCGTGGTCCGTGTAGTAGTAGAGTATAGAGAGTGAACGTATAGCAATAGTGGATAGACAAGAAGAGAGAACCGTGGTCCGTGTAGTAGTAGAGTATAGAGAGTGAACGTATAGCAATAGTGGATAGACAAGAAGAGAGAACCGTGGTCCGTGTAGTAGTAGAGTATAGAGAGTGAACGTATAGCAATAGTGGATAGGTAAGAGAGAACCGTGGTCCGTATAGTAGTAGAGTATAGAGAGTGAACGTATAGCAATAGTGGATAGACGAGAAGAGAGAACCGTGGTCCGTGTAGTAGTAGAGTATAGAGAGTGAACGTATAGCAATAGTGGATAGACAAGAAGAGAGAACCGTGGTCCGTATAGTAGTAGAGTATAGAGAGTGAACGTATAGCAATAGTGGATAGACAAGAAGAGAGAACCGTGGTCCGTGTAGTAGTAGAGTATAGAGAGTGAACGTATAGCAATAGTGGATAGACAAGAAGAGAGAACCGTGGTCCGTGTAGTAGTAGAGTATAGAGAGTGAACGTATAGCAATAGTGGATAGACAAGAAGAGAGAACCGTGGTCCGTGTAGTAGTAGAGTATAGAGAGTGAACGTATAGCAATAGTGGATAGGTAAGAAGAGAGAACCGTGGTCTGTGTAGTAGTAGAGTATAGAGAGTGAACGTATAGCAATAGTGGATAGACAAGAAGAGAGAACCGTGGTCCGTGTAGTAGTAGAGTATAGAGAGTGAACGTATAGCAATAGTGGATAGGTAAGAACAGAGAACCGTGGTCCGTGTAGTAGTAGAGTATAGAGAGTGAACGTATAGCAATAGTGGATAGGTAAGAACAGAGAACCGTGGTCCGTATAGTAGTATATAGAGAGTGAACGTATAGCAATAGTGGATAGGTAAGAAGAGAGAACCGTGGTCCGGGTAGTAGTAGAGTATAGAGAGTGAACGTATAGCAATAGTGGATAAACAAGAAGAGAGAACCGTGGTCCGTGTAGTAGTAGAGTATAGAGAGTGAACGTATAGCAATAGTGGATAGGTAAGAAGAGAGAACCGTGGTCCGTATAGTAGTAGAGTATAGAGAGTGAAGGTATAGCAATAGTGGATAGACAAGAAGAGAGAACCGTGGTCCGTGTAGTAATAGAGTATAGAGAGTGAACGTATAGCAATAGTGGATAGACAAGAAGAGAGACCCGTGGTCCGTGTAGTAGTAGAGTATAGAGAGTGAACGTATAGCAATAGTGGATAGACAAGAAGAGAGAACCGTGGTCCGTATAGTAGTAGAGTATAAAGAGTGAACGTATAGCAATAGTGGATAGGTAAGAAGAGAGAACCGTGGTCCGTATAGTAGTATATAGAGAGTGAACGTATAGCAATAGTGGATAGGTAAGAAGAGAGAACCGTGGTCCGTATAGTAGTATATAGAGAGTGAACGTATAGCAATAGTGGATAGGTAAGAAGAGAGAACCGTGGTCCGTGTAGTAGTAGAGTATAGCGAGTGAACGTATAGCAATAGTGGATAGGTAAGAAGAGAGAACCGTGGTCCGTATAGTAGTAGAGTATAGAGAGTGAACGTATAGCAATAGTGGATAGACAAGAAGAGAGAACCGTGGTCCGTATAGTAGTAGAGTATAGAGAGTGAACGTATAGCAATAGTGGATAGGTAAGAAGAGAGAACCGTGGTCCGTGTAGTAGTAGAGTATAGAGAGTGAACGTATAGCAATAGTGGATAGGTAAGAGAGAACCGTGGTCCGTATAGTAGTAGAGTATAGAGAGTGAACGTATAGCAATACTGGATAGACAAGAAGAGAGAACCGTGGTCCGTATAGTAGTAGAGTATAGAGAGTGAACGTATAGCAATAGTGGATAGACAAGAAGAGAGAACCGTGGTCCGTGTAGTAGTAGAGTATAGAGAGTGAACGTATAGCAATAGTGGATAGACAAGAAGAGAGAACCGTGGTCCGTGTAGTAGTAGAGTATAGAGAGTGAACGTATAGCAATAGTGGATAGACAAGAAGAGAGAACCGTGGTCCGTGTAGTAGTAGAGTATAGAGAGTGAACGTATAGCAATAGTGGATAGGTAAGAAGAGAGAACCGTGGTCTGTGTAGTAGTAGAGTATAGAGAGTGAACGTATAGCAATAGTGGATAGACAAGAAGAGAGAACCGTGGTCCGTGTAGTAGTAGAGTATAGAGTGTGAACGTATAGCAATAGTGGATAGGTAAGAACAGAGAACCGTGGTCCGTGTAGTAGTAGAGTATAGAGAGTGAACGTATAGCAATAGTGGATAGGTAAGAACAGAGAACCGTGGTCCGTATAGTAGTAGAGTATAGAGAGTGAACGTATAGCAATAGTGGATAGGTAAGAAGAGAGAACCGTGGTTCGTGTAGTAGTAGAGTATAGAGAGTGAACGTATAGCAATAGTGGATAGACAAGAAGAGAGAACCGTGGTCCGTATAGTAGTATATAGAGAGTGAACGTATAGCAATAGTGGATAGGTAAGAAGAGAGAACCGTGGTCCGTGTAGTAGTAGAGTATAGAGAGTGAACGTATAGCAATAGTGGATAGACAAGAAGAGAGAACCGTGGTCCGTGTAGTAGTAGAGTATAGAGAGTGAACGTATAGCAATAGTGGATAGGTAAGAAGAGAGAACCGTGGTCCGTTTAGTAGTAGAGTATAGAGAGTGAACGTATAGCAATAGTGGATAGACAAGAAGAAAGAACCGTGGTCCGTGTAGTAGTAGAGTATAGAGAGTGAACGTATAGCAATAGTGGATAGACAAGAAGAGAGACCCGTGGTCCGTGTAGTAGTAGAGTATAGAGAGTGAACGTATAGCAATAGTGGATAGACAAGAAGAGAGACCCATGGTCCGTGTAGTAGTAGAGTATAGAGAGTGAACGTATAGCAATAGTGGATAGACAAGAAGAGAGAACCGTGGTCCGAATAGTAGTAGAGTATAGAGAGTGAACGTATAGCAATAGTGGATAGGTAAGAAGAGAGAACCGTGGTCCGTATAGTAGTAGAGTATAGAGAGTGAACGTATAGCAATAGTGGATAGGTAAGAAGAGAGAACCGTGGTCCGTATAGTAGTATATAGAGAGTGAACGTATAGCAATAGTGGATAGGTAAGAAGAGAGAACCGTGGTCCGTGTAGTAGTAGAGTATAGCGAGTGAACGTATAGCAATAGTGGATAGGTAAGAAGAGAGAACCGTGGTCCGTATAGTAGTAGAGTATAGAGAGTGAACGTATAGCAATAGTGGATAGACAAGAAGAGAGAACCGTGGTCCGTATAGTAGTATATAGAGAGTGAACGTATAGCAATAGTGGATAGGTAAGAAGAGAGAACCGTGGTCCGTGTAGTAGTAGAGTATAGAGAGTGAACGTATAGCAATAGTGGATAGACAAGAAGAGAGAACCGTGGTCCGTGTAGTAGTAGAGTATAGAGAGTGAACGTATAGCAATAGTGGATAGGTAAGAAGAGAGAACCGTGGTCCGTATAGTAGTAGAGTATAGAGAGTGAACGTATAGCAATAGTGGATAGACAAGAAGAGAGAACCGTGGTCCGTGTAGTAGTAGAGTATAGAGAGTGAACGTATAGCAATAGTGGATAGACAAGAAGAGAGACCCGTGGTCCGTGTAGTAGTAGAGTATAGAGAGTGAACGTATAGCAATAGTGGATAGACAAGAAGAGAGAACCGTGGTCCGTGTAGTAGTAGAGTATAGAGAGTGAACGTATAGCAATAGTGGATAGGTAAGAAGAGAGAACCGTGGTCCGTATAGTAGTAGTAGAGTATAGAGAGTGAACGTATAGCAATAGTGGATTGACAAGAAGAGAGAACCGTGGTCCGTATAGTAGTAGAGTATAGAGAGTGAACGTATAGCAATAGTGGATAGGTAAGAAGAGAGAACCGTGGTCCGTGTAGTAGTAGAGTATAGAGAGTGAACGTATAGCAATAGTGGATAGACAAGAAGAGAGAACCGTGGTCCGTATAGTAGTAGAGTATAGAGAGTGAACGTATAGCAATAGTGGATAGGTAAGAAGAGGGAACCGTGGTCCGTATAGTAGTAGAGTATAGAGAGTGAACGTATAGCAATAGTGGATAGACAAGAAGAGAGAACCGTGGTCCGTGTAGTAGTAGAGTATAGAGAGTGAACGTATAGCAATAGTGGATAGGTAAGAGAGAACCGTGGTCCGTATAGTTGTAGAGTATAGAGAGTGAACGTATAGCAATAGTGGATAGACGAGAAGAGAGAACCGTGGTCCGTGTAGTAGTAGAGTATAGAGAGTGAACGTATAGCAATAGTGGATAGACAAGAAGAGAGAACCGTGGTCCGTATAGTAGTAGAGTATAGAGAGTGAACGTATAGCAATAGTGGATAGACAAGAAGAGAGAACCGTGGTCCGTGTAGTAGTAGAGTATAGAGAGTGAACGTATAGCAATAGTGGATAGACAAGAAGAGAGAACCGTGGTCCGTGTAGTAGTAGAGTATAGAGAGTGAACGTATAGCAATAGTGGATAGGTAAGAAGAGAGAACCGTGGTCTGTGTAGTAGTAGAGTATAGAGAGTGAACGTATAGCAATAGTGGATAGACAAGAAGAGAGAACCGTGGTCCGTGTAGTAGTAGAGTATAGAGAGTGAACGTATAGCAATAGTGGATAGGTAAGAACAGAGAACCGTGGTCCGTGTAGTAGTAGAGTATAGAGAGTGAACGTATAGCAATAGTGGATAGGTAAGAACAGAGAACCGTGGTCCGTATAGTAGTAGAGTATAGAGAGTGAACGTATAGCAATAGTGGATAGGTAAGAAGAGAGAACCGTGGTCCGTGTAGTAGTAGAGTATAGAGAGTGAACGTATAGCAATAGTGGATAGACAAGAAGAGAGAACCGTGGTCCGTGTAGTAGTAGAGTATAGAGAGTGAACGTATAGCAATAGTGGATAGGTAAGAATAGAGAACCGTGGTCCGTGTAGTAGTAGAGTATAGAGAGTGAACGTATAGCAATAGTGGATAGGTATGAACAGAGAACCGTGGTCCGTATAGTAGTAGAGTATAGAGAGTGAACGTATAGCAATAGTGGATAGGTAAGAAGAGAGAACCGTGGTCCGTGTAGTAGTAGAGTATAGAGAGTGAACGTATAGCAATAGTGGATAGACAAGAAGAGAGAACCGTGGTCCGTATAGTAGTATATAGAGAGTGAACGTATAGCAATAGTGGATAGGTAAGAAGAGAGAACCGTGGTCCGTGTAGTAGTAGAGTATAGAGAGTGAACGTATAGCAATAGTGGATAGACAAGAAGAGAGAACCGTGGTCCGTGTAGTAGTAGAGTATAGAGAGTGAACGTATAGCAATAGTGGATAGGTAAGAAGAGAGAACCGTGGTCCGTATAGTAGTAGAGTATAGAGAGTGAACGTATAGCAATAGTGGATAGACAAGAAGAGAGAACCGTGGTCCGTGTAGTAGTAGAGTATAGAGAGTGAACGTATAGCAATAGTGGATAGACAAGAAGAGAGACCCGTGGTCCGTGTAGTAGTAGAGTATAGAGAGTGAACGTATAGCAATAGTGGATAGACAAGAAGAGAGAACCGTGGTCCGAATAGTAGTAGAGTATAGAGAGTGAACGTATAGCAATAGTGGATAGGTAAGAAGAGAGAACCGTGGTCCGTATAGTAGTAGAGTATAGAGAGTGAACGTATAGCAATAGTGGATAGGTAAGAAGAGAGAACCGTGGTCCGTATAGTAGTATATAGAGAGTGAACGTATAGCAATAGTGGATAGGTAAGAAGAGAGAACCGTGGTCCGTGTAGTAGTAGAGTATAGCGAGTGAACGTATAGCAATAGTGGATAGGTAAGAAGACAGAACCGTGGTCCGTATAGTAGTAGAGTATAGAGAGTGAACGTATAGCAATAGTGGATAGACAAGAAGAGAGAACCGTGGTCCGTATAGTAGTATATAGAGAGTGAACGTATAGCAATAGTGGATAGGTAAGAAGAGAGAACCGTGGTCCGTGTAGTAGTAGAGTATAGAGAGTGAACGTATAGCAATAGTGGATAGACAAGAAGAGAGAACCGTGGTCCGTGTAGTAGTAGAGTATAGAGAGTGAACGTATAGCAATAGTGGATAGGTAAGAAGAGAGAACCGTGTTCCGTATAGTAGTAGAGTATAGAGAGTGAACGTATAGCAATAGTGGATAGACAAGAAGAGAGAACCGTGGTCCGTGTAGTAGTAGAGTATAGAGAGTGAACGTATAGCAATAGTGGATAGACAAGAAGAGAGACCCGTGGTCCGTGTAGTAGTAGAGTATAGAGAGTGAACGTATAGCAATAGTGGATAGACAAGAAGAGAGAACCGTGGTCCGTGTAGTAGTAGAGTATAGAGAGTGAACGTATAGCAATAGTGGTTAGGTAAGAAGAGAGAACCGTGGTCCGTATAGTAGTAGTAGAGTATAGAGAGTGAACGTATAGCAATAGTGGATAGACAAGAAGAGAGAACCGTGGTCCGTATAGTAGTAGAGTATAGAGAGTGAACGTATAGCAATAGTGGATAGGTAAGAAGAGGGAACCGTGGTCCGTATAGTAGTAGAGTATAGAGAGTGAACGTATAGCAATAGTGGATAGACAAGAAGAGAGAACCGTGGTCCGTGTAGTAGTAGAGTATAGAGAGTGAACGTATAGCAATAGTGGATAGGTAAGAGAGAACCGTGGTCCGTATAGTAGTAGAGTATAGAGAGTGAACGTATAGCAATAGTGGATAGACGAGAAGAGAGAACCGTGGTCCGTGTAGTAGTAGAGTATAGAGAGTGAACGTATAGCAATAGTGGATAGACAAGAAGAGAGAACCGTGGTCCGTGTAGTAGTAGAGTATAGAGAGTGAACGTATAGCAATAGTGGATAGACAAGAAGAGAGAACCGTGGTCCGTGTAGTAGTAGAGTATAGAGAGTGAACGTATAGCAATAGTGGATAGGTAAGAAGAGAGAACCGTGGTCCGTGTAGTAGTAGAGTATAGAGAGTGAACGTATAGCAATAGTGGATAGACAAGAAGAGAGAACCGTGGTCCGTGTAGTAGTAGAGTATAGAGAGTGAACGTATAGCAATAGTGGATAGGTAAGAACAGAGAACCGTGGTCCGTGTAGTAGTAGAGTATAGAGAGTGAACGTATAGCAATAGTGGATAGGTAAGAACAGAGAACCGTGGTCCGTATAGTAGTAGAGTATAGAGAGTGAACGTATAGCAATAGTGGATAGGTAAGAAGAGAGAACCGTGGTCCGTGTAGTAGTAGAGTATAGAGAGTGAACGTATAGCAATAGTGGATAGACAAGAAGAGAGAACCGTGGTCCGTGTAGTAGTAGAGTATAGAGAGTGAACGTATAGCAATAGTGGATAGGTAAGAATAGAGAACCGTGGTCCGTGTAGTAGTAGAGTATAGAGAGTGAACGTATAGCAATAGTGGATAGGTATGAACAGAGAACAGTGGTCCGTATAGTAGTAGAGTATAGAGAGTGAACGTATAGCAATAGTGGATAGGTAAGAAGAGAGAACCGTGGTCCGTGTAGTAGTAGAGTATAGAGAGTGAACGTATAGCAATAGTGGATAGACAAGAAGAGAGAACCGTGGTCCGTATAGTAGTATATAGAGAGTGAACGTATAGCAATAGTGGATAGGTAAGAACAGAGAACCGTGGTCCGTGTAGTAGTAGAGTATAGAGAGTGAACGTATAGCAATAGTGGATAGACAAGAAGAGAGAACCGTGGTCCGTGTAGTAGTAGAGTATAGAGAGTGAACGTATAGCAATAGTGGATAGGTAAGAAGAGAGAACCGTGGTCCGTATAGTAGTAGAGTATAGAGAGTGAACGTATAGCAATAGTGGATAGACAAGAAGAGAGAACCGTGGTCCGTGTAGTAGTAGAGTATAGAGAGTGAACGTATAGCAATAGTGGATAGACAAGAAGAGAGACCCGTGGTCCGTGTAGTAGTAGAGTATAGAGAGTGAACGTATAGCAATAGTGGATAGACAAGAAGAGAGAACCGTGGTCCGAATAGTAGTAGAGTATAGAGAGTGAACGTATAGCAATAGTGGATAGGTAAGAAGAGAGAACCGTGGTCCGTATAGTAGTAGAGTATAGAGAGTGAACGTATAGCAATAGTGGATAGGTAAGAAGAGAGAACCGTGGTCCGTATAGTAGTATATAGAGAGTGAACGTATAGCAATAGTGGATAGGTAAGACGAGAGAACCGTGGTCCGTGTAGTAGTAGAGTATAGCGAGTGAACGTATAGCAATAGTGGATAGGTAAGAAGAGAGAACCGTGGTCCGTATAGTAGTAGAGTATAGAGAGTGAACGTATAGCAATAGTGGATAGACAAGAAGAGAGAACCGTGGTCCGTATAGTAGTATATAGAGAGTGAACGTATAGCAATAGTGGATAGGTAAGAAGAGAGAACCGTGGTCCGTGTAGTAGTAGAGTATAGAGAGTGAACGTATAGCAATAGTGGATAGACAAGAAGAGAGAACCGTGGTCCGTGTAGTAGTAGAGTATAGAGAGTGAACGTATAGCAATAGTGGATAGGTAAGAAGAGAGAACCGTGGTCCGTATAGTAGTAGAGTATAGAGAGTGAACGTATAGCAATAGTGGATAGACAAGAAGAGAGAACCGTGGTCCGTGTAGTAGTAGAGTATAGAGAGTGAACGTATAGCAATAGTGGATAGACAAGAAGAGAGACCCGTGGTCCGTGTAGTAGTAGAGTATAGAGAGTGAACGTATAGCAATAGTGGATAGACAAGAAGAGAGAACCGTGGTCCGTGTAGTAGTAGAGTATAGAGAGTGAACGTATAGCAATAGTGGATAGGTAAGAAGAGAGAACCGTGGTCCGTATAGTAGTAGTAGAGTATAGAGAGTGAACGTATAGCAATAGTGGATAGACAAGAAGAGAGAACCGTGGTCCGTATAGTAGTAGAGTATAGAGAGTGAACGTATAGCAATAGTGGATAGGTAAGAAGAGAGAACCGTGGTCCGTGTAGTAGTAGAGTATAGAGAGTGAACGTATAGCAATAGTGGATAGGTAAGAAGAGAGAACCGTGGTCCGTATAGTAGTAGAGTATAGAGAGTGAACGTATAGCAATAGTGGATAGGTAAGAAGAGGGAACCGTGGTCCGTATAGTAGTAGAGTATAGAGAGTGAACGTATAGCAATAGTGGATAGACAAGAAGAGAGAACCGTGGTCCGTGTAGTAGTAGAGTATAGAGAGTGAACGTATAGCAATAGTGGATAGGTAAGAAGAGAGAACCGTGGTCCATGTAGTAGTAGAGTATAGAGAGTGAACGTATAGTAATAGTGGATAGGTAAGAAGAGAGAACCGTGGTCCGTATAGTAGTAGAGTATAGAGAGTGAACGTATAGCAATAGTGGATAGGTAAGAAGAGAGAACCGTGGTCCGTATAGTAGTAGAGTATAGAGAGTGAACGTATAGCAATAGTGGATAGGTAAGAAGAGAGAACCGTGGTCCGTATAGTAGTAGAGTATAGAGAGTGAACGTATAGCAATAGTGGATAGGTAAGAAGAGAGAACCGTGGTCCGTATAGTAGTAGAGTATAGAGAGTGAACGTATAGCAATAGTGGATAGGTAAGAAGAGAGAACCGTGGTCCGTATAGTAGTAGAGTATAGAGAGTGAACGTATAGCAATAGTGGATAGGTAAGAAGAGAGAATCGTAATCTGTATAGTAGTAGAGTATAGAGAGTGAACGTATAGCAATAGTGGATAGGTTAGAAGAGTGAACAGTGAGCATTACACTATTTCGTATTTATTCACTTTATTTATGATCATGTGATCTACTTAGTAATGGAATTGCCTGTGTTACTCACTTGTGGTCTAGTTTCAAACCATAGTGTCGGCAATGACACTTACTCTTACACAACTCTTTGTTAGTGTGCTGTTCTCTTACTCCATAATAATAAATTCTCCTGTTCAATATCTAGAGGTCTTCTTTTTTCCATGCGCGAAATTAAAAATATAAAATGGTGACAATCTGCCTATCGCACTTTGTATATATATAAAATTGTCTCTGTTTATTGGATGGTTCTAATGACATCACTTCAGACATCAAAGCCTGGATTATAAACTTTTTGGCAGATAGGAAGCAGTGTATTTCTGTGCATAGTTATATTTTCCTGATGGGTGCCTACAACCAGTGGCATACCATGTCAGTTTTTGTTTATTGTTTGCATCAGTGACATGCAAAATGTATGCAGATGACACAAAGATCTACAATTGTGGATTTGTCCATTAAAAGAGACAGCCCCACAAGATCATAACAACCTTATTAACTGGGCATACTGTTGGCAGCTACACTTAATAATGTGTTATATAAGAATAAAGTGTGGCTGCCGACACTGGAGTTTGAACACGGATCGCCAGAGAGCAAATACAGGCAATCCCATTATTGAATTAAGTGGATCATGTGACCATGAGGGAAATGCATAAGTAGGAAGTAGCGTGATGTCTAAATGATCACCATTTCTATTCTATCCTCTATTACTATATGGTTCGCTATTCTCTATATTATTCACTACTTCTACACTATTTCTCTATACTGATCACTATATGGATTACTATTTGGTGATTACTTTTTGAACGAGTATTATCGAGCAAATACATCTGACACTAGTATTGTTTAATGGTGTTACTATAATTGTATCTGTGATTACAAAGTCTCTACTACAATGGCATTACGAAAATAACAACAAGTATTCATTGACATTACAAAAGTGGCAACGAGTGTTTGTTGGCATCACAAAATAATGAAAAATGTTAAGTCCTTCATATGGTGCCTAACAATCCTCTGCAATATTTACAGCATGAGATTTCATAACACCATTGACATGAAGTTCCTGGAATCATTTCACTTGGAAAAAGACTTTCATGGATATTTGGATAATGAACTTAAATTTAGCAAGTACATAAAAATTCAGGTGAATAAAGCCAACGGGATACTGGGACTGAACAGAAAGTTATAACAGTTTTTGGATGCCGACACAATGCATCTGTTCTTTGTAATTCTGCTATTGTCAGCACTCTGTGATTGCCACAATACCAAAAGGACGAAAATCTAATTGAAGAGCAACAAAACTGGTACAAGGATTGGCTGTTCATATGAAGTGAGGTCATTGATATTAAAGATATCAAGCATGCAGTCCAGGTTGGACAAAGGAGATATGATTAGGGTTCACAAGCAACTTGGAAAACAAGAAAATCAGGGAATCAAAAAATCACATTTTAATGAAAAATGAGGCAGTTGTCAGGGAATTTTGGCATAAAGTTAGGCAAATCAAGGAATTTTCAAATGTGAATGACATGTAACTGAAAAATGTCTGAAAATAAATGCTATTTATCTATTAGAAACATTTGAATAAAAATTTATTTTTTTAATCTTGAATGGATGAACCAAAAGTCTGAATCCTGAATCTAATTTATTGGCCATGCTGGTGAAATACGATCCCATTAAGACTATTTGCTGCATTTAATTAGTTGGCTTCTCATATTACTCATCAAGAATTGGACGGCTGAAGGCAAAAGAAAGAAACAAAGAGAGCATTTATATATAAAAAATAATTGTTAACTATTTACTCCTGTATCCAAAAGTAAGTCTAATCAGTTCAATAAGGTCAAATTGGCAGCTGATCTAAAAAATGACCTATAGTCTGCTTTTAGCTGGGACATGGAATGGCTTGTTAATTTTAATGCCTCCAAAATGAAAATTCTCTCTATTAATTATCTGAGTGACTTGTTGCATCTTCTCAGGCTGACATGAAGTGAAAAGATTATTGTTAATGTTGTAGTTATTGCCCTTGCCTTTTGGTTGTTTAGTGCCACCAGGTGGTAGCTTCTATAAAATGCTGGCAGCCATATTGAAAATATTTCATGTGTTCAGTTGTCAATATTCACACTAACAGGAGGATTACCTTATTGCAGATGCAATTGATTCATTGAGGATCAACAAATGGTAGCAGAACATAGCTGATCTGCAACAAAAATTAAGTGAATTTCTTTTTCTGTTACTTTTAAAGTTTTGTGACTCTAGTCTAAGACTTATAATTTATGTAAGAATGGATAATGTTCTTCCAAATGGCCTCCAAGGCTAGACAATGAATCTGCCTATGAACAATGGAAGAAAAGCCTACATATCTCTTCTGAGATAGCAAAAGTTTGGAGACGGGTGTGGATACTATATATCCGAAAGCTGGATGAATTATTTCTGCCAGATAAAGGGAAATGGCAATTTGTTGCCTTTAATAATTTGTGCAATTTGTGTAGAGCAGCAGGATTTTCTGATTGATTTTGACCACACCTACTTTAAGTTTATATAGGAAAGCATGGCTCTTCCAAATCCAGTAATGGCATTTATGCTTCTTTCATCTGTAAACCTTCCTGAGAAGGATGCATACTTAATATCGGCATTGAAGGAAGTGTCTTTCAAAAATATGAAAGAGACTATTAAATGTATTTTTGGCCATTCAGTTACTCCTTCAAGTACTGATGAATGTACTCCTCAGCCTGAGATAATAATGGAAAGTCAAGACACCCTTTTTACAGATAGATTCAGACATGGACAGGGCCAACCATATACTCGTGACACTCAGGATGGTCACACTTGTAAGAGAAGAATAACAAAATAGATTTTGAACTTAATGTCACCCATTTTTTTTTTCAAAACCTTGTATCAGAGTTTGACACATTTTGATTTTGGTAAGAGGCTTATCATACAACAAAGATTAAGTTTTCCCTCTTTTTGGTGCTAGTCTTATTCCATAACACCCAGCTATACTTTCAGATGTTGATTTCAACTTGTGTCAGTTTATTTGCTGCATATATCAGAACTGAAAAATTGATATTAAAAAAAAAAAACTTCTTTTCCTTCTAAATTAAGTTTGCATAACACTTTCTCTGACCTTCATGAACTATTTTGGTCACTAATCAATAACTGTGATTGATTTTCTAAAATATCTGAACTGATGATAGTGTTAATGTTCTTCAGGCATTTTCCACTGTAATATCAAAGACCATATTTTGGACGCATGAAAAAGATTCTTTGAGTTGTCAGTTGTGCTAGTTTCCTGGCATCGATAAACAGACTTGACAATTCATTCTATCTCACTCTTCACCTCTCTACTCCATGCTCCTTTTGAATGTGAGTAATCATGATCTTCCACAACATCCTGTCTTTTGTTGTTTTCATTGGTACTTGCACTTTTATGAACTAACTTTATCTTTGTGATATTTGTTCTGTCATTCATTTGCTCAAACTTGTGAAATACATTACTCACTACTTTCCTCTGCTTCTTTGCCTTTTATACATTCTGTGAGTGTTAAATTCTCTAAGCATTTTATGTCTTCAATGCATTCCTAAAATTCCAGCTGTTTCTTTCTGCCTGTTAGCAAGTTTCTATTCTCCATGAAACTGTCCATCATTCATATATAGGAAGGTCAACATCACATGTCGGCCTTGTACATATTTCTTCATTTTCTACATCCTTTCTTGATCCTTTTATATCTTAGTCTCTGAAGATGTAACATTTGCTTATTCATGTGTCTTTGAATTTATCTCTCAATAGCCATTGTTACTACACTGCCAAGATAAGTTAATTTCCACAGCTACTTAATTTCAATGTCCCCAATGTGTAACTCTTGTCTTGTGCTGTCCATATTGCTCACAACTGTGCATTCTGTTTTCTTACCAAGAGGTGCTGAAAAGTTTTCATCTGACCCATTTCTTATAAACTAACCAACATCGTCAAAATATAATTTATTTTCAAACAAAAATTTAATTTAATGTTTATTTTTATCGATAAAATATAAAAATTTATTTTTAAAAAAAGTGTTTGAAAAAATTAAAATAAAAATACTTGAAAAATGTTTTTTAAATAAAATATTTTAAAATCTCACTTTCTATATTTTGATAATGGATCACCAGCAACTTGAAAAAAAAATGGATGCTAAATATTTGCAACAAAATCTAATGACAAAAATTGTATTCACAATTTCCTTTTGAGCTAAATCTGTGCAAAAATAGGATCAAAACCAAATTGAAATCAGACAATCTTAAAAACTCAAATTAAATATTTAAAATTCAACCTGATTGGTTGATAAATCCTTCATATGCCTAAAAAATAATTTCTGGAGAAACTCGCACATCTCTCTGAATTCTATCACTTTCCTATAAATTTGCACTGTTGTTGCTTTTCAGCAGCAGTGTGAAGATATTGACTAGTGGGATGTGTTGAAGCGACAAGAGGTCTAACATTTTAGAGAGTGGTTTTATTAAACACGTCATCAATACTATGACTAATGTTCACTTAAGAGTGCCTACGTATAAAAACTGTAAAGATGACCACAATTTTCCACTTGCCAATTTTTTCAATAATGACAGTGACAACTCCCTTATTCAGAAGAAGGACAGAAGTTTCAGCAAAAGAAACAACTTCCTACTGTTTCCCAGAAGAGGTTTTGGAAAAACAAAAATAAATGATTCAACAAATTTTGGTTGCTGACTAACTCATATACAGAGAATGATTAGTGTAACTTTTATATATTGTTAAAGTATATTTCTTCAACCCCTAAAAACTGGTGAGTCTCTTTCAAATTTTGAGTTATTTGCTTTTTACATCTTTTCTTTAATATGTAATTGGTGAATTGTACATAAATTTTTGAACTTGTCATTGTGTATGCTGTCTTTTATTTCACCATTTCTTTCTGTTTTGATATTATTGTTTGATATTATCCTTCAAATTTGCAATTATTTCTTATATTTTGCACAAATCTTTTATATTTTGCAATTATATTTTATAAACCTGCAGACTTTTTTGGAAGGACTTCTTTGTTAGTACCCACCTTTGTACTATAAATGTTTAATCCTTTCTTGAATAATCTTGCTGTACAAGTTGAGACAATTCATTATTAATTTTGATTTTTTTTATTCTCACTTGTTATTGAAATCATTTTACATTTCAACATTTAAGTAAGTAGCATAAATAAGAGATGTAATCTTCAATAATATCCAAACTTATATCCTTAGGTACGCTTTTTGGCGCTATTACACTTTCGCACCCCCCCTCCCCGTTGCTTCCTGTCATTCAGCAATGGATTGCCCCATGTACAGCAGTCTGAAAACAGTTCTGTTTGTTATTGTTAATTATAATTTTTAAATTTAAATTAAAATATAAATCTCTAAAAACAAAATCAATGTTTGTAAAGCCCGAAAGTATAATAGCACCTGCTTTTTGGCATAAACTCTTACTGATTGGCTGCAGAGATCTATTAGCAAGCACAATTCAAATTGATTTATACAGTTACAACTCTATTCATTCACTGAACAGCAATTTTTGAAAGTTGTTACATTTTCACTATTTACATTATTCGGACTATTGTCCTCATCTTTGTTGCCATGTTTTTCACAACGTTTTGGCTGTTGTACGCTCCAGCCTTCTTCATGTGGTTGGAATATTGAACTGAACCCTTTATTTCACTCACTGGGGTAGACTGTTCTAGTTCCACGTGGCATGTCTAATAGATGTCAGTTATCTCCTGTTAATTCTCCTCTGAAAGTTCTCCACTGCCTTAACCAGGTATTGAACTCACACTCTTTGGGTCCTGTCATTGGATCTAACTAATGCCTTTATCCACTGTGCCATGTGTCCTCAAGGTGAGTGAGTTCAATACCTGGTTAAGGCAGTGGAGAACTTTCAGAGGGGAAATAACAGAAGATAACTGACATCCATTAGACATGGCACATAGAACTAAAACAGTCTACCCCAGTGAGCAAAATAAACGGTTCTGTTCAACATTCCAACCACCTGAAGAAGGCAGGAGTGTACAGCGGCCGAAACATTGTGATAAACATGGCGACAAAAATGAGGACAATAGTCTGAATAATGTAAATAGTGTACATAATACCTCATCTCAGAAATATAGACAGATGTTGTTACATTTTCATGAACTGAATTTAAATATGACAAATATTCAAATATTAAAATTGCTGATTGTGTAGTGTTTCCAGAATATGTTTTACATTTTCTGTACTGTCTGTATTGTGTGCATAACAGATTTTCAATTATTAATTATAAAAACAAATATTTTTTTGTTTGG
This sequence comes from Acanthosepion esculentum, assembly GCA_964036315.1. Taxonomy (NCBI): domain Eukaryota; kingdom Metazoa; phylum Mollusca; class Cephalopoda; order Sepiida; family Sepiidae; genus Acanthosepion; species Acanthosepion esculentum. The sequence continues at coordinate 114,288,372 of OZ038484.1, forward strand.
TTAAATACCAGTTTAACATGTTAAGAGAGATTACTAACTTCCAAATTTTCATTAAATTACACACTGCTTCAACTAGATCTCTTTCTGATTCACTTTATATCAAAAACCTGTCAGTTGGATGTGAAAGCTAAGAACACAAAAACAAAAATAAAAAAAGTTGCCTCCGTGCAGGATCACCGGGCATTAATCCATCTCACGAAACAAGTCCTCTTTCTCTCAAAAAAAAAATACAATATAAAAAGAACCAATCACGAATGTTGCTATTAAAGCAAACACATGACAAAAAACGATGTCATGATCCACTTCATCTGCTTTTTAAGTACACCGCTCATGACACTAGGCAGTCATGGCAAGTGGGCAAGCTGTCAACATCACTACCAATGATCTAGGTTAGCCATCTTGACATACACATCAACGCCAGGCCCTACTGACTCTCCCCTTCCTCCAAGTCATTTCCCCCATATACAAAGAGAGATTCTGCCTTGATCCTCTGTATCAGCAATACAAAGAATTTTATCTCAACAATTCTTGTCTTTGTTTTTGCCTCTGTTGTTTCATTTGTTCTCTCATGCTGCCATATGTTCATTTATCATAATTACATACCAAAGATTTATTTATTTGTATTTTTTTGCCTTTTTTAACATCGAGTTAAATTTAATTTGCAATTATTATTTCTTTTATTATATATATTATAATTATTTATATTTATTCGAAGTTATATTATGTTTTCCACAATTACTGGATTTTTCTGTATTAGTATTTTTTTCTTTTTGCACAATTATCCTGAAGATTGTTTGTCTTATTTCTACTTTCTGTTTCTGCTTACCTAAAGTTATATTTATCAACTTTGTATTTTTTACTTTCATTTATTTTCATCAATTGATAGTTTAGTGCTAGTACTGTCAAGAAGGTAATATAAATTATTTTATAGTATAATGATTTCATAATCACCAAGTGTTTTAGGCTGAAATCCCAATTTATATTTTCATTTTTTCTTTCTATCTTTTTCCAAAGTTAACAAACTTTTCAATTTTTGTATTTGTTTATATATGACTATTCCATAATTTGTCTTACTTTCTAATATTTTTGTTTACCTAACATTTTATTTATATATATATATATATATATATATATAAATAAAAAGCCATTAATTTTTGGAGAACTTCTAAAACCTGTAATGTATATAATGTTTATGTACATTATATATGTCGAAAGGTTGGCATAACCGGGGATGATATTGGAGACACTCACACTGTCTACAAAATGCTTCTGTCACATGCATCTCACATAGCCTTTGACAATTTAGTCCAACTTGGAGCTAGAGAATGGGCAAAGGTGGACAACTGATGTCTCATAACCTGCTGCTTTGAGTAGATGCTGCTTGACAGCTCGGGAAGGCAGAGGTTCTCAACCAGGGTTAAATTTACCCCTAGGGAGTAAAAAATTATATAGTCGGGGGTAAATAATTGAAGTGCCTGATAATTTAAAAAAATAATTCAATTAAATTTAGTACTAAATAAGAAATCAGTATTTTGAGTGTCGCTTAGTATTTTTTTTAGTCACAGTATTTTGACTAAAAAAACCCTTAGTATTTTGAATGAAAAAATCATTCATTCATTTAGTCACAAAATTGTACATCAATGCTTTATGATGGCTATGAATTTTTTGTATGGGAGTAGGGGGGTAAATAGAGAAATACATAAAGCCGAGGGGGTCAATGATGGAGGGAAGGTTGAGAATGGCTGATCTAGGGGAAGGAAAACTCTGACTTTAAACCTCCACTGCCTTGCGGGCATATCCAAACATGGAAAAAGCTATGGAAGTAAATCCAGACAGAAAATCTTGAGTGACGCCCTGAAGGCTCTTGGCTGTCAACACTGACAACTTTCTGGCAACTGCTGCAGCCAAGTCTACTGCAAATGTATTGCCCTGTATTCCTTTGGATCATGTCGGTACAGCTGAGAGAGGAGCCATGTCGTCTGGGCAGCCCATGACTTCCATCACCTATGTCCTGGAGAGGTCACACCTATCTCACCACCAAAAGTGCTACCATTATCTTGCAAGATAAACAGATGCTTACTAATGTGAGTGCGAAAACTTCATACTCACACAAACTCAATGTTAAAAATGATCGATAGAAAACCATACATTAAATAGAACTACATTCAGAAGTATAAAATTAGGTAAAAGTCTAGAATTAGGGCCATAAAACAGATGCCATAACTTGCATGCACAAAAATTGCGACCGAGTGTTTCATCAAGAACGGCTCTTTGGAGATCTTGAAAGAAACTCCGTAGAATTTAATTACTTTGTAGAATTTGTTCCTTATAGATCAAGAAGCAGTCATTCAAAGACATATTGAACAAGGTTCTATGATGATTAGTGATGGTTGGTCCACTTATAATAGGCTAAAAATGATCTGGGAACAATCACAAAGTTATAATTCATGAAAATTATTTTGATTTACACATGAATCTTTAGTTCAATAGAGAATAGCTGGCTTCATCTAAAGCATTTTCTCAGAAAAAGAAACCAACAAGCATCCACATGAATTGGAATATATATCTGAATATATATTTTGAAAAAATTTATTTGAATATCTATTAAAAACAACGACATATATAAATTTTAACTTGAGAATTATAGCCCTTGATTCTAGACTTTTACCAAAAATTGTGTATAAAATCTTTAAATTGCTATATAACTAAAAAGTAATAAAACAATGTTCAATCAAGAATTTTATTGAGTAAAAGAAATAAAATGCATTACTGCCACTGGCCTTAATCTCTATGCCATTTGGTTTGCTGCTTGTACACATTAAATGGTATATCTCTTGTCAATGTTCAACAGTATTGATTTACTCCATTTGACTTGATAACGTTTCTCCATGGATGTCATATCTTGGTGAAATCACTTACTGTGCTTGTCACTTACTGCTCTGCAATTTGATTGGTTTATTTTGTTTTGTTTATATGTTATTTAATGCTGAAGTCTAAATAATTTGAACACAATTGTATTTCTTCAAATATAGATAAAATGTTTATTTTGCTAAAAAAATTGTTAATTCTACTAGAAAATGGATTGCTGGTCATTCTGCTTTAAAATTATATTGTTGGTAATTTTTTATTTTATAAAATGTATTTTATACTTTCATGGTGTTTTGTTTTTGTTTAGAGGTTTACTATTTGCCCATAGCTGTTACTCTAACAGGTGCTACCACCCCAGGTCATGGTGGACCTGGGAACAACAGCAATTAAGAGGTGGTTCCATGCTCCTGAAAACCTTCAATCTCCTGATCAGAGGCCTTGCTGCCGAATATAGTTTATTGTTATACTCGGGACTCTGTAATTCAATGGAAAGAAATTCAGATATAAATCTAAAAAATGTATTTTGAGTGACATGTTACCTCCCATGCATTTGTGTGCCTTAATATTTTTCCACCAATTCCTTGTAGTTGTCTGCCTTACTGCTTCAAATATAATTTTTTGTTACCACTAACTTGAAGTCTTTCCATGCTTCCTTCTCTTTGACATACTGCAGTGCTCTCACTCTCTCCATATATATATATATATATATATATATACGAAAAACTAGGTAATCCGTATGGGTAGACCCAAGGAGGATAAAATCCAGAGAGCTCAGTGTAAATCAGAGCTAATAATTTAAATAAAAACAGACCACTTTAAGGTTCCATGTAATAAATTATTTCGCCACAGCCCTTTTAAAGGACCGTGGATCATCAGACTTTACTTCCAAAGGTTGAAATGAAAAATGAAAAGAAATTTACACATTTTTGACGGGCAGTACTAAGTATATGTAAATTAACGAAGTGAGGAGGGAGAGAGACATGATTGAGTTAGATGTAACAATTCTATTCTTTCAAATTTAAATTGTTTGAGGAAATCCAGACATTGACACATTAAATCGGTTAACTTAATGGAAGTTATATATTGATATGGAAGGGGGATAGGAGAAAAAGGCATAAAGAGAAAAAGAGAGAAAGAAGTTATGAGAGAAAGTGTCATTAACTTTCTTTGGAATGAAAGGCCCAAAATAGGCGCTGTTGTCTTGCTTTACTTTGAGAGTTCATAAATATTATAATGTTTGATATAAGTTTGAATGTTTAAGGAATTTAATTATATGTTAAAGTTTTTTTAAAAAACTTTATTACATAAGTTTTGGGGATTTAATATGAAATAGTCGATTAGAAAAATATTCATAGAATTTACATTAAAGCACTAAAATTTTATTTTAAAATATGTTTACTTCTAATTGTAATTGATTATTAAGGTGATATCTCTATCAGTTTGAATTTTATTCATGAACTTAATTTGTGACTATTTTTAGATTGGTAATTTCTCTTACTTAAAATTTAGTTTTTAAGTTAATATGGAGTGATATTCGAAGGTAATATTAGAGATCTTAGCCTGATGATTGTTTTTGAGCAGGAAATACTCTTGCCATCCAGTATTGATACCTGTGTCCACATTACTAATATTTATATATTCTCTGATGCTGATATTGGGCACTTTCTCCTATAGATATAGCATACCTTAAAAAATATTTTATCATATATTATAGTTGTTAATTATTATTATCACATAATTTTCAGACATGTAAAAACAGCAGCTGAGCTACCAAAAAAAGATTTTCATCAATTTTGGGGACAAATATTGTTACTATTGAGCCACAACACACTTAAAGGTCTTCATAATACCACCAGACTTTGTTGGTTTTCATTACAATGTGAAAATAGCTGATGGCAAGGAAGCTTCATTATTTATTTCTTCTTGTAATGATAAATATTTGCAGTTAAATTTCATGAATCTTGTCATCATGTTCCCAAGGATAAAACATTAATTCAGTGATGTCAGATTTTAAATAAGTAATCAGATGACAATGTCAAGATAATTAGCAGTTAATGCAAACTTTCAACTGGAAAGGTAAGATAACATTATAGCATTATATTATTATATATTATATATATTATTTATTATTACTTTAAACATTATGTATGTTTTAGTAGATATCATATTATTTACTTCAGCATACCAAAGAAAATGTGGATTGTTTACATTAGGAAAAACTAACTATATTAAAATGTTCCAAGACTGAACAGAAACTGTATCTATGTAGATTTGACATTACAAAATTCTGATAGAAATATAGCAGATTGAAGATATTGTGAGATATTGTTGGGGGGCTTTCAACCCTGAAACAATGACACATTCAGAATCATTATCTGATGAAGGCAATATTGTTACTTTTGCAACAGCATTTTATTGAAATTACATGTATGCTTAAAATTTGTTATATCTATGGCGGAAGATTGCTTAGCATTGGGGATAGCGCATTTCCAGATATAAACAGTGTGTACATAAAAAAACAACACTGTATGGTAACTGTCACCATATAGCACCGATTTCTATATCCATACTATATATCCATACTATATATATATATATATATATATATATATATATATATATATATATATATATATATATATATATATAGTGTGTGTGTGTGCGCCTCAAATATAATGATATAAAAAGATGAATTAAAAAGTAATGCAATTTGTTTTATTATATAAGAAATAAAGAACACAATCAAACATATTGTACATCAAGATATAGATATACATCATAAGTTCACATGCCTACTTCTCAACATAGTTGCCACCTCTTTCAATAGCAGTTCTACCAATGAATGAGGGTATTTGTAAAACTCAGTTGGCTGCTGATGTAGCCAATTCCTTACAGCAATTTTTTATTTCTTCATCACCATCTGACATAACACCCTCAGACTTCCATCTCTGGTCCAATGAAAGAGGCACTGAGGGGGCAAACACTTCAACCCCCAGCTATGGATTAATTAATAGAACGTGTATCAATAAATTTACATTATTTCTAAAAAATGACGATCTAAAAATATTTTCTAGCATTAAATAAGGTGCAAAAAGTTAATAAGCAGTAAAAAACTGATCAATATATCAATCAAACTCACCTTCAACTGTACTTGTGCATTTGACTTCAGTCTCAGAAGTCATATATGTGCTTACAGATATTGACCCTGTGACATATCCATCTTATTTGAACTTCAAGAGACTAGCATGATGAGACAGACATTAAGCTTGAAGCTAATGGTTAACAAGCTTGGAGTAATGGTTACTATTGTAGTGAGTTCAAACTTCACTAATAGGCTTGTGCGATATTAAAGTAAATATGAATATTTATTAAATTTAGCTTTGTAAGTCACAAATACGACTTGAAGGAAACTCCATGAGTAGTAGGAAGATTGTCCAAGTGCAGAGAGCTTGTCTATCTTGAAAATTAGCATTCAAGTCATTCCTGACTTTTACAGGGTTTCAAATACAAAACATTGATGCAAAATATGAAAATATATATTTATACAGATGAAGCATCTGTATAAATTTAACTTACTTTATATGATATTGCTGGAATTATAAATGTTTACTTACTGGATTAGTAATAACAAAAATTGTGTTCTACCAAAAATAGTCGACCAGTGCATCGAGCAATAACTGAACAGTACTAAATAATGATATTCCTAGACATGGGCAGAGGAATGAGAACAATCTAATTCTGTAGATTAAATAAAGTGTTTGGTTCAAAATTATCCAGAGTGACAGACACCCGAAAAAGGATGTGATAAAAAAAACAAAAAAAACAAAGATGATGATTGTTATGAATAATCAGGAGTGGTCTCCCCTTGTTTTGTTGTTTGAGAGAGCTATTTCTGTTTACTGGGACTATAACAGGACAATATACGCAAACCTTATGTTCTCAGTTGAATAAAGCTTTCTTAAAGCCTACACCTGTGTACTTTTATCATGACAATGACATTAGTCTGAATGTAAAGTAAATAATAATATAAATATAATATAAATAAGGATGATAACTCTTTGTTCCATAAATAACAGCTGAGTGATGTCACCAAGAGTTGTTTTATTTACAAAATAAATAACTACAAATTACTAGTTTTGCTTTAATGAGTGATGAAACACAGTGAGGATTGAACCCTCATATTGGTATTATTACTAGTTTGACTAGCTACAGTAGGTGTCCTGAGAGTTGATTTAAATTTCATGTTCTATTATTGGGTTTACAAGCTGATCCCAATGAATCTAACTTGGTCTACAAAATGTATAGAATGCAAACTAATGAAAGAAAAAAAAAAAAACTCTGACACTAACATGTGCTTTTACTTAGATTAAATTTTATATTAGTGTCATAGGAATAGAGTGTTGCTGCCAACACTTGGGTTTGAGCATGGATCGCCAGAGTGCAAGCACAGGCAACCTCATCTTGAAATAATTAAATCACATGACGGGTAAAGGAAAAATATATATATGGGAATTAACGGTGTCTGACCGATTATTGTTCAAAGGCATTACTATTATTGTATCTGTGATTTACAAAGTCTCTCCTACAAATGGGCATTACACAAAATTAGAATGAACACTGAACAGTAACACAAGATCATTCTTTTTCTATCTTTTGTGTGCTGTGTCCCGCCAGGACATTGGTAATCATGACTCTCTACAATTTCCTGCCCTTTGTAGCTCTTGATAAATTTTGTCTTTTTATTATTTCCTAAACCTTTTTCAGCAATCCATAAGCTTGCTTGGTAGGTTATGATTTCCTCTGCCCCTCTTATGTGAACCAGAACTTTCAACTCTCTTTTTCTCATGTTTAGTATAAGTGTCCTTTTTGTTTCCATTTTCTCTAAAACTTTATCATTGTTCACATGTTCAGTCCATGATATTCTCAGCATTCTTCTTTATAATGGCATATTTGTTCCTTCAAATCTCTTCATCTGTGTGGAAATTGTTCAGCATTCACTGCCACATAACAGTTCAGTACTCTTTTCTTTGTTTCTAACAAAATTTTTCTGTTTCTTAATAGTTTTGTTAGCTTTTGGAAGGCAACTTTTGCTATTCCAATACACCTTCAGATTTCAGTGTCGCACTTTCCATCCTCTGTTAAAACACTTCCCAGATATTTAAAATCTTTGTACTTGTTTGATTTTGGTATCCCCAATTTGTAATTTGCATGTTTGAGCTGCTCCTTTTTCTAACAACCATATGTATTCCGTCTTCTAGCAATTAATGCTTAGTCTTTTCTTCTCGCTTTCTTTCTTCAATATCTTCTGTAGTTCTTAACAGCTGCACACAGAAAAAACAAAAAAAATCTTTAGTTTATTAAAAACTAAATTTCAAAACGAAACTTCAATTTCACAGGTAAAGCGATTTTTTTTCAAATGCAAAATAACAAAGAAAAAACTAATATGATTTTTAAAAAAATACTTTGAATTCCAGACATCGTTTCAAATGTTAGGAACTCAACAATAAAGATTAAAGACACTTTTTTTGTGATTGTAGAAACTTAGACTAATATTCATCAGGCACATTTACAAACCAAAAATACCCTCAGAAAGGTAAAAACGACGAGTGTAGAGCACAGAGAACAACTAGATTTCACACGTCTTATTCACAGTTTTTAGTTACACTAGTTGACTAGTAACAGTATTTTTAATAAACATTTTTTGTTTAATGTTTTAAAAAATTTGTCATAATTTTCTGTAAAATACCTTTAAAAACGCATATTCCTTTTTTTTTTTTTTAAATCAATGCTTGTAAAATGCAACGTGAAAAAAACTAAAATACGCTATGAATGCATGACATTTTTAGTTCATTGAAAAGGAACTTATGGATGGAGATTGGAGAGTCATGATCGTCTCCGTTCTAAAGGGACATAGCGTTTCGGTTTTAAAAAGTGTGGACGTCTTAAACTTCTGGTTGACACTTACGTCTCATTTTTAGTCTTCTAAAAATAACCTTCAGGCGACACTACTACCTCAAGAAGAGCCTAATCGTGTGTGTGTGTGGGGGAGAGAGAGAGAGAAAAAGAAAGAAAACCCTTTTCTTTCCTAAATCAAACCTTGTATACATTTTTTTTCTTTTCTTGTATTATGGTTGCAATGTCAGGTCCATCCCATTCATTAGTGAAATGCAGTTGTACTGCTGACTGACTGGCAAGGTCTCTCTTTCTTTACCTTCTTTTCCTATTTTTCTTTCTCTTTCATACTAAATAATAAATAGCAGCAACAAGTGGATCTGTCACATAACAAAGCACTCGAGTAGACGATGAAGATAACTGCACCTTTGAGATGATGAGAAACCCTTCAAAAAGAAACTAAAAACTAACAACAACCACTTGCGAGTTTGGCTCCGTTTTTGAGTAGTAAAAAATGATTACTGGAAACCTCACAAAATATGACAATCTAATATTTTGGACTGATTAGGCACGTCAACACACCACACACACTGTTGTAAATTTATGAGAAAGAAATATTTAGTTAAAAAAAGAACAAGTAAGAGCAACTTCTCTTCTTACGTGATCTGTCCAATGCAAATAAACATAAATCCTAAACACTAAACACTAACAGTGTTTCAGTTTTACTTTTTCCCAACCGGGTAAAAATCTGTTTGCTTATAGAAAAAAAAAAATGAATAAAAATAAGGGAATGGTGATGATAAAATAAAAACTAAAAAGGAAGGACACGGCAATAACAAACTTTAATAAAGAAACCCAGTTGTTGTATAAGCGCCCACGACAACAGGTTTACACATGACACTCGCGTTCTCGTGATATCACCTTGAATCAGTGGAGAAGAAAAACAAAAATATAATTTTTTTTTTATTATCATTGAGGAAGATGATGTTGTCTAGGGTCCAACATTGCTGGTCATCATTACATAACCAAGAAATGATCCCTACCTACAGTTTTGTTTCTTTTATCCGGTCGGGTCACCTCTTGCTTCTTTTGATTACATTTTTTTTACAACAATCCAGGGCGCTGTCCCAACTTCAAACAGAATCATCTTCGACAACAACATATTCGGATCTCTTACCAAGCTATATTTTTCTTCAAAGTAAGTTTATTTTTTATTTAAACAGTCTTTTTTATTTATCCTCTACTTTCCTTTTTGCTTTTTTATTCGTTTTTAACAGGAGAAAATATAATTTTTAACATCTGGAAATGAAAGTCTCCAGAGAACTCGAATAAGAAAAAAAGATTTTTTTATAGTACAAACAAATAAAGATGAAGAGAACATTTACTTATATAAAACTTGTAAAAAAAAGTTTTGTTAGATAATGGAATGCAATGGTACTGAATTTTGAAATTTCGTGACAAATCTGACAATAAATTAACGGACTTTGTTTTTTTTAAAAGACGCGCTTTTTTTGTGTGTGTGTTTTTGTGTTTGTGGTGCGATGATAAAAATAAAAAATCTCTTCTCCAAAAAGTTAAAAAATGATGCAATGAAAACGAAAAAAAAAATGTATAAATAAAAATGAACTGTGTTGTGTATTATTGCATGATTGACTATTGATTGCCTTTAAATTTTTACCGTCTTCTTGCATAAATTCATTTAAAAACTTAATAATTGTAACGATATTTTTTGTTAGTAATAATAAAGTGTTTAAAAGTTGTATAATGTTAAAATAAAATTTGACTTAACTGTTCTCATAACTGTTTGTGGGTTGATGTTTTGGTAAGAGAAAAATATGACACAAGGTCTTCTTTTCCCTGTAAATTGTCTTACATGAAAATGCCTGCCCCATCATTAATAACACAGCATGTCAATGGTGTACATGTAGTACTGTGTAAACTCGTTTTTATTTATTTATAAATTAAATGACGAATATTATTCGCTAAGCTTACAAGAATTTCGAATATAGTTTAGGTTAAAGTTGCAAAAGAACAAGTTTGATTTTAACAAAATCAGGTGATTCAGGTCCCTACATATTCCCATAATAAACTGTGGCTCTTTTCTTTATGCTGTAACACTTGGGTCTTGTACAGGGTGAACCTCTTTGTTAAAAAAGCCCAGAAAATTGTCTACCACCTTTTTAAGAAAGGGAACAAAACCGTCATTTTGAATTTCTTTATTGGCATTCTTAAATAAATTGAATTATCGAGATTAATTTTCATTTTATTATTTATTATTCTTTGCCAAAATCAGAAAATTAAATTTAACATCATAGAATGCACCCCCCTCGTACACAAGCACATACACTTTAGAAAAGTTTACTTTTTACAGTGCATCAAAAAATTGAGATCGTAGCCGTAAAAATTCTATAAGGTAAGGTCTTTAAACTTTGGAGAAGAGCTAGCTAGAGGGTTGAAAAAAAACTTCAAATTTATTATTCATTATTTCGATTTCAAATGTGCACACAAGCACATTGTTATAATTTTAAAATGGCTTTTTATTTTTTATCATCTCGTTCTCAAGTAAGGTTGTAGGGGAAAATGTCATAAGAAAAATAATCTTTATGGTAGGAAAAACTAAGTGTCATAACTTCAGTTTCTGGATAGGAAAAGGTCATAGAGAAAATACTATTTTAATTAATATTTTCATATTTCATATTTTTCTTAAATGCTGTCTAAAAAATCAACTACTCACCTCTGGCACTAGGTAATTATTACGTAACATCAGCCTTAACTTAACTATTATCCGACAACCAACATGAGTTAGGAATGTTAGGATTGAACTCATTACTCTAAAAAGGAATGGTGTCCCGATTATCTCGCCTCTTTTAACCACAAATAAATGTATTTTTTTGTGTTTGTTCTTTGATGTATTGTATTGTAAATACATTGAATTTTTAGCTATCCTCTGTCAAAAAATCGTTGTTATGCAGAACTTATATTTTTTGTAATAATGAGGACTGCCCGTTTCCGCCTACTTTGGACATAAGTTCAACAAAAATCAATTTAAAAACATTTTTTTTACTGTTATGATTTTTTTTTTATCATTTGCCAATCAAGACTTAATTTTTTTTAAAGAAAATGTTATGTTCAGAAAAGCACAATCAAAAACGAAGTTTTTATTTTATTTTTTCTTAATACATCTTTTCTTTTTCTTTTTCCCCATTCATTCAACCCTATCGAAAATAAATCCGCTTTCTTGGAAATATTTATTTTGCAATATCCATTCACGGCAACTGAATGCTGTTGCCATATCAACAACCAGTTGTTTACGTTTTGTTTTTCATGAAGCCGCAAATCAAGAAGACACACATTACGTATATCCCCAGTTGATAATCGGGTAAAAATAAGTATAGTTTGCTCAACTCGAGGAAGACGAGTAACACATCTCCCATTGCACTAAAAAGGGAGAGGGTCAGAGGTTAGGGTTTTTAGTCCCTGCTTTCAGAGGTGTTCCAAAAAGGATAATAATGCCGAAGGAGTCTGAGAAATTTGTGTTACTAATGCTAATCCAATGTAAGTGTATGATTCGCACTTAAACACGGACTTGTGCCAAATTCGAGTGAGCATGCGAATTAAACACTCACTACGCACAATAATATTTATTTATTTTTTAATTTTTACAATCATATTTTTTTCGTGTACATATGTTGTTGTTTTTTCTTTCTTTTTTTACTATAAACTTACATTTTTGGACCATTTTTGTGACAAGTATAGGACACCCAATGAGGATTGAACTCACAACACTATTCACGGCTTGTTAATGTGTGTGTGTTAAGACATCAATCCTTTATTAATGTTTGATGAAAGGTTACCGTTACAGACAAGAATTTTTTATTCCCCCCAAATGAATTAATATGATTTAGTTACTGTATCCAAAGGGTTGTGATTTAGTTAGTGTATCCAAAGGGTTGTGATCACATGCTTTTGGATGTTAATTTAGCTATTACCCAACTCTAAGATCTCAATAGTAACTTAGTTTGTGACAAGTACTGTGATTGGGGATGATTTTTTAATTATTTCACTTTAAGCAAGGTAATAAAGCCACTAAGCCACAAGGGGGGGGGTTTACTGTGTTTGAAAGAATCTGAGAAAAAATTATTCAGGAGAGAGAACAATAAAAAACCGGAATTAAGACATAAAATGATTATTGACATTGTATTTAAAGATCAAAGTTGACTGGAAAGCCAGAACAAAGTTTCACAATTGAGAAGTGCAAGAGAAGAAACTGTTAGCATAGAGCTTATGGTTTCATTTAGCAATTTCAACTGTAAAATAAGACATCATTGCTAATCTAGTACTTTATTTAAATTCAGATGGCTGTTGATTATGACATTTTGAACCAACTCATCAGCGCAATTATATAACTTGATGTTGGTCTGCGATGTTGGCATGTCTGTCATTTTTATAAATACTTCCCAGTCAAGTCAAAATTTCCTGAATTGGAGCCGAGGAAGCTTGGCCGCTGATACTTTTGCAGGAATCGTTTGAGTGGTGAGTTCCTTAGCTTGCTTAAGGATATAGGGCTTCTGCCATTGCCTTGAATCCCAACTCTCAGCATAGCTAGATCCATCATTTGCAAATTCTCCTTTGTTAGCTTTTCACTTGCAAATGTTGCAGCATAGTACTTGGCTGAGTCGGCAGAGATTCCTGCTTCAATGAGGTAATTTTCCCAATCGTCAGGTTCCATCACTGTTTGCAGCACCATGTAGGGTTTGGTAATAGCAACAGACAGTACTTGACTTTAATAGAAGCTTAGTCATTCATGCTCAACTTCTATTACAGTTGAGTACTATCTGTTGCTATTACCAAACCCTACAATGAAGTAGAGGTGCCAAAGAGGAAAGCTTATCAGAACAATTACCATGAAAATATTTATAGAAAAGGCACAGGGAATCTTAAACAATATTTAAGTTTTATATGAAGAATTATTTGTGTTGCCCCCATCCTTTCTACATAAGTTCTTAAACTTTATCAGATTTCAACTTCAGAGGTCTTCCAATGTGTTCTTTGTCCTGACGCATTTTTTAACCTATTGTATCTTACTATAAGCTTCAGTGATAAATTGTGTAGCCTCTACTGCATGGTTTCCCCATATTAAGCATGAAGAGTAAACCATGAACATTTTATATCTGACCATCATCATCATTCCAATGACTGGATGTGTTTGTAGGGTCATTGTATGACTAAACACCAGACCAGTTCTCTCCACATATCAGGATTGAAAGCTGAAGAGGTATTCATTCAAGCATTGCATATTTTGGGCAAATAGACCTGGCGGAGCCCATCCCTCTCTAGGTTAAACTACAGCTAATATATTTCAATTTGAGGGAATCAAGGGAATTATTGCTGTTGACTTTAGCCTAGGAAGCCCTCTACCCAGTGATGTCATGTCATCACTGCACTGGCTGCATACATAGCCATGGAGCCCAGTCTACTCCATTGTGCAAGATGATGATTAAACCTATAAGGTTTGTCCACCCTTTGATCAGTCTTGTTTTTAATCTTCCTGGGTATCTAGTAGCCACCCTCCTCACTAGAAAAGTTTGGTGAGGAAACCAGTTTAGTTACCAATGACCCATCTATGTGGCAGCTCATACTGGGTTACATGTTACCAATAGCATTCAGATAGTGACCTGACATTTCTGACTATAATGTTCACCAAAATAAAGTAAAATTCTCACTTTTCTTCTGTAAACAATTCTTAAAGCACAAACAATAAGGTGTTGGGTAAATTTCAATATGGCACTTTTTAAGATTTCCCTAATATTGTGCAAAAGAAAATACTGAAAATTTTTGCATGAACTTACATCTACAAGCTGATACCTGAACATCAAGGTGAATGTCTTGCAAGAAAATCTGGGTAATTTGACAGATGGACAGGTTAATTAATCTGATCAAATTATGGATAAGTTCATTAATTTTTTTTTCCAGATTTTTCTGGCATTTTGCTGGAGGTAGAAACTATGAATGGAGAAGTCAGTGTTAAGAAACATTGCCAAATATTGTTTGAAATGTTTTCACACAGCTTATCAAATAAATAAGTACCATTCATTTTGTTATTAATGATAAAACCCTGCTGTCTAAAAGACTTGATGATTCAGCAAAGAAGACTATGAATTGATACAACTAAGCAAATTACATTTGTTAATCAAAAAATCATTTTTCAATTTAATAGACTGTATGAATAAAACAGGCTTATAGACATATCACATTGAAGCACCAGCTCATAAACAATCTATGAAGTTAAGCAACATCGAGACTGGTCATTACTTCGACGAATGACTACTTGGCAATACCAGGTGCTGTAAGCTTGGATGTGCAGGTGGTGTAATGGATAACGGCTTGAAATTGGAAATCAGAGATCCAAGTTCCAATTCCACTTGGGTTTGTTATATTCACTTACACACAAATATTGTTGAAGATATGAATCCACCTCTTCCCCCCAGCACTATGGGTTAATTAGTAGAATTTGTATCCATAAATCATTCTCAAAAAAAATTCTTAGTCTAAAAATATTTTCTGACTTAAAAATAACCTGCAAAAGGTTGATAAACTGTAAAAAACAAATCAATCAATGTTGAATAAAACAGGTAAAGTCCTTAATTTTAAAAAAATAAAACACAACAGACTCCAATAAAGCATAAGCCAATACAACATGAATTTTGATACAGCATTTTTTTTTACATTTTTAATATGTAAAAATTAATTTAAATTTCTCAGTAATTTCATGTGTTTTAAGCAAGCATATATACCCAAAAATATGATGCCAGTTTTGATTTTAAATTGTTACATTATCATGTCTTCGAAATCATGTCACCAACAAGTGAAAATGAGCTGAAAGGAGGTTATGTCATTGATTGTTATAACAAATTTAAATTGCAAATGTGTTGAATTAGATCAGAGCTGTTTTAATTTTCATCATTAAAAATACTTTCATTGTACAGAGATTTTCAAAATTGTACAATACAACATGGATACATCACAATGGTATTAAGGCACCCTCATCTTTCTTTCTTTTCTTTTTTTTATCAAATTTGTGTAATTTCTGTCCATGAAAGTTGTTTGAAGCAAAAATTGTTAATTACAATACTTGTCCATTTATAGGACATGCATTGAGTTTTTAAGTTGAAGATACACACTACATCATTGACATTGTTAACACCCATACCTCACCTATCAAAAATAAATATACATGCATACACACACACACATATATATATATATATTTCAAATAAAATGAAATGTACAATTTATCTTCCTGACTGAGCTTCACAGACCTCATCAGAGTAAAAAATGAATTTATTTACAGAAACCATATATTTCTTAAAAGAAGTTACTTCTTTTTATAAAAAGATGTTCATTTTTTATTCCAACTTTAAAAAAAAATTAATTCTTTCTTAAAGATATTACTGTGTATTTATTCTGATGAAAGAAGAAAATAAGTTAACATCAAAAATTAAGATCTTTTAACATATTTAAGAAATATGTGACTTCTTTAATTAAATGAATTCAGTTGTACTGTCAAATCCTTGACATGCAGCTATCAAATCTGTGAAGCCGATTCCCCACTTTATGTCCACATAGTTTTTTTTTGTTATTTTGTTTTTTTTTTAAAGATTATGTGTAAGCATGTTTTTCATTCATCTTCATTCTTTATACGTGTATATAAGTTTAAGGGATGTCTGAAAAGTAAGGTACAAACATTTACTAATCCAGTACATTTATTTATTTATTCTTTCCTGTTCAGGATTGGGTTTCTGGTTCCTTCTAAATTCTACCTCAACTCTGTATTTCTGTCACTGCCTAAACTCTGAAAGTTATACTATTTATTTTTCCTCAATAGGAGTAGATAGGTTTTCCTTGTCAGGTTCACACTCCTCCATGGTCTTTTGAACAGGAGTAAAGGTTTATTCACAGTTTCCTGTTCCTTCTAAAGTCTTTTCCTTCTCTTTCATTTTCAGTAGCTCCCTTGCATTTTAGTGGTGTTATTACCTCGATTGGGGTAAAATGATTAAAAAGAAAATGCCATGTTTCTTCAGGATGTAGATGATCATAGCTCTCCACATATTCTTTTACTTCTTATTATCTGTGAATTGCCATAACTTATTAGGAAAGATAGTGGAGTGATTTCCCATTGTCTTTCCATGGTTTGGAATTCAGAGTAGTTCTATTAGACTGACTGCTATTCAAAGTTAGAGAGTTCAGTCTACTCAGCTATTCAACCCATAGTTGAAGGCATTTAACCACTAGTAGGGGCATTATTACTAAACAAATAAAATATTGTGCATATGTTACTAGCAGTACTATGTTACTTTTCTACGTAGTTGTAAACTTTAACACCTTCCAAGCAAAACAGCTTTCATTTAATCACCATAGAGAACATTTTCAGCCTGCCATCAGCATGGCTGATGCCCACTTCCAGAGGAACAACTCTTTGTGATTTCTTGGGCTCATGTTTTCCACTGGCATGAAGTGGAGTCATTATATTGAATTAATTGTTTGGTTTACTGCTAGGAAAGTTGGTTCACTGTGTCATGCCAGACAAATCTCCTCATCAGAATACATCTTGCATATTTATAAATCTACCATTTGTCTGTGCATTGAATACTGCTTCCATATCTAGTCTGGTGCTCCTACTATATATCTCAAGATTCTTGATAGAAATCAAAGAAGGGTCTGTAATGTTATCAATCCTAACCTGGCATCTTGATTTCAGTCACTTTCTTACTGATGTAACATGGCTTCCCTCTGTCTTTTCTACAGATATTTTCATAGCAATTATTCTCATGAGCTTCCTTCCTTGGTGCATTGGCTGCATGAATTTAAGCATACTACCAGATTGGCAAATAGGTATGACTGTTTTACTGTTGAACTAGCTAGATGCAACTAATTGTCATATTCTAATTGTTTCTTTTCTTGCACTTTTCACCTGTGGAACTCCCTTATGATTTCTTGCTTCCCTACCACCTACAATTTTCAAAAATTTAAATGCAATGCCAATCACCATCTTGTGTCTTTGTGAAACCTATTCTTTTATTGTCCTTTCTTCTCACTAAAGTCTTCTCATTCTCTTTCTCTCTCTGTCGCTTGTTGCATCTTAGTGGCATTATTGCCTTGCTTTGAGTGAAATAATGAAAAAAAATGTTTCATGAAGATTGCTCTATTGTACAAGTGTATAAATATCTTGGCTCTTACAGATTATCATCTGTTTGAGCTCCTCAAACAAAATTTATCCAGGAACAGGTTCTACACAGATGATGCAGTTATTGCAAGGATGCCTCCAATTGCTTGATGCCATGGGCTTAGAGGATGGTAATTATATGCTTATGCCCTGATGGGACAAGGGCATCAATCATTGTTGGTGAATATTTGGAAAAGTAGTATAGTTGTGTTGGTTTTATTATTTACACTATTCACGTGCAGACTATTGCCCTCCTCTTTGTTCTTATGAAATGTTTCGGCCATTGTGTCCTCCAGCCTTCACCAGGTTTATGTCAATCTGGGTAGCCTACAGAAAATTTTGAACTGAACCCTTTATTTAACCTATGGGGGTAATTTGTTCTTGTTTCACTTCCCATGTCCAAGGAGAATGTGGTAAGACAACCCAACTACTTTCAGTTTTATGATTTGTATAAATAAGGCACGCCATCTTAGGCAAATCTCTTCAGTTACGTTCTATAAAGGGGGACATTACACCAAACTGGACTCCAAGTTATTACAGATTATCTTGTATAGTTCTTATTTTAGTACTGTGTGACAGTGGATTAAGAAATATGGTCCAGGCTTTTGACTCATCATCAAGCTAGGTAGAGATATTTGGTGAGTTTCATAGAACTAGTGAGTTTTGTGACGTAAGTGAGGTGCAACATGTTTTTTATATACATTTGTGGATGCAGGCTTAGTTTTTTATATATCGGACCATATTTCTTGTACTTTTTTTTCCAAAATGAGCTTCAGAAAGATTCCGGTGGAATTTCCTTGTTTGAGAAGAATTTTGTAATTTGGAAAAGTCTATTAAAATTAATTGACAAAAAATATCAGTTGTCTTTAAAAGAATGGATTTATTTTTAATCCTACATTTTTATTACTTCAAACATTGTTAATGAATACTAGTATTTGAAATAGACACCTAATTTTTATTTTTACTTTAAACACTGTGTATTGCAGTCTATTGGCCTGGCACACATGGCATGCACTCTTGTAATCTTAAAAAGAAAATGTGTCAGGATGATAAACTGTAATACACTCTGTTTAAAGTAAAAATAATGGGGTGTCTATTTCAAATAACA
Organism: Acanthosepion esculentum; assembly: GCA_964036315.1. Classification (NCBI taxonomy): domain Eukaryota; kingdom Metazoa; phylum Mollusca; class Cephalopoda; order Sepiida; family Sepiidae; genus Acanthosepion; species Acanthosepion esculentum. Next base: position 114,307,463 of record OZ038484.1, read on the forward strand.
GTGTCCACTATAATAACATTTGAAATAAAAATATATATATATATATATATATATATATATATATATATATATATATATAAAAATTTGTTTTTTTATATATAAAAGAATTGATTAGCATAAGAAAAGACAATCATTGATGAATCTAAGTAAAAAGGTGTTTGTCAAAAAAATAAACAGCAGTTATTTGAGGAATACAGAAACTATTACATTCACTGTAGATACAAAGATAGACAGGTACAAACAAGCATTTTAATATACAATGAACAGCATTAGTAGTTAAGCTTCATACCCCCCCACACACACACACACACACACACACACACCAATGCTCTTTTGATACTGAGTGAAAATCTGTTTTATCATGTGTCTATCAACTAATTTATGACAAACACAGTTTCTGGGTTTTTCTTTGACAGATCACTCAGATTCATAAATTATTTGTTTTTATCAATAATATAATTATAATAAATAATAAAAGTATTTGTAGATGAGATTTTCTTTGTTAGTGACAAGTTGAGTACACAGGGCTGCCAACAGATATGAATTAGATATGAACAGATTAAGGTAATTAGCATAAGAAAACATACTTGTACATAATCAGTGATTAATATACTAGAGTTGAGGCTGATTTTGTGTATATTTCAGTGATTATTCATATAATCTTCAGTAGATTATGAATCATTGGCTTAATCTGCCAGTATTTTAAGACTTTATACAGAGAAAATAAAAAAAGGACAAATGAAATTGACTGGCTTTTTTTTTCTTACCTTTACTTTTTGTCTCTTCTTTTTATCCAAATTTAATAATTTTGTTCCCTCTTTCACTTCAAAACTTTATTCTGTTTTCTTATTTTATGTTTTCTTCATAATTCTGACTAATTCAATATATATTACTAACAAGGATCTTTTTCTTTTTTAGTTATCTTTGTCTTTGAATTATCTGAATCAAGTTTTTGCATTTACCCATCTCTTGATACTTAAGTTTAGTCAAATCCCTGAGTTTTGATCAAATTCATCATCCTGGCAATGATCTGCTCCATGACCAATACCTGACGTATATAATTTTTTTAACATATATTTAGGCAGCAATTTTTTGTTTAAATAATTTTTATTAAATAGAATGGACAAAGAATATCTGTTAAGCCTTTTGGTGAGTTTATTCTGGTGCTAAATAAGTTATTTGATTTTGGGTTGAAACTCAAAAGAACTTGCCAAAATTGTGTGTAATGTTCAGACTGCTTTTATCATTGTTGGCCATTTTCAAGAATAGATGGTAGAAGTTGAGAGCCAGTCGAGTGTCTATATTATTAATGATCTGAAGTTTGTAATGAACATAGGTTCACATGCTGTATTTCAATTGAGCACTGTTGAGTGATAAGCTAATTTTATAAACAACAGCCACCTGCACTAATGCAAAGCTCTTCAGTAAAATTGAATGGAGCACTTTGGCTGATTGACATTTGTTTACATTTGTAAAAACAATAGGCTAGATTGTGTAACTCTACCGAGTGAAGATAGCTCTGGCTGACACCAAATTAGTTGTTTCAATCCTGGCTTGAAGCATTCGGAAGTCTAGTCGCACTGAGGAGCTGTGATACAGCGAAACAGTACTGTCTGTGAATGACATACATATATATATATATATATATATATATAGATATGAATACGACAAAAGGAAAACTTATCTTAGACAATGCCTTTCATCCTTTGAAGGACTTTATCAAGGCTGATGTAAGGATTTTGTTTGCAACAAGTATTTATAAACAAAAGTAAAAGAAATGTTAGTTTTTCAAAATTTTTTAATTTAAGATACGCTTATAAATATTTATCAGGTTAACTGAAAAATCAAGATAAATTATGGAGGATGCTAAGTGATATAATTTTATGTCTAATAAGTGAATGTGAGTAAATGATGTTGATTTTTTTTTATACAATTAATATTTAAATTATTTTATTTTGTATTTGGTCAAGTTAGCTCAATCATTGAGTCTACCACACCAACCATCACAGTCCTGCATCAAGGTCAGAAGGTCACTAGGGTGGCATTCTGTGTTATAACATAGCTGGTCAATGTAAGTGATTTCTGGATGCCCAACCTGTCTTGCCAGGACAACTAGGTGTTGAGAGTTGAAGATCACTCACAAGTTCTTGTTTTGCTCACCAACAGTGTTTTGCAAAATGTATTCTGTTTTCACATAAGATTGTAGAAATATCAGTGATAGGTCCATAGAGCTGTAATTTAGCTAGATGTCTCCAAGAGATGTTTATAGCTCTGAGTGTAGGTTCCATCAAGCTTAGACTCTAGGGTTTTAGTTAATATCAAAGCAGTGGCACCATACATTAAAACCACCTCTGCAATGGCAGGAAAGAATCTCCATTGTCTGGTAGATCAACTTTTCAGATTTCATCCATTTTATTCAAGGTGGTCCAGGCTTTAGCTATGCAAATTTTCATATCCTTTTCAGTAGAATTTATTTTGCTTCCTATGTATGTAAAAGATTCAACAGATTTTATTGATTCTCCTGAAACATTTTGTATTGAGCCTTTCTGGTTGAAGCTTATGAATTCAGTTTTAGAGGTGTAAGGATACAAAAGGCCATTGTCTTCCTTTTGTTTATAAATTCAAATGTCCGTATGCAGCTGAATATATAGGATGAACATGCCTATGGTTGGAGACTCGGTTGGATCAAGATGTACCTGCATTTATTAGATTTAATCATCATAATCACACTCATGTTCACAATCTGTTCATGAATCTGCGATTGGACAGTACCATTGGGAGAATGAGCTGTGCTCTTCCAGATTTTCTATCAACTCATTCTCTATTTTGCATAAGGCTCGTTCCAAACACCATTTGCAAGCGTTGGAAGCTGTATGTATTAAATTACACCAACCTTTTTTATGTAAGCAGAATTTTCTTCAATCACTTCATTTATTTGGAGGATCGTGAGAATCAATTTCCTTCATATTTTCCACTCACTTTCGAATTTACGTATATTTTAATCATTAATTTACATGTTTTAGACATGCTCCAAATCTTCCGCCATATTACTTATCTATTCATAGCAATTTTGATACAATAATTTTGCCTACATTGGTCCCTGAAGGAGTGTTGGTTGAATTGGTGCTATCGCAGCCGCTTTTGGCTGCTCACTAAAGCAGAAGAGAACAGGGCATTACAGCCTTGACCTTTCGATCGTGTTCCTTACAAGCTGTTAATTTCTTTTAGAGATGAACTAATTACCTTTTTAGTTCGCTATTACGAACGTAGTCGCAATACGCCTCTAAGCGTTTTACACCTTAGTTTTCGCGTAGCAAATCTCTACTCATTTTTTAGAGAGATTTTTAGCATTTTAGTGCAGCCATTTCTGTTGTAAGTCTCCCTTAGCATAACACTGTAACTTCTCACCGAATTCAAGGTCGGTACTGACCGGTCGGCGCTGATACAGTTGGTACACAGACTCCAGGCCTTTGAGACCAGGATGCCACCCCGGGCTGTGTATTAAGTTAGGCTCCCTTTTTTTTTTTGTCTGCCAACTGGACGCGAGTTGGAACTATCTCTCTCCTTCTGGCTCCTGGCCCATGTTCTACTCTCGGCATTCCACTCCTACTGGCTGCCCGCACGTCGTCCGCAACCTTTCCCCATACACACCAGTTGTAATTATTACGGGAGGTTTCAATATTCGGACTCGACCCGCAACGCCAGCACCAGATATCCGATATACCCAACAACATCGCAACGCCAGCAACCATCTGCAACGACCAGCAGCAGTGATCACCAGCCGACCAGCAGTGATAACCAGCCCAGCCGATCAACAGCGTCCAACCGTACCGTCGACCCGACCGAGGGTCCGCATCTTCAACCGTCGACCCGAGCGGAGCGTTCACATCTTCAACCTCCAACTGTCGACCCGACCGGAGTGTCCGCATCTTCAACCTCCAACAGTCGACTAAACCAGAGCGTCAGCACCTCAACATCCAACCGTTGACATGACAAATATAATCCACTAGTTTTCTCCTTCATATAATAAACCTAGCGTAAATCGTACATATCTTCGTTCTGTTGTCCATATTGTTTCACCTGGTCAGATCAATATGTAAAAATGTGGCGGGCCCCTTATGACATCATCATATACGACACGGGAGCGCTTGGGCCGTGGTATTATATCGCACCCCCCTCCAGGGTGTCTGCTACAGTGCTTAGGTCCCAAAAAAAAAAAACTGACACTAACTAGTGTTTGCTTAAAACAATAAATAAATATATATATATATATATATATATATATATATATATATATATATATATATATATGTCTTAGTAGGATATAGAATCTGAACAAAAGGGGAGAAATGAGATAAAGTGGAACAGCTTTTTATTGACATATTTTGCCTTTCTTAGGTTATTAGGTAGGTGTGTTCAAGTCAAAATGAAAGACAAATGTGTGTGTGTATTTTATATTAAAACTGTTAATATCTCTTTGCTAGGTTATATAGAACAAGATTTATTACAACAGCATTTTTTTTAAATTAACAAAATAATTGGAAAAATTGAAAATTGTGTTCATTTTTTTTTATGATCAGCAATCCAGTGATGTTTCTATTTAAAAATTATTGTAAAAATTAGTAAGTTTCTGTCTCACTGGACACTGAATAAATGTAAATTTGTGCCACAGTTAGTCATCAATTATTTTTTGCCTTATCTTAACTATGTTATCCAGCAGAAATACCTAGTGCTGCCCGGAAACATCAACAAGAGTTAATTGTTATTATTTTTCTACCTAATACAAATTAAGAGTAATATCAATTTTTCTCTCTCCAAAATTTCTTTTCTCTCTTTAGTTTCTCTCATTGGCTTTCAAGAATTTTATCTTTCTTATTCTGTCTTTAACTCATTTGATCCTCTTCCTTCTCTCTAGCTCTCTCTGTTCCCCACCTTAAAGTCTCTTTCATTGGGTTTTAATTAATTTCTTTTTATTTGGGTTTTTTCTTCTCAAAGTCATTTTTTTTTTTTACTCTTTTGATATTCTCTCTGCTTTTACATAAAATTAAACTCTACTATGTGTTCATGGGTTTTTAAAATATTTGTAAACCTTAATTATAGATATAACTAACAAAAACCATGCAAAAACAAAAAGAAAATAGCAAATTATTGACATCATTTTCCTATAGTCCATTGCAATATTTTCTAATAAAATTTAGAGAGTTTGAAGAACAGTTTTATACCAAAGTTTAATATCTAAGTCTATTTTTCAAAACAATAGTCTATTTAGATAAGTAGATCTTTTAATATTTTTTCGTGATAATAAAAAACATATCAAATGTTTACAGAAATGTTTTGAAAACATTTGAGATAATTTAAAATAAATATTGAAAAAAAATGACTCCATGATTTCGCCATACTTTAATAAAAAAAGAAAAATTATTTTTAGGAAGTAATTGTCTGCTTTCAATGAAGAATCTTTCTATAAAAGTGGAAAGGAAATGCAAAATAAAGTATTAATTATGGAAAAAAGAAAAAGTAAAGCAAACCCCAATTATAAAGTGTGGGAATTATTTACATCAAATGTTTCTTTTTTCTTTCCCTCCCCTTTTCTTGATGAGGAAGGTTTGTCAAAGATTGGTTGGTTCAGTTGACACAGACAAATGTTTGATGGTCATTATCAAGAGGAAGAACTTTGGTCATGTTTCTGCTTTTAGCATCATCAGCATTATTGTTGTCTTATTCTGTTATTGTTATGATAAACAAAATGAAACTGATTCTTCATGTAAATCCTTGATTAAATAACCAAAAGAAAAGAATACTGGTGAGCTGTGATAGGTGGATTTATTTCATTCATTTTTTTCCTTCTACATTACACAAACATGAGATTAGACAAGCATCTTAAGAATTTACATATAAAAACTGAACACATTTCTGTAACTGACTGGAAAACAAGACAATAAAAAGAAAACTGGCAGATTTAAGAGGTGAAATTGCCAAGTTGTTCTGTTAGGAATGTTTGTTTGTTTAGTGGCATATCAACTCCTTATGAGCCATTTAATACTGAAATTTAATTTTCTTGGGAGCATTAGTAATTTCTTTTACAAAAATATATTTTTGGTCATTTTTTTTTTTTTTTTTTTTTTTACTATAAAAATGTATTGCTGGTATTTTTACTATAAAAATGTGTTTTTATACTTTTATAGTGTTTTGGTTTTGTTTGGGGGATTCACTATTTGCTCATAGCTGAGACCCTAACAGATGCTACCATCTCAGGTCAGGGTGAACCTGGGAACAACAGCAATTAAGAGGTGATTCCATGCTCCTCAAAACCTCCTGATCAGAGGCCTTGTTGCCAGATGGAGGTTTTATTAAAAATGCCGTTTTTAAGTCAGACCTGAAATGAGAGTGTAGATAAAGTTACAAATCTACTAAAGTTGATATTCCAATTTGTGTAGAACTACTAAGATAACCAATAAAGAGGTGTAAAGGAGTAGCATGTGAAGTTAGAGGAAAAGAAGATAGTTAAAAAAAAAAGTCTATATAATACTAAAAGTTTGATTTTGTATGTCTGTAACTTCTAAATAGCTAAAATAGTACATTGTCGTCAGAGGTATTGAATTAAACTAACAACTAAAATGTACTAACATTTGCTACTGAATGATAATATTGTGAGGTCTGTGTTTGTGCTCAACTGAAAAACAAAAAAAATTATTTCTCAATGGAATCAAAATGGTAGATTGTAACAAGATGTGAATTTAAAGTAGTCTTAAAATGTGCTAACTTAATGCACAAAAGTAAAAATACTGCAGAGTTATATGTTGATTCTTTCAGGTGTCTATGTTAGTCTATGAACCTCATTAGTAGGCCTAGCATAGAAATAAATGCAAAATGAAAATCGCTAATAAAGAAAGACAGCCAGTCTCTAACAGCAGCAGCAGCTGTAAGAAAAGAGAAAATCTTCATTGAGTGCAGTCAAGCATGATAAGCAGGAGAATTGTCTCATGGGACAATAGTAGATTAAAGCATTGATTCATGGATTTGGTAACATAGTAATTGTGGGTTCAGTCCCGGGTCCAAGCAGTATGCACCGGACTCAGTGGAAACAGGGTGAGCAATAACTGAGCAATACTAAGAATAAAAACTAGATGAGATATCCCGAGATATGGGCAGCGAAATGAGAACTGTTTACCTTCATGGATTAAATAAAAGGTTCAGTTTGGAATTCCTTGTAGGTTAACTGGATACACTTGAAGGCTAGAAGGGAAAACCACCAAGATGTTGTAATAGTAACAGCAAAGATGAGGACAATAGTTTGTATGTAAATAGTGTAATACTATTGAAAAATGACTGCTACATTTAAGTAATTTTGCAATTGCATTGGTTATATTCTATGTATGAGTTAATTAGGATTTTTCTCTATGCACAAAGAAGTTTGCTTATTGACATCTAGTAATTTCTCTTACCATAAGAACTAAATATCTCATCAGCAAATAGGTGAGCCCAGGCTGTGTGAACAATAAATATATAGTCATATTGCATTTTAAATTATAGAATATTATTATTACCATTTGAGTTCTTATTGTAGGGTGATGGTTAACAAACCGGTTTTTGCAGACTATTTATCAGTATCAAGGGCTCAGTCCTCACTGAAGTTCTTACTATAATGACCCTCTGTCTGTAAAATTAAGTAAATATCAACTAACTTATTAATATACTCTTCTTTATCACACATCTTCATTCTCTAATTTTTCACTGTTGGAAACTTTGCTTAACATTTTGGGTTAGTTTTTTTTTTTCTGACATACAATTATCTCCAAATTTAAGTGAACCTTGAAATGTATTTTCAAAACTTTTTGTTTTATTTATTTTAAGCTTTACTTAGGCAATTTTTTGTGACAATTCCATTTTCTATCTTCAAGGCACCTGCATAACTTCACTACAAGTAATGGAAATTTATTAAAATAAAAGAGACTTCTAGTTTGGTTATATGCTGCTAATTTATAATGTGTTTATGCCAGAAAGAGATTGTCTCCAAAGCTAAGTAGAATATGCAGTAAGCAAAAAATTATAACTTGAATCCTTATAGCAAACACTGTTTTGTGTAAAATCCAGGATCAGAACATATCATCTGCTTCTGCCAGCCTTATAGTCAAGGCCGGATTATCTTTTAGACTAGTATAGGGCCCCTTAAGCTTTTATAAATTAATAATTTTAATTTTCTAGATGTTATAACATCTAAATAGATTCATAAACTGAATTGATATCAATATGACAGGCTCATATTTATTTGACTTTTCAGGTAACCAAGCAAGGAAAAGAATGTTTTAGTTTGTGTCATTGTGTTTCAAGTTGATAACTTCAGGATGTTTAAATCTTAGAAATTTATATAAAGCAGTCATTTTATTTTTCTAAATGTTATAACATCTAAATAGATTCATAAACTGAATTGATATCAATATGACAGGCTCATATTTATTTTGATTGTTTTATAGTTATAATACAGGTTATAAAAAAATAGTCTTTTTATTATGGTGTTGAAATCTGTGCTAATTTGGTTTGCAATAAATAGTAAAATAGTGGTATTTCTTAAAGAATATTTTATTGACAAACAAAAGATAGCTATTCTAGTTTATTTATAGAATTTGCAATAAGTTTACTTCAAGCTATGTAAATGTTGTTAAAATATATCATGAGTAAAAAATATTCAAGATGGGTGCAGGCAAGTTAAAGGATGGCTCCGTTTGAGGGGGTGACATATTCTCATTAGCCTTGGGGCTGCGTAAGGTTATAATCTGGCCCTGCTTATAGTCAGTCAGTTATTTAAGAGGCAGCAAATCTCTTAAGCCTGCTCTGCCATTGGAAGGAAATACCAACAGAAAAATTATAGCCAAGAGACTTTACAAATATTGTCTCACTTTCAGGGACGTGAAAGTAAATACTTGGTTTAATGAATAAGAGTGGTAATATACATGCCACACTTCATCATAAAAATTTCATTGTGTAGGCTTGAAGGTTTTTCATGATCCCACAATTTGTCTGTCATACTTGGGCCCTACCAGCAGGGCCGATGCAAGTGTTTTCATCTCCCCACCCATGATATGGGACCCCACCACACACTCTACTACATCTGAATTTTTGTATGGTAGTATTCATGTAAAATACAAATTTTATTTTAACCTAATTATGTACAACAATGGATCATTTGCAATATAGATGAACAGTTCAACTAGAAAAATTGAAAATAAACACAATGTATCTCAATACAAATTAGAGACATGTCATAATGGATCATTCCATCTTAAATAAATCAATGTTTTGCAGCAATTATTAATAGTCAGTTCTGCCTAGTTTAATATAAATGTAGGTAGAAAAAAACAAATGTTGATAAGGTAGCAAGGGTCACAAAGTGCTGCCCGTCACCCCCCAATCATCTTTGTCCTCTCACCCTACTGGTTGGTAGGAGTCAGAGTAATACGTACTGGTCCTCTCAACCAGTCACTGACATGTAATCCATTCCAAAATCTTGATTTGTGAAATCAAACCATGATCAACTAAGAATATTTCATTTACTGATTGCTTCGATCATCTCATGACAAATGGAGGCTGTTGGGATGCTGTGTTGGTATTTCAGTTGGCAAGGATGTTACTTTACGGTGCTTATCTCCACTCTTTTTATCATCTAATAGATAGTAGGATGCTTCCCCAACCACTACAATTTAATTTCTTCAAGTCTAGGGTCAGTCATTATCTATCTTGTATATCCTCATAATCTGCACTTTTTATCTTCTTTTATGTCTATAAAACAACCTCATTCAGTAACTCTCTACCTTGAGTGGCTCTTGGGCTTTTTATTGGGTAAACAATAGTATAAAAAATAAAACAAAAGAAACATGCTTCAGAAGCTTATTTTTCATAGATGATGCCTTAACTACTACTAAGCTAACAAAACTCATCATTAGATATTATTATTTCTAGTTTTTCTAATGTTGTCTCTTTTATAGTCAAAATGATGTAGCTTAAGGTTCCAAATTTTAATAACAAAAGAATGATGAACATTCTGGAAATGTAATGAAAAAGCAACAAAAAGATGAATAAAAACTGTGTGATAAAAAAGAAAACTAGAAGTTAACGTCTCATATCTAGTTGCTATTATTTCTCTATTTTCGCAGAGAAAATGAAATCCTAGCATTTTTAAATTGTGCTGTAAAAAAACAAAACAAAAAAACAAACCAAACCAAAAAGGATGATTAATTTGAGATTGAAAGAATAAACACATCATGATACTTGACTGTTAGCAAAAGAGATGAGAAAAAAAGTAAATAACTTCAAAGAATTTGTAAAAATAAATATCTTGATAAGATAGAAAGAAAAGCAGAAGTAGTTAAAAAAAACCCATGAGAATTGAAACATTTTTTTTCTTAAGTGGTCAGAATAAGGACAGGAACCAGAAATTGGAAGAAAGTTGAGGACAACTTAAGCAGCTGGTTGGTTCTTGCTCATAAATAGACTGGAAGTTCAGAGTTCAGGTCCAGTATGCCTTTTGATGAGGCCAACTATAAAAAAAAAAGGAAATGTGGCATAAACCAAGCAGGAAAAACAAAAGAAATGGATGCATAACTAACCATTAGTCAAATTTGTTTATCATTTCAAAAAAATAATATAAGACGCAAAGCACAAAAATTTTAATTGTAATAATAATAGTGACAACTCTAAAATTAACTATAATATATGTTTCCTGTTTAGGAATGGGTTTCTGGTTTCTTCTAAAGTCTTCTCATTTTCTTTCAATCTCAGTAGCAACTTGCATCTTAGTGGAATGATCACCTTGCTTGGGATGAATTGATTAAAAAAAAATATGTATATATCTCTCTCTCTCTCTTCAAGAATTTATCAAATGCATTAGTTATGCACAGAAATAAATTCAGCTACAACTTTAATCTAAGGAATGCCACACTGATTAAAAGAGGAAATAACTTACCTAGAAGGAAAATTCTCGAGAGTGCTTTTATAGAATCTTATCAAAATATAAATCTGCACCCTAGATTTTTTCCAATATCTCCATTCCTTTACGAATTACTAATTTCCCAAGCCAAGATACATGACTACAAAAATGTTAAAAAGAAAATGGCTAAGTTCATAACCTCATGTTATTCAAAATATATATAACACATAAACTAATCCCAAAGCAAAATAATTTAAATACTAATTTGCATAAAAAAAAATTTCAAAATCATCACTTACTCATTTTTGTTTATTAGATATTGAATTATGTCATATGTCACTTTATATTTATGAGTATTCCTATATAACTTTTCTTTATTGTCTGTAAATTACTATACCTTCCTTAGAAAGATAGTGATGTGGTTTTCAATTAGCTTCTCCATGGTCTGGAATTCAGTTTTCCTTCTCTTAGACTGATTGCCAACCAACGACAGAGAGCCCAGTTTACACTTTTATTTAATCCATAGCTGGAGGGCAGAAGAGATGAATTCAGGCTTTTCCCCAAAGGTATTTGTTTGAAAGTAAATGCAACAGACTAGCCTAGAATTTGTACTTGGCTTGCCAATTCCACTTTCTATACCAATATCTATTATACTATCTGCTTATTTTCATTATATTGGGTTGGTGCGTAATTATCAGGCGTTTTTGTAGGTGAATTATTTGTTAATAAAAATTGCTGTTTACTTTTTTTAATAAAAATATTTTATTTTTGGGTTATAAAAATGCTTGTCAATAATCATATGCTCTGGACTAATCATTTAAAAATGTTATAGCTTAAAAGTTATATTTCTTTTTCTATAAAAACGCCTGATAATTATGCACCAACTATGCATGATAGTGGATTACTAATTACACAGTTTTTAGCTGAATTTTATTTGTAATTTTCTCTGTATGATGTTCAGTCTTGAAGATTAATGGAGTGCATTGACAAGGAAGGAGATTATATTGGAAGAGAAATATTTATTATTTACATTAAATTTACATTAAATTTTTTTTTATTATTATTCTACAGACTTATTCATATGCATACATAAACAGATATCTAGCAAAACTCATGCACATTCATGAATGAGAGTGAGTGGTTTAAAATTTATAATTTGATAGACATTTTAATAGGATTATGTAACAATCCTATGGTTTTTGTAAGGAATCAGAATGTAGTGACAGGCAAAATGAACTTGCCCCATTTTGCATAGAGTTCAGTCAGTAGATGGAGGACTTCTATGTCACAGACTAAAAGATATCACAACAATATGGTGTTACCGATAGGATTTCTAACATTGGATGAGCCTGACTTTGAGGAAATATGGCTTTGTTGTTTTTCTGCCCATGTATAGGCCAAGAAGTTAAAAAACCACAAAAGTGCAGGCGGGGAGAATAAGATTACAGATCTCTTTTTGGCTTTGACATGATGTGAGGCTGTCAGAAAGATCTCTATCATGGCATATCCCAGAGAATTCGTGGATTTGACCTTTTTACAAATTGTGCACATTATAAAGAGAAATTTGTGACCAAAAAAGAAGTTGGTTATTGCTGAAAGGAAAAGGTTTATTGCAAGCAAACAAGAACCAAAATAATCAATAATACAGTATGTACACAAGCTATAAGAAACTTCCAGATTCTTTGAGTTTGAAAAACTTGGCACTGGAGAAATGACTATCGAATATGAATTTATACAGTTATGATTAACTGAAGATATGTGTAATGCTTTATACAAACACAAAATTTTGGAACGGTTACAACTGACTGAATGCAGTTATATAGCTTTTGCAACAATTAGAGTTGATTGAAAAATTCACTACATCCAAGAGTAGTGCTGAAGCATACAACATATCAAATTACCTTGTGCAATGCAAATACTGTGATAAAAAGCATGAATAGGACAAGAAAAAATGTCTATCTTTAGGACAAATATTTTGGAATTGTGAAAAGAAAAACATTTCCAGTTAGTGTGCAAGCATAAAAGGAAAATAGAAAAGGTAGAAAATGTAAATCCTCCTTTGCAAAATCCAGCTGTATTTGCGATAAAAAGACATAAAGAGAAAAGTGCCAGAGAAAAAAAAAATTAAATTGAATGTATAACTTTTTCTATGCAGATAGATACTAGGAGTGATGTCACTCTAACCCCATGTCAATAGTGATTTGATTTTGGCAACAGTGATCAAATGAACTTTCCTGGACCTATAGATCAGATTCTGGACAGCCATGTATCACCAAGAAAGATGCATTGTAAGGGCAGCTGTGTCCAATTGCTTGACATCCACAACAAATATCAGAGCAAATGTAGCTACAGCAATGTCAAAATGGACTATTGGGAATTGTTTATTTGCAACAGAACTGGACATATGCATGATTCTAAGCAGGCATCTAACATGCCATAACACTATCATACATGTTGGCAGTGGTGTTGTGAGAGGGTTACCAGGAGGATGAAATGGCTCAGTGATGAGAACAGGTTCTGCTTTCATTCAAGTGATGGTCATTTGTGTGTGTGGATGGCATAGACCTGGATATCATCCAGGGTGTCTTCACCCACAACACACAAACTGACACAACTGTATGTTTGCTATCAGTGACAACTCTTACTTGCCTTTGGTGTTTGTAGAGAGAATGTTGAACTATGCCATGAACATTTTGGAACATTGTTCAACCAGTTCTATCGGCATTCCAGCAACAGGAAGACTGTCTGAGTACTGTTACAGCAGGATAATGATGTGCTATTCAACATACTCTGAAAGATGTTCAATAACTTCTCTGGCCAGCACAATAGTCAGACATTTGCTCTACATATACAATGATCTCCCATTGACCATGAGTGGGACAATGCCCAACTTGGTCAGTTAGCCCTACTAAACTTGCTATATTGCATCAACAAATTCAAGAGGCATGAAATAATGTATTGCTGAATGTTACTTGCCATCTACATGATCCAATACACATGAGAGAACAAGCTTAATATGCAAAGGGGAGCATCAGAGTACTTTTGATACACCACTTATTTTAAGACCTCTTCAACTATTGATCTGTTGGATTACCACTGCCTGACAATAATCACAAGTGGCAAATGATTTGAAAGCTTCTTCCATGTTTTCCTTTTTGGCTTTGGCAGCAACAAGATGTCTCTTCTCTGTTTAATATTATTGAGGAAGAATATCCGTCTTGTTTTTGTTACCAAAATTGGTGTCTCTCTCTCTCTCTCTCTCTCTCTCTCTAGCAAAAATACTGTGGCTGTAATAAAATTTCCCTGAAGGTGTGGCAGTAGCTCATTATAAGTATTGGTGAAGGAAAGGGATTAAGTTGTGAAGTGATTGTGCTGTACATTGGCCAAAACATTTAGAAACATGCATAACAAATCAGATTTCATAAGAGAATCTTTTTTAATCTGAAAGGAGGATTTGTTGGATTACTGCTTCCTGACAATAATCACAAGTAGTGAGATATTGACACCCCCCCCCCGCCCAAGACAATAATTGCAGGCTGCAAGAAATTTGGAAGCTTCTTTCTCTTTTTTTCCTTTTTGGCTTTGGCAGCAACAAGATATCTCTTGCTCTGTTGGTATGTAAGTACCTCAGAGACACATACTGAAAGTTACTTTGAAATCTTCACAACTTCATTTCTCATTTTCCTTTTCACATGAGTCTGCTAATATTGTTTGTGAGACAAATGTACTAGGAGCCCATAAATAATTGCTAAAAAATGTCCACACTTTGCAATAAAAGTGGTGAGTCCTGCAACATCTGTATAGGTGATCATTGGCAGTAATCAAGCTACCTTACCTGTGCCTTCAATAGGTGTTACAATAAATTGTCATACCTATTCAGGGTGTTGCAATTTTATTTTCCCTCAGTGTATATGTAGAGCAAACGTATATTATTGTTATGCACAGAACATTCTGATTAGAATGAAATGTTATGAGGAATTGAGATGAACTTTATGTTGAGAACATTCCAATTAAAATGAAATGTTACCATGACGATAATCTCATTTATGCCAATAAAAAAATTCAGTTCATTTTTAGAACAATCCTGTTAAAATTTTATAACTTATTGAGACAAGATCAAACATGCCAATAAATAACTGTTCTTATTTTTAGAACATTCTAATTAGGATGAAATGTTATCATGAATTGAGATGAACTCACCTTTTTTAGTATGACAGTAAAAAACATGTTAACAATGTAGGTAATGATATAAATATGCTTAATTAGAAGGTTGTGGTTGTTGGTGTTTTCCAGTTTTAGCTGATAAACCTCCTGTCTGTTCTGATGCTGGCAGAATAGATGGGCAGAAGCATTTGATTTTGGTAGGAATCTCTTTATTCTTTGAATTAAGCACTTTGGGAAATTGTTAGTGAATTTTCAAAGAATTGTGATATTTGCAAAACAGTCTGGGAATGCAAAAAGTCTAAGGAAGTTTAAGTTAAATTTCTGTTTATTAAAACATATTCAAACATGAAATATTCTCAATGGAAAAATGAAAGCACAGGCTATAAAATTCAAATGTTAAATTGGAGGAAATTATAAAATTTGGAAGGAACTAAGTTCTTTCTTAAAAGTTCTGAATATTTTCACAAATAATTAATAAACAGTATTTAATTGCAGATTATGTAATTCGTCTAATAGTGCTATTGTAATATCTATAAATATGATGTGGAGGTATATATTCATTTAATTACCCACCGTGTGTGTGTGTGTGTGTGTGCGTGCATGTGCACACCTTTTTCCAATAACACAGCTCATATTTTGATGTTTCCTGTGTTGTTCTGAGTAATTTTAAACACATCCTCAATGAATTCAGAATCCGCTTCCTGGGAGTTTTATTGCAAATAATTTCAATTAAAAAGCATGTTTAGTTCTTTCTTCTACTGTCTCAACTTTCTCTGAAAAATATACTTTCATTTTTCGGGCAAAAATTGGTCCATTTTTTTTTTTTTTTTTTTTTTTTTAACAATAATGTTCACCCTGTACAAGATCCAAGAGCCACTCAAGGTAGAGAGTTACAGAGTAAGGGGCACAGTTTATGGGGGTATGTGGGGAAGATAAATGTTATCCCTAAACTTGAAGAGGTTAAAATTGTAGTGATTGTGAAAGCATCCTGTTAAGAGTCTGTTCCACAACCATGGAAAGGAGTTCAAGTGGAACTTACATCTCACTCATGGAATACTAAGGGAATGAGGATGGTTCACTAAAATGTGCATGGCATGGCAGATCTTAGCTGTGAATATTAGAAATGGTAGAACTAAGGAATGTAGTTCATTTGAACACTTTCTATGAAAACAGTGATAGGGTAGCAAGAGACTTGCCATGTTTCATCTGTGGGAAAGGGGTTATAGGATGGAAAATAATTTATCACCCACAAGGGCATGGAGACGCTTTTGGCTTCTACCGAGATTGGAAAATGAGGACTGGGCAGCTCTTGCCCATATATGGCAGCAGTACTCCATTTTCAGCCTGACTCTTGTAAAGGTAGAGGATAGCAGGAGGTGTCGGATACTTACTAGAGCAGCACAGAAAACTGACCATTTTCCCAGCATCTTTAGTGATGGACCGTATGTATGAGTTCTACCTGAGGGTCTGTGTTAAGCTTAATTCCCAATAGGTTCTCAAGGCACAGGGCCTGCCTGAGAGGACACACGTTCATAACAATAGGAGTTGGCAAATATTGTTTAATTACAAGATTAGCAGTATTTAAATGTGGAAATTAGCAATGAGTGGGATATAAGCATAACATTTGTAAGATTTTGTAAGAAAAATATTCATTTGAAAATGTTCAAAAATGGATTGACTAAAAAATTATGATAGAACTCCAACTTATCTTACATATAAAACATGATTTAAGGTTTTAATGAGATGTTATCTCATATCTGTTTAAAATAATAATATAAGCTATTATATATATCATAGTAAACTTATTAGCAATGCATTTACATTATATATTGTTGTATAAGAGTAAGTGTTATTGCTGACACTGTAGTTTGAAACTAGATTGCCAGTGAGCCACACGGGCGATTCCATTATTAAGTAGATCATGTGATCATAAAGGAAGTGAATAAATAGGAAGTAGCCTCCTCTATGTTCACTCTTCTTGTCTATTCGCTATTGCTATATGTTCATGCGCTCTCTACTACTATATGAATTAAGATTCTCTTCTGATAATTATACTATTTGGCAATTACCACTTGAACAAGTATTACTAGTGGAGATATTATTGGAAGGTGTTACTACTAGTTCTGGCATCTATGAAGTCTCGATATAACAAGCATTTTTGGAAGTGATAACAAGCTTTTGCTTGACATAGCAAAAGTGACAAGCAAAGCCATCTAACATTAGAAAATACATATGTATACATATAGTAGCGGGCCACTCGTATTCGAAGATATCCGTCTACTAGGGCAGCTAGCCAATCCTGAATTCAGATGCTCGCTCAGGCACATTTGTGTTTGTTCAACACCCACAGAGTCCACCTATGGTTTATATTGCAACTATGCTGGGCAGACCTTAGTTACAGTTTCTGGGAGAGTGTGTGTTATCTGGCATGATCAACAATCTGAACAAGGCCAGCACACTCAAATCCTCAGTCACGATGACTTGTGACTTCGTGCTAGCACAGCTATCAACAGTCCCCCAAGTGTTCCGTCTACCCAATTTTACTCACAAGACTTGGGTCAACCTGTGGTGTGGTTTTCAGGCACTTTCCAAAGGTGCCACATACTGGGATCATCCCCCTCCAAACTGATAACATCAGGAAGTCTCCTTCCTGACAAATCAACCATGGTGAGATTCAATATATATATATATATAAAGAAATATAGTCTTAAGATGTGCTATATTTATGGGATAAAGTGCTCAATATCAGAGATAGAGCGTGTGTAAATATAAAAGTGAACATAGAAGTCCATACTTAGAGGCGAAAGTCTGTTTCATGCTAGATGTAATCGTCAGGCTCGCCTCTAAGTGTTGACTTCTATGTTCACTTTCATATTTTTTTATATATATATATATATATATATTGAAGGAAAGACATTCAGATTCCTAACACAAAAATAGAGAATGTCTCGTATCGAGAATATTTAACATTGAAAAACAAAGAAAAAATTAATTATTTTTAATATGTGGAAATCTCCACCCTTTATCTGAAGATGGTCGCGAGACCAGAAACATGTGTTGTAAAATTATGAAAAATAAAGGATAATATTTTTAAAAAAAATTCACATTACAACCAAAAACATTTGCGGTACCTCTCTTCTTTTTAATATATATATATATATATATATATATATATATAAGCAAAAGGTTTGTCATTTAACTGATTCATGATGGACTTTCCTGGAATCACTCCGACCACTCATCAGGGGTGTGTGTGTGTGTATATATATATATATAATATATATATATATATATATATTTATGCGTGTATGTGTATATATAGCATTATTCTGTCTGTAACACTTGTATTATTTTTTTAATATACAGATTGAATGCAAAAATAGATGTTATGTAAAATATATTAAATTCTTAATCATCAGTATCTTGGAATTTACCTTAAATATTTAGTTTGTGAGTTCAAAAAAATGGCTAAGTGAAGGAATGGAGAAGTAGCTGTAAAGACGGTGGGTAGTAAAGGGAACATCTTGCCTATGTTGATCAGGTTCAAATGCAGGTGCTATTAAAATACAACTGCCATTATTGCTTCATTTTCTCCTCATACTACCAGAAATTTTAATTCTATATAATCCTTAAATTGAATGAAATCTATAATTATTTCTTTAATAGATTCTACCCATAATATTAGACTTGACATAAATCATCAGTTTAAGTAAGGAGAAAATATATCTGAAATAAATTTTATTTTTAATCCAAATTAAATAAATGAAAAATATTTAATTTTTCTGAAAAAATTTTTAAAAATATGACCAGAAATCAGCTACATTTTATATAAGATGAAATGGTATTTTTTTATTTTTCTGGCAGATAAACAAACATGTCAATGTATAATTTTATGATGACAACTTTTGCTATTTAAGGGGATCCAGGGAAACAAATGTTTGTGCCAAGTGGGAAGTTAATAAAAACAGTAAAGAAAGCAGCAAGATGACCAGAGCCTGACAGCTGATGATAGATACAAAACCTCAAGTATAACTTGTATATACAATCCATTGTTAGAGATGCTAGAAAAATGGTTGTTTTCTTGTATTGCTCCAGAAAGTACTTGACTCCTCTTACCATGCTCTATCTTTACAAGAGCCATATCAGACAAGTAAATGTAGTATTACTGCCATATCTGAGCTGCCCAATTCTCGCTTTCCATCCTTGACAGGATTCAAAAGTGTTTATATAGCCTTGTGGGTGATGAATTATTTTGAACTCTACCAATCCTTTCCCAGAGATAAAATGTTGCCAACCTCTCACTACTCTATCACTATTTCCATAGCAGATGTTCTGGCAAGCTACATTCCTTATTTCTACCAGTCCAGACCTTCACAGCTAGGGCCCTCCATACAATGTACACGGTAATGTCTCATTTACTTTGTATTCCATTGATAAGGAAGAAGTTCCACTCAACTTTTTTCTTAGAATTCTAATGTTGTAGGACAAACTCTCAAGAGGATGCTTCCCCAATCACTACAATCTTAACCTCTTCAAGTCTAGGGTCAACAGTTATCTATCCTACATATCTTCATAATATGCACCCCTTACACCCTTCTTGTATACTCTTACAACAACCTCATTTAGTAATCCTCTACCTTGAGAGGCTCTTAGACCTTGTATTGGGTGAACATTAGTATAAGAAAAATATACTACAAGATTAAAAGAAACAACTAAAATGAAAGACTTGTTCAAAAACTGCAGAAAAGAAAACCTAAAATGTCTGGAAAAGCTGAGTGCAACACTAAACAGTTTTGACATAGTTATCCAAAATCTGGTTGAACTGAATGACAGAAAAGAATGCAGGATTTTATTATTATTTTTGTTAACTGAATCTAAAATCTTTAATAGAATGTTTTTTTTTTTTTTTTTCTCTATCAATATAGAAGAGTCAAATACTTGCTGTTAAAGAATGCATTCAGGACATGCAGAGACATGAAAGATATGACTATGTACATATATTGTATAGCTATCTTTATTTTTTATTGTTGGCAAGTAATTATCCAATTAATTATTTAATCAACAAACCTTTAAAACCTATTCATTAACATTATCCCTCAGTTCATTTATTTCTCATGTATACTTACGTCATTTATTTGTTTAAAATGCAACATATAATCTCATCTCTATCTTGAGTTAAAAAAAACTTGAGTATGTTTCAATAGATAAATTTAATGTTCATTTTTATCTTAATATATATTTTATTTTTAAAACATTGTGATCCTACCACCCTCATAGTGTTATCAATCATGTCTCCACTGACCATGACAGTTATCTTAGTGGGGGTTACATATAATGATACTCTTCTCCAGTTGTGAAGCAGTCTCATTGTATTCTTATGCCCAACTTGGATAGTAAGTCTGACATATTGTTTGCTTGACTCTCTGTGAAATCACTTCTTGAAATCAATGGTTAGCAAAAGAGTATGAAAGAAAGAGAAACGATATTGACTGGTGTTACCTGTCATTTATTCTGTTTTGTACAAAAGTGATTTGTTATTTTTCATGCTGGTTTACTTTGTCAGGGTAGTAACTTGAATAGGCGATAAAGGTGGCAGAAGTTGGTTAGATTTTCTTGTAAATATCTACACCTAAGACAGTGTTGAAATGTGAGAATCAGATTACATAATTTCCATTGGCATGCTGCTAACAACTGTTTAAGTCTCCAAGTGAGGTTCACTATATTAGGTTTTCAAACAAAGGCATAACTTTCATGAATTCTTCCACCAGTTAGGATTATAATTCTTGAATTTTCTTATTAGGTAAAATCATTTGCTTAGTTTGAATCCATTCTCAGTCATTTCACACCATTTACAGATGGCTCAAAAAAATTTTCCTATTACCAAATATGGTTGCTTTTACTGCTCTTAAACATGGTCCCTGTCAGCTGTCTATCCACTTCCATATGTGGGAATCAATTTGCAGGGAAGTCATTCATAGACTCTGCCATGAATTCAGTGTTTTTATTTATTTATCTGTTTATCTCTGTCTGTATGTTGTCTCTATTTTCTTAACTAAATTTCTGCTAAGTGAAGTGTATTGAGAGAATTGTTAAAAAATAATTGCTAAATGATAATTATTCAAAATACTTTGTGTTTGAAATACATATGTGGTTTTGCTTTGAGAGAGTCAATGCTGATTTACCTAGAACTAATAATGACTTTGAAGGATGGCATAGGACTTTCTTGCAGTGTCATCTCATAATATGGAAATTCTTAGACACTCTTAAAAGAGAACAGGACTTGCAAGAAATTCATATTGCAAAAGTAAGACAGGTTGTCAAATTATCAAGAATGCCAAGAAATACTGCAACATAAATGGAAAACTTAAAAATTAGTGATATCCTTTACTGAGTACTCTTCAGTAGTTGGCTATTTACATGCAGTATCATATAACTTAAGGTTATAAGGATTTTTTCTTACTAAATTGTTTTATTAATGATATTTGTATTTTGAATAATTATCATTTCTGTATCTTTTAATTTTTATTGCAATAAAGAATTTTGCATTTTGAATAATTATCATTTAGTATAATTGTCCTTTCAATTAATTTTCATTTAAACAATTTACAATTCAAATAATTGTTTTTAAACAATTATTTTTTAACAATGTTCACATAATCAAATGAAGAAAAGGAATAAATTTGCCTGTAAAATCCTACTATAGATTTTTATTTTCCCCCAAACTGCATTTGCCTATAAAACAGTATATATTATTTTCATGTACCATAAAATCCAACAATCCTTTATCTTGTAAAGCAGAAGTATCATGGCATATTTAGTTAAAAACAAAATTATCATGCTACTTTTTCTGTTTTAAGTTTGAATGTCTTATAGAAATTTCTATTGCCATGTTTTTTAGATGCCAATAAAACCTGCATTTGTATATTTTGGGCTACTTTTAAGTAGCCAAAGATATTTTACTTTTTAAGATATATATATATATATATAACCATACACAGTGTGTACTCGGCTTATGTGGAATACATTAGGATTGCAACATTTTAGTCCTTATTGTCCCTTTTAAATGGATTTACATAGATAAATAATAGAAATGTCAACTATTGATATATGTAAAATTATATGTATATCAAAGTGAACAGAATTTCTGCTAATGAAGTGCCTTAGAGTATAATCATTGTATCAGAAGTAATTAAAATGCACAATATTTATTGGAGGTTGACTCAGAGTTTTGTGATCATGAAAGTACTCATGAGATTGACAGTTGTAGGTGTAGAAAATTTTAAAATTGAAAAATTAGTTAGTGTATATAATAAGTCCTTATACATTCTCTAATAATACAGCATGTGGCAGAAGTACCTCACATTTTAAACTGTCAAAATGTTTAAAATGTGGGAGGTACTTCTGACATACTCAGTACAATCTTTCTCATCTGGGTCATGATGTTTAAGGAATCATGAAACTCTGAGATGATCTGATAAGTATTATGATTTTTAATTACTTCTGATTCAATAATAATGATTATATATATATTTGTATAAAAGTGAACGCTAAGGTCAACATCATGTAGTGACAGTCTTTTTCATACTTGAATGTAATCTTCAGGATGACCTAAGATTTATATTTACACCTGCTTTATTCCTGATATTGACCACTTTTACACATAAATAGAGCATGCCTTAAAATATATTTTATCACACACACACACACACACACACAAACATATATATATATATATATATATATATATATATATATATCAAGAACAATTTTAGGAAAATCTATGACAAAGTGGAAACAATTTTTGTGCAACACATTTTATTGTTTGGGGACTTCATCAGAAAGTCCAATGAACTAAAGGAGTAAACTGTCACACAAAAATCTTTTCAACTTTGTCCTACATTTTTCTAATATTATATATATACTCATGCACGCACACAAGGTATATCTAAAAAGTAAGGCAGAAATTAAAACAGCAGTGAGCATGCAATAATTCCTATAACAGAATATAATACATATGTGACATCACAACAAAGATGACTGCTGACATAAAACAGTAGGCAAACATAAAACTGTGAGATGTAATAAAACATTTTTTCATGTCATACGAATCAACAGTGCATAGTGATTTAAAATTTTCATAAGTGTTCTGATCAACTTTGATCTTCAAAAATTTAAATATAATGACAATCATTATCTTCTGTCTTCTTAATTCTTGTTCTTTTATTGTCTTCTCTCCTTAATAGTATATTTTTCTAATATTCTCTAACACTCAGTAACCCCTTGTATTTTAGTGGCTTTATTGCCTTGCTTGGGTTGAAATGATTTTTTTAAAAAATGTTTCAAACTTCCATTCTTGAATTGCTCAGAGAAAAATTTTCATCTTGAGAGAAGTTTTGAGACAGTCCCATGTTAAATCTATTTAAATTGGTCAAAGCAGAGCTATATTATAAAGAGAAAGTTGATAATTATGAGTTATGAAATTCCTAGGAAGGATGTTTAGCATGAGAGAAAGCAAGGAATGTGGGCATGGAAGAAATTAATAGTTCTTTTGAGAATTCTCTAAAACTTATCAAATCCTACAAATACCTGGGAAAGTTTTAAGAATACAGTAGCCAAAATGTGATAAATATAGTCACAGTATGGATGCTAGTTTGTATAATACTGAGACTAGGTGACCAATTTCAAATGTTATTATCAATGTATCACATAGAATTAGACTATTGTGTAACATGTTAAATTTGATACCAAGAAGGTTGAGCCAACCAAAGAGAAAAGATGGCATACAGTAAAATACAATTATGTTATATTGGAATTAAGAGCATGTTATAAACTGTATTGGGAACAAACAGTTTACATTTATATGAATTAAGTAAATACACAAAAATAGTGGAGTACAATAAGAATGTGTTTTTGTGCTAAATTTATTTAACCTGAGCAATGTGATGATTATAAAAAGATTAGAAAACCTATCAGCATTTATCATTGACAGACATAACTTAAACAATATGCACTAGAAAAATGACTTCTGAGTTCATGGCAGAAAAAAACTCACCAATAACTGTAAGAAGATAGTTGTCAGCAAAAGGGTCAACTGTGAATTATTATTGGGGATGTAAAAATCAAGCAGTTGCAGAGATTTAACTATCTGAGTAGTATCGTAACACCCCAAAAGATGTATGTCACAAAAATTCAAAGGTGTACAGGAATCATAAAAGATAACTTTTCAATAACTAAACAAAGTATCAGGGCATTAAAAAATTGAAAAAAAAGGACTGGACTGGACTGCAATGTAATGTCTAATCTCTTATATGACAATCTCCTCACAGACGAAGAAAAGGCTTGGAATGAGATGGGTGGTTCTACTAATGAAAGTCAATAATATGGACAGAGTACATGAGAAATGAAGTTTTAAGATTAGGAATTACAACATAACTGTAGCTAACAATTAAAAAAAGAAACAGCTGAAGTTGTTGGGACACATGAGGAAAAAAGACTTGGAGACTTTGATGCTTGCATGACATACTGAAAGCAAGAGGAAAATAGTGAGTAACTTATTTGAAAAATTTGAACAAATGTGTTGGGGAACAAGTATTACAAAGACAAAGAGAGTTTGTAAAAGAGCAAAAATTACTTCATGCAACAAGAGACAGGAAGTTGTGGTGAGCTATGATCTCCCACATTCTGAAGTAACATGGCACATAGAGAGTCATACATAGACTTCTGATCAGGGATGGTCTCAAAAGTACTGGCATCATTGGAAGTTCCAACATGAAAGAATGAGCGTGTTTATGAAGTGGATGTCAAATATGACCCCAGGAAAAGGATGTGGCAAATGGCAAGTCAAAATAAAAGGCAGGAGTGGTCTTAATTTTTGTAAAATAATGAATAGTTTTGTGCTAAGTAAATTAGGAATTAATATAAAATTAATAAAAATCTTTTATATGCAAAAGAATGAAACTAAGTTAAAGAAAACATCCTCGTAAATAATCAATAAAGTTGAATTTCTGAACCTGCTTGATTTTGATGACCATGCATTCTGCTTTCTTACAGTTAAATGTTAGTCTTTTCTTTTTGCTTTCGTTTACAACTTTAAGAGCTTTTTCAATTTCTTTTCTGAGTTTAGTGAATTCATTCCACAATAGCAGCAGAAAACAAAGGCAATTGGCTGTCGTGGATATATGTTCTAACAGTAGTCATGTTTTTGAAAAGAAACTCTTTTATTTTCATTTGTCTTTGCCTGGTATTACAGAGCCTAGTGGAGAATAACTCCTCTCCAGGAGGTCAGTGCGTTGGACTTTGTTTAAAAAAATGTAGGCATTTGAACTCAAACTTTGTTGCTAACAAAAGACAAACATTTTGCACAGCCAGATTTTTATTTTTATTCCACGGAATATTTAATAAGACTTCAATCTGTTGTGTTTTTGCTTTCATTCTGTACCATTTTGCTGAAAACATTTTTGATGGTATAGATATCTCCTCAGTTGATACTCATACCACTTCATGAGTCTACCAGCAAGACAGTGTCAGCTGTGTGTTAGCAATTCCACTTTTGGGGGTTATGTTTTGTGAACTTTAAAATGCTGCCAGAATTCACCTAGTTCAGTAGAAGTTCATGAGTTAATCAGCAGAGGGCAGTTTCAAGAGCTTGTACAGATGACTAATGGTTAAAGAAGAAGATCATATCCTCTCAAAATGAATTTGGCATTCCAAACTGCAATAGAAAAGTCAAAGAACGCATTATCTGAAATATTGTAATTAAAAAACAGCCAACAAGACAATTAGGCAGAATGAATCAAACCCAGATAGTTAAAACACTTTGTCTAAAGAGACACGCAAGAATTCCATTTTAGTTTATAACCTTTTTGATACATCTGTAAATTTTTTCAGATGACATTTTTAGGCTTTTAAAAAGCCCACACATAGCCAGTTTATTATCATAATTTGAATTTAGTAAAGCCTCTGTATGACTGGAATAAGTTTTTTATCAATATTTTCCTAGATTTGTGCATTTCTTGTGTTGTTTATACAACCAAAAGATTTTAAACTCAAGGTTGAAGCTGCCTTGTCAGGTCACATAATGATAATCCTAGAATATACAAACCAAAATATTTTGAACTTAAAGATAAAAAAATAGGAAATAGAAATAATTTTAAAAAAATCACCTGTGTAACAGGTCTTTTATGTCATATAAAAATGAAAGTATTTTGGATGCCAGTAAATAAAACTGCATATTTGATCTCTGTTGGCTCAAAGATAAAACAAGATTAGAGAAAATGAAGCTGAATCAATACAAACTAGGAAACAATCTTTTTGTCTCTTTTATTGACAGTGAATCAGTGTCTTCACTTTTTCCACCCTACAGCACCTTTCCCAGAGATGCAACATTGCAAGTCTATTGACAAATCCTCCATTCTTTAGTGCCACCAGCTAAGACCTACCTTATGTCCACTATTGAATCACCTTTATTTAGGTACCTCCACCTGCTTGCTGAAAAAACAGCAAAGCATGATGAAAAAAGGCTCCAAACTTAATAAAAACAAAGTTTATCATCAAAATGTTTGTTTTGTTACTAAGAGGAAAGACCAAAGTATTATTTTATTAAATCTTTTCTAGCATGTTAAAAATTTTGGTTAAAAATCTTATGTAGAAATTTTTATGTAAAAATTATTTTAAACCTTAGGTATTGAAAATTTAGTGGAGTTCCCTACCTTTATTCCTTACATATTCTCTTGGTAAGAAGGATGTTCAACTCCAAAAGCTTCTTCTCAAGAACCACTACTTTGTGGAACAAACTCACATGTGGATGCTTCCCCAAGTATTACAATCTTAACCTCTTCAAGTCTAGGGTCAATCATTATCCTACTTCCACTTTTCATGTTCATATTACACACCTCATTTAGTAATGCCCTGAGTTGCTCTTAGCCCTTGTAAAAAAGAAGCTTTAAGCACTTGATCCGACAGAAAAAATTTTCTTTTAAAACCACATTATCTAATATTGACAAGGCCATGTTTGTTTGTGTTTAAGTAAGGTGAGGGATAATATATTTATTATTTAGTAATCTATAAAATTTTGTTTGTTTCATTTTTAACAAAGTGTGGAGTTACCCCCACTTACTTTCCTAAAAAAAAATAATAAATAAACATGGCTACAGGATTCTCTTTAAGCCTATAAATAGAAAGTAACATTCTCTGTCATTCTCTTTTTTTTCCTAATTCACCCAGGGACAGTAAGATGTAGATTGAACAAGGAAAACGCTTCCCCCACTGGGGAATGCACACATGCATACACACACATGCATACCAGCACATTTCTCTTCACTTTCTTTCCATGTAATACCTTTCTTTAGGACTTACTTCTACACAACTTCTCTCACACAAACAATTCACTAGTTTAAATGTTTTCTTCTTTCATGTTCATTGTTTTGTCACACGGAACAATCTTCAATTGTCTATGTATACATTTGTTTTGTTAATACTTACATATTGTTTGTTTTTATATATATAAATATATATATATATATATATATAGTTGTCAGTTTATCATTTTATTACCTGGACTGTGGGATAAATATACCAGGAGACATGTGTTTTCGAAATAAAACATGATCAGAATACACCCACAATAAAAGTCCTAGGTATGATGATAAACTACATCTGGCAGCATGGAAGCACCTCTTAATTGCTGTTGTTCCCAGCACCTGTTAGGGTCTCAGCAATGGGTAAATAGTGAACTGCCAAACTGGAATCAAAACATTATGAAAGTATAATACTAGCAATACATTTTTGTAGAAAAAATATTAGCAATTGTATCTATTTATAGTAAAATTAGCAACAACATATTTCTGGAGAAAAGTGACCAGCAATACATTTCACAGTAGAATTATCAACAATACATTTTAGAGTAAAATGACCAACAATACATTTTATCTGTAGTTGAAGGCATACAATTGTGTTCAGAATATTTAGATTTCAACATTAAATAACCCATAGAGGTTGGTATGCTGTGAAACAAAATCAACCAACTATTCATAACAATGGAAGATTGGCATATTATACATTGATTTATTTGATCTCTTGTCCTCATCTTGGTGTTCTAGTAAAACATTTCAACCATTGTACACTCCAGTCTTCAGATGCCTGTTGTACTTGAAACTGAACCCTTTATTTAATCAATCAGTAGATTGTCTTCATTCTGTAATCCATACTAGGGGATATTTGTGTTCAGTTATTTGCATTCACTTAATTTTTTCTAATTGCCTGAAGTAGTGTTTAGGATTGATTATTTTTTTTCTAAAAGTCATTTTTATTTACTGTGTCCTCAGTAATGACTTCTAAACATTATTTTATAAATCATTGTTAGCAGCCTTCTGAACGGTATCTCTCCATCTCCTCCATGGTCACCTACCTCTTCATCAAGTGGACAGTTTTTCTCTCTTAAACTATCTGACTGCCTGCTGAGAAAGTGAATGAATGAAAGCAGTACTGAGTGGGTGAGTGGCTCTTGTAAGTGCACTGGTGGTTGTTATCTGATCAGATCTGGTGGGTGTTGAAAGGTTAGGGAGCCAATCTGAAACACTCAAAGTAAACATGATATCAAGCTGAAGACAGCATGCATTTAAGGAAATGATAAAGAGATCTTGGGCAACTTTTGTTGGACTTGTCTAAATCATATGCAGTGAAACTGGTACTTACTGGGTCATGGGTAGATATTAATGGAAGCAAAATGAAACTGCTTGAACAAAATTCCTGTTCCAATTAAAGAATCTATTTTTGTCTTAAAGCCAATAATAAGGTTATTTTTTTTATATGAATTGAAGAGCTTATTTTTTATAAGAATTGTTTCTCTTCATATGATAAGTGTTTAAGGCACCAAAGTGTTTTTAACTAGTCTGTCTTCAAAGGCTGACACATGAATAACATGATTTAAATTAAAATACCTTTTAATAAAGCAATAAAAAGTATTCTTTTTCTGAGATGCCACTAATGGGAGGTTTGATCTTTGTTGGATACAACAGAATTAGCAGAAGAAAATCAGTAGCCAAATTGAAGTTTAATTTGTGCTTTATGTCTATTTTTTTAATTCTTCATTCAAAGTTTTCTTAAAACACTAGTTAAAAGGTAAATGCAAAGTGACAAAGTGGTGCTCGTGGCTCTAGTTTTATGACCCTTAGACCTATTTTAAATGAAGTGAATATATCTGGCTAGTATAAGAGTTAGCTGCTTGGAAAGAGAGATCAGTGTGCTGGGCTTCAATTTTGTTTGAGTTTGTTACATTCGCTTTTGCACAAATACCCTTGGGAAAAGTAAGAATACATCACTTCTCCTGCTAGCTATGAATTAAATAGACTAAGTAATTAAGTAGACCGCGCTCTCTAGCCATCGTTGGCAACCAGTCTAGGAGAAAGACAACTCTGAACTGAAAACCATATGTATCCCTGGTGAAGTGCATAGTATATAGCCAGTGAAAAGATTATAAAGTTCCCAATTAACTGCAATGTAGAGTTGTGGACTATGATCTTGACTGAGGTTGAATTAAAAAAATGCTACATTTTTATTATAGGATACTCTAAACATTTATGTCTGAATTTCTGGGGTAAGTTATTATTTACATCATTTACATTCAGACTAATGTCTTAATCTTTGTTATGATCATAATGTTCTTCTGGGACTTTGGGATAGTATCAAAGTGAAGCATCTGTTCTCCTCATTTTATATGGGAGAAGTCAGATGATTTTGGAGATGCCAACCCTGTGGCAGCTGCTTCCTTGTTGCACTAAAAGAGGTGGGGTTCAATGTCAGCATGACAATGATTGCAGAAGCTGGGCAATTTTGGTCCTTGGCCAATATGTATGCATATGGACACCTCAAATTAAAAAAAAGGCTTTGTGTCATATACTGCCTTAGTGGAGAGATCAGGTAAATAAAATCATAATGTTCTTCTAGAAATGTTTTGTAGCATACCAATAATTATGAAAAAAATCAAAATTTTAATAAAATAAGTAAAGTCAACAGGTCTTAGAGGTTAGAGAGGATGCAAACAAAGAGGAGGCTTATACTTAACATCAGGAAGAGGCAACTAAAGTTCCTGGGGCACATAATGAGGAAGGAGGGTCTGGAGAATCTGATACTCACGAATTGAATAGAGGGAAAGAGAGACAAGAGAAAACAATGCATGATATACCTAGAGGCCTTAAGCAAGTAGATTACAGAACGTGGTCAGGGAGACGTGGCAGAGAGAAGGAACTTGTTGAGAGCTGCAAGGGATAGAGGGAGGTGGAGAGCCATGATTGTCTATGTCCTGAAAGGACACAGCACATAGAAAGCAAAAAAGTCAAGAGGACAAATTTCCAGAGTCAAATATATAATTAAATATCTTCAAGTCATCTTCATAAAAAAAAAAGGTTCAGTGTATTGAAGAGGTGACCAAATAATATATCCAGTCATTTCGTATATCCTGAGAACCAATTTGTTGTGGAGTTATTTCGCAGTGGAGGCTTTTATTTGTACTAAAATCGGTCCTAAATAAGTTCGACGTACCAAACGTTAGGAACTTGATATAATAGGTATTACACAGAGTAATCTTGTTGTGGTCACTGACTACTTTCGTATTCGACTAACTGTCGACTACTGTCGTCCAACATCAACTAACCCTCGTTCCTCTTACTACTCCTACTTATATTAGGTGGGAGAGTCTAATAACTATAGAATAGGTGTGTTTCACCATAACACAATTGCACAGCCATGATGTAACTGTGCAACCAGTCAGTGAACCTTACTGTGATGCATATGTAAACAGACACACTCCAATTGGGTTACTTAGTTAGCAGTGAAACACCATTAAATGAATTTGTGTTTATAATATCTGAGTGAATAAGTCCTTCATGTCTCATGCAAGAATTTTATTAAAACATTGCATCACCCAAGTCAGTCAGCACAGGTTCAAATTCCAAATTTGGTTTGTTATAACTTCTGGCTTTTACCAAAGCTAAAATTCCCATTGAAACTATCAGTGAGATTAAGGAGAATGCAAAAAATCTTCCATAGCTGGAGAGTTTGTGTAGCAACCATCTACGCCAAACCTTGTCAAAGGCTTTCCATATATATCTAAAACAATAGTTCTTGTTATGTATTTATTGTCTAATGCCTTACTGATTCTTTGAGAAATAACAGGATATCAGCAGTGGACTGAGCAGATCGAAATCCATATTGTTTATCACTGAGGAGATTGTCCCTGTTGAGATGATCAACAATCTTCTTATTGATGAGAGCCTGATAGAGTTTGCTGATGACACCAACAAGGATGACAGGGTGATATTGAGATGGGGATGAGTACTCACCTGCATTCTTGAAAACAGGGCATACACTTGACACCTTCCATTGATTTGAGAATGATTTTTCTTTCAGGCAGCAGTGAAACAATTTTGCTAAGATTGGAGATAACTCGTGTTCTTAAGAATGTTATACTCTACTGCAATTAGATCTCTTTCTGATTCACTTTACATGTCAGCCTGATGTGAGCACTATGAAAGCAAAACCCAAAATAAAAAAGTCATCTTCTGCCCCCCCCCCCCAAAGAAGGTGTGCCTGGGAGCCACCAGATTTGTTTAAAAGAAAGTCTCTCATAAATGACTGGTGCAGTACCACCCCAGCTGGTGACAAAGCAGGCTGTCGTCATCACCACCATGATTTCCCCTCTAGTCATCACTACCGTAATCTTGAACAATCCAATGTAACAGCAACCAGATTCCTGACTCTTCATATACAGAATGTGGCTGACAAGTCAGCTGTCAATGTCACTTGTCATCACCATCACAACCTCATTCAACCAGAATCCAACAAACATTCCCTCAATCAAGCTTCACTAATCCACTCCAGGCCTCTTTTGTCATCACCATCATGACCTCAGTCAACCAACCTAACAAATCTGTCAACTCCTGGCCTTACCAACAATACCCTCACACATAATCAATTCCCTTACCAATGACAACTAAAAAATCACATATCAATTTTATCTTTTCACATAATTACATATGCTGGCATTGAGCATTATATATATATTCTGAAAAGTGATCAATACACGCTGTTGAAATTTTAATCCTTGTTTGTTCTTTCTTTTGCAACCATACACTAGTTATAGCAAGAATAACCACTGGAATTTTATCCTGGCTGGTAACCTTCTTAGAGTTAAAGCTTTTGATAAGTTTGGAGACTTCCTGGGCTGTAATAGAGATATTACCTAATTTGTGCCCAAATCTTACATATTACCTCGATCAAGTGTGTTAGGCTCATTCCCACAGTGTAGTAATCCATAACGAGTATGTTTGAAATTTATTAAGCATACCACAAATCTGATCTTGTGCCAGACTAAACAAAATTCAGTAAATGATTTCAAAAGTATGTAGTTCAATAGTCAGCAACTTGACAGTACAAACCATTCATTATTTGATTTTCAGTGGGTTCTCAATAAGTATGACCTTGTGTTAAAGTTGGCTTTATCTAAAAAAAAAGATCTACATCAGTTTGGTAAGCAGTGTTTGATTTGTAAATGTCTATTTGAAGATTTGCATTAGAAATCTGAATATTTTCTGCTTTTTTATTGAAGTGAGTTAAGATGTAAAATAACAAAAATTAACAAATACAACTGTATTTAATTAAACATCTTTTAAAATTATTTGTGCAATTATCTCAAATCTATTCTTTGTAATTTAATTAAATATCTAGTATCATTGATATAAAGATTGGGTACTATCACAAATATTTTTATTTTTTAATATTTTGAGAACTCCCGTACATCTTTTGAAACTTATATAATACTCTCTATATTATATCTATTGATGATTCTAGATCTCTTAAAATATTTTGGTTGATGACAGCCAGGTTCTTCACTAATTTATATTTTAAAGCATCATAACTGACAACTGATGGTTGCCCAATTCTGTGTTTTATTTCAATGGAGAAATCTTTACTCTTAAAATGATAAACCAATTTTAGGAAGTATGGTCAGATATTGTTTCATTTCTGACCACTTCCCAAATTCTGTGAGCAGTTCCAGCAGCCCAGTTTAAAATAGCCAGAATCTCAATATTTGTATCTGCTATTATATCTGAAAAAAAGTGCCACTGAATAGTAAAGTAACAATTTTTTAAATGAATTTTTTAATTTTACATTATTTCTTATTACTATAAACATTATTTTTAGTGGGTACACGGTTTTCAGTTGCTATCCCTGTTTTTTTTTCTTAAACAGTGAAATTGATAACAACCAGCCTCAACTGAGAAGTCCTACTAAAGGAAAATTGCACCTCTCCACAAGAATCAAACCAGTACCCCTTTTTCTGAAGTACAATTTTAGTTTTGTAGGACTTTTCGATCAAGGCTAGTTGTTATTAATTTCACTGTTTAAGGAAAATAAAAAACAGGAATAGCAACTCAGACATATGTGTACCCACTAAAGATAATGTTTATAGTAATAAGAAATAATGTCAACTTAAAAGTCCATTTATAAAATTACTTTTCTTTAAATTTCAGGTATGAAAATAAAGCTAACAGATCTAGATTTGTAGAGGTCCTAACAAGAGATGTGTGTTCTTTAAATAGATTGTTTGAACCTTGCCTTATCAATATGGTCTCCCATAACCAAATTGGAAGCAGCAAGTTTCAGCTACAGGAGTGGTTTCCCTGATGGAAAAAGTGATTGTGGTTTGATTTCTGTAGGAACAGCCATTTTTCTTTAGTAGTACTTCTCGGTCTAGGCTGGTTGTTATCAATTTCACTGTTTAAGAAAAATTAAAAATAGAGATAACTCAAACACATGTACCCACCAAAAGTAACA
Organism: Acanthosepion esculentum; assembly: GCA_964036315.1. Classification (NCBI taxonomy): domain Eukaryota; kingdom Metazoa; phylum Mollusca; class Cephalopoda; order Sepiida; family Sepiidae; genus Acanthosepion; species Acanthosepion esculentum. Next base: position 114,341,382 of record OZ038484.1, read on the forward strand.
TTAAAATATATATATATATATATATATATATATATATATATATATATATATATATATATATATATTTGCAGGGATACAAAATTTTTCTTGTGCAATAAAAACGGATATATTAAAAGAAAAGTTATAAAAAAAATTTATGAAAAAAAATGTCGATAACAAAAAATATATTACCGTAAAATGGAAATTTTTGTTGATTATTGTTGTTACAATTTTACAGTAATATATTTTTTGTTATAAATGTTTGTTATAAATTTCTTCTTTTAATATACTCATTTTATAGCTCTGAGATATATATATATATATATATATATATATATATATATATAATGGAGACATAGATAGTCCTTAGATGTTATATGAAATAAGCTTTAGAGTAAAAAATTTTTTTAATTGACATTTTTTTAAATTTGGCATATCAAAATGTGTTACTTTATTTTTTCTGTTTGGTTTTGTCTTTTTTTTATATTATTTTCTGTTTCTGCTGTTCTTATTAAACTTCATGATTGTTTTTTTTTTTCCTTTTCAACCTTTCATTTTTCTTTCATGTTTTAATCTTCTTCTTGCAGGTTCCTTTTCTCCAACTTCTGATATTAATAACAATCCTATGACAACAAGAAGTTCAGAAGAAAGGACCAGCTCCTATCACACCTCCATAGAGATTTCTGATGATAATTTTAATGATGTGACCTTCCAGAAAAATTCTCTGACTAAGGATTCAAGTAGTTTTTTGTCCATGACCTCAGCACCAAATTCACTTGGATTTCACCACCAACTCAGTAGTAGTGGTTGCTTTGGTAGCAATTGTAGATTTGAACCAAGTTCCAGTTTCACCAATTTTGGTACTGCAATTCCAATCCCTAGAAGACAGGCTTCCAGTCAATTTACCCCAGATTCTTCAAGTATACTAGGCATAAGTGGTTCTCCACTTCCAAGTCCCACTTCCGCCATAAAAACTTCCTCTCCAAGCTTCATTATAATGGCTGACGCCATTACCACAACAATGGCTTCACAACAACGGTTGAAAAAAAAGAGAAACAAAAAGAGAAGAAGAAAGAAGAGGAAGAAGAAAAGAAAGAAAAAGAAAAGCAAGAGGAAAGGGAGGAGAACAACTATGGAATGGGAGGGGGAAGTAAAAAGGGAGATAACTCAAGCATCTACAACTGAGATGAAGGATTGGATGAAACGGGTAGCAATCTCACATTCAGCCCCTTTGAAATCTGTCAGTTTTTTAGCACCAATCCAAAGGAATGTGCCCCTATTTTCATTTTCCCCTGGGATTATATCTCAACCAATGTCACTGAAAGAAGTGACTGGAAATCCATTCCAGACAATAAAATCAACCCCTGTATTTAAGGCCTCTTCGTTTTCTACTAAACAAACAATAACATTTCCTACTTTGGTTTCAAATAGATTGTTACAGAAGCATTTGATAAAATCCCACCCACCAACTACCACAGTGTCTCTAACAATTCAGAATAGTTATTATGAACTAAACAAAGTTCCTCAACATAGTGATTCTTTTGTTTATCCATCTTTGAGTAAAAATCAAATTCCTATTCCAATCACAAATTTAGATACTCCAGAATCAATCAGTATCCACAACAATGATACAACGCCTTATTTTATGCCCAAATCATCAGAATCAAAACCTGTTTCCCAAGAATTAAACACTTTATCATCAAGTTTTAGTTTTATTCATAAGTCGGATTTTCCTGAATTGCAATCTTCTCTGGTGCCATTAAATACCCAACTTGAAACCTCATTTTCTTCCCTAAAAGATTTTCCAGATAAAGACAACATATTGCGTACAATAATTCCAACCATGTCTTCTAATATAGAACCACATCAATCACAATCTTTTCCTCAAATAAAAATATCAGCATACCCAACTCCATCTGAGCAAAGTTCAGTTTTGAATTCACCTATAAACCAAACGGCTTATATGAATCCTGCCAATTCTGTGAATTCTACCAAATATACAATTCTGGAAAGCATCCTTTTATTTCAGGCAAGACATCCTCCAATCATTGAGAAGTCATTAGAAATTGATGAACATTCCAGATTTCAGTCATTACCTCAAATTTATAGTTCAAATTCATTTTTAGAATCAGAACTTTCCCAGAATATATTCAATACTTTTTCAAATAAATTAGTCAGTAAGACCCAGTTTCCTTCATCATTAAACACATTATCAGTGAATGATGTCACTAATAATCTCAATATCATGAACATATTGACTTATATTGACACTGTGCTTAATTATATAAATGCATCTGATTCAGTCAGTGCAGAATTACCTTCCTTGAGTTCTTCAACTTATGTTTCCCCAACGTCTGTTCTGTCTTCATCTAACCCTGTAATTCCTCTATGGTTCCAGTCACAGATCAATGCAAAACATGAAAGAACAAAGAAATCTGTCAATACAAAACAATCATTGTTTTCAAGAAAAATTGCACCAAATAAACAATTGCTAAACAAGTTTGAACAATTTAGGCAAATTTCCCTTCAATCAAATTCTGTAGATCAATCTTTTCATCCGAGTTTTTTATCGGATTTTGTTTCAAATTTAGTGCCTTCATCCAGATTATCTTCCCAATTTACAAAAGAGTCCATTGAAGTTAAGCTCTCATCTTTTGTAGATTCTGTTCACCCAACCACAACTTTCCCTAAAGATTTTTTCTCTGATTTTGCTTTGACAAATTCAAGCCAACCTCTTTCATGGTCAGATATTCATTCCACATTCCCTTTTAATGATTTCCTACCTCTTCAAACATCATCATCTTTAACTTTTGACAGTGATCTAACTCATACTTCATTGTCTGCAGGATTTATTTCACAGTCCCCAATCAACCAAAATACTCCACAAGCTATTAACCGTTTTGGAGATGAGAAGAATTTCAATTTGACTTTTGGCTCTCAAAAAAGACAAAACCTGAAATATTCCTTAAATATAATGCCCTCAAAAACTGATATAGCAGCTTCTAACATTACCAATAATTTAATCCTAAATGATTCATTTCTTTCTTTAGAGCAAAAGTCAAGAACCTCAAGCATGATGTTTTCATATTCACAAGAAAATATATTTTCAGCTGATTTTCCTCTACTTCCTACAATGATACCTGATCAAGAGCCAAGTTATAATTCAGTGGATATTTTGTCCTCTTCTTTTCTTCAAGTTTTGTCTTCTGAACTTGTTTCTCCTGAGACATCTCTTTGGAAAGCCACACCAAAAATGACTTCTTATTTTATGCCACTAGAAACTTTGATGCCTTCACTAAGTTCTGGAAATAAGTTGCAACTTTCTGTATTAGAATCTTATTCTCAATCTCTAAATTCAGTTTTAATTACAGGAAGTTCAAACATGACTTCATCTACAGATGATTCTACAAATACATTGTTATCCACACCTGAGTTATCCAATTTGTTTTTCCCTCCTGCAGGTGTTAATCCAGATGTACAAGCCTTGTTAGATTTGTCAGGAATGGACTCTAAAGCTTTCACAACTGATTCAGACAGTCAACTGCGTGCACTTATTAACAGGGATGTGAGTATGACAGCCAATCAACTGACTAGTTCAGAATATGAGAATGAAAATGATCTGTTAAGTCCTGAGCTTTCAGTTTCCAAAAATCACTTCACTGAGCATCAGAAATTCTCTAGTAAAAAAACACTTATTGAATCACCACTTGCTTTTGTTGATTTTCACAGTCAGAGCAAACTGTCTGATTCAACATGGACTGCTGATTCAAACACAGTAGAAGATGATTTGCTTTTTTCATCATATCTCATATCTGGTTTGATATCACCTTCAGATTCAGAATCAGTTGATACTTTAAGTGTTCAACTAAGTCCATCCATGAGTTCAGAATTTATCTTGAAAAGCTTATCTACTTCTCTTATTTGGTCGCTGACTTCATCTTCATTGCCACAACAACTTGCAGATGCAAAGGCAACAAATGATCCCACTCTTTTTGGATCTATGGAAACGGTCAGCTCTAATCCATTTGATTATTCCTCATCAATGGATCTAAATTCTGAGAGTTGGGATTCTCCATTCTCAGAGCAGTTTCTTGAATCAACCCAATCATTATTACAAATATCTTCTCATTTTAAATTATTATCACAATTGCTAAACAAAAGTTTATCTAAGTCACAAACACAGAAATCATCACAATTTACATCTGACCAATCAACACTGTTAACAAATTTATCTTCTTACTTGGAGTCATCAAGAGTAAAATCATCACAAACAATGTTGCTGCTCATGTCATCTCAAGAATCATTTCATAATCAATCGTCTCAATTAATGTCTCAAATCTCCCAGTCTTTGCTACTTGAGCCATCAGAACAAATAACCTACTGGTTAGATTCATCATCTATTGCATCACAAATATTTTCATCATTTCAAACATCCCATTTAACATCATCAGTGATGATAGAGCAGTCCAAGCTCACATCGGAGTTACTCTTTGAGGCAGAACTCTCTGAATGGACATCACAATTGCAGTCATCTCAGGTGTCACAATCATTATTCCAAAGAGATTCATTATCAATGGTAGATTCAACTTTGATACAAATGCAATCAGAGGATTTGCTTTCTCTTTCACAGTTGTTATCACAGCTTGAAACATTACAACCAACATCACAATCAAATTTAATATCGCCCACATCACAACTGTCATCAGCATTTCCATTTCCGATCAAACCACTACACCTATCATCAGTGTTTACATCTCAAATGTCATCGCAGCTTATACCTACAACATCATCACAATTTACATCCAAAATGACATCAAAACTTATATCAACTCACTCATCAAAATTTACATCCCAAATGTCATCACAGCATATACCTATGCTTTCTTCACAATTTACATCCAAAATGACACCGAAATTTGCATTCCAAATGTCATCAGAGTTTATACCCATTTCATCAAAATTTCCATCCAAAATATCATTACAGCTCACGTCTACTCCTTCATCACAATTTACATCCAAAATGACATCAAAATTTACATCCCAAATATCATCACAGCTTATACCTACTCCATCATCACAATTTACAACCCAAATAATGTCACAGCTTATACTTACTACTTCATCACCATTTACATCCAATATATCATCAAAATTTACATCCCAAATGTCATCACAGTTTATACCTACTTCCTCTTCAAAATTTACATCCAAAATGACATCACAGTTCATATCCCAAATCTCATCACAGCTTATACCTACCCCATCATCAAAATTTGTATCCAAAATATCATCACAGTTTATACCTCCTCCTTCTTCACAATTTTCATCTGAAATGTCATCACAGTTCACATCCCAAATCTCATCACAGCTTATACCTACCCCATCATCAAAATTTATATCCAAAATGTCATCACAGTTTATACCTCCTTCTTCTTCACAATTTTCATCCGAAATGACATCACAGTTCATATCCCAAATCTCATCACAGCTTGTACCTACCCCATCATCAAAATTTGTATCCAAAATATCATCACAGTTTATACCTCCTTCTTCTTCACAATTTTCATCTGAAATGTCATCACAGTTCACATCCCAAATCTCATCACAGCTTATACCTACCCCAACATCAAAATTTATATCCAAAATGTCATCACAGTTTATATCTCTTCCTCCTTCACAATTTTCATCCGAAATGACATCACAGTTCATATCCCAAATCTCATCACAGCTTATACCTACTCCATCATCAAAATTTATATCCAAAATATCATCACAGTTTATACCTTCTTTACAATTTTCATCTGAAATGTCATCACAGTTCACATCCCAAATCTCATCACAGCTTATACCTACTCTCTCATCACAATTTACAATACAAAGGTCAAAATTGTTTCAGTTGACATCACAATTAGATTCATCTCCTTTGGTGTTGAACTTTTCTGTAAAATCAGAAACATTGCAGTTGGCATCTTCACAGGGATCATTGCAAACAGAGTTTCCACACCAAACATTGCAGCTGTCATCAGAGTTGAAATCATTGCATTTGAAATCACAGTTTCACTCACTACAATCAGGATCAAAATCAACATTTCAAATACAATCATTACCTTTAACATTACAATCATCATTACAATCAGATTTATCTCATCAAGCTTCACAATTTTCATCTTACTCCACAGATTCCTCCCTTTCATTATTACATCAATCCCTCTTTTCCTCCCAACAGACATCACAATCAATACCTTGGTTCTCATCTGAACTTGACATGACCCATTTAACAAAATTATCTTCAAAATTTGAAACACTTTATTTAATTTCTCAACTTACATCCCCAACCATGTCATCTCTTTCTCAATCACAATTATACTCAACTTTCGCTCTTACTCTTCATCCCATTTCCACAAAGCTCAACTCTTCATGGTTCAAGTTAGAGACTCAGTCTACTCTTAAAACTGAGATGAATTCTATATCAAGTTTTGTTTCGACTTTGATGCCAACATTTTCTGTTACCAAAACTTTGAGTCATGAAATTAATACAACTTCTTTGTTTTATTCAACTACCAAGTTGGCGAATCATTCCATATCTGATGTAGACAAGTGCACAAATCCAATCATAACTTTGGATATCACCCTACCACCAACCTCCTCAGATCCCAAGTTAAATCTGAGTCAAGCTTTTCAGAATTACTGGGTTATAACTGGTGAGTTGTTCAGACTTTATATTTCTGATTCAGATTTCTTTTTCTTTTAAATTCGATCAAATTAAACAAACATCTCTACTATGTCCAGCTCTTTACATTGGCTTGTCTTCAGGTAAGCCAAAACACAAAATTGAAGTAGATGAACTTGGCCCTTGACACAACACCTCCCCATTGAGCTAAACAGGAGGACATGGGTTGTCCTGACACATTCACAACATAGGCTGTAGGGACTAGGCATTTTTTTTTTTATATATACAGGTGTGTATGGAGTACCACATTAAACCCAAGTTTTTTGTCATATTTACTTTCATAGTAGGTTGTTCAACATAAAAATTGCTGATTTTCTTTTTAAACTTGACATTTTTAATATTTGAAAAGCAATAACATTTTCGATGTTTCTGAAAATATAATTATTGAGCATTCAGTTAAAAAATTTAATTTCACTCTAAATTTTAAAAGTTTTTTTCAACTCATGATCTCTGTGTTTTATATTTGTACTAGCATAGTACCCATAAAATTATCAGGATTATTTATGTATAGATCAGCATTTTTGCCTAGGGTCAAAGTGTAGTATAGACTACTACTTGTGTACCAAGTGCTTGGACTAAGCATGCCGTACCAACTAAGCATCATGCCTATTGAATGAAATAATTTAGTTGCATTGGTACAAGTGACTACATGATTAAATTATTTTGTTCATTTCTCTCCATTGTCACAATTATTTTGTTCCAGATTACTAAACATCAATGCTAATATTTGTAAAATATTTAAAAGTTAAGCACCAGTTATTCTCCCTTGTTTAGTGGTGGTTATTCAAATCACATTAGTCAAAAATTGACAAAAGAAATTGAAGTGGCAGTTTGCAAGCATTAACAAGTATTAACATTCAATATGCAAAACAATCCAAGTTAAAATTTTTGTGTCCTTAGTTTCAGATTACTTATGATATAGGTGAAAAAAAAACTAGCAAGCTCACTACTGTTATCCAGTTAATGTACATAAATATTGGGGAGAGATTGCAGTTGTATATTTCAGTTTAATAGCACTATTCTATCAGTAATACTAACCAAAGAAAATACTTTTCTTCCTGATTTTCTATTTATTTCTATAGTAAAATAATTTTCAGTACATTTATATTGTACTTGTTGTGGTAGAAATACTTCCTGCAGATACATCCCCAAAATACCTCCCATATAGTGGTTAGACATTAATGGCAAGGGGTGTCTTCATCTGGCTAATGTCTTACTATGGGAGGGGGGTATATGTGAGAGATATTTCTACCACATCCTGTACGTCTAATAGTCCTATTATGCCAATAAGACTTGTATTAATTCTTGGCCACTGACAATCCTTTTCTTCCTGTTTTTCAATGTACAAAATAAAAGTTCAGTACTGAAATTTGCTAAAACAACCTTTACATTATGAAATGCAAAATTGAGTTCTTAATCATCAAGTTTTTCTTAGCATCAGAAACTTTTATATTGTTATTTTGGAAAATGACTGAAGCTAAGCAGGGAAGTTGTGGTGTAGTGGTAAAGTAAGTGGGTAGTGGTAAGTAAATGTGAACCCTTATCTACATATACTAGGTTTAATTACAGTCAGTACTAAAATGCAACTGTGATTGTTTCATTTTTGATTTACCACCAAATTTTCCTGTCAGTATGCATTTATTTATTTTATTTGTTTATTCTTCTTGTCACTGTGCAATGCTCAATGTAATTAAGTAGCAGTCCCTAGGCACATCACACACAGACCCGCACATAAAACAAAAAAGCATGCATAACATCGAATGAAGAAAAGTAGTAACGTTTAAAATATGTCGAAAATTGTCAGTGTGCAGCAATGTTGATTTTATGCAGGACTCAAGAATAAAAGCTGTCTCTTAAGCACTTTATCCTAAAACTAATAGAACTGAACGTCATCATAAAAGGTAACAGTGGTACCTGAGATGTGTGCTGACTTTCATTGTTATTTTACTCTGCTGTGGCAACAAGAATTAGAAATGTCCCCAAAAGAGGGTAGCAAGTAGCCACTTATTTTCTGGGTGATGTAATGAATATGCATACACCTGGGTTCCCCCTCACAGTAATATGATTGGCTGGTGTCAGCCATAAATACAGGCTGATGTGGACGCCATTGAAGATGCTCATTTGACTACGCCATTGAATAAGCCTGTTGGCCTATGCCTATTACCTACGACTACGATGAGTACCAGTCGATGACTGCTACCTGATAGATTGTCCTACTCTGTTACAGTAGCCAAAACCACCTAGCTACTTCGAACAAATATATCCCTTTCCAGGACATAGCAGTTGGCAATGAGATTTGAAACGACCTCACAGGTTAAAACAAAAGAAGAAAAAAATAGTCGACAACACTTACTAACGAAAAACGTTAGAAAGACTTGTTTGACGCTTACAGAAAATAAGTAATTTTTCCCTCATTTTTGTTTTAACGCTTATTAACGAGGAATGTTAGAAAAGGAAAAACTTGTGCAACGCTTACAGAAAGTAAGAAATTGTCCCCCCCCCCCTCTTGTTTGGACTTAGAAAATTTGATTGTCTACATAAATTAGAACAAAATTTTTTCTTGTGGATACGTTGGCAGAATGAAACAAATTGCGGAATTAGCTAAGGTGCTACAAGTCACTTTACAGCAACAATTCCAACAACAACAATTTATTCAGCAACAAGAAAGGTTTGAAAAGTTATTGGAACAACAGGCAAAAGACAAATCACTTTGGGAAGACGTATTATTTAGGACAACAAAAGAATCGGGTTCTAGATTTTTTTCTACTGAAGGAATTTCAAATTCACTCTTTGAATTTAAATACAACCCTGACAGTGGTTCAACATTTCTGGCTTATTTTCGTAGGTTTGAAACAATATTTACGAAAAGATGCAAACAATGGTCCGACAAGGAAAAAATCACTTTATTGTTGCAGAAGTTGGGAACAGAAGAAAATACAAAATAAATGAATTTAATCCTCCCAAAGAAGCCAGAAGAAATGACATTCAGCGAAACAGTAGAAATTTTGTCAAAAATTTTTGATAAAAGTGATAGTCTGTTTCATACACAATACAAGTGTCTAAATATCGTAAAACAAGAGGATGATGATTTTGTCACATATGAAGGTATAGTTAGCACACAGTGTGAGACGTTTAAATTAAAGGAATTGTCAAGCGACATGTTCAAGTGTCTAATTTTTGTGCAGGGTCTAATGACACTGATGGACAAAGAAATTAGATCAAGAATCCTCACTATCACGGAACAGGATCCGAAGATTGCGCTACAAAAAGTAACGGAAGAATGTCAGCAAAATATAAACATAAAAAAAGATAATACTTGGATTGAGGAGAAGAGCATTTTGCGAGTACAAACTGTAAGACAACAGAAGTGGATACAAAAGAAAGAAAGAAAAATTATATGCAGTTTGTGTGGAGGACAGCATATAAAGAAGGATGGTTTCTTTAGGGACAAAATATGTTTTAATTGTGGGCATGTAGGCCATAGAAGTTCCCATTGTTGGGCAAAACAGAGAAATGTAAAATCAAAGGCGAACGTAGAAAAGTACCATTTTCGGCACTAGACTCAATAAATGAGGAATTAGAAAGGTTGGAAAAAATTGCCGTAATTTCAAAAGTCGATTACTCGGATTGGGCGTCTCCAACCATATATAAAGAAAAACCGAAAAATCAGAGTGTGTGCTGATTTCTCGACAGGCTTAAATGACTGTTTGAAAGACCATGCATACCCTCTACTGTCTCTGGAGGATATATTCACTGAATTAAACAGAGGTAGAGTGTTTTCAAAGTTGAACTTGTCGGAGGTTTATCTTCAGGTTAAAGTCAGTGAAGAATGTTCGAAGTACCTGACAATAAATATGCATAAAGGGATTTTTAAACTAAATCGTCTTCCTTTTGGATTGAAGGTAGCTCCAAGCCTATTCCAGCAAATAATGGACACAATGTTGGCTGGTATGGAGTATGCAATCGCATACTTGGATGACATTTTGATTAAAAGTGAAAACGAGGCCCAACACAAAACACATATTAGAGCAGTATTTCAGAGAATTGAGGAATACGGGTTCAAGCTGAGTGCTGAAAAATGTGAGTTCTTCTTAAAGAAGATAAAATATTTAGGGCAGATCATTGACAGTAAAGGAAGAAAACTGGATCCAGAAAGGGCTGAGGTTATAAAAAATATGCCAGCACCTGATAATGTGGCTAAACTTCTTGGGATTAGTAAGTTACTATAGCATTTATATCCCAAAAATGTATGATATGAGAGCTCCTTTAAATAATTTGGTGAAAAAGAACACAAAGTAGATATGGTCGAAAGAATGCGAACAGGCTTTTAAAAAAAATAAAAAGCTGTCTATTAGCAGACCTATCGTTAGTGCATTTCGACCCGAAGAGGAAAATCATTGTAGCAGCAGATGCCAGTAATGAGGGACTATGTGTGGTATTGCTTCATAAATTCAAGGATGGATCTACGAAGCCAATAGAACATGCCTCAAGAACGTTACTGCCCGCGGAACAAAGTTACAGTCAAATTGAAAAAGAGAGTTTATCAATAATCTACACTGTAAAAAAATTTCACAGGTTTCTATACGGAAGAGAATTTACTCTGCAAACAGACCACAAACCGCTGTTAACAATATTTGGTTAAAAAAAGGTATACCAACTCACACAGCAAATTGACTACAGCGTTGGGGTATAATCCTATTGAATTATAATTTCAAAATGGAATATGTGCCTTCAAATAAGCTAGGTCACGCCGATGGGTTGTCGAGGTTAATACCTAAATATACAGAACCACTGGAAGGAACAGTAATAGCGGTGCTAAGAGACGAAAGTGAATTGTCGGGTCTGTTATGCAACACTATTAGAGAACTACCGGTTATGCTAGAAGATGTGAAAAAATCAGTGGAGAACAATGATTTCATTAAAAAAAATGAAAAAGCCAGTCTGGTTGAACGAGAAAACTAAAAAAGGAATGAGTGTGTCACCTTTTTCAATCTGCGAACAGGTATTACTATACGCAAATAGTTGTAATGCCGGTTACTTTACAAAAGAATATTCTGGAAGAATTTCACACTGGCCATCCAGGGATTTCGAGAATTAAATATTTAATGAGAGGCTATACTTATTGGCCGAGGATGGACCAAGACAGAAAATTTGGTGAAACAGTGCAGAGGATGTCAACTGGCAGCAAGGGATCCACCGGTAAAGATTCAAACAACAGATGTCCCATGGACTCGGTTGCATATCGACTATGCAGGGCCCATAAATGGATCTTATTACCTGATTATTGTAGACAGTTTCACTAAGTGGCCAGAAATTGTTAAGTGCAGATATCCGACTGCAACAAATACAATAAATGCATTTAATGAAATTTTTAGTCGCTTTGGACTCCCTAAAACTTTAGTCAGCGACAACGGAAAGCAGTTTACGGGAAGACAATTCAATGAATTCTGTACATCATTGTCCATTGATCATGTGACAATGCCAGTATATCATCCAAGATCGAATGGACAGGCAGAAAAATTCATGGACACCTTTAAACGAGTGTTTTAGAAAAGTCAAGATGTGGACACGAATGAAAGAAGTATTCAGAAATTTTTGGCAGTATATAGAATCATGCCAAACCCAAGTACGACGTCAGGGATAATGCCAGCAGAGTTAATGTTTGTGAAAAAAATACGCCCTGTGTTTGACAGGCTGTTGCCTAGTCCGGCGAAAAAAACTGCTAAAAAAGAAAACCAGATGACTAAAGCGTATAAGCCAGGTGACAGTTTTTTTCAAGAACTTTAGGGCTGGAAATACGTATTGGGAAGAAGGATTGACAACCAAAAGAATTGGACAGGTCATATATAACATAAAGGGGGGAAAATTTCAGTGCAAAAGACATTGGAATCAATTGAGACCCAGACACACTACAGAGGTCACGGAAAATACCGAAGAGATTCCAATGGAAGTATTGTATGACACATTTGAAATTCCCATTCCAGTAAGTCAACATTCGCCAATGGAGGTATCCCCGACCTCAAGGCCAGAGGTACCAGTGTGTCAAATGCCACCACTGCAAGGAGGATTGAGGCGAAAAAGACTTAGGAAAAAAGTTAATCGATTAAGTCCAGACCCTAAAAAGTGAAAATATTGAAGCTAAATTTCACGGGAAAATTTAGCTCAGGGGGAGGTGATGTAATGAATATGCATACACCTGGGTTCCCCTCACAGTAATATGATTGGCTGGTGTCAGCCATAAATACAGGCTGATGTGGAGGTACATTGGACGCCCATTGGAAGATGCTATTGGCTATCCTATTGAGGACGCCCATTGCCTACGCCTATGACGAGTACCAGTCCATTACGGCTACCTGCTAGATTGGACTACTCAGTTACAGTAGCCAAAACCACTTAGCTACTTCGAACAAATATATCCCTTTCCGGGACATATCACTGGGCAATATTTATAATATTATGATTAGTAAGTTGATATTCTAATATAATAAACACTTCCACTGCTGAAGATGCACTTATACGTCTTTATGCAACTTACATTGCCTGCTTTTGACACACACACACACACACACACACATATATAGTTTTAAGGTGTGCTATATTTATAGGATAAAGTGCTCAATATCAGAGATAGTGTATGTAAATATAAATATAAAAGTAAACATTGAAGTCAACACTCAGAGGTGACAGGCTGTTTCATGCTAGACGCAATCTCAGGTGGCCTGACGATTGCATCTAGCATGAAACAGCCTGTCGCCTCTGAGTGTTGACTTCAATGTTCACTTTTATGATATATATATATATATATATATATATATATAATCATAAATCTAACATGTTTCACTTTTATTAAAGCTTTAGCAGATATCGAGAAAAAACAGACAAAATGTTAGAAAACACTGATATTTCCCATTATGTTTGGGTCAATTCTCATTGGTCAGATACATGTCACATGTATTAAGACTGAATAATTCTATGTGTATGAAAGTTTGTGAAAAATTCTTGTATGTCTAAGTGAGCAATGGATGATAATGTGTATTTGTAATTGTGTGTGTGTCTATCTAATGGGAGTTTTAACTTCACCTTTGTGCAGGTTGACTGCACACAGCAGGGAGTCAAAAGGTTCTAATTTATGGCTCCCCTCTTTAAGAATGTATTCTTTGTATTAGGTAGATATAAGTTAGATTCTTTAAGAACGGATTCATAGAAAGATGGTGATGTAATATAATGTTTTAGGCATATGTTTATAGTTGGTAATAATGTTATTATTAAGTTTTCAATGTATTTTCTCCTTAAAGAATTATGTTCGTTTTTAATTAGGGTGGCATTAGTGAAATCAAAGTTATTTCCAGCATTGCTTCAATTCAAAACAATAGAGATCTATTGTCCAAATGCAAGTCTCTCTTGTGTTCATAGATGTGGGCTTTTAGATTACATAATGTCACCCCAACATAAACATTTTTGCATTGCAAACAATTTATTTGATAAATCCTAGTATTTGAATCGGTGTTGGGTTTATTTTTCTTCCTAATTATATCTCCGATTGTCTTGGAGGTGGTGGTAATGATCTTAGTATTAGTGATGACTAATATTTTTGCAAGTTTAGTAGAAAGTGTGTTGGAGAGTAGGATTATCAATTCTGTGTAATTTTTGTTAGAAGGATTATTGGTGGTGTCTGTTTTTAGTTTATTTTTTATTTTTTTGGCTTTATGGATTTTGTAAGCTCGTTTTTTATCATTGATAAAATGATGTGGCTAGTGGAGAAGTTTGAAAGTTTTCTCAGTATATCTCTCTTCTTCATTTAGGTATTCCAGGCTACATATATTAAAGTCTCTAATGTAAAATCCTATGACTAGTCCAGATGTTATTTTTTGGTTGTGGTGGGAATAGAAGTTGCTTAGATCTTTTTTGTTTGTGGGTTTTCAATGTGCCTTAAAATCTAATTTCTCATGGTTGCATATTAGTAATCTGCTGAGGAAAGGTAGAAAATTGCTTATTTCAAATTCGTATGTGAATTCAATGGTAGGTCCAACCTCATTGAGTGTCATTATTATGTTAAATAGATTTGTATCTTGGGCATATAGTAAGAGGACATCATTTATATATCTTAGGTAAGTAGAGCTGTTTGGTGTGATGTCTAAATGGACCAGATTCTAAGAATGCTAGAAAAAGCAAGCAAGATCACTGCTGATAGGTGACCCCATGAGTAAACCAAATTTTTGTTTGTTGAAAGAGAAGAATCAGTGGTTAGTGATTATTTTGCATGTTTTTATAAATTTGTGGATGGGTAGAGGAAGTTTTTCTTTGGACTTTTTGAAAATATCAATGTTTTCTTTCTTTTCTATTATAAACTAACTAGTATTTCATCCAATTTCCAAATGAACAGAAACACATAGGAATGCACAATACCTGTTTTGTAACTTATATTTATTTGTGTGTTGAAAGTGTTAAGCTTAGTCTGTAGTACAATTGAAACCAAAATGGCAGCATCCAGTAATAATGTACAAGTAGTCAATTGGTTATCACCATTGAAGGTGGAATCACTAAGCCAATTTTAAATATCAGGCTAGTCTGTTGCATATCCTTTCGCACAGATGGCTTGTGGGTAAGTATTAATCTGTAATTTTTCCCTGACCTCAGCTATGGGTTAAAAAATAGGGTAGACTAGACTCTATTTTTTGGTGACAACCAGTCAAAGAGAAGGAAATCTCTAAATTCAAAAGCCATAGGGAAACCACTTCATTATTTTCTCATGAATTAAAAATGCATGGCAATCCACAAATAATAAAGAAAAATTTGTGGAGAGTTATGATCACCTACATCCTGTAGGGATATGGTATCAAAAAAATTCCAGTGAGCAAGTCAGTACAACATTAATCTGTCATTTCCCCTGCCCTCAGCTATGAGTTAAATAGCATGGTCGACTAGACTCTATTTTTTGGTGGCAACCAGTCAATGGGAAGGAAATCTCTAAATTCCAAATGGTGAAGAAGACAATAGTAAAACACTCCACTAACTTTCCCAAGAATGCATGACAATTCACAAATAATAAAAAAAATCTGTCGGGAGTTATGATATCCTGTATGGACATAGTATAAAAAAATTCCAGTAAACAGGCCATTACAACCAAGCAACAATGCTATAAAAATGCAGCAGTGAAAGTGTTAACAAATCCTATCTGTGATATCATAGGTTACCTAATATATAAAATGAATATATAAATGACAAATTCCACCTTTCAATCTTGAACATGACTTAGACAAAAAGAAAATATGTTTAGCAATTAATGTTAAATTTAATTGTGAAACTATAATAAAAATGGACAAATGACTGATAATAAATTAATATTTATATAATTTCATCAGGTTTAGTTATATTTTTCTGAGAATACAAAAATTCAGTGAATTTTCCTAAGAATCAGTTTTTCACCTAAGATAAACTTTAAATGAAAGAAATGTACAGATTTGACATGTATGCTGAACCAATTATGGTAAACTTATCCAAAATATTTGAAACATTGGAGGAATACAGAAATAGGTGTTATTTTTGGCATTTAGTTTAGCATCTGCTACATCAGTAACAAAATAAGTCACTCCATATTCCATTGGTGAAAAGTAAGTTTCACTTGAGCAGCTTCTTCCTGCGAACCACCGCACTGTGGAACCAACTCCAAAAGGATGTTTTCTCAATTACTACAATCTTTAACCTGTTCAAGTCTGTAACCCTCCACCTCGATTGGCTCTCGAGCCTTATCCAGGGTGATTATCAATGTAGAAGAAAAAAAAAGTCATGAGGGAATAAATTTTTGATCATGTGAAAAACAATGTGCTTGTAAATCCCAGAAATACTGAATGAACCAGCTGGTATGTCAAATAGTCTTAAAAGTTCTCGGTTGAAGTACAAAAGAGTGGTCTACTTTACCAAGATTTAATATTAAAACAACTTCTTTTAAATAAAGTCCACTAACCAAGCTTTGGGATCAAAAGCCAATACAAGAAATTTTCAGTTCTATATTTTACCACTGAATTAGACGAGCACGTATGAACACATCTTCTTTTATGTGCTGTGTCCCTTTAGGACGTAGGCGATCATGGCTCTCCACTTCCCCTAAGCTCTTGTAGCTCTCAATATGTTTTGTCCTTTTGCTACTTCTCCCAAACCCTGTTCCAATTATAAAACCATGTAAATGCAGCTGATATATTATTGTCTTTATTGCTGTTTATCACTGTCTTTGTGCTTCCTTTCCTTGCCATTACTTTTTCTGAGCCATTCCAAATGTGTAGCATGGAGAATCCAAGCAAAAGAGAAGTTTTGCAGGTTTCACTGCACATGTATAATGAAAATGAAAATTTGAATTTCTGACGGCATGATTTGAAAGGTGATGGAGGATGTCTTTATTAATCTCCAATGCTGATAATTTTTCACTTTTATTCGTTGCCTTTTTTGTTATATAGTTTTATAAAATTTAGAACATTTCTATGCTTTCCAAGTTTCAGCCATGATTATTTGCTTTCAATAATGTTCTTTACTGATTTGTAAACTATTATTCTTTAATCTTTTTATGTCTTTTTGCAATTTTCTTGCCTTCTGTTTCTTTTTCTATTTGCTATATTCTCTCTTGCTTGCTTTCAGATTTTTTTTCTTTCTTTTTTATTGTTAGTTCATGCAATACAAAGCCCAAAGGCCTGATTGATTCATTCATTTTCTATGACTTATGAACTCTTTGCAGGTTATTTAAAGTCAGAAAATATTTTTAGTTTGTGAGAATTTTATTTTGGAGATAATAATAGTTTAGTGATACAAGTTTTACTAATTAACCCATAGCTAGGAGGGAGAAGAGCTGGATTCATACCTTTCCAAAGGGTATGTGCACATAAATGAATATAATGAACCCAACAAAATTCGGCTCTACAATTAACAATTCCAAGTCATTATCAATTACACCACCCACATATCCAAACTTACAGCATCTGGTATTTACAAGTGGTCACCCATTTAGGTACTGACCAGGCTCAGTGTTGCTTAACTTTAGGGATCATACAGGAACCAATGTTTCAACATGATGTGGATGTAAGCCAAAAGACCCAAGGGCCACTTAAGGTAGAGGATTACTGGATAAGATTGTAATGGAATGGGCAGGAATGTCATTTTCAAATACATTTGGTAAAGTAGGAATGTGTCCAAATACAGGTGTATTAGGAGAAACGCCAAAGTTATTGATCAGGGAATTTCTTGCAGCTATTGTCCAAATTCTACATTAAATATCAACTGATTATTTCAGGTTATATTTTCTCAGAATGCAGCAACTTGAAGATTGTCATATGGAATGCTTCACAGATGCCTCATTTGACAACATTTCTGAGAGTAGTTCACAGAGGATTTGTAATCTTTCTGAAAAATTCTGCAGGTGCCAGATGTTCCAATAAAGAAAAATTTGGCAAGTGGTGAAGTCAATCTTGGCATTGCTTGAATGTGCAGGAACTGTAGTGTACATATGGAGCATTTTTTCACAGCTTTTGGGGTGTGGCAGCTTAAAAATAAGTTATGTTGACAACAGGGGTTTAGTAGATTGTTTGCAATCTGATAAAAATGTTGAAGATAAGATTGATTTAGCTGTTTTGAATAGCATGTTTGAAAGAGGTGAAATACATAAAGTCTTATGAATTGATACCTCAAATTAACTGGCACATTGTCTCTCTAAAAATGGGCACCAACAGAAAAATTATGAGCTGCAATCAATGGAGAGTAAGGCATGAAGCTTCTGAAAAGAAAAAATAAGAAAGAGGCCAGTGTTAGATCTACATAACTTCTAATTGCTTTTAAATCAGCAGCAGAAGGCTTGGCACCCCTGCTGCTTAAAAGTGGTTCAATTTTGGGGCTCTGCCAATTTCTCCTATGTCAGTTTTTTTGTATCAGGTGCCTGGTGAATCTTTGTCACTTTCAACAAAAAATTGCTGTTACTATTTGCTGCTCCCTTTTGGATTTTGTATATGTGCTAACAATAACTGTGATCTTGTCACTGGCATGCCACAATGGAAGTCATAGAAAAGATAATCCATGTTATCATAATTATCTGTGCAATTCTCGGTCAGAGGAGGGATTATTTTCTTCCACTTGTAGCAGTACTGCTTAATACTTGTTATTTATTAAGCACAGCTTCATTTTGGCACAAGGCCACAATTATGGGGCACCCAGTGAGAATCAAATTCACAACTAATGATCTTGCTGACCATCATTACACCATCATGGTGTACCCACAATTATTTAGTAAGCTTAGTTTTATTTGGCATAAAGCCATAAGTATAGGGGACCCAGATAAGATCAGATTCACTACTTGGTAATATCAACCACTCACTTGCTAGCTATTACCTCACCCTGGGACATCCACGCAATATTACTTGCTGCATGTTGAAGAGGAGGTGGATATTGTCAAGTACTTCTCTTGTCCATTAAAAAGCAATAAAGGACAAAATGTTAGTATAGTCAGATCAATGTTTGTTTTTTCATTTAAATACCTCTTAAAATCTTTGAATCAAGAAAACTGGAACAAGAAATACAATATGATTAGGATGATATCAGAGAGAGCAAAACAAATGTACAAGGCTGTATATTTGTTTTATAGATTATGCAAAAATCATTTGACAAGGTATGGCACAAGGATCTATTTGAGCTGTTCAGAAAACTAGATCTATTGAGAAAGGATGTTAGAATAATACAGAAATTATACTGGGAGCAAACCACCTGCATACTGATAAAAAAAAACAAATTGAATAGGTAAACAAAAATAGAAAGGAACATAAGAACATGTCTTCTTTCCAGTTTATTTCAATATCTACAGCAAGACTATCCTAAAGGATCTGGAGACCCTACCAGGACATTATAATTGGGGGTGCAATCTTAACAATGTAAGATACATAGATGACACTGTTGATGGCAGAAACACAAACAAAATGACAGAACCGCCTAGACAAGGTTTGTAAAGGAAAGCAAGAAAAAAGGATTAGCCATCAACTGTAAGAAAACAAAGTATGGTTCTCAGCAAGTGAAAAAGGCCAAGATGTGAACTACAAATTAGAGATGTCAATTTCAAATAAGTACAGCAGTTTAAATATCTAGGAAGTGTTTTGACAGAGGATGGAAAAATGTGACACCAAAATGCAAATGTGCAACAGATTAGCAAAATACGCATTCCAAAAGAAACAGGAAAATTTTGTTAGAATCAAAAAAAAGTTTGCTGAATTGTTATGCGATATCAATCCTCTTGTATAGATTGCTAGGCAATCTTACCACAGATGAAGAGGAAACTGGAAACAACAGAAATGTGTCTCTACAGAAGGATGCTAAGTATTCCATGGATGAAGTGTGTAAGCCACAAGGAAATCTTAAAGAAAATGGTAACAAAAAGATTACTTATACTCAGAATCAGAAAGAGACAGCCAAAATCAACTGGACACATAATGAGGAAGGGGGGCTCACAAGTCATATCAAGAGCAAGAGAGATGGGTATCCATCAGCTATCTGATGAGTTTGTGTGAATGGATGATGGAATGGGTGGGGAAGGCTTGGCAAATGGAGAAATGATGTTAAGGGCCATGATCACCTATGTCCTGAAGGGGCAGGTCACATAGATCATCATCTCCCTTCAGGAAACAGGTGATCATGGTTCTCCACAGATTCCTTTTTATATTATCTGCAAATTGTCATGAGATCCCAGGAAAGATTGTGGAGTGTGTTTTTCCATTGCCTTCTCCACAGTTTGGAGTTTAGAGTTTTCCTTTTCTTAGACTGGTTTCCACCTAATTTCAGTTTACCCTGCTATTTGACACCTATTTGGGAAGAGAAGAGATGATGAACTCATGCTTTCTCAAGGGCAATTGTGTGAAAGTGAACACAAGAGACTAAGTTGGAATTTGAACTCAGTTCACCAGATCCACTTTTCCATGCTGATAATTACTATACCACATGGACATATTTATCTACTCTTTCCTGTTCATATCCATGGTATTTTCTTATCTGCTTGTATATCCGGGTATATTTATATCTATCTATTTTTAGTCTGTTTATGTCTGTCTATAATTCTATCTAAGTTTCTGATGTCAACCTACCATGGTACCTTATCTGGTTGTATATCCTAATTTGTTTGTTTCTATCTATGTATCTTAGTTTCAGATGTCTACCTACAATGCTATCTTATCTGCTTCTATATCCTGGTTTGTTTATACCTATCTATGAGCAAACATGGCCTGAAGATTGCATTTAAGCATGAAACCGACTGTCACAGGCTGGGCGTTGACCTCAGTGTCCACTTTGATATTTACATACACTCTATCTCTTTAACCCATAAATATAACATAACTTAAAAAACTATATTTTATCACAGCTGTCTTATCTATCTATCTATCTGTCCTAGTCTTTGATGTCTGTCTACCATGGTCTCTTCATATCTACCTATGCATTCTAGTCTCTTCATGTTGGCCTGTTCATATCTCTCATCATCATATTTTGAATAGTACTTCAATATCACATTCTTTATGCAATATTCATATTTGTGATGGTGCCTAATGACTTAATTTTTTATCCTTCCAATTCTTGTTCAGTGATCAAAGTGCATCTTGATATCAACATCAGTGCAGTGGCTTTCCGCAGTGAAATGGAACATAATCTTGCTCGGGCATATGTTGAAGCTTATCAAAGAGGTGAACACATTCTCAATGGAACATACCAGCCTCTCAGGAAAAAACGTTTTGCACTTGTGAAAGATGTTGCATTACAGGTACTTCGATATTTAAAATATAATAATCACAGTTGTTCCCACTCTCTCTTTTTGTCTACCTTTTATTAAATAAGATTTTAAGAATATTACATTTTATGACTGATTTTTTAAAATTAGCCAGCATGGATCTAAGTAAAAAGTAACCTCTAATGAAATTTTAACTTACATCCTCTGAGTATGTCTAAAATGGATGTTACTTTGACTAATTTGAATATGGAAACCAAATTGCTAAATAGAATTGAATAAATCAAATAAATTGGGATTATTAAAAACTATTGGTTTAATATGAAAATTTGAAGCTTCCTTAATATTAATGAGTTTTTTCTTTTTCTTTCAGATGATAAATATCACTCGTTCACAAACTACTTCCTCCAATAATGTCACTTTGGTTTATTATATGGAGAAGAGAGGAAAACCTGTACCTGCAATTAGTGCTGTCAGACACTTGTTGCTTCTGCAGCCACAAGAACTTGCTATCTACCTGAAACATGTTGTTGTTCTTTCTGCTGAAAGTAAGTATTCTTAATATAGTTAAGTCATGAATATGTATTTGGCATGAGGTTCAGTGGTTATCTACTAAAGAAGTGCGTTGCCTTTTTGGCTGAAACACTGAGTGATAATTTTGATTAGATAATGATTAGACTGTCAGTGTCATTAGCAATAACCCAATTTTATTTTGCAACAAAATTTGAAGATAAAAGTGATACACAACTGTAAAGTTATTCACATTATTTACATTCAGACTAATGTCTTCATCGTTGTTGTTACAACATTTCAGCCGTTGTGCCCCCTGGCCATTTTCAAGTGTCTATCAATCCAGATAACATTCAAGGAATTTTGAATGAAACCCTTTACTTAACCAATGGAGGCAGATTGTTCCACTGTTCATGTTTAGGAATATCTCATCCTGCTTTCTTTTAGTACTGCTCTTCCCTGAAAGTTAACCAAATTGACAGATAACGGAAGAAGTCTGGAGGGTACAATGGCTGAAAAACATTGTGATGATAACAACAAATATGAGGACATTGGTCTAAATGTAAATAATAAAAGCTGTCCGCATCCTAGAAATTCAGAAAAAAAAAGACTCTTGTGAACTTTCTTGTCTGTGCTATATCAACTTGACTGTTTTTGTTTTCTGTCTAGCAATGTCCATATCTCACACCACATATCAAACAGGATTCAGAATGAACCTTACTTTCCTAAAAGCAAATATCACAAATGATTTTTGTAGTTTATCTCATTCATGTTAATATTATATTTTTCTCTTAACAATATTGTGGTCATTCCCTGGCACTTTTCACCAGTGTCAATTGCGTGCACATCTCTCTTAGCATTCTGCTACTGATGATTTCAGGAGGAGGGGATGAATTGCATTCATACCTCCTTTTTCTACCCACTTTCCATTATGCTCCTTCCTCAATGACTTTAGTCAGTGGTAAATAGGGATTTTTATTGGTTACTGGAGGTGAGGATAATTGTTTTGAGTGCATGCAAGATTTCTCCTCCAAGAGTGCTCTTAACTGAGAATGTCTATGAAATTTGAATGCACAGAGTAGTAGGCTGTTGAAGGTGGCATACAATAAAAACTGAAATTTAAAATACCAAACTGATTTAGTATGTATCATGTTTGTTTTCTTTTTTGAAAGGTTTTGGATCAATCAGTTTCAGTTTTTGAATCAAATTTATAAAAAAAAAAAACATTCCATTCTTTCTGGGTATTTTTTTTTATGAATAATTATGAAAATTATTTGTTTTATGCATCCAAAATGAAATTAGTTTCATCTTAAACCAGAAAGACTAATTATTTCTTGCACTGTGATCAAATAAAATCAGTGATATTTATCATTTTTTTAATTTTTAATTTTTAATCATATGATCCCAAGCAAGGCGGTAAAATCACAAGGATTACTGAGTATGAAAGAATAAGAAAAAGAGAGAAACAGTGAGAACACTAGAAGAGTAATCAAGACAGATAACAATTGACATTGCATTTAAATTTTTGAAGATCAAAGTTGGCCAGAAAGCATGGAGCTGGAAGTGAGTTCCACAAATAAGAAGTGTGGGAAAAAAACTGTTATCATAGAATCTATGGTTAAATCTAGCCAATTCAACTTTGAATTGATGAGAAGTTACCACCAATGTCGTACTGCACTTAAATTCATAAAGGCTGAGTACCATAGCAAAGAGTTCATCAGAACAGTTACCATGAAAGTATTTATAGAAAAGGCACAGGGAAGCTACATTATGGTGGTGGGAAAGTGACTGAAGCCGAGATGACAGGTCAGGACCAATAATATTGCTGGTTCTTTTTTGGATTTTATCAAGAATCTCTAAATGGTAAATAAGTTTCATGCTATTGAGAAGCAAGTGAGTTTTATTTGTGGTCTTTTGCCAAAACTAAGAAACACTTAATAAATAACTACTTCAAGCAAATAGACCCTGTAGGTCTTAAAGAAGTCTATCTTTCATCAGATGTTATAGACTGGCACTACAAAATCACAAATAAATAACTTTAACAAATAGCAAAGACCTCATGCAACGTGTAGACTTCTAAAAGCAGCAATAACTAAAATTGTTAGCACTTGTAACTCAAAGAGAAAATAACAGCGTAATCATGATGTTGGCTTTCCACACTACCTTAAACAAAAGGTTAGGAAGAGAACTCCCGTCAACACTAATATCAAATATTAACATAAAGAATGATAACAGTGGATTTGAGAAACTTATTTTCTTGAAATACTTTTCAGAAGAAAATTTTATAAAATTTCAATTGACAGTAAAACAAACTCCTTGGTCAATAAATGTCAAATGTTTCCACTATTGAAATGGATAATCTTACGCTTACTATTTATTTGCAAAGCTACCAATTTCACCTTTTCTTATTTTCACACCTTCCCACTAACACAACATTTAGACATGAAAATTTATGCAGTGAATAAAATCTTCAAAGATAAGAAACATTGAATTAAGACACAATCAAATTAGTTGATCTTAGCTTAACCTAGTTTGAACATCTAGTCAGGATTGAACTTACAAGCAATGATTTGTGAATCAAGCTTATAATCATTGTACAGTAACCACACTAAATATTTATTACAATTAGGCTGGCACAGGGCTCTGGGGAAAAAACACTCAGTAATGATTAAACTTGCTTTTAATACTTTATAAGATGATGGCAAATGGCCAAATGTTTTTGTTTTGTATGTAAACATATTCAATCTGGAAGTTATATTCTTTGGGTTTAATGATATCTCTTCTTATCTATCTGATTGACACTAGTAAATAAATACATTAAAAAAATCAATTACTTAATCAACAATTTTAGATTACTAGACTAACTTTGCATATCAAGAGGGACAAAATAATTAAAGTGTTTCCTAATTAATAGACAATTGCAATTACTTGCTTCAAGTAACTCTATTCTCAAAATAACTGAAAATGTCAATCAAGGTATAGGAAGAAAGGACAGTCATACGTCAGATTTACTAAGCATAGCTCACTATAACAGAAGGCCAAATGAGAAATACCCTGTCAACTGGGGTCAAGGCTATGTTGACTGCATTCCTGTGCAGAGGAGTAAACACCCTAAAAATGTGTTACTTGTTTACTGTACCCATATCTACATTTTCTGACTCACATATAGACTAAACCTTTTTTATTTTTACTACTGTTCACCCAATGCAAGACCCAAGAGCCACTCAAGGTAGAGAGTTACTAAAGGATATTGTTCTAAGAAAAAAGCAGTAGGTGCATGTTGTAAGGTTAGATAATAGTTGATTCTAAACATGAAGAGTTTAAGATTGTAGTTGTTGGGGAAGCATCTCAGGAGTCTCAATACAACAGTTCTGATGAAAGAAGCTATTTGAGTGGAACTTCCACCCTGCCAATTAAATATGAAGGGAATGAGTCAATTCAAGTGTACAGGGTGCGATGGATAAATTGTCATCTAAATTATGCAACGATGAAAATAACACTGACATCTCAGCGTCCTGGGTATGACGATAAACTACATCCGCGTCCTGGGTATGACGATAAACTACATCTGCGTCCTGGGTATGATGATAAACTACGTCCAACCAAAAGGCTGTTGATCCGATCAATCGGCTGGTCATGTCATGCCCCATCACATCTAACCCATCCCAAAACAACTACAACTTACAATTAACTTTCCCTCCCAAACCCTACACTAAATATACTAACACCTTACCCCTAAAATGTGATGGGAAACAATGATGTTGCCAGCTATACGTTTTTGAAACAATGATGTTGCCAGGGCTACATTTTTTTTAAATAAATGATGTTGCCAGCTATACGTTTTTGAAACAGTTACCAGCTATACGTTTTTGAAACAATGGTGTTGCCAGCTATACGTTTTTGAAACAATGATGTTACCAGCTATATGTTTTTGAAACAATGATGTTGCCAGCTATACGTTTTTGATATATCTAGTAAATACTGGATCTGGCATTAAATAACCCATAGTGGTTGATATGCCATGAAACCCCAACAAACAAACAAACAAACTGACATCACATTTTAACAGATATATTTATGAAAATTACACAAAAATATTCTGGAATACTAAAAAGTAAATTTATTCAATAAAATTGCCATTGGCTTCAACCATAGCCTCTAGATGATCTTCTGCATCTCTTCTGGATGGTGTCTTTGTTTAAATTGGTGAATGCTGCCATAATCCTTGCCTTCAGTTCTTGCCTTTCATTTTACAAAGAGTTTTGTTGGTCTCTTGATCAGCTGCACCCCACACATAATAATCAAGGGGGTTGCAATCTGGGCAGTTAGGTGGTCAGATGTAAGGGATGATGTGGTCACAGAAATTGTCTGACAGCCATGACTGGGTTCTCCTGCTTGTGTGGCATGGTGCAGAGTCTTGTTGCCAGATATAGGGTCTTCCAGCAAGTCCCCTCTTGAATCAGGGCAGCACTATCTCCTCAAGGCACTTGATGTATGCCTGTGTTGAGTCTGAGGTCCTCACCAAGAAATTCATGAGTTCTTTTCTTATCAGAACAATCAGCGTGAGTCTTCTGAGCTACTGTACCATTAGACTCATCCAACTGTTTCTGAATCCCCTGCACTGTCCTCACATTAACACCCAAACATTCTGAAATATTTGTATTGGAGCTTCTGGTAAGCAATTTCCAAATTTCTGGTGGACTGATTTGCATCATGGTGCTCTTTTTCTTACAGACAGTGCCCAACTGACCCTACTATACTGTGTTGTCAACAAAAACAAACAATGCGCATGCAGGAAATTAAAAATATAAAAAGGCGACAATTTACCCATTGTACCTTGTAAATGGCCTGACGGGTCCTAGCTGTATGTCTGGACTGGTGAAACAAAGGAATGTAGTTCCCCTGAACTTCTGCCATGAAAATAGCAATAGAGTAGTGAGAGGCTAGCAACGTTTTGTCTGTGGGGAAAGAATTGCAGAGTGAATAACAGTTCATCACCCACAAGGTCACACAAATGATTTTGAGCTCTGTCAAAGCTAGAAAGGGAGGATTGGTCAGCCACAGCCCAGAAGTGGCAGAAATCTTTGAATTAATCTAACTCTTGTAAAGATAGAGCATGATAGAATGAGTCACATACACTCTGAAATGGTACAAGGAAGTGAGCATCTTTCCAGCATCTGCCTTTTTTGAATCTTGTGCAAACCAAACCTATGTCTAACTTTTTTGACTCCTGTACAAACCCATCTTATGTCTCCCTATCTATTGTACAACGGAAGTCAACATTAAATAACTTGGAAAAGGCTGATATGCTGTGACCTAAACCAGAGCAAATGAAGATACATGGAGGAGAAAGGTTGTGTTTTGCTGAGTTTCCAAGGAAAGCCTGCCTGCTTGTCTGCCTTGAAAATCAGCATACTAAAATCCTAGCTTTTTAGAAACTGATTGCAAATATGCATTTAATTCAACAAGCTGATCAAAACTTAGTTTAGAACATTACAAAGCCCGATGAGAGAAATGAGGTAGGAAAATTGAGGTTCATAAATCCACCAAGTAGAGAAAGCTATGCTGCCTTGAAAATCAGCATTATAAAATCTAGGCTTTGTACCAACTCCTGACACCAGATATATACTAAAACTGCCACTATCAAGTATGTTTCTATGAATACAAATGTTTATACTAAATTTATCTTAATCCTGCACTAGGCCAAATATAGGGAGAGAGAAGAAATATTGTGGTCTACCATTCACTCAAATAATGTCTCCCTTTCTTGAAAATCAATATTCAAAACTGTTTTTATTGCTTGAGCTTTGAACACTAATTGGCACTGGTGGGAAGTATTCATCTATGTCAGCCAGTGCCTTATTTGGTAATAAGTGTTGAATGGATGCGTTGTATAGCCCTCACATGCTGGGGAGCTCTTGAGCAACAGTGATCGCACAATAATAATAAATTTGCCTTCTTCTTTTGTGGCTGTTGATCGCTAGTTGTTTTGAGTCCAGAGATAAAAGAACTTCAATACAGGGAATTTTAACTTAGCATTTTTATTAATGTTGAAGTATACATCTTCTAGCTACCCAGTGGGATGACTCTTTCTCCCCACTGGGGAGCAGTTCCAGGCACAAAAAAACATGTCTACATTGCTTGACATATAAGAACCAATTAACTGAAAAACCTTTTTGTATCTCTATCATTCTCACGCTCATTCAGCCAATCAAAATCAACTTCTTTGTTTTGTCTTCTATCTGATCCCTAAGGTCAACCACAGGAAGTTTGAGCAGGGATACCATTCCCCCTAAAAATAATAGTCTGCTAAACTATTATTTAACTGATGAAATTCCTTATTATACATTGATTTGCTTGGACTATTATTTTCATCTAGGCTGTTATTGCCACAGAATTTATTAAAAATTCAAAATGGATTAATTTCCTTTTTTCTCGGTTTATGATGATTAATCTTGAGAATAAGTTTCTTGAAATAAAAGCAAATATTCTTTAATTGAATGATTCAATGTGTATTAATTATGCAATTTTATATTATTTTTAGCAATTTTTAAGCCATTCTTTTTTCTTGTCTCAATGTTTTTCCTCTTTGTTTACTTCAAGTCCTAAAATGAAGTATTGTTATTATTTTTATTTGTAGTAGCATTTCAGTTGAAGTATTCTTCAGCCTTTCTCAGGCAGACATCTTCTTCAATAATCATCATAGGGCCTTAAACTGAATGATATATTAAAAAAAATCAATGGCCTTTCTATTTAGGATTCATTAATCAGAGTGATAAAGATGCCTGCTTGAAATTTATTCTTTCAACTTTTGAATCATGTTTATTAGTAAATGAAAAATATATATATACTTATATATATTTCTTTAAACTACTATTACAAAAACGGGAGTGTTGCATCCAACAAAGTTATTGTTGTGGGTATCACCTCTTTGTTTGCAAGGCGTACAGATATTTTTTATCCTGCAAACAATATTGGCGGACGCATTGTGAGTCCAATTAAAAATAAATACACAAGACAATGAATATAAAACAAATGACAATGCATGTTATTAACAAAAGGAATTACATGTGGAAGAGAGAAAGAAATAGAGAATATGCTTGCCTTTATATAGACTTAAAGAGCATCCCCTAACAGGCGTTTTGGCAAAGCCAAGTCGGATAACCAACACTATCATCAAATTATGAACATAAGGCCAAACATAGTTTTGGGACTGAAACAATCTGACAACAAACACCCAGGAAATACCTCTCAATATCATTGGGGTTTCTTGGATTTCTTATATTTTTCTTTTGGTAAAAGTATGAATGCATATTTTCTCTCTCAAGACCGACTGAGCTCTCTGGCTTTGGGCAACAGCTAATGTAGGAGAAGGACAATTCTAAATTCAAAAACAGGTTGGTTGTGGGGCTAGCAAACCCACCCTGTAATACCTACTTGTTACTGAAACCATAGCGGCATCACCCAGTATCATTTGACTGTGGTGGCCTTATACTCAACTGGAAGTCTACAGATACAAGAGAATTCAAGAGATGCATCAATGATACTAAACATTTGTTTTAAATGATGACCCACTTTCATTAGGGAAAATCAAAACGAAATTGTTAGGTATGCCTACAAGATCAATTTTCTTTTTTTATATTATTCTTTACCAATATTCATTAATTGTACGCTTTGTGTTATTTCTTTGCAGCTTATTTAAAGCTACCCAACCCAGAGCCATCCAAGGACTGGATCATTGGAGCTGTTCTTGGAACTTTGCTATCCGCCTTATTCCTTATTTGGTGTATTCTTTTCATCTATTTCAAGTGTTTCCGCATGCGCCCAGCAAAATCTACACACTCAAAATCAGCTACTCCGCAACTTATGTTCAGTACTTCAATGCAGGTTTGTATTCTAAGATATATAAAGGCTACCAAGAATTTTGTTTCATTTGTTTTGATTAGCAGTTTCCAAAATTTTCAGTACAAGTGTTAGATCATCAAACATTGCCAAGGGCATGGGTGGGGTGAACTGAAAGGGCCTGGCCTCCATCACAAAATCATATAGTCTCCACTCTGAAAATGATGTAAACTAAATTTCTGTTTACAAATTCTTACACATAGCCCTACTCATTTAAAGACTGCTTCCACAATTCAGAACACTCTGACAATAGGCCTGTATAATATGTAAAAATCAGTTTTTATAAATAAATGAATAAAATTTAAATGAATGTATAAGTTTTTATTTTTAATTTTTTTTTTTTATATTAAGCGTGATGTGATTCAGAGCCAAACATAAATATGACAATGAGAAAGAAATCAAATTTTGTAGTGAAGACCCATGATTTAGATACATACTCTCATGTCATACCTGGTTATTTCAATTTTGGTATTCTTCCAAACAACCCATTGATTAATCCAGACTATCAATTATTTTATTTTCCACTTTTTTACAACCTGTATGATTATTCTAACTGGTCTTTTTATTCTAACCCTCTCTCCCTCCTTTTTCGTTCTGAAAACAAATTCATTTTGAATGAATTTTCCAACCTACCCTTTCATTCCAGACACAAGAATATAATAATCATCTAAGTTTAAAAGCAGCATGAAAACATCAATTGACTTGCCAATAAATGCATTCGTTTTGTGTGTGTGTGTGTGTGTGTGAGAGAAAGAGAGTGAGCTTATTATTCAAAGGGAGATAACTTGAGGATGCATTCTGATATCTTAAAATAAGGAATACTTTGGATATTCTTCTGAGACAACTACTTAAGTAACAAAATAAATATTTTTAAAAAAATAGAAGATTATTTTCACATTGTTATTATCTAAGACACATAACAATCTCATAAGTAATAGTTCAATCTTATCAGTAATGCTTTACTAGTAATTCCTTTTTGATTAACCAAGCTTTTCTATTGTGAAATCATTAGCAAAGCATTTACAATATACATATAATTGCATTAATTATTCCTTATTTTCAATACATTTCTATAGTAAATCATTAACAATGCATTTAAATTATATATATTACAGTCTTATTTTATCAATAATGCTTGCCTTAATTCCTTTTTTAAATACATGTCTATACTAAATCAATATCCCAGATTGTTCTCATTCTTTTGCCCATATCTAGGATTATCTCATTTAGTTTAGTACTACTCATTTATTGCTCATTTTTCCACTAAGTCCAAATGCACACTATGCAACCCAGGGATTGAACTCACAATTACTAGGTCACTTAATCCACTAGGATATTGTGGTATAATTCTTCATGGAGGACTTGGAACTTTAAGCCTAACCTACCTGCTGATGAGTATTGCTGCGACTTGTCACAATTAACAGAGGCTTCACTTCTTACTACAGCTGCTGCTATTGAAGCTTTGCTGTCACTCTGAATATTGCTCCCTTTTTATCTCCACTAAGAGTGTTTACTGCAGTACTTTTCTCGACAAAAGAATTAAATATGATTTATTTTATTACATTGTTTATTTAGAAGAATAATTTTATATTTACAATTTTATAAAAATATGTGAACCAACTATGATGTAATACTTATTATTTATTATATCACAATGAAATAACTATGAAAACAAAAATTTTTATTCATAAATTTATAAAAATGTCTGAACAAGAGAACAAAAAAATTTAAATAAGCACATAACTATGAATAACTGCCATTATAAATTTTGAAAAAATATATTTTCTGGATATTTCTTTAATTTGCTCTCATTGCATAAATTTACTAAAATAGTTTGTGAGCATCTGGAATTATATAATTTTTTCTTGAAAATTACCGACAAAAATGTTAAATGCTATTTATTAAACTGTTTAATTCCAAGAATAGTGTTTAATAGTTTTGTTGTCAATTCTTGAGAAAAAAGTGAATGTATAAATCCAATTTCATATGTTTAGGTTTTATTAAAATTTTAAAAATTTGCTGGGGGAATATACATAATAGCATTGCCAAGATAAAAATTATCCTTTTGACACAGTTTTTTTGTGGGTATGAATGTTAAACTTTGCCTCATATCTCTTACCTTCGATATTACCACATCTTAGCTCAACTTAAAGGAAGAGTTTATTTCAAAGCCCAGAATGTGATACTTGTTCTTGCTTTTTCAGGATATAAACACTGACACAAGTGAAACAACTTTGATACGAGAAGAAAAGCAAATTGAAAGACAGTCTTCCCTGCTCAAGAAGAAGGGTATCAAGAAACAGACATACAGTGTGGCTTTGCAAAAAATTGGCAGGAAAAGCAACAAAGAATTCGGGAGAAGAGAAGGATCAGTAAAGGATGTGGGAAAGAAAAAAGTGAAATCTGTTAAAAAGACTGTCAATGGAAAAACTGGGTATATTTTTAACATTTTTTTTTGTTGTAGTTTATAAAATTCATTGAATTCTACACTTACATGCAAAACAAAATCTCAAAATGCACAAAAAAAACTTAGATTAACCCATCAGCCATTATTAACTGTGAATCAATTTAAATATTTATCTCCAAACCTCAGTAATTGTTTTATGTTTCATCTGCGGCTGAAACCCTGTTAGAATGAAGTTTAATATTGCAGCAATTTTAAAAGTTAAAATAATGAAACTAAAAACATTGTTGTTGGTTACCTTTGCTCAGAATTTTGCACTTAAATTTGATCCTTCAAATTAGACATTTTTAAAAATAAACAAAACAAAATATTTCTAGAAATGAAAACAAAACATTTTTAAAAATTAACAAAATGAGACATTTTTAAAAGTGAGCAAAACGAGACATTTTTCCAAATAAAGCATTTTTTAACACTGTACAAGGCCCAAGAGCCACTCCAGGTAGGAGGTTACAGAGTAAGAAGCACAATTTATGGGGGTATATGGGGAAGATAATGGTTAACCCTAGACTTGAACAGGTTAAGATTATAGTGATCAGGGAAGCATCCTCTTGGGAGAATGGTTCCACAGCAATGATTTGTGGTAAGAAGCTACTTGAGTAGAACTTACATCTCACCAATGGAATACAAAGGTAATGAGGGACTTCACTACAATGGGTGTGGCATGATGGGTCTTAACCTTTAAGGTTAGAACTGGTGGAACTAAGGAATGAAGTTCATCTCAACACTTTCCATGGAAATAATGATAGAGCAGCAAGAGACTTGTGACATTTCATTTGTGGGAAAGGGGTTGTAGCATGGAAAATAATTTGTCACCTGCAAGAATGTGAAGATGTTTTTGAACTCTACTGAGACTGGAAAGCGAAGACTGGGCAGCTCCTGCCCATATATGGCAGCACTACGCTTGTAAAGGTAAATGCTAGCTGGAGGAGTCCGGTACTTACTGGAGTGGTACAAGGAATCATCCATTTTTCCAGCATCTTTAGCAGTTGATCATAAGTATGAGTTCCACTTAATGTCTGAGTTGAGCTTAAGTCCCAGTAGGTGCTCAAAGCATGGGGCCTCCCTGTGAGAACATCCATTCATCGCAATAGGTGAAAATTCAGGGTCTGCTCAGTGATGATGGAATGTTACCAGGTTGATTTTCAAGGTATTAAATCTAGGTCAGAGTAGAGATCAGCTGCCAGATTCCGATTATCTACGGTTTTGCAAGCACACCCATATACTGTTGTTTAATCAGGATAGATATTCACAAATGATCAGAGTATACTCTTAGGCAAATCATTTACTTGCTGACCAGCTGTTGTATTCTGATATATGTCTTTTAGTCTATCAACTGGTGTGTTTACTTACATTTATATCTTGGTCAGCCTATGAACATTTTAGCCAATCCTTGTATGTAAAGTAGAAAGAAGATTGAACCAAGAAGCAAGCTTTGGGAGATGTCTGCATTAATTGCTTGGGCCTTGGAATACTGGCATAATGAACAAAAATGAGGCATTCTTAAAAATGAACAAAAACAAAACATTTTTAAAAATGTTTGCCTTCTCAAAAGGAGATTGATCATTCATTGACCAGTTCCACAGAAAAGACCTATATTAAAAAGTAACTATGATCAATAGTTTACATTAGTTGAGACACTTGATTAGTGGATATCAATGACCAACTGGACATTTTTCTTTTACCTCCCACCTCCAACTCTTTATGATAATTTTTTTTTGCTGTTTTTTTTTTGTTTATGCACACAAGATTTTCCTTGTTGATGCTCAATAGTGTTTCATTGTTTTTTTTGTTTTTTTTAATTCTACTAAACCATATATTAAACAGTTTTAAATTGATGACACTACTTTTATTTGAATGATAGCCTTACTTTTAAGAAAATGAAAATTTAATTTTTTCTTTTAATTATTTTACAGTAAAAATACTGAAATGCAACCTGATGCTGAAATTAATGTGGTTAATGACTGTCAGAAACAAAATGGCTGTGTTGTTATGGAACAGAATGAATACCTAAAAGAAAATGACAATTACTCTGGTAGGAGCATGAATCCAAGAGAATTCCAATTTGCTTTTTTAATATTTAACCTTATATAGAGAATATAAGTGTATCAATAGTAATTTTATACCAAAGAAAAAAAAGGTTAATGAATTTTTAAAAAAATCAGACAGTTAAAGAGACATTTACTCCAAAGCTTATTTCATGTACACATCTAAAGACTATCTATCTAAAGACTATCTATCTATCTATCTATCTATCTATCTATCTATCTATCTATCTATATATATATATATATATATATATATATATATATATATATATATATATATATATAACATTTACTGACCTGAATGCCCGAGAAATTTTCATAGAAAATATTTGTCCTCCTACAGGATTCGAACCTGTATCCTATACGGAACCGTCATATAGCCTGACGTGCCTTAACGGATTCGGCCACTGAGGATGGTTCGGTTGGCAAGGTCGAATTTACTGCTTATAAACTTCAATCTTCCATGAATCTCTCACATTCATTCATAACTGCTCATGGGGTATCAAATGTAAACAAATGACATCACACATTATGAAATGGACAAAGTCCGACAATTATTTAAAGACATTTTTATGTTTAACATTCTTTTTATAGATGCAAGTATTTAAGTAAATGCTTTGTTTATAATAAACAGTGTTAAATAACATTTACCGGCCTGAATGTCCGAGAAATTTTCATAGAAAATATTCGTCCTCCGAAATTTACAATTTCTGATGGAATTTCCTGTCTGAGAAGGATTATTCATAATTTGAAAAAGTCGATCATAAAAATAAAAAATAGAAGGGGAGAATGTAATATTAACGATTAGTAACCCTTGGGAAATAAGATTATCAGCCCTTAAGGAACTCTCACAAAGAAATAAAAGTGGACTATTTAAGTCTCTAACAGTAGCCTGTAAAATTAGTTTATTAAAGCTTCTTATGTTGTAATAATTGTTGTTTATTTAAATTACTGACAAATGACAGATTTGGTTCCTATCATATAGATGAATTGGTTAATATATTGTCTATATCATTGTTTGTGTCATTGTCTACCCTCATCTAATATACATTCTGTATATATTGTCTAAAATCATGGAATGGTGCTACATAATCGCAAAGAAAGAACATTACCAAATAAAAGAAATCACACCACTTGAGGACTTTCAACAGCAGCAACAACTAAAATGAATATTGCTCATGACTCATAAAATAATGAGATAGTCAGGATACTGATATTCCACACTACTTCAAGTAAAAGATTAGGAAGGAAACCACCATCAATACTGGAAAGAGATATAACGATTACTAGACTTGAGAAACCTATTTTCCTGAAA
Source organism: Acanthosepion esculentum (assembly GCA_964036315.1). NCBI lineage: Eukaryota > Metazoa > Mollusca > Cephalopoda > Sepiida > Sepiidae > Acanthosepion > Acanthosepion esculentum. The sequence goes on from OZ038484.1 coordinate 114,377,061, forward strand.
AACTGTTTTAAGAGAAAGATTCCAAAACCAAACCAAAAGTAGCAGTGGTTGTTCGGTCAATAAATGTTTGCAAATTCCAAGTCTCAATAGAAACTATTTCTTAATTCTGATTGCATGCTGTTTCCTTTAATGGTCGATAGATTTTCAATTTGGAATGTTGTGATGAAAACCAACAATAGAATGAATAAAACTATTTTTAAAAAATTAATAATGAAGATAAAAGTTTAAAAAATGTATAAGTAATAAATGTACTTAATCTCAGGACTCTAGAAAACAGCTACAAAATTTCTAATTTTTCATCACCAACTAAATATTTTGTAGGTAATAAACAACCTAATATATTCTTATTATTGTTATTAATTAGAATTTTGAATGTCTTTTCAGATTATGAAATTGAACCGCCTAGAGTTCAAATGCTTCCGCCGCTTTCAATTAATGATTGCACCAGTAATGAAAGGTTATCTCCCTTCTATTATGTAAATTTGCCACCAATACAACATAATTTCAGCCTCACAGCTTCCAGACAAGAGGTAAGAGCCTTAAATCACTTGCATTGACAGAAAATATTTTGTTTTTATATACAGTTTATTTCATTTATGGTATTTTAGGAATTCATTTTTTTTGTATGGTCAATTTCTTCTGCAGTACATTTATAACAGTATCTTTAGGACTTTATTAGCTCATGCTAGTTGGATTTCAAGGAATGTGGATGTTTATACTTCATTTTAATTACTGAGTTCAACAAAATTTCTTTTAGAGACATCAGAAGGATAAACCTAAGGAAACCAAACGTCCAGAGACTTGATAGTACTCTATCTGGTGTCACTTCCATTTGGGAAGTCTGATTAAAAAACTTATATAAATTGCCTAAGATGCACGTAAAACAGAAGCAAATGAAAGCTACAAGTGTTGATGTATTTTCATTATAAGTTGTTGTCATTGTGAAGATTCTTCATGAGCCATAGTGTATGAGTCACACATCTGAAAGCTCTATCTGCCCAGGTTCTCCTTTTCAGTCTGCAGTATTCTTCTTTTTGGAAATGGCCACCCTAGACAAATTAATCACAGTGGTGTGAGTGTCAGAAGTTAACCTTAGAAGCAGGACGACACATGAGATTTTTCTAGATTTTTCTGTCTGGGATGAGGAGTTATCATTATTTACACTATTTATATTTGGATGATTGTCCTCATCTTTGTTCTGGTTATCAATGTTTTGGCTGTTGTGTCTTCCTCACATAATATTTCTAGACATGAGCAGTGGAACAAGAACAGTCTACCCAGGTAGATTAGATAAAGGGTTCAGTTCAGAATTTCCTGTGGGTTATCCAGATTGATATATACCCGAGGAAGGTTGGAGGGCACAATGGTCGAAATGTGATAGCAACAACAAAGATGAAGACAATAGTCCGAATATAAATAGTGTAAATATTGGTTAGATTTGCCTTGGAAAAGACACAACAAATGTATTTGAGGACATATACACAATAGTAAGAAGATTTCACCTTTATTTTGGCTCTAAGTTGCTGTTTTTCCTAAAATAAAACACTTTGTTTTTGCCACATATTTTAGTTTTTTGTGCCTTTATTTAAACTAATATAACTTTTTGCAACCAGCAAATTCTATATTAATAATACATAGATCATTTTAAAGACCCAGTATATTTGTTTCTTATTGTGATGAAATAAGAAGATGGATATGTGTGGAAGATATTGTAGCCTTGTGGAATGAGGATTAGCAAGCTGGTTTTGTGAGCCATTGTGAGTAAATTTCATCTTCACTGTGTGCCACTACTGTATCAGACTAGACTTAGCTGATAGCTTCTGAGAAAACGTACATTTCATCACTTTGTTAGCATAGCGCAGTGGTTAGGAAGTCCAACTTAATGTATCGAGATCTGGTGTTCAATTACAGGTGCTGAGTAAATGGATCTCATGATCACTCTAATCAATTATAGATTAGTAGTTAAGTTGAGATTAGTAACTTTCTAGTAAAATTTGAGTACTTTGAACCAATGCTCCAGAAAAATATTGTATATAATTTTTTTTTTAGAAAAGTCATCATTTTTTTGTTTGGATTATTGAACTCATTTGTTGTTTTGCTTTTATTGTTACTACAGCTATAGTTTAAAAAAAATATATATGATTATGAGAATTAGTTGCAGTCAGTCTTTTTGTCATGTTATTTCTCTATAAAACTGCAAAAGATATCAAATTGATTAAGTGCTGATGCTTATTACCAAACATTATCTAGAAACTGAGCAGATTGTCCATTGGATCCATTATTACTGCTTTCTTTCCTAATGTTTATTGAGGTCCTGTTGCTATTAACTTCCCCAGTGTGTTTTTATTTTCTGCCATTTAAGCATTCACACACACACACACACACACACATCTGTGTGCAATAACCCTATGTGTATCTTTACTCTTTCCACTTGTGTCTCAACTGGTTGTGGATAAAATTGTGATTAATATCCTTGTAGCATTGTATGTAAAAGAAGTACTGCTATAAAAGCAGTATGCCACCGTGAACACCAGTTTAGCTACCATCTGTTGATGTTCCAGAGAGTATTCTACTTCATAACAATATGGTGTCGCCGATAGAATTCCTAACCACATCAGATGAACTGGAGCATGTAGAAACGTGGATTAGATATTTAGCAGCGTTGGCTAGGGTAAAGAAACTGAAAGACAAGAAAGCCCCCCCGAGGGGAGAATGAAATTACTGATTTATTTTTGGTTTCAGCAGGATGTGAAGCCATAAAGATAATATCCATTATGGTGTACCCTAAAATACTGGAAGACTTAGGAGGAAATTTCAACTATTATAAAAAGAAACATGTGACCAAAATAAAAGCTGGTTATGCAGAGAGAACAAAATTTATGGAAAATAGACAGAACCCAATTGAATCTGTAATGCAATATCTAAACAGATTGAAAGAAACATCAAGATATTGCGAACTTGAAAAACTGGGTTCGAGAGAAATGTCTATAGAAGACGAACTGATCCTTCTAAGACTAATTGAAGACATATATGACATTACATACAAACATATGATCTTAGAACAGCTACAAGCAAATGATATGAATTTAGAAGCAAGTGTAGAATTCTTGCAGCAATTAGAATGAATTTAATAATTCTAAAAACAATGTTGAAGCATACAACACAACTAAAATCCTAATTAAGTGCACGTATTGCGACAAAGAATACAAAAGAAACAAAAACAAATGTCCAGCCCTAGGAAAATTATGTTTACTGTAAAAGAAAATACCATTTCCAATCTGTGTGCAGATACAAAAAGAGAATAGAAAGGGCAGAGTATATAAACTCTCATATTGAAAATACAGAAGTATATTCAATAAGAACATTTGCAAAAAGTAGAGACAGTAAAATTGAATGGCATAACTTTTCTCATCCAGGTTGACACATGAAGTGATGTTACCTTGATCCCAAGGAATTTCTGAAAAGAAAATGGGTAAACCCAAATTAAGAAAATGTAATCTTAATTTAAAACAGTTTGATGAATCTATCATTATAACTCTAGGCTCCTTTGAAGGAACTTTTGAGACAAAATATTGTTTTGAGATTAGTCCCATCACTGTTGTAGAATGCACAAAAAAATCATGGACTCCTGAGAATAGATGTTTTAAAAGTGGATACAACAAAATTTATAAACTAAAGCCAGAAGAACCTGATTTGGGACTATTGAAAGGATATAAAGCAAGTATTCATCTAAAAGAGAATAATCACCCAATCTATTTTGAATCTCGGAAAATACCTATTCACATTCTATCACTGGTAGTTGCAAAACTAAAGAAAATCATAGAGCAAGGCATATTGGAGAAAGTTACCCAATTGTTGTGATATGAAAGCCCAATAGCAATTTACGGATATGCGGAAACTACAAAGTAGGTGTGAATCATCAGATATGCTCTGATTCATTCTTCTTACCTAATATAGAAATGGCAAGTCATGAATTATCATGAATGAAATACTTTGCCAAGATTGATCTGAAATTAGCATATAACCAAATAGAAATTGCCAGAAAATTTAAAGAGGTCACTACAATTAATACCCCAATAGGTTTACTACTAAGATGGTCTCATCTTCCATTTGGAGTTAAGACTTCAAACTATATTTTTCAAAAGGCAACTGAAAAAGTTCTATCGCAGAGGGTAAAAAATATAATCACATATCATGACGATACAGGCATAAGTGCTTGCAGTAAAGAGGAATTTAAAAAAAAAATTGAACAATTTTTAAACAGATTAAAAAATGCTGGTATAACAATAGCGATAAATGTGAGTTAAATTGTGACAAAATATTGCATTTGGGATACCAAATATATAAAGAAGGAATTTCACCAGACAATAAACTGATAAATAAAATATCAGAAGTATCTACAGCAAAAAATAAAAAAGAATTAGAATCCTTTTTGGGATTGACAAAATTTTATAGCAGATATCTACAACATAATAGAACCATTTGCAGAATTACAGAAAAAGAATACAAAATTTAAATGGACACAAAGGCAAAATATAGCTTTCAAAATCTTAAAAAAGGCACTAATAAGAAAACCGATTACAAAAATCTTTAATTAAAAAAAAAAGAAGTGATATTGACTACAGATGCAAGTGAACATGCTGTAGCCGCAATTTTAGCTCAAGAAAGCCTTCAAATAATGTACCTGTCAAGAAAATTAACATCAGCTGAAGCTAATACTCAGATATTGAGAAAGAAGTGTAAGCAATAGTATGAAGCACAGAAATAGCTCAAAATTTTTTGTTAGGATGAAAATTTTTGTTAAAGTCAGATCACAAACCTTTAGAGTATATATTTAACACCAGAAAGGAATTACCAAAAGTCACATCTTTTTAGAATTTTAAGATGGGCTATAAAACTCATGGACTTTGATTTTGATGTCATATACATAAAGAGGAACACTATTCCATATGTAGATGCGCTATCCAGACTAAATTTTGACACTAAAAAATTAGAAACATCTGAAAATTCAGAAGATAAAATACTGCACTGAGTTGAAAAGAATGTGTTACTCCTAAATTGTCTCAAAATGAAAACCATACAAGATCCAGTGTTATGTAGAATTTCAGACAATAAAAAAACACATGGAGCAATTGTTCAATGGCAGAAAGACCCTACAAAGAATCAAGACTTAAGTTAACTGTAGACAAGGGCATAATATGCATTGTAGATATTATAATACCTCTACAAAGTTTAAGAAAAGAAGTACTAAAAGTTGTACACAATGATGTACATTGTGGTATAACAGCGATACAAATGAGATTAAAATAACAAGCATGGTGGCCAGGATATTCTCCAGATGTAGAAAACTATGTAAAAATGTGCCTAATATGTGCTGAAATAAAAAGATTTTTTGGCAAAACAAAATTTTTTTTTGTGGTCTAAAGCAAAAGAACCATGGGCTTGGGTACACATGGATCATGTACATAGTAAAGGCATGGAGCTATTTTCAATGGTGATGATGGTCAAACTTAGTAGCCGTAGATATTCTATGTACACTGACTCAAAGTTGGCCATGAGCTATAGTTATAGCACTCTTTATGTTAATTACCTATTAGCTAAACCAATTCCATTACATCTCCCTGAATATTTTGGTTTCATGCCCTGCATGGATCTATGGCTTCTACATTCCCTCCTCTTCTCACTGGTTTCATGAGTATTTCTCGTTATGGGGAACCATGACCTAGTTCTTTTATTCTCAGTGTCCCATGTTTCATACTCCAAGTCTTCCTAAGAACTTTGATTGTCCATTGATTCCTTTGCCTTGCTTTCTTGTTCATCTACATAGTCAATCAAAATAGCTTCACTTTGTACTTCCTTGTAATTTTGACTAGCTCTTAACTGGTCTGCATGGGCAACAATATTTTTACCATTCTTGCATATTAATGCTGTGTTGTATCCTTTTTGCATTATGAAATTTGCCTTTTCTAGCTCATTTTCTTTATTTCTTTTGTACCATATGTTTTCATTAATAGAGTAAGACATGGTTAATGGAGCTCTAATCTGTCTGCCCATTAATGCAGATGGGCTCTCTAATCTGTCAGCTTGTAGTATCATTCTGTAACTCAACAATAGTCTTGGTAGGAAAGTTTTAATCCTTTCTTGCTGAGAAGAAAATGCTTTCAATCTCATCTTTATTGTTTGGACCATTCGTTCAGCAATCCCATTTGATGAAGGGTGGTAAGGTGGTGTTTTGGATGGACACAGCCAATCTTCCTTAACCATGAGCATAGACATTCGTCACAGAATTTGGAAGCATTATCAGTTACTAATATTTCTCCATTTCTGGCAAATATTATGTGTAATATTAGTTTTACAGTAATAGATTTTTTTATCCTGAACTCAAAAAACCAGGCCAAGTGGAAAAAGCATCAACCAGTATCAGACATAGATCTACCCTGTTAACTTGTGCATAATCCATATGAACTCTAGACCCTGGTTCTGTTTCCTTAGGTCAAGAGTGTAACTTATTGTAATGGCAATTCTTTATTTCACATCTAGGACATTTGCACACATAATTCTTCACATCTTGGGTGCGTCCCAGCCACCATGCTTCCAGTTTTAACCGTTTTTGTGTAGCAGTGTACATCATCATATACACTTTTAATTACTTCTTTTCTATATTTTTCCAGTGGTACGACTAAATCCCCGCTACAAATTAGACCATTTCTATGTTTGTGTCTGGTTTCTTTGTATAGTCTTTCTGCTTTTGAACAATTACTCCATTTATTGTTCCTTATTTTAGATAAAATTTGACTTAAAAAACTGGATCTTGTAACATCTCCATAACTAGTCCAATCATGGGCAACATATTCATTTCCACTCAATGCAAAAATCCATCCTCAACTTTTTTTTATGTTTTTTTTTTCATTTTGTTCCTTTTAAAATTGAGATCGGGACAATGCAACTACATGTGGTATCATGTTTCCCTTCACATATTCTATGTCATAATCAAAAGCCATTAACTTCATAGCCCATCTTAATATTTTGGATGATGTAACTTTCTGCAATTCCTTCCTAGGATGGAATATAAATTGTAAGGGCTTACGATCAGATCTCAACAAAATTTTTTTTCCTAATAAAATTTGTCTTGCTCTGGTCATACTTCATATAATTGCAAGTGCTTCCTTTTCAGTATTAGAGTAGTTCAATTCAGCTGGTATCAATGTCCTAGAAAGATAAGTCACAGTGTGTCTTTCCTGGGACAAAATTGCCAATACAGACTGGCAACTCATATTTGTGGTTTTAGGGTAAAAAATCTTGATCATGAGTTTTTTAGATGGAGCTTCTTTTTAATTTAATGAAGGCTGTTTGGTGTGTACTAGTCCATTGAAACTCCTTATTCTTCTTTCACAACTCAGAAAACATTTAAATTCTTTCAGAATATTTTGACAAGAATTTTCTATAAAAATTGGCTAATCTGAAAAATGATTCCAATTCTTTTTTATTAGTTGGAGAAGATATATTTAATATTTTTTGCATTAACCTTGGATCCGGCAAAGTAGCGTTTTCTGAAATTTGGTAACCCAAGAATACTAATTATTTGCAATTAAATATGCACTTATCTTTCTTTATCATCATTCCTGCATTCCTCATCCATTACAAATTTAGTTTTTTTGTTTCAGTTCTTCTTCAGTGGCTGCACCTAAACATATATTGTCCTGATAAATTATATTTTCTACTCTCACCAGTAACAAATTTTCCATAGCTTTTTGAAAAATTGAACTGTCTTAATTCCAAATGGTAAGTGGGACCATCTAAGTAAGCCTATGGGGGAGTTTATTGTTGTGATTTCCTTAAATTTGTCATCTATTTGAATTTGGTGGTACACATTTTTAAATCAATTTTCCTAAAATATTTTATTCCTGCCAGAGAATGTAGTATGTTTTCTATGTTTGGAAAAGGGTAGGAATCTGAATAAATTTTATGATTTATGCCTACTTTTTAATCTCTGCAAATTTGAAAATCACCGTTACGTTTTCTTAAAATCACAGAAAGAAAGAAAGAAAGAAAGAAAAAAAATAACCCACAGCCTGATAAACAACAGAAGGTGCTGAAAAGTTCTTAGGACCCAGACCAAGAAGAGAATGACCTAGAGCTAGAAAATATACATTCTATTCTACATATTCACCCACAGTTCAACACACATGACATATTATTTCTCGAGTTTCTTTAACCCTGTGGTAATAAAATAAGCACATCCCATCTCCCCTCTTGCTTGTAACCATCCACTATAATAAAATAACCCTTTTTCAGCACTAAATCTGAATTAGTCAAATAAAGCTTCTACTTAAAGCTGTTGCTATATTACAATCCCCCCCCACACTTAAATTTTGAATGTGTGTCAGGAGAGAAAGAGATATAAGAAGCAAGAAAGTTTGTGTTGAGAGAATGTTATAAGTAGAGGGAGAGTGTCTGTATTGGGAGAAGCAAGTGTAAAAAAATCATTTTATGTTATGGTGTTCTGGTGATGCATTGACCTCGGCTGAATGGTGTTTTTCTATATGTGTATTTTTTAAAAATAAAAAAATAATTCTTTAGTACAGTGTAACCCGGATATAAGAGATTTTATCTGGTCCCAAATTAGAGCCATACTTACCTAAACAAAATAGACCAAACTCGGATATAAGAGAAACCCGGATATAAGAGACTTCTTCTCCGGTCCCGACAACTCTCTTATATCCGGGTTACACTGTATACATTTCAGAGAAATGATTGTATATGGTAAAGAACATATACGAATGCAGAAATAAACAAAATTTGCTTATATGTTGGTGGCAACATGTTTTCTTAAGAATGTTCAGACGTCTGCCTTCATTGGTGGTTGAAAAACAAAGAGGGAGAAAGTTTTGATTTTTGTTTCATTTGGTGGTAAGATGCTTGTTGCAATGCATCATGGGAGTATTCTACATTTTATTTAATTTTTTTTTATAATCTAACTTTATCTTTATTGTTAATTACTATTCTCATCTTATATTTTAAAGTATTTTATTACTTTTAATTTTTCTTTTAATATTAATTATTTTAGTTCCGGATTGTTACATAATCTAGTAATAGGGATTGGGGTTATTTAATAATTTATTTATTGCTATCACAACAAATGAGTATGTGTGTGTATTTGCCTTTTGAGGGAAAGTGATATCAGGAGAAAGGGTGTATGTATGTGCATGTCATGTTTATGATACCCCGCCAACCAGATGAAGCCTCCCAGCAAAAAAATGTTTTCTTCTGGATTTTTCTGGTCACTGAAATTGTAAGAAAAAAAAAATTTTCTTTTTTCATTTTAATGAAATCAATTCAGAAAATATCATTTTTTCGCCTCCTAAGTGATTATTTAAAAATTTCTGGTTCTAACTGTAGACAATCCTTAGATATATTTTAGAAGTTGACTTTTAATAAGATGCAATGGAACTATTCTAGTCATGTGAAGAAAAATCATTCCTGAGTATATTTGAACTATTGTTTTTGTTATGACAGCATTTTACTTGGTATGTTCCCCAATTATCTTCTAACAAAATTGTGAGTAATGTCCATTTCACATACTGAGAGACTAGTTTAACTGGAAATCACTGCAATATTTTGTTCTGGTTCTGACGAGAAGAAAACGAGGAAAAATATCTGACACTGATGAATATAAAATTGAGATCTAAAAAAAATCTTTTACTTTTGTGTCTATTTTATTGCTAACAAAAGAGTTGTTGTGTCCACTAAAATATCAAATACAATATTTATAAACCAATCACACTCAAGAAAACACTTACATCTTAAAACACACCAATAAAATCATAGATTACAAATCAGAATTTTTAGGTAGATAAAATAGATTACAAATCATTATTTTTAGGTAGATAACAGCCAAATATCGTACGAACATAGTAGAAGACATACCACATGTGCTTTCAGGGCCAATTAGGAATAAATAAATAATTTAATTCTGGAGCCAATTTTGTTCGGAAAATGTGTATAAAAACATCCGAAATCCGTTCCCAAAAAGGATACACACGGCTGTCACCAAACCCCACACAACTCTCGCTGATGGTCTTCATGACCTCATGTTAAAAGCAACAGCGTTGACAAACTCCAGACCACGGCAACACCGCCAACAGTAAGAAACAATTCCTATCTCTCGTACCCGCTTTACTATGAATCACGCACACACATGTTGACTGTTTCATACAAACACACATATCATAACATTTTATTGTTTCTCACATACGTACACAAAGAGAATTTATATTTTATTTCAGAACTTTTCTTTATCAGCCCAAACAAAAGACATTACTTTCCAATCTATCACCAACTGCTTGTATTCTTGTCGCTATATTAAATTAATGTTTATTTGTTGAAACTACGTTGTCTTTTCTACTGAATTTTATTCCTTCAATGAAAATTGTGTGATTATTCTAGACGGTCAAATTACGAGCGACCCTGTAACGATATTTTGTTAATGTATCGAATCCCGACACTCCAAATTTTAACATTCAACGAAAAACCGAGTAGAAGGATTCCTACAGAGTCTCCTTATAAACAATTATAAGTTAAACATTGTAGATGTTGCTAGTATAAAATTGACCATGCTTGAAAAATACCTGTAATTTTGTTAGAAACCACATTTCTCTGGCTAGATTAGTTGTAATCAGGGCTGGTGAAAGGGTCTCATAGGCCCCCACTGAATCTATGATAAGGGGTCCTCCCCACCGAATGTATATGACATGACCTCCCACTCTACTATATGTCAATTTTCATAAGGTTGTATTTATAATGGATCATGTGCAATATAGGGGAACAATTAAAAAAACTAAAAATAAATACCATATATTTCAATATAAATTCCATCTTAAATCAATGTTTTGTGGCATTTTTTAACACCAACTTGATATTTTTTTGTTAAAAAGTTGAATAATTTTAAAATGTTCAACATTATCGAAAAAATAGTGAATTTTATAGTGTTTTTTGAGACTTATCATGAGCAAAACAAATCCTCTCTTCAAAAGGAATCCAGAATGACATCAAAATCTGCTAAAATTGTTCATCCTTTAATAGTAAGTTGTACTTAGTTTAATTTGTAACGTATATAAATGTAGGTAGAAAAAAGCAAATGTTGATAAGATAGCAACGGTCACAAAGCACTGCACCCAATCAGGCTTGCCTCCCTCTTGGTCTGGGAGCACGGAAGTAGTACACATTAGCCCTGGTTGTAATGGTAATGATTCATCTGATGGGATAGAAACTCTACCACAGAATGAAACCAGTAAATATGGAAACCTTATTTACATTAGGATTGTTCAAAATCAAAAGGAATTCCAAGTCAAGCTCTCCATAAAAATTAATCGTTAGAGTACACACATTTGTAAGTGCTGACAGATGCATTTACTTTTTGAGGATGAGATTTTACAAGTATACAAATGAATTGACTGAAGTAAAGATTGCAGATATACTATAAGTATCTTTCAATTTACTGATTTACTGATACTACAACCAACCATGATTATAATCTTTTTGAATACTAACAATACATGGCTTAAAGAAAATTTTAATTTATGCTTGTAAAAATAGCATTGAAAGTTAGAAATTAAATTTTTAAAAATTCCAGTAATGTTTCAGGATCAAAAAGTTCTGTGAATTGCTATGCTCTTATTTAGCATTGCTGTGTTAAATATTCAATTGTTGATTGTTCAACTGTTGTGTTTATCATTGGAAATAAATGACCAGTTGTTACTTGAAAGAGATGACAAATTTTTTGATTGCTTTTCATAATTTTTAGTGACCTACTTGGAAAATAAACCAAATTCCTAGCTTTTTAGATTTGGACACTTACAAAGAAAAACAAATGCTAAACAAGATTCAGAGGAATTTTTTAAATTTATAAAATAACTAATTCATCCATATTATCAAAAAATGACAACAATATTTAAATAATTTTGCAATTGTTTTAGCTATATTTTCTGCAATAGTAGATTAGCATTTTTATATGTACAATTAATTCTATTGTTGCATGCAAGAAAGAATTTAGCTTTTTAAATCATTAAAAGTAAGAATATAAAAAAAATAACATAAATGAAATAAAATGATAAAATAATCCTATTCAATTTATTTAATATTTCATTGTTCAAAGATGAAGATTATTTAACAACATTACATGTTAGGATAATCAAAAGTAACAACACAAATAATTCTTCTCAAAACTATATTATTTCTTACAGCAAACAAGAACATGTTCTGGACAAAATAATGACTGGGTTGTTCATTCAACTCACGTCTGATAAAACCTGAAACAAAACAATCTAACAAATGATTCATACAAATATAACAATGGGTAATCGAATGACAAAATGGAAAGAACTCCAAAGTAATGTTTTGAATCCTGAAGGAAATTTTTCACACACTAATAATGGTTTCATCATTGGTACATAGATTAGTATATCAAATCTTTAACTATCTATCTATCTAAAGGGTGCAATGGGTAAATTATTGCCATTTTATACATATCATTTTGCACATTGTTTGTTTTTGATTTTGTCAACTGCACTGTATCTAGTAGGGTCAATTGGGCCTCGTCTATGAGAAAAAGAGCACTATGATGCAATTTACTTACCCAGAAATTTGGAAACAGCATTCTGTACTGCTTGGCATTTGTACCGGAAGCTCCAATACAAATATTTAAGTGTGTCTGGGTGTCAATCTGGGGACAGTGCAGAGAATTCAGAAAGAGTTGGATGAGTCTAATGGTGATTATGAATGTACAGCAACTCGGAAAACTCACTCTGATTGTTCTGATAAGAAAAGAACTCCTGAATTTGTTGGTGAGGACCTCGGATCCAACACGGGGACCTATATCAATTGACTTAAGATATTGCTGCCGTAGGTCAAGAAGGTGGCTGTTGGAAGAGCCCGTGTCTGGCAACAGAACTCTGCACCATGCCATACAAGCAGGAGAACCCACTCATGTCTGTCAGACAATTTTTGTGACCACATCACCCCTTACATCTGGCCACCTAACTCCCCAGACTGCAACCTTCTTGTTTATTATGTTTGAGGTACAGTTGATCTAGGAGCCAACAAAACTCCTTGTAACACAAAAGATGAACTGAAGGCAAGGATTATGGCAGCATTAACCAACTTAAACAAGAGGACTGTCCGGAAGAGATGCAAAAGCTTCTGAAGTCATCAGGAGGCTGCGGTTGAAACCAACAGTGATTTTATTGAATAAATTTACTCTTTAGTATTTCAAGATGTTTTTGTGTAATTTTGGTATATATATATCTGTTAAAATGAGATGTCAGTGATATTTTCAGTTTGCATAATTTAGATGACACTATGTCCATCGCACTCTGTATATAGTTTTGTATTTAAGCAGCAATTTTTCATTTGTGTATGTCTGATTAAAAAGAAAAGTTTCTTGTTGATTATTTATTCATAATGGTTTTTTTTATTTACTTTTTCAATATTTCTCATTTTATTTTTAAATTTCTGGCTGGTATTTGTAAATATATATATAGGTTCGATTCCTGTTGGAGAACGAAAATTTTCTATGAAAATTTCTCGGACATTCAGGCCGGTAAATGTTATTTAATACTGTTTATTATAAAACAGAGCATTTGCTTAAATACTTGTATCTATAAAAAAAGAACGTTAAACATATTATAAATGTCTTTAAATATATATATATATATATATATATATTTAGTGTATAGGGGCAGCAGAGCATTATTCAGATATATATTGTTAAATATAACAGGTAATGAATATCTATTATGTTTTATCATGAGCCTTTCTAAGCATCGTATAATGGCTTTAGTTTCAAGACAACATTTCTTTTTCTCTCGTGGTCATTATGGATTTACGATCTGTGCCTACTATTCTGCAACTGTTATCGTTGCATAGGAAACTTCCATGTAAACAAAACAGGATGTCATCTTTGATGGTGAACATCTCTGTTGTAGTGTCCATATAACAACTCTGATGGTGGTTCATGTGAGCCAAAAGCTTAGACCAACGCCCAATATAATAAAGAAATATCCAAATGGACAGTTTTTGTCTTTATTTTCTCTTGAAATTAAAGCCATTATACAAAGCTTGAAAAGGCTCATGATAAAATGCAATAGACATTCATTGTCTGTTATATTTAACAATATATGTTTGAATATATATATATTTTTTTATATATATATATATATATAACTTTATTTTGACCAAGCAAAAACCTTTATGAGGAGTGGGGATGAAATGTTCTTAGCCCAACCAAGAAGAGATTCCAGAAAATTTTTAAGCATTTTGGGAAGTACTTTGGGCTGGGAATATTACAACAGCCAAGCTCACCTTCAGTATCATCATTGCTAACACATCAACCCGTGTGAAGCCATGATTCCGTTCCTCCATGACATCTGCTAGTTTCTCACAATGCAACACATCAGCTACAAAATTATAACTATTTACTTTCAAGACACTTTATAGTTTAACCATCACAATGAAGATCTTTATGAGATTCCCACCCTCTACTACAGTGACATGACACTGCTTTCAAACTAGATTTGTAACTTTCCCCTCATGATTATACATGCATTTAGCAAATAAAGGTTCTTGGAATTGACCATCTGCTCTTATTTGTACCTCACCAAATAATTTGCAAAAACTTAGAAAATTTTTTCTGTTTTTCTTTTATTATTTTACTGTTTCAAATTTTCATTATGCTCTTGTTGTTATCAGTGAATGGTCTGTTTATGATTTTTTTAAAATTATTAAATCATTTTTTTTATTTTTTTTTTTAGTTTGTTTATGATTTTCAACTCTCAGTATTGTTAGTGATAGTGTTTTCCAATCTGTAAATATATACAGTAGCAGATCTACTATGAAACTAATGAAGCTTAAGTTTCAGGGCCCCTAATCTCAGAGGGGCTGCTGAAGCAATTTTTTTTAATGAGTGAATTTTTCAATAAAATCAATGTTTTTTTTTTTTGTTTTTTTTTAAGTGGCTGTTATAAGAATAAGGTTATTTTAGTGATAGTATCATAAGCCAATGGGTTGTAGCTAATATTTGCTTTAGAATGCCATCACCTGTTCTATATGGCATCAAAATTCCCCTGTAATTCATAAAATTTCAAAATTTACCTTAGAGCTTGCAGCACCTGGGCACCCAACTCTAAGGACTAGTTGAGCACCAGAATCTATTCATTGTCTACATTTTGGCAGTTGGATCCTCGAATCATTTGCTGCTGGTTGTGAAGGGGACCCATATATATATATATATATATATATATATATATATATATATATATACACACACACACACACACATGGGAGTGCTGGAAAGTTATTGACCTAGCTAAGAATGGATTCCACACTCAATTCTGAATTTCTTCCTCCAAGAATGAAAAAAAAAATTAGATTTTTATCTGAAGAACAAGTTTTTTTGAGAGATGTGTGAAGTGTACAACAAAACAAAGGAAACAGTTGGTAACTTGACAGACAAAAATATTGATTAGTCCTTTAAATTCTCTAATTATTTTGGTCATATCTGATACATTATCAAAAATTTAATATGATATTTAAAGAAAATGATTTTCTCTTTTCTTCACTACAACAGTAATTTCTTGCATTATTTTTGTTAGAAATTAAGCAATCATTTATTGAAACAAGGATGGACATATGTTCTAAGAATAATTTGAATAAACCTAGAATACCAGCAGATGATTCGTCAACTCAAATTTTGGTAAAATAATTGGAATACCAACAATAATAAACAAATATTTTGTAAAAAACATAGCATTTTATAAAACAATTTAATTGAGGTTACAAGATTCTTCTTTTTATAGTGTAGAATGTTTTATAACAGATAGAAAAAATGCAAATATTATTCATTTTCATATCACTGAAGATGGTCAATTGAAAGTGCTACTGGGAGTAAAAGAAAATGACAAAACTTTTGAAGAAACTGGAAACCGAATCCTAAACAGGAAACAAAGGAAAAACTTCTACACCTGTTCAAAAGGCCAAACAGATCAGGATAAGATAGTGAAGATGGCCAAGAATATGAGCTAGTAAACTTGACGTATTGAGTAGAAATTCTCTTGAAGTTTCAAGACACTGGAAGCATTTCAGATCAACAAAATACTAATCAGAGCAGCAAAAGCTCAATTAAAGTTGACTGAAAAATCTAGTGATACATGAGTATAACTTGTCCAATTTGGTAACAATACTACTATGTATGTTTTTCAAGGATACTGACTGAAGGAGTGTATTTTTGCTAAGACACTAGCCTTAACTAAAAGAATTTGAAGTCAAAATTAAGTTGGTCAAAGAACTATGGAATGTTGCTGCTTGAAATAAAGTCAAATTCAGTGATGAAACTAGGATGTAGCTGCATTCCAATAAGTGAGAATATGTAGGAAAGCCTGCAGGAAAGGGAAACAACTCAATATGCAAAAGGAAAACGGTTAAGAAAAGATAAAAATCTAATGCTTTAAAAAGTGATGATTTAAGAAAGATGATTAAAATTGACGGTAACTTGAATAGGGCCAAATACATCCAGCTGCTGAAGGGCTATTTGATACTTGGATGAAAGTGAGCTTTTACAACATTACAGAGCTCATATATATATATATATATATATATATATATATATATATATATAAAGTCTCCATTGTCTTATTTTAATGGTCTGTAGTCTACATTGAGCTCTCCCTGGATTTATAACCTCCTCAGAATTATCCCTTCCAGTCACAAACTGGTAAAATGTATAATTATATATTTAAAGGGAAGAGGTTATTCTTTATAAGACAGTATGTGTGGAGAAGGAATATGTGTATACCTATGCATACTGATATATATATGCACATTTTGACAAAAACAAGACTGCTCGCAGGCACACGCACAAACTCTACTCAACATAGGAAGTGTGTGTATGTATGTGTATACTGATTCCTTAAAATAAGACAGTATGTATGTATGGAGTGAGAAGTTACCTATACATATGCATGCTGACAAAAACACACACAATACATAAAATGGAAACAGATCTAAGAACACACAGGGGTCACTAAAAGATAAGAATACAGATATCCTTTCTCGGACCAATCTTAATTGTTTTATTACCCTTCAAGCAGAAGAACTTTTTCACTTCTAATCCAAGAAAGACATTTGTGTCACTACCACACAAAAACGAGAATGTTTAACATTGAAAAACACAAGAAAAATTAATTCCTTTTAATAATATGTGGAAATATTCACTCTTTGCCTGATGAAGGTTGCAAGACCAGAAAACTGTTTAGCAAAATTATGGAAAATAAAACATAATATATTTTTTAAAAATCCACATTACAACCAAAAACGTTTGCAGTTTAGCTCTTCTTTTTAATATATATATATGTGTATATATATATATATATACACACACATACGTGTGTAAAAATTCAGATATAAATAAAATATATCTGTAAAAAGGCAATATGAATAAAGATAAAAGGAAAATTTTATTTCATCAACGCATTTTGTCTTCTGATGGACTCTATCAAGGCAAATGTAAAGATTTCATTTTGCAACATGTATTTATAAACAAAAGTAAAAAATATTAGGTTCTCAAAATTTTTAAATTTAAGAATGCTCAAAAATATTCTTGAGGCTCACTGCAAGAAAGGAACTTTGAAGTTTGATAATCATTTTGTAAATTATTTTAGATTCTTTGTTTTTAGATTCTTTATTTTTCAAAATAAAATTTAATATATGGAAAAGATTTTACTTCTGTATAAAAAACAATGTCATTATATATTTAAAATATCAGTGTACTTTTTCTTTGGAATTAATTCTAATTCCATTCTTCTTTCAGGCTGATGATGAATTGCGACATCAAGCAGATCATCTAAGACGTATTCAGAAACAAAGGCTGAAAGAAGAAAGACGCAAAATGAGACATGGTAATTTCATTATCACTTTGAATCATTACAATTTCCAATTTATTTTTGTGTGTACTGTATGTATGATAGTATTCATTGATATATATCAGTTCATCAATTGCTATGTAGTCTAATAATGAAAAGGAACATTTATATTGCATGAGAAAAAAAATTATATTTTAGCAGAATTCCTGTCTTTGTTAATGCACTAAATCTAATGCTTGTTCAGAGATTGCAAAGATTAAATATTAAATAGTGAAAATTTAAGATGAAAATTCACATAGCCTGAATATTGAACAGTGAAAATTACTTTTGTAAAGTTTGCTGATAACTGTCCAGTAATAGACTTCTCTCTCTCTCTCTCTCTCTATATATATATATATATATATATATATATATATATATATATATATATATATATGAGAGAGAGATTATAGTTGTTCCAAGAGAAAAGAGAAACTGCAAACGTTTTTGGTTATAATGTGGATTTTTTATATTATATTTTATTTTTTATATTTTTTGCTTCACACGTTTCAGGTCTTGTGACCTTCATATTATTTAAAGGAATTCATTTTTTCTTATGTTTAACCATTGTCTTTTGCATGTCATAGTAATCCAAATTATTCTTGAAATGGTAGAAAAATCTTCCTTTGATTAAGGGATAATAAAACAATTAGCATTGGTCAGAGAAAGGGGGAATGAATGAGGTCTTTGCTCTTATCTTTTTATGACCTCTGTATCTTTTTAAACCTTTCTCCATTTTTGTGTATTGTGTGTGTTTTTGCTAGTATGTGTATATATATTTCTTCTCCATACATATATATTGTTTTATTACAAGGAAATAGTATATATACATACACACTTTGCATGGTGTGTAGGATTTGTGTGTGTGATGCATCTAGTGTGTTTGTTTTTGCCAGTATGTATGTATATATTTGTTCTCCATACATATATACTATATATTATATTATTATAAAGAAATCTATACAGTAACTACATGTATTTTGTATGGTGTGTTTGTGTGTGTTTCAACTACTGTGTTTTGACACTGTGTGTGTTATGGTGTGTGGGGTTATGATTTGTATAGTGCTGGTTTAAATTTGTCTATGAAGTTTTTTTCTTGATGATTACTCTTACTTACAAATATAAGAAAAAACTTTGTAGACAAATTTAAACTAGCACTAAACAAACCATAAATCCACATGCATAAACACACAGTGGCAAAACACACTAGTCAGACCACACACACACTCACACATGCACACACACACACAAAATATGCGCTTACTGTATAGATTTCTTTATAATAATATAATATATATGTATGGAGAACAAATATATACACACTTACTGGCAAAAACAAACACACTAGACAGACCACACACACACACACACATACAAATCCTACACACCATACAAAGTGTGTGTGTATATATACATATATACTATTTCCTTGTAATAAAAAAATAAATATGTATTGAGAAGGAATATATATATATATATATATATATATACACATACACACAATACACAAAAATGGAGAAAGGTCTAAGAAGATGCAGAGGACATAAAAAGATAAGAACAAAGACATTCCCTGACCTTTCTCTGATCAATCTTAATTGTTTTATTACCCATTAAACAAAGGGAGATTTTTCCACTAGTCCCAGAAGTATTTGGATTGCCACCACACACAAAAGACAATGGTTAAACATGAGAAAACATCAGAAAAAAATTAATTCCTTTAAATAATATGTGGAAATAAGCATTCTTTACCTGATGAAGCTCACAAGACTTGAAACGTGTGGAGCAAAAAATAGGCTAAATAAAGTGTAATATATAAAAACAAAATCCACATTATGACCAAAAATGTTTGTGGCTTCTCTTTTCTTTTAAAAATTATATATATATATATATATATATATATATATATATAGTGGCTACACATAAGGGGGATGAAGGTTCAAACCCTGCCAAAGGGAGAATTTTCTTTATTAAATACTCTTGAAAAGCCCAGGCCAGAAGATGGAAATATACTATTTAAAAAACAAAGGTGTCTATTCAAACATATGTATCCATTAAATATAAATAGTAATAAGAAATCATGCAAGATTAGGAATAAAAAATCCATTAATTCCTTGAAAATTACTTTATTTATTATATGTGCATATATATATATATATATATACACATACACACACACACACAAGGGAGCACTGAAATATTCTCAACCAGATGAAAATGTCCTTATCAAAAAAAATCTGCTTATCTGTTTTAGGAAAATTTTTGAAAGCGGTGTAGGAATGCATGTGTGTGTGTGTGTGTGTGTGTATTAATATTTTCAATGTAAAAAATAAATACAACTTATATTGTTTCTTTGACCATGCTCAATATCTGGAATAATAATCAGACTATCCTCTTATTTGAGTAATTGTTGAACCAATGATTGTATTTGTCTGAATGTTGGCTCCATTTTGCTTGACTTTGAGTTTTTCACTGCTGAGGTTGGTTTTTGAGCCCTTGTTAACCAGAAAGATGGGCATTTGCTTCAGCTAACCTCAGTTAGTAATGCAATTTCATCTGCCAAATTAAGGTCAGTCAGCCACTGACTCTGGCAAATATGCTAATGTTCTACTTAATATAAAATCTATGTGAGTGACAAAATGATGAAAGCATGCATCTCTACCTTGCTCTGAGGAAGAAGTCTGTGTGTTTTGCTCTCATGCAGATACAACAGCTTAGGTGATGTTATAGGGTCTGGAAAATGTTAATGTAATAAATGCATGTACATTAGTAGCTCATAATTTTCCACGATTATTGCTGGGAAACACTATCAAGTTTCTTGAAATCTAGGAACTCTATGGTTACCGGTTGCTGGTATTCTATGCTTAGGTTTATAATGTTCTGGTGTGTCAGGATCTGATTATTCTAAGAGTGACCATCTTGGAATTCTGCTTGTTCTTCCTTCAGCAACCTAAAAACTTTGTCCTTAAACCTGTTCAGTAGATCTTGCCAAATTTCTTTAGACTGATTTCCTTCCCATTAGTTTGATCTGTAACTGCATATACTATTCAAATTTCTGAATCGAGAAAACTTGCTAAGTTACTCTAAGTGTGATTCTATTTACACTTCAGCATTTTCTTCACCCCATTCATTAAAACCAAGTCTTTTTTTTTCTATTGTTGTGCAATGATTACTACCCTTGTCCAATCTGTCAGAACTTCCTCTGATTGCTAGATTACATTCATGTGTGCCACCCATATGTCACCAACACTCTTGAGTAGCTCACCTGAGATCTTATCTAAAAACCTTGTAGTAGGCAAGGTATGGTAGAGGTTGAAGGGAATGCTTGAAAAGAAAGTGCTGAAACTACATTAAAGTGGAAAAATCTGACAACTAATGAAGTATACTAACAAACTGAGCCTGTTAATCCTAGATCATCAATAGAAGATCCTTTCTATGCTGGTTGACTGTTACTACTGAGTAATGAGTTCAATCCTTACTGGTGGCCTCATATTTATGGTTTGTACCAAACTATGGTAAGCTTATTAAAAAACAACATAGGAATTATTCAATAATGTAATAAGAGGCTGTACAGGGAATATAATTGTAGAAAAGCAACTAACCATGAATGATGGTGTGGCAGACAAATTATGGAGACAAAGAGATAAGAGGAAGACGGTCATGTCCAAAAGAGATCAAGCAAATTTGCCAAGAGAGTGAAATGCAAAGGAAAAAAATATGCCATGATCTGGACAGTGAAGAAAAGGGACAAAGAACACTGGTAAGAAAAGTAAATTAGGTTAAGCAACATATCAACCTTTTATTCAATGCCAGATATAAGTCTTATATATGTCATAAATCACAATGCAGTAATAAAAAATAGACAAATGTCTGGTTTACACTTGATTCAAAAGGTAGACATTGGTCCAATTTACACTCAAATCTGCAAATGTATAGAAGATGACTGGTTATTTACTAAGCTTGGCTTAATTTGGCATAAGACTACAAGTATTAGACAGATAGTGTTCTTGCAAATGAGATGGTTCTGGGATGCAAGGTGAGCCTTCAAAACATGATCTACACAGAGGAATGAAAAAGAGTTAACTCTAATACTAGAAATTGTGGAACACATTGTCCACTATAGATTGCAGATACTGATACACATAATCACAATTTTTTCTTAACAGCTGCAGGAATCACCCAGCCTTTCCCTTTAAGTAAATCCTTAAATACATGCTGAAGTTATGAATATTCATAAACCAATAGTATACGGATTGCACTCACACATGCCCATTTTTTGCATTGCAAATGGCCACTGGTATGTGAAGCACACAAAGTATTATGCTTGCTTAACTTTAGGTAAAGATCTAGTAATGATTTGCAAGCCAATCTTGCTAACCATTTTGTTTCAGTAAATGTTTTGTTTTGTTCATGTTGACAGTTTTGTGATTGTTATTTTCTTTCTAGTTGAACTGTATCAGAACAGTCCACACTACTTTTTGAATCATGGTCAAGACATGGAGGTTGAAAGTAATCTAAGGAAAGACATTGTAGATGAATGCTACCCAGAAGAGTCCAGAAGAGGCTCAAGACGAAGGTCAGGATTTCTTTTTGTTTTTTCTCTCAAGTTTTATATTTTTGAATGAAGACACAAAAATTTTGGTCACATTAATATTTAGGCAATTAATCACCAAGTAAAGTTTTAATTTGATATCAGAACATGATATTGTGCAATATAAGTTAGTTCTCAGATTAGATTTAAAATTTCAAATAAAAATCATATTGTTTCTATGGAAATTTTATATGTAGACCTTATTATTTATATCTAATGAATCTTTTAGATTGCTCTCCTCTTCATTATTGCTATTTTTTACATAAAAGTTGGATCCCTCTCAGGTTTCTGTCCAATGTCAAGTCTATTATTGGCCATTTAGTTAGCTTGTATTGCAGAACATTATAGACGGGGGGTGAATTTTTCCGTTTTATCACCTCTTATTCCTTTTTTACCTTTTTTGTGCTTTTTAATTTTTTGAAGACATTTTGATTACTGTCTGATTTTCAGATATTCAATCAGTATCAGTTGTTTTACATGCACACACACACACACACACACTGGGACATAATCAAGAAAAAAACTCTGGCCCATGTGTGGGGTTGCCAGATTAGCCTAGAAATATCAAATTGGGTTATATTTGAAAGCCCAGTACTACTAAATTTTGCATAATTGATTTTTTTTTAATTAGTAATTAGTTTTTATTAGTAGTCAGTTTTAGAGGGGATTAAAAATAAAATTGTATATCAGGACGACATTAGTATTGGTGTGTGCAGTAAAGAAGAGCTCAAAAGTAAAATGGAGCAAGTTTTGAGAAAATTAAATAGCGCCGGTATGACAATGAATTGTGATAAATGCGAGTTTAATTGTAAAAGATTTTGTACCTAAGATATCAAATATCCAAAGGTGGTATATTGCCAGATGAGAAACTCATTAATAAGATATCAGAGATAGCTGCACCCAGAAATAAAAAAGAGTTAAAATCTTTTTTAGGGTTAACCAATTTCTGTAACAGGTATCTACCACAGTATAGTGACCTTGTGGAACCATTTAACAAAAAAAGGAAGAATACCGAATTTCAATTACCAAATTGCTGGTATGAAATACTTTGCTAAAGTTGACCTTAAGTCAGCATATAATCAGGTAAAAATTGATAGCAAGTTTCAAGAAGTCACCACAATGAACACCCCTATTAGATTATTCAGATGGGATTGTCTGCCGTTTGGAAAAAAAACATCAAGTCACATTTTCCAAAAAGCCATCGAAAAAGTTTTAGGGGGGATTAAAAATAAAATTGAATATCAGGACGACATTGGCATTGGTGTGTGCAGTAAAGAAGAGCTCAAAAGTAAAATGGAGAAATAAAAAAGAGTTATTTAACCAATTTCTATAACAGATATTTGCCATGACATAGTGACTTGGTGGAAACATCTAACAAAATAAGGAAGAAGAATACCAAATTTCAATGGACAAACAGACAGGAGGTTGCTTTTGAGAAATTAAAAAAGGCACTCATCAACAAACTAGTTGTTAAAATTTTCAACCCAGCAAAAGAACGTTAATTATTGATGCCAGTGACTGTGCTATAGCCACAATATTATCACAGGAGGATCACCCTGCAATGTACATATCCAGAAAACTAACATCGGCAGAGTCGAATTATTTGAATATTGAGGAGATATTTGCAATTGTGTGAAGCACAGAAAGAGCATGAAATTTTTTGCTAGGAAGGAAATTTATATTAGAATCTGATCATAAGCCTTTGGAATTTATATTCAACCCCAGAAGAGAGTTGCCAAAGGTCATATCTGCCAGGATATTAAGATGGGTGACTAAGCTTGTGGCATTTGACTTCGACATTGTATATATTAAAGGAAATACTATTCCGCATATGGATGCATTATCTTGTTTAAATTTTGAGAGTAAAAATGTTTAAGGAAGTGAAAATTGTGAGGATAGGATTTTGCACTTGATAGAAACAGACGTATTACCCTTAAATCAGTTTAGGTTGGGAACTAGGCAGGATTCAGTATTGAATAGAATTATGGATAGAATAAAGAGAAATACATGGAGTAATTGTTCTATGGCTGAGAGGCTGTATAAAGAGTCAAGACACAAATTAATAGAAAAAGGAATTATATGTAATGGAGATATCATAGTACCTCCAGTCTCTGAGTAAAGAAGTAATTAAAGCCATGCATGATGATATACATGGAGGTATATTGGCTATGCAAATGAGGTTAAAGTTGCAAGCATGGTGCCCAGGCTATTTGAGAGATGTGGAAGAGTATGTTAAAAAATGCCCAAAGTGGGCAGAAATAAAGAAATTTAGGTAAACTAAAATTCGCTCTTGGCCAAAGGAAATGGAGCCGTGCACACAAATACATATGGATCATGCCGACATTAAAGGACTACTTCTCATATTTAGTTGATTTGTATTCAGGCTGGCTGGAAGTTATTAAAGTCATGGCTAGAAAAGCCACTACTGTGAAGCGGGCGTTGAGGATAGTGTTTTCAAGAAATGGAGTTCCAAAAACCTTGGGCTCTGACAATGCACGAGAGTTTTGTGAAGAAAGTTGATGTTAATTTGACAGAGTCCGTCAGTGAATAAACAATAACTTTATGTATGAAAGATTTAATTGCATATGCTTAGCAGAGATACACAAATAAGTAGAATCAAAGGAAACAAATGTAACCATTTAAGTAAACTTATAGTTTTTAATATTTTCGAAAACTGATGACAATATGGATTCCTTAAGCTCAATAAAAAAAGTTTCCTTTTTAAAAACATCTTGAAAAAAAATTATCCAAAGTTTTTCTTTCCTGTTTTTTTTTTCTTTTTGTTCAGACGGTACAAAAGGCGAGAGAAACACGATTTGAGTTCACAAGAAGACAGCAGTTTGGTAAGTGATTCGAATCATTTTGGAGTGGTAACACCTGTTAGGGTCCCAGCTACGGGAAAATGGTGAACCCCCCAAACAAAAATCAAAACACTAGGAATGTATAAAAATAGATTTTTATAGTAAAATACTAACAATACATTTTTGTAGTGAAATTACCAGCAATACATTCATATAAAAAAATTATCAATACATTTTTATAATAAAATGACCAGCAATACATTTTATAGCAAAATGATGTACAATACTTTTTATAATAAAATGACTAACAAAGCATTGTTATAGCAAAATGACAGTCAATATAAAAGCTAAAAAAGTATAAAAATACATTTTTATAAAACAATTACTAACAATACATTTTTGTAGTGAAATTACTAGCAATGTGTTAAAAAATGCCAACAAAACTTTTTATCTACAAACTATATATCTAAAAAAACATGGTTACTCTGAAAGTATAAAATTATGTACAAAATATCAGTAGTTGATACCATAATACTGCATACAAATTATTTAGATTTCGGCATTAAATAACCCATAGAGAGAGATATGCTGCTAAACAAAATCAACCAAGTCAAATCATTTCCACTCTATCAAATTGATTCAATTTCTTTTTGCTATTCATTTGTCCATCTGGAATCTGCAACTTTCTTGAAATATTCCACCTTTATTGTCTGTCAAATATCAATAACACCTTACATAAACTGTGAATCTCTTCAATCTGTGGCCCCTATTTAAGATTTACTCATTCACTTCTTAAACTTAATTTGCACTTGTGCACCTATTAAATTCATTTATGGAAAGAAAAAGTGTACACACATACACACACACAAGATTTAATGTATATAGTTTGTGCTTTTTTTCAAGATGATGTAACCAATAATCATCTTCCATATTTAAAAATAAGTATGTTTTATATTCTTTAGAACTGTTCATGTTATGGAAGGAAACCCATTTTTAAAGTATTAAGCTAAACTTTGAAATGATCATTCAATAGTAGTAAAGATTTTATACAATTATTATATCTTAATTCTATAAATTTTATTTGCTATGACTTATTGTGAGAAGGACACTTTAACTTCAGTTGACATCCATTTCCCTTGTACTGGTTAGACCTGTGCTTTTGAATATCAATGTCATGGCCTGCATTGTGGGTGAGATAGTTATTAATTTCTGCAAACAATCAGGGTTCAAGACAGGATTTTGAATGTCAATTTTTCTCTAAGCTGGCCAGCCCTCTGCACTTGGAAGATTATGACACAATCTTCTTATTTGTATTTGGTCTTGTGCCATACTAAGTTTAGTAAATATGAATAAAGAAAGTTGCCTTGGTTGGGATGGTTTCATCAGAAGAGATTTTTTGCAATTTTGGTACAAGTCAAATACTGTGGTCCATGCTGAACTGTGATATAACAGAAACATGTACTGAATTCCAGAGTAGCAGCATCCACTTATAGTAACAGAATTGCAAGTTTGATTTTAGAAGAAAACATTTGTTATTGGATGATGCATTCTCTTAATCAAGATGCAATAATGTCACTGTTTGCTTAAAGGACTAAAAAATTTTCAAAAATAAGATAAAAAAGAGATATAAATTAAAGATGACTTATTATTTTTTCAATTCGGTTTTTCAGCAACAATGAAAAAATGTACCACTCTATCAGCTATGGGTTTTGGGGATATTTCCTATTACTATGAATAGCATGTTTTTGTAATGTCTCACACATTTCAGCACAGACCAAGATACTTGACTTGTACCATTATTTTTTTTCCTTTTTTTCTCATTGTAGAATGATGCATATGATGAGGGTGAGGAGACATGGGCAAATCAGCCTGAAACTCTACAAAAGACACGAGAAAAGATGCACAAACTATTGGACGATGCTTTCCAGCTGATAGCAAAGCATGAAAGGTAATAAATATGCTTTTAAGTACTTTTGTTTTTAGGTAGTTGTCAAGAATGAAGACTGAGACTTGGAAGATAAGTTAATCCAAGCTTTATTCGGCAAAATACAAGCAGGGTTCACATCACATGCTCCTAGTATTCTTGAATATGGCTGATTGTCGTAATCCAGAGAAAGGGAGTACTTATTTTAGTCCCAGCCATACCTTTTTGGGGTCACCGACACACGACCTGACTTCCGTAGTGTTTGCACAATCTCTCTGCATGACGAATCGTGGGCTTCTATATCGGCATCACTTCCTGGGCTCATTAAAGGCTCATTTTGCATGGTTGGCGGTTCAACAGTTGCTGGTTTGGAAGGGATCTCCTCGGAGGACTGCTGAAACATCTGCTGGGGTGAAAATGTCTTGGAGCCAGCAGGATCTGGGGCCAAGTCTTGAACCAACACAATTGATTCTCTCCCGTCTGGATATCTGATGCATGCAAATGATTGATTACTATCGATCAGGTTAACTCGATCAACTAAAGGGTCATTCTTAGTAGTACGAATGAATCGTTGCAACAACACCGGCCCCGGATACATCAACCAAGATGGCAGAGAGTTTCCATGGGTTGTGCATCTCTGAAATTTAAAAAAAACGTTCATGTGGTGTACAATTTGTTGTAGTACATAACAGGGACTGCATAGAATGAAGAACTTGTGGTTGGACCTGCTCCCAATGTTTATCTGATAGCTTGAGTGACTTAAGCACCAATTGGATTGTTTTCCAAATAACCCCTACATACCGTTCGGCTTGACTATTACCCTGTGTGTGATAGGGCGTCGAATTACTGGTAGCAACCCCTTTACCAAGTAAATATTCCTTTAGCTCCTGGGATATAAAAGAACGGCCTCTGAATGTATGTAGTCTGGCATTCCAGTCATACTAAAAAGAAGTTCCAGGCACTTTATGACTGCGGAAGTTTGCATGTCTGGACAGGAATATAAGAATGGAAATCGTGAATATTTATCAATGATGACTAACAAATATGGATTGCGGGAAGCCGTTGGGAGGGGCCCCTTAAAGTCAATACTGATCCTTTGCATCGGACCAGTGGCTTTTATCAGTGTACCTTCAGTTGGTCGATAGAACTGGGGTTTGAGTTCTGCACAAATCTTACAGGATGCGCAGGTTTTCTTGACATCTTCAGTTGAAAAGGGGAGATTTCTTGACCGCACAAAATGTAAAAGTCTTGAGACACCTGGATAGCATAGTTTTTCATGTAATTCCACCAGAACTGAGATTTGGCAACTTAATGATGCACAATAAATGCGACTGAAAGTGTCTGTAGCTACATTGTTTCTTTCTGGCTGATATTCAATGTCGAAGGATAATTCGCCAAGTTCCATTCTCCATTCATTGATTTTTGCATTCTTCACTTTAGTGTGCTTCCTGTTATCATACATGAATGCTACAGACCTTGCATCTGTGTATAGTTTGAAGTGATGTGGAGACAGGAAATGCTTCCATTTCCGTACGGCCTCTATTATGGCTAGAGTTTCCTTCTCAACGATTTTATATCCCTTTTCACTTGCATGGAGTGATCTTGACATGAATGCTATGGGCCTTTCATTTTGGCTAAGTACGGCAGATACAGCATAGTCCGAAGCATCACAATCTAACTGAAGGGGTAGGTTCTCATCAATAGCCCATAAGGTCGCTGTACACAGTTCCGATTTCAATGTATTAAATGCCTTAAGTGCCTTCTCTTCCAATGGGAACCGATCCGCTTTCACTAAGGGTTGTATTTTTTCTGAGAATTCAGGGATCCACTTAGCGTAGTAAGCAAACATTCCCCTGATTCTCTTCAGACTGTTCATGTTTTTAGGTGGTGGTAGTTCCTGCAATAGCTTCATTCGTTCAGGACAAGGCTTTATCTTCCCATTTCCTGCACAATACCCTAAGGTATTTAATGTAGTTACTTTATTTATGGTTTTGGAAGTATTCAAAGTCAAGTGTCTTTTTCTCACTATCCTCATAAAATTTTCCACATTGTTATCATGTTCCTCTTCTGTTTCACCTCCAATTATCACATTATCAAGATAGGGAAATGTATCAGTTTTTTTTTTTTTCTTCTTACAATTTCATTCATAGCACGTTGGAAAGCAGGGACACCATTAGTTACCCCCAAATGGGAGATGGGTAAACTGAAAAAGTTGGCCATTTGCTTCAAAAGCAGTATATTTCCTGTCAGATTGTTTGAGCTTGATTTGATGGTAGGCACTTTTTAGATCGAAAGTTGAAAAGTATTTATACCTGGCAAGATTTGCAACCAGATCGGAAATTCTTGGTAATGGAAAAGCGTCTAGTTCTGTGTAGATATTTATGGTTTGGGAATAGTCCACACATAATTGTTTTTTGTGTATTTTAGCTTCATCTTTAACTACTACTAATTGTGCACGCCACAGTGAAATACTGGGTTCAATAATCCCATCTTCCAGAAGTTTGCTAATTTCCACAGCAATAAAATCAGAGTCCTCTTTACTAAAACATCTTGATTTAGTAGCAATCGGTTTGCATTTAGCTGAAATTCCTGAGAACAAAGTTGGTTCAGCTATATCAGCAGCTTCCAGGGCAAGACAGGCACCCGTGCCTTTCACAACGAGTTCCGGTAAATAACCACCATATTCAAACGTGACCATAAGATGTCGGGATTGAAATTCCCGTCCAAGAACAACATCACAACAGAGGTCCTTCATGATAGTCAAAGGAACGGAAGTATATAATTATTCGTTAAGACCCAGTTTAAAATTGACTACTGCAAATCCATTAGACCGGCTATTAATACTTTTCTGGGCCATACTTACTTTTTTGACAAGGGAAAAAATCCTCAGAGACAATAAATCCACCACTTTTTTGCTGATAAAATTTTCAGAAGCACAAGAATCTATCAGAGTATTGAAGGTTCTATTTTCAACCGTGACGAAAGTAGCAGCATGGGAAAGTCCCACTGGTACGTTAGTAGTGTTTACAGAAATACAAGAAACTGAATGAATCATAGCATTAGTTGTCACATTTGATGACCTACACATTTATGGTAATGTCCCTGCTTATCACAGCGATGGCAAATTACATCACGCACCGGGCAAATGGATCATTTATGGTAAGGTATAATACCACAGAAAAAACAAGCTTTCTTACTGGTGTTATTATTTGAAGCTGTAGTGGAAGTTTTCTTACAAGAATTGTTAAATCTTTGGTTGAATGTGGCAGTGACAGCGGTTTGATTATTTTTTTCTTTGCTACTACTGCCTGTCGAGTCGCCACGTGGTCTCCTGTTGTTAATGACGGGAATGGCTGAATTGGAGGGAGAAACGCAAGCAGCATCTCTCACAGCTTCATCACCGACTTGTTTAGCCATTCTGTCCTTGAAGTTGCAGTCTCACCTTAATTTTTTGAGACTTTGGAAAAAATCATCAATCGATTCATCTTGTCTTTGCTTCCGTGTGACCAGTAGATAGCAGGCAAAGACTTCATTCGGTTTTTTAATGCATATTGAGTCCAGTCGATTTAGTGCCGATTCAATATCTTCGCAGGATTCAATGAATTTAAAAGCTGTAGGACTTACACGGCTTATCAATGCCTGTAGTTTGTTGGGGATTCTGTCTTGGTAGTCGTCTAAATAGTTGGTGAATATAGTATGCCAGTGCTGCCATTCTCTGGCGTCATGTGTTGAATTTGGGTCGATATCCAATACTCTTGGTTTATAGCCAAAACTTGATACAGACTCCGACATGGCGCTTTATAAGATATTTTTGCCGAATAAATTGTCAAGAATGAAGACTGAGCCTCAGAAGATAATTTAATCCAATCTTTATTCGGTAAAATACAAGCAGGGTTCACAGCACGTGCTCCTGGTATTCTCGAATATGGCTGATTGTCATAATCCAGAGAACGGGCCGTAAACGAATATGGTGTCGTAAAGGAGTCTCACAGTCCATCTCTTATTTACGACAGTAGTAAAACCATTTGCATTTATATCTAAATAGTAACATTTTAGTGCTGCATAAATAACCCTCTCTCAAGTTTACACACACACACACACATATATAAACCAACAAATATAAAAAAAGAAAATTTTATA
This sequence comes from Acanthosepion esculentum, assembly GCA_964036315.1. NCBI lineage: Eukaryota > Metazoa > Mollusca > Cephalopoda > Sepiida > Sepiidae > Acanthosepion > Acanthosepion esculentum. Next base: position 114,408,465 of record OZ038484.1, read on the forward strand.
CCTTAAATACAAGATACATAAATAATGTATAAAACGAGAGAATGCTCAGTAATTTAGATGAAACACTATATAACTATCATACCCTATCAACTAGGATGGATCTTCCTACTTGGCTTTACGCCAATTTGGTCTTATGCTTGAATAAATTTAACTGAATCATTTTAATATCCGCCCCACTGGACTAGTTTAGAGGAAAAGCTGATGACACTTTTCATGTTGCTATTCTTCCTCTGCTGTTTGCTGCTTACAAAACAGTCATTTAAAGTATGAAGGTCAGTGTAATGAAACACTGACTGGACATGATATGCAAAGATCATGCAAAGTTTTTGGGGGAATATCAAAACAAATTTTAAAATATATAAATTTAATTTCATATAAATTTAACATTGTCAATAAAAGAAAGCATTTATTCTCCTTAGACTGCTTTAGATGAGCGAGAATGTTTAATTGGTGAAATATATATGATGTTCAAATGGCCACTCTATTGGAGGGGGGGTGTAATGGTAATATTAGCCATTTCTTTTGGTGGAAACATTCAGAATTCATTGATCGTGCAGCCAGTGCTACTTTCAGTTGAAATTTATAGAATCCTTCTATTAAAACAATTGGCCGAGGATGGTATAAGGCTACATTAAAACATCACCTGGTATTCTTAACTGGTTATGCATGTAAAAATTGATGAAACTTAATGCTTAACTTACCTGACCAGATGAAAAAATGCTTTAAGCATGAGAGATTGGTCATTGGTATCTTAAAAAGAATAAGAATTTCACAGGAATATTCTGTTTACTAGTAAATTACATATATCTATTTTCTATGATAATCCTAAAGTAATATGATTACTAATGTAAATAATATATACAGTAAAAGGATATGCCATATTTTTCTGTTGAAGAGGAAATTTTTTTTGCCAATAATGGTTTGTTATTTTCTCTGTATTTTGTTAGAAAAAAGATATCTCCTGCCATAACATCTGTGAATTCTGGTTATACCCGAAGAAGTTCCATTGTAAAGAGAAGAACTCGTCGGCAAAGAACCAATCTCTTGGAAACACCTCCAGTTTCTTGTTACAGGTTTGTTAGATTTATGTTTTCATGTTAATTAATTATCTGTTAGTATGTTTGCTTCATGAGACATATAAAAAAATCAAAGTTATCTCCCTTGTATATAAGCTTTTTTTTTTTTTGATTTGATTTGATTTTGTCATGAAAATCCAAATGTTGTTTTTTTCAGTAATGCAATTCGATTTTAATAACAACGATTGGAAATGGAAATAAATAAAAATTAACAAATTTCTTAATTTATTATTGATGATCCTTGTTGGAATTGTTGTAAGACCAAGATAAAACACAGGAAAACAGCAAAAGTTGACACAGTTAAGTGTCATATGTGATACACACTTGGGAAATCATGTCTCTTTTGATTTGTGACTGACTAGGCAGAAATTTTTCCTGCAGTATGTGGCCGTTTCTTTCTGTGGTAGACTTGTTGCCAACCAAGGCTATTGGATCAAGTCTACTCTGCTATTCAACCCAAAGCTGGGGGTAGAGAAGATGGATTCATACCTTTCCTAAGGGTATTTGCACATAAGTGAATGTGATGAACCTGACTGGAATTTGAACTCCACTCTTTGATTTCTCATTCTGAGCCAATATCCATTACATTATGACACACATCACACCACGACATGAAAATAAAACAATCAACAGTAATAATGAATAATAATGAAGTAATCAACCACATAATCAGAAAATGCAGCAAACTAGCCCAGAAAGAATGCAAGATGAGGTATGACTCAGTGCAGAAGGTAACCCACTTTGAACTGTGCAAGTGACTACATTTTGACAATACAGACAGAAACCAGCATATGTTCTGGTGAATTAAATACATAAAATCCTTCAGGATTTTGAAATTGAAACAAGTCTTCCAATAAGGTCAGAAGAGTGGATCTGATAGTCATAAACAAAGTAAAATGTGCCAGATGCCAGATTTCACTGTTTACTTGCAGACAGAGGAAATTTGAAAGTGAAAGTAGATTGTAAAGTATTTTGATCTTACCAGGGAGATGAGGAAATAGTGGGACATGAAGGTGGCAATTGTGCCAGCCATTACTGGAGAAATGGGAACAGACTTTCACATATTTAGATTTTATTACAATTTTAATCATCACTTTTAAAAAACCATAAACATTACCAAAGAGTAAAGGTAATTAAAAAATCAATGTCATAGGAAAAACTGTCTTTTTGACGCACTGTCTTATTGTGGACACAAAGGTCCATGTTTGTCACATTTTCTTTATTCTTGAGAACTGACAACAAAGATATTAATCACTATTTATTTATTAGATTGCTTATTTACAAGATTATAAATAAAAATATGCAAACAAACTATTAAGAAATATTTATTATTTACCATTTCATAAAGAAATAAATATGCAGATAATTTGTTTTATTCATAAGTTTATAAAAAAGTCTGTGAACAAAAACATTTAAACAAGCACATAATGATGGATAACTGTAATTATAAATTCTGTAAAATGTATTATCTGAGCATATATTTTATTTGCTCTTGCCACATAAATTCACAAAAATAGGTTGAGAGTATCTCCTCCTTACATATTTACTTATATCTATCTTACATATTTATAAGTCTACCATTCATCCATGCCTTGAATATTGCTGCCATATATATTCTGATGCTCATGCCACATATTTAGAAATTCTTGATAAAATCCAAGGAATTTGCAATGTTATTGGTCCTGACCTGGCATGCCAGCTTCAGTCACTTTCCCATCACCATAATGTAGCTTCCTTGTGCCTTTTCTATAAATACTTTCATGGTAATTGTTCTGAGGAACTTTTCTCTATGGCACCTAAACTCTATGAATTTAATCAGTACTAAATTGGCAGTAAGATCTTATCATTTTACAATTGAAATGGCTGCTAGATGTAACTGTAAGTTCTATGCTAACATTTTCTTTTCTCGCACTTCTTGCTTGTGGAACTCTCTTTCAGCTTCTTGCTTTCCAGTCAATTTAGATCTTCAAAAATTTAAATGCAATGTCAATTATCTTCTTTTATTTTCTTAATTCCTGTTATTTTAAATTTATCACTCCTTAATAATGTTTTGCTTTTTCTTATATTCTTTCACACTCAGTAACCTCCTGCATCTTAGTGACTTTATTGCCTTCCTTGGACGAAAGGGTTAAAAAAATATTTTGATAATTTTGTAAATTTTAAAAATTTTTCAATAAAAAGATTTCTTTTCAAATTTATTTCTTTATGAAATCGTAAATAAATAATCTTTATAAAAGGTAAATCATAAATATTGCATTGTATTTGGTTTACTGTTTTCATAATCTTGTCATACAGTAATAGCAGTATTTACATAATTCGGACTATTGTCCTCATCTTTGTCGCCATATTTATTACAACATTTCGGCCTTTGTATGCCCTGGCCTTCTTCCGGTGGTTGGAATGTCAAACTGAATCCTTTATTTCACTCACTGGGGTTGTTCCACATGCCATGTTTAATGGTTATCAGTTATCTCCTGTTAATTTCACTCTGAAAGTTCTCCACTGCCTTAACCAGGTTTTGAACTCACACTCTTTGGGTCCTGTCACTGGATCTAACTAACGCCTTTATCCACTGTACCATGTGTACTTGACAGGACCCAAAGAGTGTGAGTTCAATACCCGGTCAAGGCAGTGGAGAACTTTCAGAGAGAAATTAACAGGAGATAACTGATAACTGACATCCATTAAACATGGCACATGGAACCAGTGAGTGAAATAAAGGGTTCAGTTCGACATTCCAACCACGTGAAAAAGGCCGGAGCATACAACGTCTGAAACATTGTAATAAATATGGTGACAAAGATGAGGACAATAGTCCGAATAATGTAAACAATGTACATAATACCTCATCTCAGAAATATAGACAGATAGTAATAGCAGTATTAAGAGAATAATCATCCTTTTGACACACCGTTTTTTGCAGGCGTGAAGGTTAAACATTGCCAAAAAGTGTTATAACAATTGGTAGTCTATGGTATCTAGATAAATATTAACCAAGTTTCACATATTTACGTGCTATCAAATATGATGAGTGAGAGCAAATCTCAAAATGATTTCTCCAATGGTGCTTTGGATCTTTTTGTAAGGGTATACATGCATCTATCTATACATAAATTAACAATGAAAACCTCTCTTTGCAGAAAATCCTCCCCATCAGATTCAGCTCCTGAAGAAAAACTGGGTAAGTTTTCATTTGTCAAATGTTCCCTATGTGTATCTTGAATTTACATCTATGAGACTGATTGCAAGAGAAAATGACTTTTGGAGTTTGAATTTTGAGTTTTCATATTCATGTATAACCTTATTTTTTCTTTTTCTTCATTTTTTTTTTTTAATAATAATAAGCCACATTTAATTCAGTGGAACATCAAATTTTGTAGTCAATAGTTCATTATCATTTGGGCCAAATGAATAATTGCTATTACTTCCTAACAAGGGTTTTTTTGTTTTTTTTTTTCTTCTTGATATGAGATAACAATATATATTTTTTATTTACTTCTTTTTAAAAATCTTCATTTATTATTAATGTAATGGAATAACCTGTCACCCCCCCCCATGAGTGACTACATTATAGGTAGTAACTACCTATAAATATCTAAGTCAATGGACTACAGAGACTAGCTGTGACCTGTTCCAGCTGGACAGTCGAACTCTCTGCCTCTGAGCAGAGAGGAACCCGGACGAGGCTCCACCGAAGGGCAGAGTCTCGTCTGGGGAGGTAGACTGACCCTGAACCTGTTTATATGCGTTTGAAAGGGAATATTTTTGGCCAAGCCTATGGGCTCAGAGAACTCACGTTAAACCCAGCCTTGTGTCACTTGCAACTCTCGGGGGGGGGGGGCTAAATATACTAGCTGCAACCTGTTCCAGCTAGACAGTCGAACTCTCTGCTTCTGGGCAGAGAGGAACCTGGATGAGGCTTCGCTGAAGGGCAGAGTCTCGTTCGGGGAGGTAGACTGACCCTGAACCTGTTTATACGCGTTTGAATAGTGAATATTTTGGCCGAGCCTACACTAAACCCGGCCTTGTGCCACATGCAACCCTCGTAGGTGGGTAGCTAAATATACTAGCTGGGATCTCTTGAGTACGACTCAGACTTATGTGAGAACTACTAACCTTCCAATAGTAGCACTCACTACTGGATTGACTTGCGACAACCTTGTGCATAACTGTTACCTTTATTCTTATTGTACTGTTTTTTTACAATAAACCTTCACTTATTTTATCCACCTTGTTTTTCAAGTATATATTCCTATTAGCACGGAATATAACAATTATCAGTTCATGAATTTGATTACAGTTTGCGTTATGTAAATAACTAAGTTGAAGATGACACTCATTTGAGGCTTTTTAAACTTACAATCAAAATGGCTGCAGTTCATCACTATTGTAGCCTTGTGACAGATTAAGCTAAGCTTAGTAAATACTTACAGTCAATGTAGCTGAGACTGTGAAAGTTCTTGTGGCAAAGGTGGAAATGAGTAACCTTGTTGTTGTTACTGTTGTGCAGGTTAATTCCTTCTCCACCTATGACAAATGAAAATCCAAGTGTCAAACAGAAGAGGATATTGAACATAGGTAAATAAATGTGTTACATATATACAAAAACTGGTAACTTCTATCTGTTGCTGCTGCTAAGGCAACAGGGAGAGAGAGAGTAGTGAGATTTGAAGCAAAATTGACACTTTGTGGTGACCGTCATTTTTCACTCAGTATGTCAGTATTGACATCAGATGCTGTTTATATATTGTTTGGTTTTTTGAGCAGGAGTGGATCAGAATAGCGATAATATCTTATTAATTTTGTTTTGGTTAAAGCTGATTTATGCATGATTCCGATGAGCAGATAACATTTACGCAGTCTTAGTTGGATTGTCAGGTAGTCAACATCTGGTTTGTATAGAAAATGTAAGAGGTACGACAAGGCTTCCCCTTCTAGAAAATTGATCAGGTAAAAGCTGTATCAATTAATTAGTAATAAATATATGTTTTGATGTCTTTGGGAAATGTGACTTTTCTTCCTGATCTGGTGTATTGTCAGATTGTGATGTATCATTAGATTGTGGTATTTCTTGTACATCAAGAGAATGTGCATGTGGTTGATTTTCTTTTTCTTGTTTTAGTCTGTCAACAGCAACAGTGTCTGAGTTATTCTCTTTTTGTATTGTGAAATATTTGTCTGATCTGTGTAAGACTTTGTATGGACTCTGATATACTGAAAGTGTTTTTATTGGGTGTGTATATGTGTTTTGTTGAATTTCAAGTACGTATGAATAGGTATAAATAATCTGAGATTAAGCGCAGATACACATCCATGCATTTGAGCATACATATATACGCAATTGTCATTCTATTTTGGTGTCGAGACTAGCATTTATTATATGTAGCAATGTTCTTTCAACAAGGTGCAGGTGGTCTTGACGTTTTTCAGATTGGCCGTCCGCGCCATCAGATACGCTCACATTTCCTCATACATACATAGACATATACCCACACTCTTTGGTCTGGGTCCACTATCTGCACCTAACTTCAGATTATTTATATGGGTGTTTTTGTATAAACTAAAATGCATACACCTGTATGCATGTGTCTATGCATGTGAAAGTGTCATCCCAAACAAACACGGAAGAAAAATTTCCCCTCCTCCACCATATACACGTAATCAAACACAAATAAGCATAAATAGATCCACTTTTTAAAAAAATAAACAAGTTTGTCTAATGATCACAAAAACATGAAAACCAGAGTTACAAACTAATATCCATACAACTGAAAATATATATATATATATATATATATATATAAGTAAAAGAAGTTGAAAATGTGCTTGGAGTCTTTAAGAATATTTATTTACAGTAACTTTACCAGTTTCACAGTTCTATGATTTTCAAAATTTAATTTGAGATGTAGAGATATGTGGCTATGGTATAATATGTCTTGCATATATAAAAGTGGACACTGAAATCAACACCAAGTAGCCACACAATCTGTTTCATACTTGAATGCAATCTTCAGGCCACTGTTACCACTTTGTGCTGACCTCTGTGTCCGCTCTTATATTTACACATGCTCTGTTTCTGATATTGAGCACTTTTATCCATAATTACTTTAAAACTATATTTTATCACACACACACACACACACAATATAATGGTTGCCACATCATTGTCAAGTATGACCATCATAAGATATTATTATCAGACCTAGTTGGGCTTTGAACAGATGTGGCTCTTTAAACCAGACAAACTTCAAAAACCTATAACACAAAGTTATCAAATTTAATTTCATGACTGTTTCCATGTCTTTTCATCCCACCAGCTGACTTAAAAACTTTTACACAAAAATGACATGATTTATGAGTACTTAATGCTATTTTGTAGATGGTTGGTTCTCTGGTACTGTAATGGGATTGGTTTATCTAATAGGTAATTAACATAAGGAAAGCAATAACTAGAGTTCACGGCAACTTTGTGTCAGGGTATGTAGAATATCTACGGCTACTAAGTTGGATCATCATAACAAAATGGCGTTACTGATAGGATACAACACAGCTTTAATATGTGAGAATAGTAAAAATATTGTTGCCTATGCAGACCATTTAAGAGTTAGGCAAAATTATGAGGTAGTACAAAGCGAAGCTAGTTTGAATGACGATGTAGATGAACAAGAAAGTAGGGCAGTGGAATCAATGGATGACCAATGTTCTTCGGAAGACTTGGAATATGAAACATGGGACACTGAGAATAAAAGAACTAGGTCATAATGAGAAATACATGTGAAACCAGTTACAGGGGGAGGGAATATAGGAGAATCTGTAGATCCATGCAGAGTGTGAAACCCAAAAGATTCAGGAAGATGTAATGGGATTGGATTAGCTAATAGGTAATTAGCATAAACAGAGCTTTACCTATGGCTCATAAGCAACTTTGAGTCAGGGTACGTAGAATATCTATGGCTACAAAGTTGGATCATGATAACAGGTACATTGACTTTGCATATGACTTAATTTTCCTACTTTCCTACTGAAGCAAAGACTGCCACAAACATCACAAGTGAGATCTTGTATGTGACCTGTGATCTTGTGTGGGATAAGGTTTGGAAGTTTCAAATCAAGACCATTTCGGGCATTTTCAGCTTTTCTTTTGCTATCCAAAAATCTCTCAAAAACAAACTTTAGATGATGGACCTTCTTCTGTGAGATGTTACAATAATTTACATCTTTTATTGCGCATACCTATACTGACAGATGAAATTGCATTACCCCAAATATGTGTTTCAATTTACATAATAAAATTTACAGAGGTAATATAACTAGATTAGAGTAAATGATCACATAAAGAGATCAATATGTGCAGAGGCTAAAAAATAAAGGATTTATAAACAATACTCAGACCCCATATACTGTATATCCTCCTTGGGCATTAAAACAGGCCTGTATTTTCCCTTACATATGATCATGCATTATCTATGCTTCTTGTACCTGTTGGCACAATACAGGAAGTGTTGCAGGTGGGCTGAGTGAGGCAAGAATTGCCCTTTCATGTCCTATACATGTTTAATGGGGAAAATGTCTGGTAATTGTGCCAGCCAGGGAAGTTGTCAAAACATCTTACAGAGCATGTTGAGTTGCTGTATTCTGTATTCTTGAATCTTGTTCTCTTATTGTCCATTCTCCTCATAAAGTCTTCTCATTCTCTTTCACTTCCTTGTGTCTTAGTGGCATTATCACATTGCCTGGGGTGAAACTATAAAAAACAAGTTCATATATGGTATCATTTAACAAAATTCTCAGAATAGATTTTCAAGTGGGTAACCTAATCTTGAATGTCATTCAGGATTTCAAATTGGTCATAACAATGTTCCATTAGTCTTTAGCTTATCTGCTACAACTATTGACATATCTTCTTAAGGAGATTAAAGTTTACATCCTTCTAAAGATAAATAAAATGCCAAATAAAATTTTTACATTTCTACCTTGAAAAATAAAACCAAAAAAAAAAATAAAGAAATGTTCAGGAAAAAGGATTTTTTTAACTTGTGTTGTTATGTAAAAATCAACTTGAAATAGGCCAGAAATGAAAAGAAGGTTGAGAGAGTAAAATGATTTGATGGATATCATGCTTGTCCACATACAGGGCTGAAATAATAACTTGTTAAACCGGGTAGGTGTGTCTGCCATAGGCCAATGGTTAGCATAATGATCTCTTATGCCATTCAATAAGAAAGTGTATTCAATCTTCTTTAGGTACCCCAGAATTGTGGCCCAAGTGCTAAACTGAGAAATACTTAGAAAACAACTCTGGCATCTATCATAGCTCAATGCCTACTAAGCTCATTTCACTGACCAGTTCACTAATATAGTGAGTTTGATTCTCACTGGGTTTACTGTGGTCTTGTACTAAACTAAGGCAGGCATGAAAATAACTAATAGTGTCTGCCATAGTACAGTAGTTAGCAATCTAATTTCACAAACCAATTTGATAATGTTGTGAGTTTAGATTTCCCCAGGTACTCATTATGGTGACCTTGTGCCAGTCTATGCTGCTCTTAGTAAATTACTGCTGAATAGATTAACCACAAATGTCTAATTACTCTGGACAATGGCAAGTAATATCGCTAGCCCATCCTGGATCTGATTGCCCCCCCCCCCAGTTTGTGCACTAATCATGTTAACAAGAAGGCTTTTATAGAGTGCAATTGCAAGGCCCATTTAATACATTTTGCTATTTTTAACTCCTAACTGAGAGAAGGTGTATATTCCACTCCTATATTACAAGTAAATGTATTTGATAATTCCTGTCTTCATTTTTTAATGTGAAGTAATGTAACAATTGCATTTAAGTTTCATTCGAATTAATTTTCTTGTCAGTGTTGATTTATTTTATTGTTTCTTACACCATTTTCACGATTATAACTTTGCTCAGATATTTGTTATATATATATATATATATATATATATATATATATATATATATATATATACTCATCCTTATAGTCACTTCTGCTCAGTGATTTAATCTAATCTAAAGTACAATTATTTTATAAGGCTTATTTAAAAGTAGTTCACTGATAATAAAAAAACAGTATTTTTTATCATTTTTCAAGGAGATTCATTGCTTTGTTGCTAAAATACTTGTATAGAAATCATGATAAGAGTATTTGGCTATTATAATTACATATTTGTCAGCTGTGAGGACTTGCTCATACATTAACAAATCTCTAGCAAAAATCTATATCTATCTATCTATCTATATATATATATATATATACATACATATATATACACACACACACACTTTGTTATTAGAAGATCTGGTTCTTACCTGAAAGTTAGTTAAATCCTTTCATAATAAAAACTAAATGTTATAGAATAATATGCAAGCTGTCCCAAAAATATATATACATACATATTTTGTGTGTTAATATCAGCTCTGGTTTTTAACACGTTGACTGCCAGAGATCAATTACGAAATCTGACTTCAAATACCAACCTTATAATAGACAAGTCAAGCAATAAAAATTTTTTATCAGTTGATTTATAGCTTCAAATCACTGTGAATAAACTTGTTGTTGGTTCCCACAGATGAAAATGTATCAGAAAATGCCAAGCACAAGATAACTTGCAGTTGACATGATATAACTCATAGTCATTGTTGAAATTAAAACTACCAACACAAGTTAACTTGTGGTTAGCAGGGCATGTGTTAACTAAAAGTTAATTAAACTCTTTCATAATAAAAAATAAATGTTATAGAATAGAATACAGGCTGTCCCCAAAATATATATACACATTTTGTTTGTTTGTAGCTTAAAGTTAATTGTTCTTCTCACAAATATCTACAATTCTCAATAAGATTGTCTAATATACACAGATTTATTCTTGGTTGTTATTACTTTTATGTTGTACTTTCCGGATTTCCTTGGGTATCTGTCATTTATGGTAAACTTCCAGGAATTTTTAACCAAACACTTTATTCAATCTATAGGGGTAGATTATTCTTGTTCTACTGTCTAAGCAAGAGGATATCTTATTAATTCATTCTCATTGTATTGTTTGTCTTTTCCATTGAATTAGACAAATTTTCCACCACAAATGAAATGCAGTATATAAAGTCAATTGGATTAGATTACATTTTGACATTTCTTAACTAAAATATTAGATGATATTAGATGGCCTTTTCCCACTTTTGTTTAGTAGTATTTATTTGAACTAATAGCTTTTTTTGTTGATGTCTTCTTCATACTATAAAGCTACTAAATCTACCGTTGTAAAAGCTGTCATTCTTTTACAGATCGTCTACACACACCCTTGTTCCTTCATAAACGTTATTCTCCATGTAACCATCACCGAGTGAACCCTGCGATTCCACCCCCATGGAATGCAGCTGGAGATGAGGCTGCTAAAATTGCTGCTGAACATCAAGTAAGTGTTGGATTAACTATAAAAGCCAAAGACACTTGCAGTCTGAACCCCACTTGTTCCCTCAGAAAAGCCACCATTCTAATATCACATGCTTAAAAATATTCTTAAAAAAACTTTTCAGGATAATTTTTTATCAACATCATATGAACAGATTCTTTTTTAATTGTATGATTTCAGAGTTCAAAGCAAAACTCCAGCTAAAAACAAAAGCAAAAAAAAAGTTATTTTTGAAATTTCATATTTTCTCTGTTTTCTTCATCTTGAAAATAATATTTGCCATTTGACAAAGATATAAAAACGAAATTGGTGCTATAAGTTTCTTGGAGATTTAAAAAAAAAATTATTTATGAATGAAATGATTGAAACCAATAACATAGGACATTTCTTGGTCTCATCAGACTTAGTTCTGTTCTTTTGAAGCCAGAACACTGCAATCACTTGCCTGTGTCTCCTCCTATGTGTTAACACCATTCTTAGTTTGTGAACTTTTTACCTTGTTATTGTTGCTTTACCTACTTTTGTTTTGCAGATATTTCATGCTTAATATTATTTCTGCCCTGCTCTTCTCTTTTCTTTCTCTTGTTATTTTTTTTATTGCAAACTTTGTCAATTTTGTTTGTTGGTCATTTCTGCCAATTACATTTAACCATGGCCAATTACTCTATAATACTTTTCCTTGCATTATAAACATTTGAAAAATGGATAAGCTGGTAGCAAATTTGATAAAATCCACTTCTCAAATTATATTCATTAACAACTGATGTAGTAAATCTTTTTACAATGAGAAACTCTTTAAACAAGGAAAAAGCTTTTCTCACTGAAACCAAGTAGTGTTTTTTCCTCCCTTTCCATTTTATCAAAATGGAATAGTCCATTATTTATGATATATTGGCAGGGCATAAGAATCGTGTGAACTAATGAAAGGAGGAGCAAGGACAGTTATAATAGGATTTTTCAGAAGAATCAGTGGCCAATGTTTGTGTACTGTTAAAATTCTGAATTTTGAATGTTAATTTTCAAGTCACTCAAGCCCACCACAACTTGGAAGAGATAATCTTCCTACTCCATATTTTTTCCATTTATCAAACTAATTCATTACTTTTTCATCAATTCAGATTCTGAGATGGTCTAAGCTATCACACATTTTAAGAAAAGAGGAAGTTTATTTCATTAAAAATATCTTCAGATACTTCATTGACCTATGATCTTGTATTTGTTCCCCTGCTACTCTTCCTCTTCAAAAAAAGAAAAGGAGAGATTATCAAATTTTATGGCATAAAAATATTATTTTCATGTAATACAAACAAAAGAATGCATTTGGACATTTGAACCGATTTCTAAAAAGAAATGAAAGAGGAAAATTTATCTTTTGTGTGTTTCTAGATTTGGACAAGTTAAAGATCTTTTGTATTTGAATTTCATTTGTGCTTCTAAAAATCTAAGCTGCTTAAATTTCATTTACTCAATGCTGCAATTGTAAACTTTGATGGAGTTGAATTGAAAAGCAAGGAAGAGAATATTAATCTGTTTGTTAATGATTGTTTTCTATTTAAAGTAACAACATATGCACATAGTCATGAAAACATACATACATACATACATACATATATATACACACATATATATATATATATATATATATATATATATATATATATATATATATATGGTGGACTCTTCTGTCATATTTGATATATGAGGGTCAAGCAGGTCAGTTCCTGGGAACCGACAGCCCAGACAACAGCACATATGATTTGATTATAGTGGTGAAGGCTTTGTGCAGAACCAACCACACTTTTTGAAGTGCTGAATACAGAGACCTGGTACACTACATGCCACAAGGCCACCAAATGACCCTCCACAGGTTTTGAATTCAGAGTTGTCCTTCTCCTAGACCAGTTGCCATCCAATGCTATAGAACCTAGTCTGTCCTGCTATTTACTCACAGCTGGAGGGAGAAGAAGAGGATTAATACTTTCCAAGGGTATTAGTACATAAGTGAATGTAATGAATTTGACTGGAATTCGAACTCGGCTCTCTGATTCCTCAATCCAAGCTGCTATCCACTACTCCACTGTGCTCCCACTCTCTCTCTCTCTCTCTCTCTCTCTATATATATATATATATATATATATATAAATTAAATTTTTGCAAATTAAAGTTGGCTGGAAAGCAAGGAGCTAGAAGGGAGTTCCACAAGTGAGAAGAAACTGTTAGCATAGAATTTATGGCTACATCTAGCCAGCTTCTGTAAATTGATGAGATCTCAATGCCAATCTAGTGCTGTGCTTAAATTAAAAAAAAAACTAGGTACCATAGCGAAGAGCTCGTTTGAACAATTACCATGAAAGTATTTATAGAAAAGACATAGAGACGAACCCTTACAGCAGTAGAAAAATACCTGGAGCTGACCTGCCAGATCAGGACCAATAATATTGCAGATTTTTCTTTGGATCTTATCAAGGAGCTCAAGATAAATAGCAGGGACACTGGACCATGTGTGGCAGCAATATTCTAAGCATGGACTTATTTATTTAGTTCTTTTATATTCTGTGGATAGTATTAAGTTATGGCATATTAGAAGTGACTCAGTGTTTTGGAATTCTAGTCTCCAATTATGACTATTGTGATTATTTTAGTATGGCTTACAAATGGGTTAATCTTTCTACTGGACAAGGGATTTTAGAAAATAATTTTAAAAATTACTCTTATGCTTACAATACTTTCATGAAATATCTCTTATTTGTATTGATACACTTTCTTTTATATCTTATTTTCTAAAGGCATGGAGTTCTCCCTATGTGTCTCCACGGTTGAACAGGTCAAAGATACTGAATTCATCTGATCCAAGAGAAGAAATGTGTCTCCCTACCATCAGGTACCCAAGTGACCACAACCTGGTGGACTTTGGTTATCAGCCATCCTTTTCATTCAATCGGACAAGACTTTCCTCCCAGCTTTCTCCCTATGCCTCTTCCAGACAAGTGTTCAACAACAGACATTCAGAATATCATTCTGTGGACAATTCAGATGGTATGCCTACCAGTTTGTTTCAGCCAACTGCATCTTATTATCCCTCAAACATTGAAAATAATATTGAACTGAATACATTTGAGCCTCCCTCATTTGCCAAACACCTTTCACGTTCACCAGGATCATCAAAAACAAGCCCCATAGATGATGAAATCGATGCCATTCATAAGAACGTAGAGCAGGGGTCTTCTCCGCAACCACTCATCCAGTCAATACGAGAAGAGCTAATGAGATTATCCAATGAGAAAGGAGAAAGAAATTCTCTCCGATCTAGGATTGTTCTTGATTGAATTTCTTAAAATACTGAATCCTTTTATCTAATCAACAACTGTTCTTTTCAGCTGGCATTTCAGAGTATTTTTTTCAACCAACCATCTTGATTTGTTTTTTATATGTTTGCATATTTTATCTCTTTAACAGTAAAGATTTTATGAACTAACTTTTGTTATCTAAGATTTCTAAAATTGAACACAACTTAGCAAGTATTGTAAACATATATGATTTTCATGAACGGTTATCTTTATCTTTGTTGTTTATGATTTCTTATTTCAGCATTGTGTTCTCCAGTCATCATCAGGTGACATTGGGATAGGAAATTATTGTAACCTACGGAAGGTTACTGAATAGAATAATTAAACAAAGGTTGGTAATGAACGATAATACTTAGGACATGAACAATACATATAAGATTTGCCAGTGGAGCGTAGAAGTAGTAGTCAACTGCTAGAAGTGAGTCAAGTGAATTCCACAATGAATCTCCAACTGCAGACTAACATACAGTATTTACTAATGCATTTATGTGACATACCCATTATTGTCTGTAGGTATGCTACAACAGAAAGAGGACTCTTAAAGATCATTGACTGGAGAACACACAAATAGAAGCAAAAACAACCAAAATAGTCTTAATAAGTTTACAAAATATAAGGACTTTTAACCTACCTAAACTCATTCATGTGGTTATGTACCTTTTAATTTTTCATATGTCATCTCACCTTCAACCCCCCCCCCGCAAATGCATACCTCATAAATTTTTCTACAGTTTATAACTTCATTGTTCATTATTAATTTCAATTTTTCTCTTTTTTTTGTCTTGATGTTTTTATAGGTTGTTTTACATTCTACGATTATTTAGTAAGAAACATGAAAATGATATAATAAAAGAAATAGTCTCTGACAAGATTTGAACTAACATGCAGAGGCTACTTTATTTCTGATTCATTTTGTTTGCTTAATTATTGTAGGATATAATCTGAATTGAGTATTGTGATAAAAAGCAACAGTATAGAGACAATATTAATACTGAAAATGGTTCCTGTATAAGAAATAAATGACTATCCTATATTTTTAATACTGAATTTTGGAAGACTTAATTTTTTTAATCATTCCACCCTAAGCAAGGCAATATAGCCACCAAAGATGCTTCTAACTCTGTAACCATCTACCTCGACTGGCTCCTGGGTCTTATACAAGGTGAAACACATTGTAAAATATATACCCCCACACACAATGCCTTTTATTGATATATATATATATATATATATATATATATATATATGGCTTAGTTTAGACAGGCACAGATCAGACTATAATATATACAAAGTCTGATCAGAAAGTATGTATCCTTGAATATCTTGAGAACTGGTTGCAAAGAAATGATGCAAATCAGAGAGGACCATACTGCACATGCATGAACATATGCTTTCCTATGAGTTATTCAATCAATAATGTGATACCCTTGAATGAGTTTATATATGAAGTGATCATTATACATTATATTTACAGCATTAAATTTTACCTGAAGCTTGGATATTCATCTGTAAAAAGTATTTGTATGGTTAAGAGCTTTTAGATGATTCAACATTTGAAGCCCAGATGAAAATTGGATACCAATATTTCAAATCTGACCAAGAATCTACTGAATGAAATAATAGCTAATGTGATAATAAATAGATAATAAATATAATAGTAAAGGAAAATGATATATAATTTTTTATATATCAGGAACAATAGAAAGTGCTTTACTTACTAAATCATCTGCAGTAAATTTATGTTGCGTGTCTAACAACATTTTACTTTTTTTCGTAGATCTTCTATCACAATGTGGGATATTTAATAACAAAGTAATGGAAGCATGAACAAAAAGAAAAAAAAATGAAATTGGCTAGACTATATACCAAAAACATATTTAAAATTTTTTTTTAATTTAAATTTAAAATTCTCAGTGTCCCCCTGGCCTTCATGCACATGTGTAGTTGCATCAACATAAACATCACTTTTGTCTTTGAGGAAGTCCTAAAGAACTTTGTTATAATTTTTCCTAAAATATAATAGTAAAATAAAGAAATATAATAAATAATAAATGTGTTATATTAAAAATAATAGTTAACAGATAAAGAAAATTTCTAACTTCAAGTTTTGCAGATAGGTTTGTCTTAATTTATTTTTATATAGACTGCTTGTCAGGATCAGATAAATCTATCTGCAAAACTTGACATCAAACAGATAAATCTTTTGAATTTTTCTTTATCTTTTAAGTATGTTTTAATATTGATCACTTTGTTTATAAAAATCTGCATTAAACAGCACTAATTTATAGGGCTGTGTGTTTTGCTAGGCATTAATGATCTGTGTTATTATTATTAAATATAATAGATAATAGATAATGTGATGCCATTGAATGAGTTTATGTATTGTGTGACCGTCTATTAGCATAGAACTTATGGTTACAACTAGCAATTTCAACAATGAAATGATGAAACCTAACTGCCAAGCTAGTACTGTGCTTAAATTTATGAAGTTACGGTGCCAATAATGAAAGCTCATCAAAACAATTACCATGAAAATATTTATAGAAAAAGCAAAGGGAAGCTATGTTACAGTGGTGGGAAAGTGACTGAAGCTGAGATACCAGGTCAGAACTGATAATGTTGCCAATTCTTCTTTCCATTTCATTGTCAAAAATCTCTAGATATAAAACAGAAACACTGGACCAGATGTAGCTGCAATATTCAATGCCCGGATTAATGATAGTCTTTTAAATATGCAAGATAGTCTGGCAAGAAAAATTATCTAGAACACCATTATGAACAGATTTATGCACTCCTATTAATAATATTTTTACAAAAAATATAACACATTTCAGGAAACTAACTAAAATATTCCTACATCTGAAAACTGACTGTTGATCAGCTTAAAACAAAATGTTTACTATCATTACAATGTTTTACATTGGAATGCAATAAATTTTAGCAAAAATATTTTTTATAGCTCCATGAAAATATTTATTCAACTCAGGATAGAATACCATTGTAATACAATGGCTTTTTTGTTTTTACTTGAAACCATTTAAAATAGTGATTACATTGACATCTCTTGAATAATAGAAAAAGTTAATGTTGTTTTTGGTTTGATTTGACCTTGCAAAAATACAGATGTGATTTCAACAAAAATATTCCATAAATGCATTAAATCAAGTGCAGTAT
The DNA here is from genome assembly GCA_964036315.1 of Acanthosepion esculentum. NCBI lineage: Eukaryota > Metazoa > Mollusca > Cephalopoda > Sepiida > Sepiidae > Acanthosepion > Acanthosepion esculentum. The sequence continues at coordinate 114,426,481 of OZ038484.1, forward strand.
GAAAAGAATATGGTAATGTTATAGTTTTTTTGTTTTGTTTTTAATATGACATGAATAAGTCAAAATATGATGGCTGTTTTAAATTTAATTATAAAAGTATTAATCAGAATTCCTTTTTATTAATTTTCTTTTTTTAAGTTATAAGCCATAAAGTATCCAAAAACCCAAGATAAACGTGTGGCTCATTTCTTGCTCATTTGGACACATGCAGAAAGCAAAGAGTGTTATAGAATTTATGTTTCTGAAAGCAATAAATGCTGCAAACATTCACAGAAGGTTAGTAAATGTTTAGGGAAAGGCTGGACTTGATACAAACATCGGAAAAGATGGGTCAGTAGAATTAATAGCAATCCTAGAGAGAAAGAAGAAACTAACTTTAGTAACAGGTTTCACTGTAGCAAACTAGCTGCTGCTGAGAATATGAATACGGTCAAACAGGCTGATACACTCATTCAGCTGACAGAAGCCTTCAGATGATTCATGGTAGCATCTGCATTTTACTGCAGTCTCTTGGCCTTCCTAAGATCTGTGCAAAGTGGGTTCCCAGAATACTGACAGACTCTATGAAGAAGCAGAAGATGGTATCTTCTGGAGCTGCACCAAAAACCTTCCATGAAAGTGGCATCAGATGATAGTGGTTCTCCAGTGATAATAGAGAGGCAACTCTCAAATAGTTAAGAAAACAGCCAAGAAGCTTTTATGTAGCATGTGTACATGTCTTCATTCACAGGTGGATACCACAATTGAGAAGGAAGGAGGCTATGATGAAGTCTCGATTTGAAATCCTGGGATTGACTTTTGTGCTCATTTTGGTATGGTTTGTGTGCTTCCATTATTAAATCTGTTGTAATTAACACATTGATTGCCAACCATGAGATAACTCATGATGAGCAGTTTTTATTATGATACTGACTACGAGTTATCTTGCACCAACATTGAATTTATTTGCAGTGATACTTTTAGCGAAAAAACAACATTAAGACTTCTGTTGAAGCTATAAATCAACACGTAAACATTCTTTTATCACCTAATTTGGCTATAATAAAATTGGCATTTGAAGTCAGATTTTGTAATTGACCTCTGACAGCGTGCTAAAGGACATATTACTTTTTGACCAACACTTTATATATATATATATATATATATATATGAATGATAGGATAGGATATGCTAACCTGGATCGTTACTAATTGCAATACATTTTATGTCGATTATTCACAGTTAGTAATTTGCCTTTTTATATCTTAAGTGTAGAGTTGTTTTTAGTTTTTTTCATCATGTGTTTCTTAGTCTGTTTGCAGCTATCTTTTAGTCTGCCTGCCTGCCAAACTGTCAGTTCGCAGCTACCTTTCTGCCCGTCTGCCAATCTCAGTCAGTTCGCAGCTACCTTTCTGCCCGTCTGCTAATCTCAGTCAGTTCACAGCTACCTTTCTGCCCGTCTGCCAATCTCAGTCAGTTCGCAGCTACCTTTCTGCCCGTCTGCCAATCTCAGTCAGTTCGCAGCTACCTTTCTGCCCGTCTGCTAATCTCAGTCAGTTCACAGCTACCTTTCTGCCCGTCTGCCAATCTCAGTCAGTTCGCAGCTACCTTTCTGCCCGTCTGCCTATCTCAGTCTGTTCACGTCTATCTTTCAGTTTGCCTGCTTGCTTGAATTTGTCCATGTCTGTCTTTCAGCATGCTTCCCTGTTTGACTATCTCAATCTGTCCCTGTTCCATGTTTTCCATTCTGTGTGTCTACCATCCTGCCTACATCAGTCTGTCTCTATCTTTATGTTAATTTGGTTTTTCACACATCACTGTCCTCACTTTTGAAACACATTACCCACTGCCTAATTGTGCTCATGCCAATTGTTTGGTCTCTGTTTAGCAAGTATCAATAAATGCCAATTGAAGCATTTTTTCCACATGGAGTAATTCAGTGATGTACCTCTGTTTCATATGCAAGTTTATGTCAGTTGATATTTTGCTAGTATTGTTGCTCAGTCGATATGTGTAGCAAAGCAAAAAGAAATTATGGTTTATTAGCAGGAAGGTTAAATCTCTACTGCTATATTGACAATATCTGTCTTGGACATCCTAAGCAAGCATAATAAAATAGGAGGGATAACTTTTGGAGATACTCTTTGTTGAGATGTTGAGTGTTTGCACGTGAGTATATGGTAATAATGGACAAACACAGTCGTAGGGAAAAATACTGGTATATTCAGAGAGGTATTTACATCAGAGAGATTAGTAGTAGAATGAACGTAGGTTAGTAGTAACAATAAGTAATAGTAATAAAGTCCAACGGTATCTTCCGGTCGAGAAACGGAAGTGTAACTGATCACTACAGAAGTCTCACTCTGCACTGCACTACACTGCTCTAGAACTACTGTTCTATTTATAATAATAGGATCAGTCTATTATGGTTGTGAAGGTGGGTGCGCCCCAACACTCTTATACATTTCCTGTGAAACATCCTGGATCATATGCAAACAAATTATAGCATTGTTTATAAAAAGATTGGGCTTATTTCATTTCTGCTGTTGATCAAAGTGATTTAAAAATAGTTTGACATATATATGTACAACATTTCATTGCTATTTGTGTCATTCTCAAAGATTTTGAATATGGAAAAAAGGTTTTAAAAAATTATTCTGAAAATTATCACAAAAAAATTGAAGGAAAATGCAAATTCCACTAATTATTCTCAAAGCCTATTTTAAAATGTATCATTTTGTGAAGTAGGAATGAATTTTAAATCTACAAAAAATTGGATTTTTAAAAGATTTTATTTATATTTACTGCTTTTTGTTTCTCTCTCTTCTGGGAATTTTTGCAAGTCCTCATTGGTTAGCTTTTATGTATTGCTAAATGTTCTAAGATTTTTTTTATTATTATTAACAGGTTATGTACTAAACTTACTATGTTTTGTTTTTCTTATTCAGGAGAATATGATATATAAACTATATATCAGATAAATAGTAAGTAATTGAATAACAAAATAGAAAAAAATTCCATGACTTGTTCACACTAAATAATGTTTTTATTGATAGGATATATATATAGAGAGAGAAGGAGTGAACAAAATACAAACAACAATTGGTCATAATTATTTACTGAGAGAAAATGCAGGAACACTTAACTTTAAATTTCTGACATTCAATGTTTTTAGATGGTTGACCCTATTTAGCTTCCTACTACTTCTGTTTTTGTTTTTATCGCTGTTATTTTTTAATATCCCACATTGTAATAGCAGTAGTTTTGATACAAAAGGTGACATGCTGTATGAACCTAGATGTAAATTTACTATAGAAGCCTCAGAAACTAGTGCAGTTTCTATATATTTTGGCCATGACAAATTATTTTTATTAAAATTGCATTTTTTAAATTGAAATTATAACCAGACTTTTTGCAATGAATGACTAATACATTATCTTGTATATTGTCTACTTGTTGAACTTGCTAAGGTTTCTTTTTTTTTCACATATTGGTTACTTCATTTTTTATATATATGTTGGTTACAAATAAGAAAATATAAGTCTGGGAAGAAAACAGAAAATGTAATACTGAAATCCAAAGCTGCATTGGAAGTGCAAAAGATACTTTCCAAAAGCTAAGCAAAGTATTAAGGAACAGGAAAATTTCATTATAAACAAAGAGTGCTGAACTGCTATGTAATATCGATACGTCTATATGGCTATTTCCTCACAGATGAAGAAGAGACTTGTGGAAACAGAGATGAGGTTCTACAGAAGGATGCTGAGAATACCATAGATGGAGAATGTGAGTAATGATGAATACCCTCTGTGAATCTTTTAAGATGAGGTGCTGTAACTAATGTATACTTAGTCTTCTGAACCAATCTTTGTTGTTTCTATCACAAACTTTTGGTCGCTGGATATTCTCCAACTATCCCTGGGTATCTTCTGCATTTGGTAATGTTAAAGGTACATTGAATGAAAACCAATTAGATTTGCAGTGTATTTATCTTATTCTCATTTCTCATTCCTTTACCGATTGCATCTGGTATCCTTTCTAGGAAATTGCAGAACTCATAAATTTTATGATACTGATCTGCTTCTTCATAAAGCTGGTGAATTTTTCTGCTCCCACAGAAAACCAGATAAACTTTACTAACACTTTTATCACTGAAACCATGACATACTAACATTTGAGAATAAAGAAAAAAAATAAAAGAATCAGTGTGCATGCTATGCTCAAATAATCTAAGCAGTAGAGTAGGAAGTCTGTACAAGTGATTCTCAATAGAAAAGAACAAGCATAACGTTTAAGGCTTCCAAATGTCACTGCCTAAGTGTCCTACAAAACATAATAAAATGAATTAAAATGTGCTGGAAAAGCTCATTTGGTTTCTTTGATGGTTTTGAGTTCAAATCCAAGCTGAGGTAGTGCAGTAATCTACACCAGCCTGTGGAGAAGGAAATTGACATCATAAGGAAGAATGGGAAATTGATATGTTTCTTTTTTCTTTTTCTTTTTTTTTCCTGAAATGACCCAGCCACTTAATATTAACATGGAAGTATCTAAGCATCTTAGTCCCTTTCAAAGTACTTCTCTTGGGACCTCATTTACTACTTATCCCAGCATTCCTTCCATTTTTCAAAACAATCTGTAATTTTCTTTACAGATCACTATCAGCTGGTTTGCTGTGTTCATAATCTAATCTACTTCTTTTTAATAGCAATTTTTAGCTTTAGGAAATCTCTGATCTGTAGGGAGACTAACCAGTCTGGGTTATATGGATGTTTTATACCAAAACCTCATGCACACAACATGAAAAATAGCGGTGGAGAATCAAGATATTCAAAATGGTTGGATACTTTTTGGACATGCTAGAGAATTTCTATTTAATTATTTACACATGGGCTATTGTCTCCATCTTTTTTGTTGAACATTTCAGCCATTGTGCACTCAAGTCACTATCAGATACTGGTCAATCAGGGTAACCTTCAGATTGTTCTTGCTTTGCTGTCCCTATCCTGGACATGGACAGTAGAATGAGTACAATCTATCCCTGTAGATTAAATAAAGTGTTCAGTATGAAATTGAGATTGAGAAGCACCTGATGAAATTCAGAGAGCATAATGTTCAAAACATTGTGATGACAAAAAGAAAATGGGGACAATAGTCTGTGTGTGAGTATTGTAAATATTGATAACACCTCATCACAGCTAAGGTAAACACAAACAATACTACAATACACTACATTGGCCCCACAGAAGGTGCATTCAAGCAAAGAAAATACACCCACGACCTCCCATTCTCCAACAGAAAATACTCCAACAGCACCACACTATCCAAATACATATGGCAACTAAAAGACAAAAACATCACACCAAAAATAAGCTGGGAAATCATGAAAACCGCACCTGCCTACAATAACATATCAAAGAGATGTCTACTTTGTTTGCACAGAAAAAATGGCAATAATCTCCCACACTCAACAAAAAGAATAATTTCAAAATGCAGTCACAAAAATAAATATCTACTATCACAGTTCATACCAAACGGATAATACCTACAACAAAACTGAACACAAATGGGAAAGAACCTACCAGGAAAAAAAAAGTAGGAACACTAAAGCACAAGAACATCAAAACCACCTAAACATAACCACAAACAGGAATCATTAACACTACCAGCACTGTTACCAACACTACCACCACCCCTACAGACACAATCACTACCATAACAATTAGTACAGCCATCATGAGAGATAAACCATTAACACTTAAAATTATTATTTGTAATGACTACTACTACTTTTGCTATTAACATTGTTACCGCTTTATATACCTACTGAAAATAACTACTATTATTTTCACTGTCACTACTGCTATTACCACTTTAAGAATAATCACTTCATAACCATCTCTACCACCTTTTTATCTGCTTTTTATCATTGTCATTGTTTTTATTATTATTACCACCACCATCATCATCATGATGGTTGTGGTAACCATCATGATGATGATGATGGTGGTGGTAATAATTATTATTATAATAACTATTATCATAATTACCATTGTCATTATTGTTATTTTTTTCTCATTATTATATTATCATTTCCATCATCATTAAGGCTAACTTTACCGTTTATCATAACCAATAACACATCAATAATTATTATTAATAATAATATCACAATTATTATTGCCATTAACATAATCACAATTATCAATAATACACCAGCAGTTAGTATTGCTAAAAATACAATCATCATCATCATCATCATCATGTTCACAGACAGAACCCAACTTAACTAATGTTAATAGTATAGACATAAAGTGATGGATCAGTTTTGTATTGTTACTATTATACTGAGCTATCATTTCTTGGCTATAATAGATTCTATATATTTCCATAGTCCAGATCATATAAAAATTGCTTTAAAAAAGAATTTCTTATTGTTAAACAACATGTAATTAACAAACTAGAGTTGCAGGTAATTTTGTGAATACTGTGATATTTATTCAAATCATCCCCAGAATATTAGGAATGGAACTGATGTTTTATATCTATTTCTATAAGAATCGTCATCATCATCATCCCCTTGACTTTTGTAATCATAGTGGGGATCCAAATGCAGAAGCCACACTGAATTGCCTCCACAATAGTCTATCAAACCATGCTATTTTTCTTCATTTGACAGTAGCGAGAAGAGGTTCCTGGTGGCCCACAAAACTTTCAACCCTTTTCCACACAAACTCATTGGTTTTATGCTCCAAGTTTCACATCAAATATAAGAGAATGGAGACTACCAGCAACTTGTAAAGAATATAAGAATACATAAAGTAAGTAAGAAAAAATAGTCAAAAGGAATAGAAATAAATAGAAGAAAAAAAATATTATGAGTAAACAAAATTCCAAGTCATAGTTAAAGTATGAAGAGACACATGGTTAGAAGGTAATGCTATATGTATATATAGAGAAAAAGGTACAGATAAATATAGAGAAAGGTTGGGTTGGGTTGGGTTGGTTTGGTTTATGGCATGTCAACACCTCAATGGGTTATTTAAGGCCGACAAGATTTTTATTCCTGGTAATTTTTTTTTTTCAAAAATGTATTGCTGGTAATAATTTTTCTTCAAAAATTTATTACTGGAAATAATTTTTTTACAAAGTATTTCTGGTATTAAAACCTATTTTTACACTTTTATAGTGTTTTGACCTCAGTTTGGGGATTAACTATTTACCTATAACAGGTGCTGCCACCCCAGGTCAGGGTGAACCTGCGAACATCAGCAATTAAGAAATGGTTCCATGCTCCTCAAAACCTCCTGATCAGAGGCCTTGCTGTTCAATGTAGTTTATCATCTTACCCAAGACACAGATGAAGTTTATCGTCTTACCCAGGATGCCATAGAGAAAGGAGTACATGTTAATATTCTGTAAATGGTACATGTATTTTAAAAAAAAATTTTTTTAATCATTTAAACACCAAACAAGGCAGTAAAGCCATCAAGACACAAGGAGTTACTGAGTGTGAAAGAATAAGAAAGAGAAACATTATTAAGGAATAAGAACAATAAAATAAGAGGAATTAAGATGACAGTAGATAACAATTGACATTGCATTTAAATTTTTGAAGATCAAAGTTGGCTGGAAAGTATAGAGCTGAAAGAGAGTTCCACAAGGAAGAAGTGTGAGAGAAGAAGAAACTGTTAACATAGACTTATGGTTGAACCTATCCAATTCGACTGTAAATGAATGAGACCTTGTGCTTGAATTCCTAAAGTTTAGGTACCATAGCGGAAAGTTCATCAGAAAAATTACCATGAAAGTATTTCTAGGAAAGTGACTGAAACCAAGATGTAAAGGTCAAGACCAATTAAATTGCAGATTCTTCTTTAGATTTTATCAATAATTGCTAAATATATAGCAGGAGCACCGGACCATGTGTGGCAGCAATATTCAGAGCATGGATGAATGATATACCTATAAATATGTAAGATCAATGCAGAAAAATGTACATTTAAATATGAAGAAAAAGATGTGTGTATATATGCACAAAAGGGTTGTAGTGAAAGAGATAATCAGTTACCCCGAAAAAAGTTCGTGTTTTGTGTGCAATCTGCTGAAGAAAAATTACCAAAAATTAGTTAGCAAAAATTTACTTCAATGACTAGAATCTATGCTAATGTTCTTCCCTCCCCTGAATGGCGTGACCAAAGCCGTTGTTTTTCGGTTATAAAGGCAGATTTTCTGAGCTGGGCAGACGAACACGCGTTTTTGCTGGTGAGAAGTGAAGGTTGGACGTGTGACTCCATTTTGTTGTTTCTACGTTGCTTGTTGGACTGTTATGATGGACTATCGTTTGAACTGTGATTTGGCTACAAGTGTTGCGGTCGAGAGACAGAAGAAATTTATTGCAGATGTTTGTTCCTACTATAAGTTGACAGTCTTTCCTTTTCTTTTCTTTACTACAACAAGCTATTTTGGCACTTACTTTGTCTATAGCAAGATGGCGGAAAGACCATTCGACATAAAATTGATCCCCGAATTCAATGGTGATATGAGTGGACTGTCTGAGGTTGAATGGATCGAAAATGTAGAACTGGTCTGCGAATTATGCGAGATCAGGAAGATTGAATGGATTCTTCCACTGCGCTTGAAAGACGGCGCCCTTGCTGTGTATAGGCAGCTGAGCAAAGAACAGAAAAGTGACATTGAACAAATAAAGTGCGCTCTACTAACCGCGTTTGGAACTGACCGGTTCGTGGCCTATGACCAATTCCAGGCGCGGCGTCTGCAACCTGGCGTACCAACCGCACCGCTTCCTGAAGAATGGATGACCTGTGTCTTCGTGTCTGGATTGCCTAGTCATGTTAAGCAGATACTCCGCGCATCATCCAGAATGAAAGACGTCATGTCCTCAACCAATTGTTGACCAGAGCCCGTGCTATCATGATCGACGAAAAAGAGGCTGATGAACCAGTTGCCGCAGTCGTTCAACCAACTGAAGTCAAAGAGGATTCGACCCCAGCCATCCGTCGCCATGGCGATGTCACCTGCTATTGGTGCTCTGCGCTGAATCATTTTGCCAAAGACTGCCACTATCAACGCGAAGAAATGTGCAGCGGGTCGGCACGAAAGGCACATCTCGATCTATGATGTTTCCAATGTCATAAAGTAGGTCACATTGCCTCTAAGTGTCCAGGAAATGGAATGGGGGGAATGCGACATCAGCATCGGTCTCTTCCTCGCACCGAGCATGAAAGAGGCATTTCCCGTGATTAAGGTGCACATCAATGGAATAACGCGTACCGCTTTAGTAGATTCGTGCTGCTTTCGGTCACCCACGAACGGTTCGATTTGTCGGCGGTGGAACAGACAACAGATGGACGTACCAACGGCCGATGGAAAGGCTCTCAGAAGCCGGGGAGTTGGAAACATCAAACTCGGTAACAACAACGGTGACCCCGTCACAGTCAGTGTGTTGGTCGTGAACAGCGTGTTATTAGGTTTTGACCTGCTCCTTGGGATGGACATTATTAAGGAGCTGTGCGGCGTATGCATCACAGAGGCGGGCGAAGTCAAGTTTTCTAGTCTGTCCATCCGTGTTGCTTTGAGGATCACCGGGCCTGACTTTAGCGCAGAGTTCGACCAAAAGACGAAGACATGGACAACACTGTGGAAATGGTCGGAAAATAACCCACCAGAAAAGCTCCAGAACCGAGTGTCAGAGTACTCGGTGCCCCAACGCGCCAAGGAAGAATACCAGCGTGAATTGCAGGTATGGCTGGACAATGGATGGCTGACTCCGTATCCCGAGGAGGAGCTTGGTCTTCCAAGAGGCCTCATCCCGTTGATGGCCGTGGTACAGAAGAACAAAGGAAAGGTGCGCCCTGTACTAGATTATAGAGAACTGAACGAACATGTAGACACATACACGGCTCATGCTGATATGTGTGCACAAAAATTGAGAGAATGGAGAAGAAAGGGGTCCAATGTCTCTGTGATTGACCTTTGAAAGGCCTACTTGCAGGTACGCGTGCACCGGTCACTGTGGCCATTTCAGACGGTGATCCCTAATGGGAGGAGATACTGCTTAACACGAATGGTATTCGGGCTCAACGTGGCGCCGGCCATCATGAAAACCATTGTGGATGCTGTGCTATCCAAGTATGAGACAATTCGTCAAGCGACGTCAGCTTACATTGACGACATCTACATCAACGAAACCTTAGTGTCCGCTGTACAGGTGAGAAAGCATCTTGCTGACTTTGGGCTCGAGTGTAAGAACCCAGAACAACTGGAGGACGGTGCTCGGCTTGCAGGTCTGGGGGGGGGGGGCACAACGTGCTTTACTGGAAACGTGGAAGCGAGCTCCCAGACATCCCAGACACATGACACGACACAGCGTGTTCTCGTTATGTGGAAAGCTGGTGGGACATTTTCCTGTGGGCGGTTGGATCCGCATTGCAACTGAATTTATCAAACTTAGAGTGACTGCTGTCACTTCCGGCTGGGATGACAAAACAAATGATGCTCCCCTTAGAGACATGATAGCGGAAGTCATTACCAGGGTGCGTCAAGACGACCCCGTACGTGGTAAATGGTGCGTTGACGGGTGTGAATTTGACGTCTGGGTCGACGCAAGCTCCCTTGCAACAGGAGTGTCTCTTGAAATAGATGAAACTGTCATGGAAGACGCGTGTTGATTGCGTCCCAAGAAGGATATACAACATATCAACCTGTTGGAATTAGACGCCGTTACCAAAGCAGTAACCGCGGTTCTTCAATGGAATGCAAAGGTGTTGCATTTATTCACGGATTCCGCATGGAAGGCCAGGATACATACAAAGACTGCAAGCGAAATGCTCATTCAAAGGCGGCTGGACACACTGGGAAAGTTGGTAAGTGAGTACAACTTATCAGTAGATATACAGCTGATCAGATCAAATCGGAACAAGGCAGATAATTTAACGAGGGTGCCCCAGTGATCGCTTGACGCTGTTAAGAAAGAGGTAGAGCCGGTAGGACATGTCTGTGAAACATCAGCGAGTGAGCGATCGTAAGTCAGATTTACTAAAATCTGTGCATTGTCAAAGCGGACATCCCGGTGTAAAACGGGCCCTATATTTCGTGAAGCAGATTGATCCCTCCGTATCCAAAGCTGCTGTCAGGATAGTGGTCAGAGAATGCAAGGAGTGTCAGTCAATCGACCCAGCACCTGTGCAATGGCCAAAAGGACAACTGAGTGGGAGCAAAGTGTGGCACCGTGTTGGAATGGACATCACCCATCATAATGGAACTCACTATCTAACCCTGATTGACTGTGGCCCAACCAGGTTCACTATTTGGCGACGTCTGCGTCGACAGGATTCCACAAGCGTGATTGACCACTTACGGGCGTTGTTCTTTGAATGTGGACCTCCGACGGAATTCCTCACTGACAACGACACTGGACTATTTAAAGATTTTTTGGATTCGTGGGGAGTACACCTCAGATTTCGCTGCGCATATGTCCCATCAGGAAATGGCATAATCGAGCGATGTCATCAGAGCGTCAAGAGAATCGCTGCTAGGAAGCAGTGTTCCATAATGGTAGCGGTGTATTGGCACAACGTTACCCCTAAAGACAATAATGTATCACCCTCAACTGCGCCAGCCAACATGATTTACCGGTACAAAGTCCAGCTAAGAGGCATTGATGCGACGTGTTCAACTGAACGGATAAAAGAACGAGCGCCATATGACCTGGGCGATCGCGTGTGGGTAAAAGCTCCACATAGCCGGTGTACAACTTGGTACCGGGTGGGGCATGTCACTGGAATAAGTAACTCGCGCTCTGTGCTGGTTGATGGAATACCAAGACACGTAAAAGACTTGCGTCGCTATGTAGGTACAGATACTTCAACAAGTGACACTAGCAGTGAGTGCTCAGGAAGTGAACGAATAATCACCATCAGAGGTAGGGCTAGCACCTCTTCAGATGGCGAAGACTGTGCATGAGGTTGTCAGATCAGAAGAATCCTCAGAAGACGAATCTTCAGAACATACCACACAATCCCTTCCAACAGTCACCCCGCTCCGAAGAAGCTCAAGTATAAAGAGGCCCACCCATGAGTGTCACTTATGTGACAGGGAGGAATGTAGTGAAAGAGATAATCAGTTACCCCAAAAAAAAGTTTGTGTTTTGTGTGCGATCTGCCAAAGAAAAATTACCAAAAAGTAGTTAGCAAAAATCTACTTCAATGACTAGAATCTATGCTAATTTTCTTCCCTCCCCTGAATGGATGACCAATCAGAAAGATCTCTCGATGAACCAACACCGTTGTTTTTCGGTTATAAAGGCAGAAGATTTTCTGAGCTGGGCAGACGAACACGCGTTTTTGCTGGTGAGAATTGAAGGTTGGACGTGTGACCCCATTTTGTCATTTCTACGTTGCTTGTTGGACTGTTACGACGAACTATTGTTTGAACTGTGATTTGGCTACAAGTGTTGCGGTTGAGAGACAGAAGAAATCTATTGCAGACGTTTGTTGCTACTATAAATTGACAGTCTTTTCTTTACAACAACAAGGGTACATGTAAATATTCCGAAAAAGATACAGGCATATATGCAGTAAAGTGTACATTTAGATATGAAGAAAGGGTTACATACTATTATGAATTGGGGAAAAGAACAATATTAGTAGTATGCACTTATCAATATGTAAGAAAAGTTTCAAACTTGACATTTGCAAATAAAAACAAAATGCAGATAACTCTTTAAGAAGTCAGGGATTAATTTGAGGATGTATTTATAATTATGTACAGGAACCCTTTTCTAAAATGATAAAAATCAATATTTTTATTTTGATAAATACCGTGGGTAGAGGAATGAATGCTGAACTACAAAAATTACACTCCCTCCATTCTTCTTTGCTTTTTATGAGTGGACCAGTTAATTTACATAGTACCAGATGATGCTGTGGAATTTGGCATCAATTAACATGAATTACTAGCAAATAAGTTTTTCAGAATTAACTTCATTTTCTATGTTTTAAAATTGTCTGATGCATGAGGTTTTTGTGAAAATAATAATGTTGGATACTTTCAAAGATCTGTCTCTGATTCACAGTGAAATTTAAAAAAATATTTTTGTACCGGCCAATATAGCGTGACAAATAGGTTAACTAAATAATAATTTAATGATTCACATTTGCTGGATTCTGTCTGATGCTTCCTAATAAGCTCAATCACTTGATTATACATGCTTTATTTATAGACTTGATTAAAATGTCAAGGATTAGCCGATCAATAGAGAGGTTGATGTATCATAAAATCAATATTTTTTTTCTTTAAAATTGAGCTTTAGTTTCTGTTATGATCCAAAATAAGTTTGCTTTTAAAAAAATAAATTTTATATAAACTCATAAGAAAATCCTAAACACATTACACTTTCTATGGGATGATTTCAGTTAGAAAATAAAATAACATGTTTACCATAGAAGGTTTTTTATCACATTCATGCTCACCATCTCATTTTTGGCAGTATTAATGTTACAGATAAAAGCCTATAATTAATATAAGATCTTTATAAACCTATAATTAATACCAGACTTTTATAAACCTATAATTAATACCTGATTTTTTATAAACCTATATATATATATATATATATATATATATATATATATATATATTCCTCAATCCAAGTCGAATCCATTACATTCACTTACGTGCTAATACCCTTGGGAAAGGTGTGAATCCTCTTCTTCTCCCTCCAACTACGGGTAAATAGCAGGACAGACTGGGTTCTATAGCCTTGGATGGCAACTGGCCTAGGAGAAGGACAACTTTGAATTCAAAACCTGCGGAGGGTCGTTTGGGGACCTTGTGGCATTCGTTGCACCAGGTCCCTGTATTCGTCCCTCCAAAAAGTGTGGATGGCCCTGCACAAAGCCTTCACCGCTATAATCAAATCCTGTGTGGGTGTCGGGCTTTCAGTTTCTGGGAACTGATCTGCCTGACCCTCATACGTCGAGTTCGACGGGAGAGTCTATCATATATATATATATATATATATATATATATATATAAAATGTAGGCAGCATATCTTCACTCAAGTATGTTTCATTAAATAATATAGGCATGCTATATCTATTTATTTTTACAATAATCCGTTCTAGTTCTGTAATTATCTTCTTGATGTTAAGTTGAAATTGATCATAGTTCTTTTGATCTCCTCCCAAATCATCCTCAGGTATGAATTCTGAAGACACTCTTAATGTAATTGTAATCATTGTGGTGGTGATTTTTGTAAACACGCATTTTTGTAAATTTGCTCTGTAATAATTATAATTATTTTTACATTAATTGTTGTGGTTACAATGTTTTGTAAACAAGCATTCCCAATGCAAGGGGGGATAACCATAGATGGTAAATTGCAACATGGTGTTAAATGCTAGTCAACTCAAATGCGTTTTAAAACATTGACATAATACTCATAATAAATCCTGTTCAGTGTTGGTTGCTTTTAATATAGAGGGCCTCAAGAATTTGAAGTTTTTGTTCAAGATGACTAGATGTAACCGTAAGTTCTATGCTGATAGTTTCTTCTCTTGTGCTACTTGTTTGTGGTACTCTCTTCTGGCCTCTTGCATCCCAGTCAAATTTGATCTTCAAAAATTTTAATGCAATATCAATCATTATCTTTTGTCGTCTTATTTATTTTTCTTAACCTTTAATAATGTTATTCTTTTACTTATACTGTCACACTAGGTAACTCCTTATATCTCAGTGGTTATATTGCCTTGCTTGGGGTGAAATTATTAAAAAGAAAAATAGTACAAGACAAAAATAGACAAGAAACAAACCCATTGGAAGATCTCACATACATTGTCAAGATGGGAAAGTTGAAATAGTTTGGTCACATCACATCATAAGAGCCAATAATTTTTCCACTGCTATCCTACAAGGTATTAGGGGAAAACGAAGAAAAGGCAGACAGAAGAAAAAAATGAGTGGACTGGAAGATCATCTGCAGAGACTAACGTGCAACCTAGACACAAGGAGAAAGCAGGTCAAGTGTAAAGCAACCCTATGATCACACCCAGTCATTGGATTGATGATGGTGATGATAATAATTAATACTATTTCTTTTTATTGTTAATACTGACTTTTACAATATGTTTGAATGGGTTAATTATAATATTTGCTCACTTTGAGTGGCACCAAATATTATTACAATTTTATTTTTATTAATATTATTATTTTAATAATTAATTTTTTTTTCAGTTTATTGAATTTAAAAATTCTGTTTCTATGTTAATATACCTCTTGCTTATGTTGTATGGCAATAAGCAAGTCTCGTGTTAACATAGCAATATGGTTGCTATAAGTCTATTGTAATGTAGAGAATAAAAGAAAAAGTTACACAATTCATTACATAGATTATTTTATAGACTTATGTACAGTGTGTCCCCGCATATTCATGTTTCAACATTTGCGGATTTTTCTTTAGAACATATGTACTTGTTATTCATGGAAACACTGAATATTCGCATGTTTTGCTGAAGAACATATGTACAAATTATTTGCTGAGAACTCCGTCAATTTGCATATTTTTTGATAGAACATATTTAAAATATTCTTGTGTTATTTAAGTGACTTAAAATATAACAGTCCATTTTTATGGTAAAAATTGGCAGAATTGTACATCTTCATTGTAAAAAAACAAATGCAAAAACATGCATAGTGCTTGAGCTTTGTTCTTTGTTAGGGGCTGTGGCTGGGGTCTTAAAAGTGGCTTATGCTAAGTTTGGGGGTATCATCACAGTTCTATTTCTAGAAAATGTTTTGAACTTTATATTTTATGTCTTGTTACACATATTTTATACACTATTTTCAATGGTTGTATTGATCTATGCATAATTAAAAACTGTTATTGTTACGTATGAAAGAAAATTTATGCCAAGTGTATGGTCACCAATATTATTTTTCAAAAGTGGTCTGAAATGTTTCTAAAGTGTTTAGGATGAAAGTTTAAGGCATATGGGGGTTTTAAAAATCAAAATAGGTACTTATAAGAACTTTTAGGGGGGTGGGTACAAGTATTCGCAGATTCTAACTATTCGCAGCCGGTCCTGGTCCCTAAACCCCATGAATACAGGACACTCACTGTATTCTCTTTTAACAGAAAAATAAAACCTTTGTTTACTATATTTTTCCTGATTTACAAATACATTATTTACATTTGGACTATTGTCCTCATCTTTGTAGTGGTTATCCTTTAAAAGGATTCTATTCAAAATCCCCAGTAGGGTACTCAGATCAATATACACCTGATGAAGGCTGGAGGGCAGAATGACTGATATGTTGTGATAACAACAAAGATGAGGAAAATAGTCCAAATATAAATAATGTAAATAATGATAACTCCTCATTCTAGAAATTCAAACAGAAACTTTACAAATACTTATTTGGATGCCTTGCTATGGAACAGTGGTTAGCAAAATATTACTACTGTAGTGACTTTGATCCACACTGGGTACTCCACAATTGTGATCTCATTTTATGTTAAGCATTATAGAAGTCCACTTTGTCATCAAGTAGCAGTTTGAAAGATGACTTTGTAAACCATTACTACTGGTGGGAGTTTGATCCTCACTGGTTCCCTGCACTTGTGACCTTGTGTCATTCTAAGCTAAGCTTTATAAATGTTATATACCATACCTATGAACACTAATGGATATGTCCCAACCCTCATAAATATGTTGGACACTATTGTAAATGGGGGTAATATGCTAAGTAGTCCACCACTAGCAAGTGGTTTAACTACTTCATGCTGCTGGTGAGTATTGTATTTTGTTGATGTTATAAAGATTACCATTTCATTTCCAACCTTCATTTTGGTTATTCCTCATTCAGTAACCCTTCCTAGGTTACCACAATAAATAATGTTACAAGATAAAGTGTTGGATGGGAAAATAATTCTTGGGAAGAACCGAAGTGTGGAGCAAAGACGGAAATAAACAGCAAGACAGCCAAACATCAAATGACAAAAATGGTTTCTGAGTCGGAGATTTGCATATACTTCCACGTAATAAATTAATCCTTTGAAAATAAATATTTAACATTTTTCAACAGGTCACATTCCCACTGACAATAAAAAACATACCTTATGATCTCCTTGAAGAATATATAAACAAAATTTCTCAATCAGACAAGCCTGTAAGGGGAAAGGACATCAACATACAACAACAGTTCACAATGGCATAGCTTAAAAGAGATTTCCTTATTCATTCACCTAACTTTCTCACCAAGCTATGTGACACTTACACTTTCCTCCTCATTTTCTCCCTTGTTTCTTTTTTCTCACATATACACATGACGAAATCATATTTCTTTTCATCTTAATAAACAACTACAAACAAGGACTGTAAGAACACTCATACACACTATGAAAAATTTAATTGTAAAAAACATGAAAATAATATATAATATTTTATACTTTTATGTTTAAAAACATTTCTCACCTTTTTCTTTGATGTGGCTTGATTCAAATCTACAGCAAAAGTAAGACAGATCAATGTGAAACTAAATTAAGTCCAACAGGAAAAAGAAGAGATAATGCTATTTATTTAGGAGACCAGCCCAGGTATAGAAAGAAAAAAATATAAACACATTTACCTTTGACAAAACATTTGACATACATTTTTTTACTGTTTGCTCTTGTGTAATTTTATGTTCTAAAAATAAGGTGCCTCTCTGTTAGTCGACATGAAGAATAAACAAGAGATATTTTTAATACATTGTGTTTGCCTTTTTGTTCCAACAGGAGATGAATTTTACAAACAGTTTCATGTTGTGTATTTTTATCCATATCCCTTTCTCTCTGTTGTATCTATACCCTGAGAAGTTGCCTTCTGAAGATTCAATACTGTTCAGTACTACTGAAACAACAACAGTATCTATAACTATATATTTCCTTAACCAGGTATCTCATAATAGAGAGAAGTTCTTTCTTCAGCAAGGTGGGAACTGGAGAGCATTCTTGCTTATGAAAAATATGGGATCACTTATGTCACATGTGTTACTGAGAATGGATTTCTCTGTGTGATTCTTATTGTTGGGAATGAATCAATCAGTATATTTGCCACCATTTCTTTTATACTTTCCATGATTTTCTGGAAAGGAGACCTCCCGCTTTCTTTATGGTTTATATATCTGAATAAGGCTGTAGTGTGTGATGGAATAATCCATACTAACCTCTCACCCCTCCGATATAATCCACTTTACACCAAAAATCACCTTTCAACCAATCAACACTCTAGTTTCAGCAAACGAGACTTCTCATTGGCTCAGACCCTTAGAACTGTAACAAGTTCACGCAAAAATGTCTTTTTGCACCCAGCGCTCTGGAGCCTATTTTCCTGACCAAAAAAAATAGAAGAATCTGAATCAACTCAAACAGTCAGACTTTCACCCCTGGAGAGATGCCAAACTAATCCACACAAGTCAAAACCTTGACCAACTACACTTTTACTGCACAAACTTCTCTTGACTCAGCAATCAACAACCACGCTCTCTCAGGAACAATTTCTAGCAATTACTTACAATACTTAAAAAGTGATATTTACTCACTACTAAATAAGTATTCGTAAACAATCAATCAAACATCCAAACAACTAAAGGTACACAACTCCTACCAATTTTGAACAATAACTTAAACAAGCTTATGCACACACACTATTGATTGAACTCACACAAAGGACATTTTTGTACATAACCAAATACTTGGTTTAATTTTACGAACAAATCTTAATAACAGCTTCACACATGCTGAAACTTCACAAAAATACTCTACACAATCTAATTCAACCATTCTCATTTATCCAAAAATATTCAACCCAATTGTATATGTCAATTGTATATAAATCAATGTTATTGTTACACTTTTAATTATGTTTGTCTTCACTCTGAATTTTCTTGCATGATTTGTTTCCAATGTTTCTTTTATCTCTTAATTTGTTGTGGACGAATGTTTAAGAACACCGACATCAGAAATCCTTCTGATGACTAAAAATACATTCACCAGTCTGCAACAAGTGGATCAGTCAAAAAAAAGAAATGAAATGGTAACAAAAACTTAATATGAATGAGTCAACTAATATGAAATAGTTATCTGAACAACTCTTGGAATTCTTGACTCATCTCAAAATTACAGAAGATATCTTTGTACACCTGAAGAAGGCTGTAGAATGAATTGACTGAAATGTGATAGTAGCAAAAGCAACATATAGAATTAATCCAATAGTTTGACCAACCCTTAGAATGATAATGACTTATGTCAAAAGTATAAACAGTAATTCATTTATTTTTCTCATACTCTTTCATTAATTTAGTACAAAGAAATCCTTAAGAGGCTGAAATCCAACTTGTACATTTGTCTGAAAAGTCAGTGTATGCCACTTATTCGGTTTCCTTGAGCTGATAAATGCTTCCTTTCAGATTGTGTCATAGGTGCAGCCTCAAAAAAATCCTGGGTTCACATGATAAAAGTTCTTTGTCCATTTTCATGCAGCAGATAAATGTTTTATTTTTTTCTCCTACAAGAAAATGTGTCATTTACTTTGAAGAAAGCTTTTTAAGCATGAACGTTTTTCTCTTCTGTTTTTTAAAAAAAAAAATAATGTATCTTTTTTGTCTTTCTGTAATGACAATGCAATTTGTTAGCAAAGGTCTATTGCAATAAAGTTTGAGAAAACAAATGTCTGTGTATATACAGCATAAGACAGTTTTTAGAAAGGAAGGTTTACAAAATACATTAATTGAATGTTTATTTCTGTGATAATGAAATCTCTGGTGAGCATTCAAATCAGTGATTTATTTGTTGTAATAGTTTGATTTTAAAGCCCTGCTTTGCTGCAGTGAATGGTGTCAGCTGAAGTGTGTGTGTGCGCGCAATGGAATGGTGACCCATGGACCACTTCAAACAATTTGCAGCCAAGGCCTTCATGCTCAAAGATTTTTCTTCTCACATCTAAGGAACCAATTGGAGAAGAACAATCCATGAAAAAACATCCTTCAAAAACACCAGAAAACAAATAAATGAAGAGAACCCAAAGAAAAACCAGAACTCTCCTGAATCCTCCTACCCTACCATGTAGTAGCTGCAGATGTCTCTTCAGATTCAACATAGGACTCATTTCACACAAAAGGAAATGTTGATAAGTACCCCAATACTTGGCAATGATGATGATAAGTTATGTAATTGAAATGAGGTACAGGATAAAACCTGTGACTGGCCAGTAGGGGAGGACAGAAAATATTGCATGTGTTTGATATGTACATCTAACACACATCCAGAAGTACTAGAATGTACAATATGAAGCTTTTATATGTTCTTGAAGGGATTACAGAGGCATTCATTGTTTCAATCAGCAGTGCTTTCTGATTGGCCAAAAAAGGCTTAGTCTTTGATCACATGAACTGCTTACTGCTATGAGTGTACAACAATCAGTCAGCAAACTTATATTATACTTTCATTGGTTCTATATTTATCCATGAGGAATCAAGACAAGATTTGAATTTCATTTAAGATGTAATAGTACCTATCTGAACTTAATTTGGGACACTGTAAGAACAACAAAAAAATACAGTACTAATCGTCTTTTGTCTGTCCCATCATCAAATAGCTTCACAAAATATCTTGTCACTGGCATTTGACAAGGAAAAAAGTGAGAAACTGAGCACTTATATAAACTAGGAATATTAGATATGCCCAGGCACCAACAGCCAAAAGTTGTAATAGTGATAATATATATATATATATATATATATATATATATATATATATATATATATATATAGCGATCCTGGCTTGAGGCTTTTGGATGTCTCGTTGCACTGAGGAGCTGTGATACAGCGAAACAGTACTGTCTGTGAATGACACACACACACACACACACACACAATATATATATGGTTTGATAATCACTGAAGGTATGAAACTACAAGTCACCATGTAGTGTTGATTTCTATGTCCCTACTATTAATATCTACATAAACTCTATCTCTAATTTTTTTAAAACTTGGTTGGCAACTAATCTAGAAGAAAGACAATACTGAATTCAAAACTCATCAACAATAATCAAAGATTTCAATAAAAACATTTGACTTTGTTTTGAATTTTTTCAAAAATTATATTTATTATTTTATAAATTGGAAAAAAATTCCTAAATCTAGCTGACAAGTTAAAAGTAATTGAATAATTTCAAAACTAGTTGTGTAATTTAACTTGACAGAAATAAGTTGTTCCATTCTAATACATATATATATATATGTGTGTGTGTGTGTATATATATATATATATATATATATATATTGTAATAAAAATAAATCCATTATTTCTTCTTTATATATATATATATATATATATATATATATATATATATAAAAAGTATTAATGGTTTTATTTTTATTTCAACATTTTTTAGGCTTGAATCCTGCCAGAGAGCACATTTTCTTTATTAATTTATTAAGTTCTTTCAAGCATGCAGACTGATAGATGTAGTACATGCTGTTTAGAAAATGGGCATCGCTTGAGTATCCACTAAAAATAATGTTTGAAGTAATATATATATTATTATTATTATAATAAACATCATTTTTAGTGGGTACACATGTTTGAGTTGCACTCCAAATTTTTTTTTTATTAAATAGTGAAATTAATAATAACCGGCCTAGATTGAGAAGTCCTATAAAACAGAAATTGTCTCTCCAGCAGGAATCAAACCTGCACTTCTTTGTTCCATCAAGGAAATCACTTTTTAAGCCAAAGTGTGTCTCTACCAGTTTGGCCATAGAGATCAGCCTAATAGGGCAAGGTTGGGATTATCTATTAAAGAAAGCATGTTTTCTTGGAACTTCTATGACTCTATATCTGCTAACTTCAGTTTTGTATTTGAAATGTAAACAACAGTAATTTATATATATAATGGTTTTTACTACCTGTTATAAAATAATATTGGGTGTGTGGCTAACATAATTGTTAATAGCACAAAGTAGAATCAGTTAGCCAAGTTCACATTCTGGTCTAGTCTGTTGAATTCATTTTTTTCTGTTTGCTTCTTCTGTGAGAAACAGCCCAGCTCATCCATAGATGACAACCAAAATAGCTGTCCCTTCTGGAACCTTATTTTTCTGCCTTCAGGATTAAATTTTCATGTCATTTTGTCTTCTGATTTGGTCGAAAGATTTGGTCACCTCTTGTTGAAAGTTTCTATTACTTTTTTCTTTGAAAATTTCTGTACCTTCTTGTCGAAAATATTGTTATCTTCTGATTGAAAAATTTATTACCTTCTCTTTTGAAAATTTTGATACCTACTAAGGTTATCTGCTGACCCTTCATCAAACTGGCTCCAGACAGGTCTTAACTTTAGATTTACATGGGTGGGAGCCACCTTTTTGATTGGACAATAAATACAAAGTGTATATAATTTTTAAATTTAAAAAATGAGTTTGAATCAGTTTTGTATGACTGAATTCATTTTGATGGTTCTTTTAGAACTAATTCTAAATATAGAAACTTTTACAGACAAATGTGTCACATCAAATTTATTTAAAAAAAAATTAATTTAAGAAAAATATGTTGAAAACAGATTGAAAATTTTATTTTTAATAATTTGTGTTATTAGTTTCTTTTTTTAAAAATGTGAATTTTTTTAGTAACAGTTATTTGCTGTTACTATCTGGTCATGTCACCTTCTGATTGGTTATTTTTGAAATTTTTTTTTTTTTTTGGACTGTAAAAATGTGCATGTTTCTCCAGACACCAAAAGGTGTCTGGAGAAACATGCACATTTTTAAACAGAAAGGATTGGGGTTTTGTGCCCAAGAAAATTCTCCGTTGTTTTGAATGATGTATATTTTTATTTTGAATATTTTGAAATGGAAGAAATTTTTTGAAAACTAAGAACTTGAGACAAGTTCTGAGTTAAAAACCATTTCATTATTTGTACCATTGAGTGGCAATAAGAAGGAATTTTTATATTCCAAATATATTTAGTCTGAGACTAAATAGAAATGTTGCTACTTGTTTTGTAGTTTCTCCTTAGGAGAAAGAGACATATTTTATGAGAGATTGATTTGAAGAAATATTTCACTCCTTGAAGTTGGAATATGTTGCTGACATCAATTGAAGATTTTAAACCTAGCTATATGTGCCTGGATTTTTACAAAGAACAAGGTTACAGATATGTTTTCCTTTTGAAACAACATTGAAAATATCCTACATCCAGATGAGAAGTACAGAAAAAATGGCTACCTCTAAGGTGGCCAGTTAAAAGTGAAGGAGACACCAGTAGAGAAGATAACATCACAAGTAAATTATGCCAATCTCTACAGCGTTGCTGAATATTGTAAAGCGAATTACCTTCAGTAAAGAAGAAGTTTGAACACCTTTTATTCTTCAGCTATTGGAAGAAAAAATTGAAAATTGTGTATTTTTTCTTCTCAGAAAGGACTCAAATACAAACTTTATTCATTTTTTTGTGGACATTTGAACTGTGAGCTCTAAAGAAAATGAATTATGATATGCAAATAAATATTGCCCTTGTGGCTTGGGGGAAAAAAAGTTACGTATTGATGCTTTACTTTTTTTTTTTAAAAAGTAAATGAATATTTTTATAATCTTCCATCTTGCAAACACCTTTTTTTTATCTCTTTATTTGTTACCATTAAATTGCTTATGGACATCTATGCATTCTGCCATTTTTTATTTTTAATAACATTTTTGGAATTGTGAATATTTATTTTTGCCTAAGACATCATTGTTTTGTTTTTTCCTATGATAATGAAATTTTTATTTAGCATTTTTTTATCTTGGAGCATAAATTGGATGGAAATTCATTGATTTAAAATGTTTAATTTTTTTTTTTATAAACCATCTGGCTTTCTTTTAAATACACTTCTCTGAAAAATAAGTGTAAAGACAAACCTAGACTATTATAATAATTTATTTATAATTATCTACATTTTTTTATTGGTTATTTATCAGTTTATATTACTAATAAAACTTTTTTTTTAATATCTCTGGCTACCTGGAAGTTGTGGAATTTGTGGTTGAGAGGGTGAAAAATTGACCTTACAAAAGTATTTAACTTATCCACAAAGAAAAAGAAAAAGAAAAGAAGAAAGCAGATAAAGTGTAAATTTAAAATCTTTATATAGCAGAAATTGTTGAGGCTTTTTACAAACTACTTATGAAGAGAGTTTTCATATAACAGGAAATAGACAAGACGCAGGAATTTTTCTTAATGACTTATCTTATGTTAACTCAAACTGTTACATCTGACTGCTACTCAGACTATCACGAAGACTGAAACTAACTACTTGATATGTTGTCCTTTTATTTATACTATGGATATTCCACTGGTAAAAAGATGCCCCATGGGGACTACTAGACAGACTTAAAAGCAGGTTCTGAGAATGACCAGAACACAGTTGGGGCTTGGCACGGCCACAAGCCATCATGCAGGGTGCTGCTGCTGCTGCTGTTACTGCTGCCATAACCTCATCACCATGACAACAGTTGTGGCCTGTCAGGTAGAGCACTACTACTGCCACCATCACCACCTTCATCGCCACCACTCAACATGACCGCACGTCTCAACGACTATTACCACTCCCTGGCTTGACCAACCACCTTGGCCATCCAACTTCCACTCGAAACATCTCAACTTAAACTCCACCCAGCAGAGATATCTAGCTTCAACTTGAAACATCTCAACCTCAATTCTTCTTTGCTACAAGCCTTCAATAATAACAACCCTTGTTGTCACTTCGGCCTACCTTGTCTCATTTACAAAGCATTCCCTTCACAGTTGACACCAGCGACCTTTGTTCCACAGAACAGGCCTACCAACCCCGCTATCACCTCAGCCTACCTCAACCTAGCTCAACTCGTTTACAAGGCATTTCCTTCACAGTCAACATCAGCGACCTCTACTCTACAGAACAGACCTACCAACCCCTGCTGTTACCTTGGCCTACCTCAATTCATTTGCAAGGCATTTCCTTCACAGTCAACACCAGAAACCTTTGTTCCACAGAACAGTCCTATCAACCCCTGCTGTCAGCTTAACCTACCTCGACTCGTTTTCAAGGCATTTTATTCACAGTCAATACCAGCAACTTCCATTCCACAGAACAGGCCTACCTTGACTCATTTACAAGGCATTCCCTTCACAGTTGACACTGTGACTTCCATTCCATGTAACAAATCTACCAAGACCACGCCAATCCAATGTCACCCTAGTTCAACACAACAGGTCTACCAACCGACGAGATGACCTACCACTGTGACCTCGATCAACCAAATGTGCACTGACTGTATCCTATGACCTTGGCCACACTGGCACAAAAAATGGTTCAACTCCTGACACTATGCATACACCAGATCACTATTCCTGTACTCTCTACCAACAATAAACGTTGTTTTACTCTAATCCTAGTTATTCCTTTCTCTTGCTACCAAAATGCTTAATATAACATAATCATAAGGAGAAAGTTCCACTGAGATAGATTTTTACCAAGAACCTCTATATTTCATAGAACAGACTTCATATGGATGCTTCCCTGAAAGCTACAATCTTAACCTCTTCAAGTTCATGGATCAATTGTTATTTATCCTCATAATCTTTGTTTCCTACGACCTCCTCTTTCAATCATAACGTTCCTCATTCATCAATTTTAACAGTAACCCTTTTTATAGAGAGAGCAGCTCTTGAATTTTGCATTGGGTGAAAAAAAGATCCACGTGTGCATAAGACTTATGTTAACGTAGATGATATTTTTTATTTTTCGAATTAATTGATTTGATAACTGCTGATAGATTACGTTTTTTTTGTTTCTTTTTTAAGTTGATGTTAAGGCTGTTAAATTGAATTGAACTGATCAAATTTTATTGAATTTTTAAAAATCTGAAATAATTTCTTGGGAGTTGGAGTGAGTGAAATATAATTTTTCTTCATCATACACACGTGAGTCAGTCACCATTAAGAGTCTCATTCTCATGTGATTTTGAAACAAGATAAAATTCCAAGTTTTTCTGTCATTATCAGATAATATTGTAAATTAAAATAAAGTTTTAAATGTCTAAAGATCATCTTTAATCTATGTGGGATGCAGTAAAATTTAGTAATTAAGAAAATATGGAACGTAATAAGAGAGAAAAAATCAGTAAATAAAAATAAGTTTCTTTTTCTTTTATATTATCAGCATTTGAACTTTAAGCGTACTAAGATTTATCACGTGAATGGTGATAAAGTTTGTCATGTGCTCTAACTTTTGTTTTTAAACCACTAACATGTATAACTTAAAAAGTAAATATTAAAAAAGAAAAAAACTTTCTCAAAGTTTCGTAAATATTATTAAAATTTTTTCTGGGGTAGATTTTTTTGGTAAATATGCTTATATGCGTTACTAAAAATAATATTTAATAGTTTTTGCATCGTGATTTATATTAGTATTACTGCCATTTTATTTTGTATATAACTAGACATATACAGGTTGCCGGGCCGGCCGCTCGAGTTAAGTATAAAACCCGTTGTTGCCGGTCATAAGACCAGTCATCGTCGTTTGGGCTGTGGGTACTTCGTTTATCAGGAGGCAGACAAAAATATGAAGGCAGCATTGTTGATTACCCTGGCGATATGGTGCTTCGTCGCACATTGCGAAGCTCTTCAAAGGTTTGACAATATACGCATTATTTATATTATTTTATATACTGACTTTTAAGAATAAACAAAAATGATCGTTGTTTACCATACGAAGGCGTGGAGAAGAACTTTTAAGTTTTTAATAAAAAAAATTACTTCCAAAATGCAGTAGTAGTGTAATAAAGTAGTCATAATTTAATAAATTTATTATTGCGTAATATTTATGACTTATAAGTTTTATTTACTTTTGGATAATTATAGTTTTTTTGTTATTTGTTTTAATCTTTTATAATTGTTTTTAAATGCCGTGTACAGGGTTTCCTAAACTTTTTTTAGAATGTAAAAGTAACAAAAATAAGATATTAAGAAATTTAACATAATTTCAAAACTTTTTCTATTCTACGCATAAAATAAAATAAAATGCTTTAATTTTTTGACACTTTTATTATTCTATTTTTTTTTTTTTTATAGTTATTTCATAAAAAAAACTTAGCTAAAATATTAAAACATCTTTTGTTAATTGAATGAAATTGTCGCTTTTTTACGTAGGAGATTCACTCAGATTGATCCAGTGTTTTTTCGTTTTTTTCTTTTTAAATTTTGACTAACAAAAAACAAAAAAATGTTCAAAATTAAATAATCTGACTTGTAATTAAAAAATGAAGAAATTATTAAACTACTATTTTATACACAAAAAAGCGTCAGTTATGATCAACACTACAGTAAACAAACAATCAACCACAATCAAATTCTGGAACATTTATTAAATTTATTTGTAGTGAAATTGCAATTGAGATTAATAACCTTGGATGGAAAACTGAGACTGAATAATTAATTAATGAGTGTTACTTTCTTTGTCAACGACTATTTTGCTATTTTCCCGTTAGAGATTTTTATTCAACAAGCTAAAAATGCACTTTCGATTTTCAGTACATTGGATTTATAAATTTTTTAAACATTTCCGTTTGTTGTCAATGATGAAATTCATTTCTCATTAAAAAAAAAAATCCTGATTTTTTCTTGTATGAAAATAAATCTGTTTTGTTTTTTGTTTGAACATTCAATTAATAAAAAAAAAAGTTAATTTTTTAAATGTAAATAAGAATGTAAAATTGTGATAAATTCGTTTCGTAGATGGAAGACTAAATTCTGTTTGTTCCGCAATAATTTTTTTTTTTTACAATAATGCATTTTTTTTTTTTTAATTTTTTTTACGAACTTTGTATTGGAAATAAATATTAATCTAATATAAAATTCATGTAAATTTTAAAACTAACCTATTAATATTGTGATGGAATTATTCATTGCAGTAAAGTAAACAAACTGCATTATTTTCGAAAAATAGGGAAAATATTTTAGAGACACTGAGTACAGTGACCGTTATTTCGAACATTTTTATTTTGATGCTTTTTTTCCCCAACTTAATAAAATAAAAACAATTACTTTTCAAAAACATTGATTTTAGTTTTAGTCAATAATTAATAATTTGTCTGTTTTCTTGTTTTGATTCATGTTATATTTTTAAAACATTATTAAAAATTAAAAAAATAGTAACCCGTTATTTTTCTATGAACGCAAAAAACATTTCTGTATGATGATGGATGACTCATCGAATTTTCTCCAATAATAATCATGAATATTGCCTGGATAATGCAAACTGCAAAGACAGATCAGCTTTCTTTCTTGTATTTAAAATTTTTTTGTATAAGTTTTTCTTAAAACAATAAAAAAAAAGTGCATTTTCCCATTTAATGGCCTCGAATTTATTTAAGGCAAAAATAAATAAATAAAATTTTCTGACAAAAAGCGTCTTCATTTTTTTCTAATCCAACGTTGCATGTTTTATCCACAAAAAACTTATAGTATTTGTACTTTTTTTTTGTAGTGTGATTTGGGATTGGATCAAATATGGATTAGATTCCGACAGAGGATAAGGAACAATAGGAAACGTTTATAAATTTAAATTTCATTTTTGTTTTATTTCGGGAGAAGCTTCATTTTTTTTCCTTCGTATTTCATTTTCTGATGAAACTGAAATAAAAGCGAAACCTGTTAAGCAGAATTTATTTTATTTTAATGTTTCATAATGTGTCTAGTAAATTTTTTAGTTATTTAATTTGTTACAATCAATTGTTACGCGAATTAAAAAACAAAATAATCGCATGTAAAATTCATTAAGTAGTGACTTCTTTAATTGTAAATCTTAAATTTAATAGAATGATAATGTACATTGTAATCCTTTTCAAATGGCTCTCATTTTTGCGACGTAAAATAAAGTGTTATTCATAGGAAACGGTGTCTATTGAAAGTGTCCCGCCTGTTCATGCAGCCGGTAAATCTTCATCGCGTTATTTGATTGATAGCCTGATGTAATTTTTTTTTTTTTTTTTTTTTTGACACTCATCTCTAATTTCCTAAGTGTAGCTTAGTTGTAGCATAAGGCTGATGCACTCAATTAGGACCGAACTCACTACTAGCGAGACAAGCTTGCTAACCATTTACATCACACTGAAGTGCCCAATCTCTAGTAATTTATATATTCCACCCAAATTGAGTGATATGCATATAACTCTGTCAAGAAAATTAACAAGCTGAACAAGCTCCTGTTCTCTCTAAATTCTACAATAAATGTCATGCATTTTCTTGCTCTCCTGTTTGTTGGAAATCCTCTTTTGTAGTTCTAGTCTTTAAGAACTCTGAACTGTCTGATCCATCTATCAACCTATTAGCCTTCTACCTCTTTTTCTAGAGGTGCGAATTAACTGAATTGGACAAGCAATATAGCTTTCACTTACGTAAGTTAACTGTTGATGAATTAATGATTATTGGTGAAAATCTATCAAGCTTTAGACAAAAATGGTGCTGTTGCTTTGGCTAGCTCAAAAGCATTTGACAAGGTTTGGTATAATGATCTTCTGCACAAAAGACTATGGTATTTCAGGGCAAATTTTGGAACTGATTCAGTCTTATCAAATCATGAAATGAAAGTTGAATGGCCACTCTTCTAGATCTTTTTGCATTAATACAGATTTTCCCCAGGGCTTTATCTTTAGATCTGAGTTGTTTCTAATTTTCATAAATGACCTTCCTGATGTCATCAATATCTATGCTGATGACACAACTATTTACTCCAGTTTTAATAGTAAGTCTGATGTGTTCAATAAGGTCAAATTGGCAGCTGATCTCAAAAATGATCTACAATCTGTTGTTACCTGGGGCAAAAAATATCTTGTTAATTTTAATGCCTCCAAAATGAAACTGCTCTCTTAATCGTCCGAGACAACCCTTTTTATCCTGCATCAGAATGGTTGAGGCTACTCTCCAGGAGAGTGACTGTCAGACTAACGTTTTCCACTGACATAAAGTGGAAAGAGTATATTGAATCAATTGCTAAGTCTGCAGCTAGGAAAGTTGGTTCATTGTCATTCTAGACAATTTTTCTTGCCAGAATCTATCTTGCATATTTATTTATAAGTCTACCATTCGTCCATGCCTTGAATATTACTTCCATATCTGATCTGATACTTCTATGTATTTCGAGATTCTTGATAAAATCCAAAGAATCTGCAATGTAACCGTAAGTTCTATGTTAACAGTTTCTTCTATTGCACTTCTTGCTTGTGGAACTCTCTTCTGGCGTCTTGCTTCCCAGACAACTTTGATCTTGAAAAATTTAAATGCAAATGTCAATTGTTGTCTTAATTCTTGTTATTTTATTGTTCTCTCTCCTTAATAGTGTTTAATTTTCCTCGTATTCTCTAACAATCACTACCCTTCTCTCTGAGTCTTAGTGGCTTTATTGTCTTGCATGTTGTGAAATAATTAAAACAAATAAAAAATAAACAACTTGGTCTAACCCACTTCCTAAAATATGAGAATTATTTCAGATCAGTCTTGTTTAGGTAAAAATCTCTAACATAATAATGAACTGTACTTCCTCCTTAATAAGTTAAATGTTGACTCGGACTGGTTATCGCATTCAGTAAAAACAAAAAGGAAACCTGAAGATTAGTCCATAAACTTCTGTCTTTGTTTGCTTTCGTTTTTACAGCTTATACTATTGAGTAAATTTTTCAAGATGTAAATTAAAAGAAAAAAATCATGAATTGTAACCTTCGTTCTTAAAATTCATTATTAGAAAAAAAAAATGACCGGATCAGTCTATCAATATCATGGTGAATTCTAATAGATTATTTTCCTGTTATTTTTTTTAGGGGTGTTGAAAAGCTCTCTTGATTAACTTCCTCAAATCTGACCAAGCAAATTCATATTTTATACAGGAATCTTGTTTTAAGAAACTTTAAATTATTTTTTTTTTTTTTTTTTTACAACTACAGAAAAAGATCAGAATTATTTATTTAAATACCCCAAAAGACAATTTAACAGTGTATTGTCCAATTAACCCTTCTTTCTTGCTGTTTTATTTACTTTAAACCCCATAATCTTTCTTGCTGTGCTTTTAATTAAAACTCGCATGTGTTTTAAAGTGAGTCAAGCAAACAACCTTAAAACTGGTCACACACAGGTCAGCAGATGTCATTCTGTAGCCTGCTACTTTGATGATATCTATTTTAACACCTTATCTGACCTGACAAGACCTTACACCTTCCAGTCTGTCTCTTGAATTTATCTAGAGTGACCTTCTAGATGAAGGCCTATCCACACACACACACACACACACGTGGAATTTTGGTTGATTTAGGAAGTAGTAGTTAATTATTTACTGAACTGCTAGCTTTGCTAATTTTGTGCCAGTCGTCTAGATTCTTCAGATACAAATTAAAACCATGCAAATTGTTATTATGCTTAATTCAACCTGTTTATTATTTGAGAAGCAGCACCTTTGTTACTTGCAATTATTGCCTTTTTCCCCTTCTAAGAAGGTAACTTTTGTAAAAAATATGTAAAAGCTGAATTAGATTAGTAGAACTACTATTTTCCTGATGATAATATAGCTTATAAAATTGAGGTTTCAAATCTCTAACCCTTGTTCTTGGAGCATCATTTGTCTGAGTTCAGTTTGAAGGGAAACATGAAAAATAAACTCTTAAATTATCATTATTTCTTATTTATTTTTTTGTTAAGGTCTTGTGATATGCAAGTTAATTTGGTCTTGGACAGTCTATCATTATTCTATGAATTCTTAAATCTACTATCATTGACCTTATTTTGTCACAACCTTTTCAGTTCATGTATTTTCATACAAGTGGAAAGTTTTGTGATATGAGGAATCACTTCAAATAAAATTTTATTTTAAGCAGTTTTGATAAAAACAAAACAGTTTGCAAGTAAAATCCAACGTCTACCCCAAGCACTTCATCACACAAATATAAAAATATAATTTTACTCAACATTTTAATTTTTTTTTTTTCCCCAGTATAGTTTTTGTTGGCAATGCACTTAATTCCATAGTGAATATTAATTACATCATCAGATATTGTATATTGGAAATTCCAGATCAAAATTCAGCTATGTGTTTGATTCCAGATTTGTTGATTCATCATTGCAGGTCAAATGTCATAATCATTAACTTTTTTTTTTTTTTTTTGTAATTCTTAAGATCTTATTCCAGTGTGTTTGAATATCACAATATTGGAATAATTTCTTGAAGACATGTTTAATCTTTACTTTATTTCTATGAGCAATATGGATTCTGAATGACCTTTCTCCTGATTGATTACTCATTTGTATCAACTGTGGGTATGTATGTACGTACGTACACATACACACAATAGTTTCCAGCAAAAATGGCTTTCAATTGTGTATTCTGTTCACTTTTGAAACAAGTGCTTGAACTTTTGTATACATCTAATAGATTCCCTTTCATTTCCATCTTATTTAAAATAACATTTCTTCTGTTACATATAGAATTTCTATTCCTCAGTTCCTGTTGAGGTTGATAGAGTAACAGCCTTTTCTTGCTGCTATGGTATGAGTAGTTTGTTAAAATATTCACTTAACCTCTTTTCTGTTAACCATTGTGACATTCCAGTAACAAAACATTTTGGCAAAATATCTGGTAATGGGACAAATTACAGGTATAGGTGGATTCATGCCTTTGTCATGAAACATTACTCTGCTGACCTGCCTTTGTCTTAAGAAAGTGATGCAAAGTGAACTTAAAATAGTCCCAGCCAGAATTTAAACTCATTTTTCCAATCCCATTTTCTACATTGATAACTATTAAACCCTCTTCTGCCTCTCCAAAATTTATATTCTTACCAATCAAATGTAATTTATGGTTAGACTAAAAGCAGAGAACATTTTATGTCTAGCAACTGAATTTCTGGGGACATGACTAGTGTTTACTAGGCCCTCAGTCAGGAAGGTTGACAACAACATGAATAAAACACTTTACTAAATGGAATAAGCTTAATTGGCTAAAATAGTGATGCAATCGCATCACAATATTTTGATAAGTATACCTCAGGCCATATTTGTAACCATTACAGGTTGATATGCTGCTAAACAAAAACCGAAACAGAATTGGACCATATTGAACAATCACATCACCATAATTGAATTATTGATACAACTTATCTATCATTAATTGTAACTAGTTTGAATGTAATTGCTTATTGAAGGCAGATCTAGCACAATAATAGGTGAGGTTATGTTATTTAAATTATTAGTTGTTATTTTTTAGGTTTTCTTTGAATTCTTTCTTCACCATGGTAATTATCACCACTGAACATGTTTGTCAATTTCATTTAGTCAACTGTTTTATCCATGTTGTCTTTTTCTAGGGTTCTGGGTCTGGTAAATAGTAATCCAGTTCTGGTTTCGATCATTTTTGTTATCAGCAACAAAATGAAGCTAGGAGTATCACCTTTTCTTTTCTACATATTTCACAGTGTCTTTTGAAATGGAGAAAGTCATGATAGTGAATGAAATAAGTGGCTTTGATGGTTCTCTCAGAAGAAAGTATGACTTCAATATGTATTTAAATGTATATATGTTGTTGATGAGCAGGTTAATGGAGCTTGGTTGGGAAAATTAACTTTTTTTTTCCATAAAAATAAATTTCTAAATACCCGAATAAATACATTTTCAACCTTGTTCCTTTTCTAACATCTTAGTTGAGAACTATTGTACAAATACTTTATTATTCATTCTTATCTTAACTGTAGGTCTCATTAATCTTCATTCTATCTTTGATGCAGGAGATCATTGCCGCCTTTTGGCTGACAGATTAAGATTATATTCTTAGCCATAATAACTATTAGTTTTAGCAAGATTTTCTCTGTATTCACTTGCAATATTCTGATAATTGATATTTAATAGAGGATTATTAAACTCCCTATACTTGGGAATTGGTATTTAAGGATAAATTGTTTGCCATTTCTTCATGGTACAAAGGCTCTACAAAAACAATTTGATAAACTAGCTTGTTAACCATTTCATAATGACAAGGTGGTCATTGATGATTAGTAAGTTTAGATGATATTAGCTCAAAGTGAGGACCAAACTTGTGAAGTGCAAAATACCATTGTATTGCTAGTATCTTGTAAATTTTGCTTATTTATTCAGCATATGATTTCCTAACAATGCTCATGCTATTTTAATTTAAATACAGCAACTCTTTTTCACTAAAACTTATTCCGGATTTGAACACCTTATGGCCTATTTTAAGTAACTTATTCATTAAATTGTTGTAATAAAGGGTAAGTGACAATCGTTTCATTAAGATTTAACAATGAAGGAATTAACACACTTGAAAATATTTTTTTTCTATCCATAAACCTGAAAAACATTTAACAGACTTATTTTAGCCATTTTTTTTTTCCTATTCAAAATGACAATTGATGGTGGATTCTCTCTGATCATGTTTGTCATTTGTATTCTGCTTTAGACTAAATTTCCAACAAGAATTTATTGCTATTGTTGTAAAGAATGCAATTTGTTTTCCTTTGCTATAATGCAAAACATTACTATTTTCAATGAATAATAAAGCTGTAGATGTCACATGTTAAGTTGACAAATACAGTATTGGCTTGGAAAGAGCTTTTGGTCCTCTTTCAACATTATTTTTGCAAGGGAATAAATTTCACAAGGCAGCCACTTGTGAACCAAGTTCACAGACAATATAAAATTCATCAAATAATGCATCTGTTGAAACTTTTCTT
Organism: Acanthosepion esculentum; assembly: GCA_964036315.1. Taxonomy (NCBI): domain Eukaryota; kingdom Metazoa; phylum Mollusca; class Cephalopoda; order Sepiida; family Sepiidae; genus Acanthosepion; species Acanthosepion esculentum. The sequence continues at coordinate 114,461,264 of OZ038484.1, forward strand.
TTTAAACAATATTTTTATTATTTCAGTTTCTATATTATCAATGTTTTGATAGCAAAAATAATTTTTTTTAATATTGATAGCTCATTTCAAATTTCAGGGCAAAATTTGGTTAACAATGAGTTTTGTATGTCATTAGTTGAAGTACTGAATTTTATTCTCATTGGATGGATTTCTATTGTGGCCTTAGTTTAGTGATGTGTGAAATTAAGGCAACAAAATGTTTTGAAATTGTCAAGAAAAATTCAGTTACCACACTACTAGTAGAAATATTGTTAAAGAGAGAAATATTCCAGGAGGTGCTTTAGCAAGAAAAAAAAATAAGACAATCAAAAATGGATTTAGAATCTCATTTCCTGTTTCCCACTGTGATCATATTAACTGCTTAGTCTGGATATTGTCAAGAGGATTAAATTAAAAAAAAAAACCAAAAAACTAAAATTATGAATATTTATTTGCAAGCCAAATATAGAAAATGTAATAAGATAAAATTGGGATGTTAAGTTTTTACAGCAAACTTGACTTTGGTATACTTGGCTAAACTCAAAATGTCTGCATTTGAAAAAAGGGAATACATAAAGATGCCCTAAGGTTGAATAGAAGCTGCATCATTCATCTGTCATTTTCACTGTGTGACTAGTAAAACTTGATATTACTGGAGCAGTGGTAATATGTCAGCCCCCAAAACATAACTAAATTCACTGTGATCATGATGGAAGATGTGACACCAAAATCTGAAGGTGCATTGGAATAGCAAAAGAGGTCTACCAAAAGCTAAGCAAAGTATTAAGAAACAGGAAAATTATGTTAGAAACAAGGAGTGCTGAACTGTTATGTAATATCCATCCTCCTATATAGCAGTGAATGTTGAACAGTTTCCTCACAGATGAAGAGGAGACTTGATGCAACATAAGAATATGGTCTTACAGAAAAATGTGGAGAATATCATGGAAGAAGCATGTGAGCAACAGGGAAGTTTTAAGAAACAAAAAGGACACTTCTTAAAATTAAAGAGTTGAAATTTTTAGGGCACATACTGAAGAGTTTGGAGAATTTGGTACTCACAAGACACTGAAGGCAAGAGGGACAGACAGAGTGAGTAACCTACATAACAAGCTTGTGTAACTGGATGGCAGAGCAGGGAGCGGGAGGGATAGTAGAAAGACGAGCACTGTTAAGAGCTACAAAGGATGGAGAAATGTTGGAGAACCATGATTGCCCATTTCTAGAAGGGATGTGACACATTAGCTGTTGCAGCAACTCTAGTTGTACTAAATATTTTAAATTAATAAAATGAAGCTGACTGACTTGGTTTCTCCCTCCACAGTGTTCAGTTGAAAGGAAATTAAAACTTGCAACTGTAACACAATAGAATAATGGGAAGTATAAATACAAGACAAGATGATAACTTGGCCTTTAATTGGAAGTGAATACCCGAAAAGTTAGTAAAACTAGTAATAACCAGCAGGAGATGTCAGCCTATTGAGTGATGATGTCTGGATGGAAACTAACAGTTCATGGAGACTACATAAAAATGAATTGTTTTAATTCACAAGCAAAATGCTTGACAAGTTGTAAAGCTATTTGGTTCTTATAAATTATAATGCAGAAGGAAAAGCTTAGCTTCAGTCATTTTCTGTACTCTGTAGTTGTGAGAAGACAGAAAAAATTTAATCAGACACTGAAATTTTTAATATATGTAACAAGTTTGGTACCTGTTGTTTTCCAGATAGCAAGATAATTGCATTTAAAATCTAAATTGTTTACCTATTTGAAATGCTACATTTATTAGAAAATATATCAGTTGAAAGGCCAGCTTCTACTCTCTTCCTTGTTAGCCAGGTATTATTGCTGTAGAGAATGGAAAAGTAACTCTCCTGACACACATGTCAGTTTCACTTGAATTGTATTTTCACTTTTAATTAAATGACAGACCTAAAAATATCTACAAACTAAGTTTTAAGAAACATTCTATTTATTACCAAATAATTTCTAAAAAGTTCAATAAAATCTAATATTTTTATTTATTTTTTGTCTCACATTTTAAGTTTATATTATTAAGCCTAGGGAAGGGGTTGTCCAGGCTGAGTAGGAGGGGAATGTATTATTCCAATATTTTACACATGCTGATTGAGTTTGAAGTGTGTGCATGCATGCATGCATTAATTGGCACAATCATGTGTAAGTCACTCAGGCACAACAGACTGTTGTGCATATATATATATATATATATATATATATATATATAATTGTGTGTGAGTGCATGCAAAGTTACACATTCAGTGCATGACAGAGAATAATGTCTTTTATATAGTTTTAAATTTGTTTTAGCATTTGGTCTGCATTAAAAATATAGTAAAGCACTTTTCAAATGAGTAGAAATAAACAAATGTGACAGGTGGGAGAAGTTAGATCATTGGGCTGTTTAATATTGTAGAAAACAAATATGAAGGTCACTCCAAAAGTAATACCTCTTGATTTATTAGGTTGGCATGGGTAGATGTTGGTGTGTAATCAGACATTGAACATTCCCACCAGTACACCATGTTTTTTTTTCTGTGTTACAGCTTGAGGCTATACATCAGTCTGGAAAAACTGTCTGATATGAATGTATATCCAAGCAAAAGTCTATCATTGAATTCTATTATGCAGAATAAATTGTACCAATTGACATTCATGGACGTGCACTAACTGCATATGGAGACCAAAGAATAGGTGTTAGTGTTGGGTAATGTTTTGGCAGGAGCAAAAATAAGATATGTGAAAACCTACATTCTGGATGGCCATACACAGTTACTAACCTACAAAATACAGGTTTTTATTTGGTGAAAATGTAAAGAAAATAGTTTTTTTTTGTGACTGAAAACTTACTCTATCCATCAGTGTTATGATCTCTGTAATTGTTATTCTTTCAATTGAAATAAATAGGAGACATTTAGAGTCTCTCTTCTAACAATCATATGGACAAACATCACCTCTAAAAGTTTTATCTTAAGAATGATTGAAATTAGTTTTCTCTTTGTATCCATTTCCCACAAAAAAAGTGGCACATTTTGGATATTGTATTTTCTGCTGAAAAGTGATAACTTCCAGACGATTCAATATCACTTGAAAATTTTGATTGTTTCAGTAGTTTATCTTGGAGGTTATCTCAAAATTTGCATCTTCTTTGCAAAGTTTTTTACCACTGGAGAAAATATTTTGAAAAGGTGTCCATTGCTCAGTGAGACACCTCCAATTAAGTTTGTGCATAGCAGTTATTAGTGCGGAAAGTTCAAATTTCACCCAGGGCCATTACATTCACTTTTACACAAACATAAGTTGAATTTAATTTAGCTATAAAAAAAAATTTTGTTTTATTTTTTATTTATTCTTCCAAAGAATTTGTGCATCCAGATCAAAATTATGGATAAACTGTCTGAAGTTCATGTATTCATTCTGTATTTGTATGCTTTTTGACTGTACCATCTGTCATTATCAGTATCTATATGTTGTCTGCATCATAAACAAGAGATGTTAGCTACATCCTGATGTTTTTTTTGGCAAATATGAAATTTCATATTCAGAGCTTGAAAGCACCCAGGAATGAGCATGTGTATATTTTATATCTATTTATCCACATGCATTTTAAATATTTTATACCTATTTTAAAATGTTGTCTCCTGTGGTGATATATACATAGACTTCCTTGTGTATATATAGGCGTAATTTTTAGATGAGTCATCATTATTCCAAGTATTGTTTTTAATACTTAGCACAAATAATAATCTATGGCTCCTTTCAAGTGTGCTATCCATGCGAAACGAAGTGAAAACTTCACTTTTCTTTTCAAGTAGTATAAATCAGAAAATGGTAACAATTAGAAAAACAGGATAGAAATTATACCAATGAAACCAGTTGTTAAACCTTTTTCTGATAGCTTCCATTTTCTATTTCTGATTTCTTTTTCTCTACCCCACCCGATCTGAAAAAAAATGACCTACTTTACATAGACATTATGAATCCATAGAATGGATTGCTGGAAATGTAACAAAGAATGATGTAGACCAAACTAATCTTGAAATTGGCAAAATATATGTTTACCAAGTATGTGTGTACCTATGCCATGATAACCTCTTGTGAACCAGAGGCCTGCCTGGCTTGGATCCTCTATCTGAATGTTTCACCCACCAGTTGATATTCTCCATTAATGTTGTATTAAAGTTTTTGATCTGTAGGCAAACCTGTTTGAAATGCTCTCAGGAATGAAGAAGGCAAGTTACAAGATTTCAGAACAGGCACCAGACTCTTTCTTGTAGAAACAATAACACAAAATGTATTTGTCAAAGAATTGGGAAGAATTAATCTGAGTTTGGCACTCATCAAATTAACTCTTTCTAATTCCTTGATATTGTGATTTACTTATCTTCAGTCTGTGAATTAGTAAGTGTCACTCTTATTCACAACATATTGCATCAATCATGGTAATGCCCTGGACTTCTTACTGATAGTTGGATCAACAATTCAGAGAACTACAAACAGTTTCAACCCTGCAGTCAAAGCTGGTTTCCAGAATCTGGTCATCAATTCTTTCCTCATTTCATCAGTCTGCGAACAAAAACTCTTAGATTGAAGAAATTTTTTCAATTGACAATTATTCTCTGGCAGTATTTTGCAAGGGGTGGTAGAGTGGGTAACAAAGAAGTGGGGGGGGGGGTTGTGAGCTCGAGTGCTCATTGCTACAAGCTATCTCAGCTTTTCACATAAACTTAATTCCCATTTCAACTGGAATCAGGTATAGATCCCTTATTTGTAAAATCCACTCCAGTAATTATGTTTCTGCCTTGTGTATAACTCTTGTTTCATACAATTGTTTTTTTTCTCTCTATCCTAATGTTTTGGTTTTGTAAATATTTTCCAGCATCTTATTTGTGGCATTATTAATTTTTTTTATTTTTTATTTTTCAAATGAGGGGAAGATTTTATTTTATCCCCCCCCCTCTCTCAATTCTTTTTTGTTAAGAAAAAAGGAGATATGCTTGTTTGTTAATATTGTCTGGTTTATATTAGGCATATATAATAGTTTTGTTAATTTATTTGTAAAACACTTTTGTCATAAGTCTTTTATTTATATCCACCCTGAACATTTTTTTCTCTTTTATTGAAATAGTATATTTCTCATTATTTACTCAAACTTTAATTTTAAGCTCTCTTGAATGGAAAAAAAAAATTCTAAAATCTCAAAGTAGACTGTGACCTAGTAGTCTGTGTTCATGCAGGTAAAAACCAGGATTTTGAGTAGTGATTTTTCAAGGCAAGTAAACTCTGTATATGGAAGATTTTTGCTTTGTGCTTTCCTGAACTTTACTGTTGATGGCTATAAGAACATTATTATTATTGTAAAGAAAATCAATAAATAAAAATGTGTGTGTAAAAACAAAATCTAATCAATGGTTCAAATTTCTGCACATCTATGGGCTTACTGGAAGACTAAATTTTTTCTTATTCTGGAAAACTGTTCAGCCAATCCTCAAGCCAAACTGTTATATAAGAATGTGCATATAGTGTACTTACTGCTAAATTGTATGTTCTTTATCAAAGAATTTAATATTTAATAATATAAGAAATGTTTGAGCTTCTGATGTTTTAACCCTGAGATGTGCATAATTAGTGAATCACATGGAGTGTTAAGTAATTGTTATGTATCCTCTATTGGTCTGGCAAAATGGGTAATGTCATGTTTCTGGAACTAAGGGTACTGGAAAATTGGTGGCATATTTGTATGTAGAAATCCAGTTTAATATTTTATAAAAACAAAAGCAGCCATGATGGAATTTTGTTTTGCTTTTACAGAATCCAACTCCACAAAATGACAAGTGTGCGAAAACACCTATTAGAATCTGGATCCAGTAACACTACTCTGAAAATGGTTTTTGAACTTCAACAAAAGTATAAAGGACCCACCCCAGAGCCACTTTCTAATTATCTTGATGTGAGTATATTTTCCTTTGGTAAGTAGGGACAGATATCTATTCCCTGTATAAAATTTCTTTCCATATGACAAGGGGTGGGGATAAAAGATCTTTTTGTATTTGGGGATTGAACTTGTTACTTTAAGTGTTTTGGAACTGTTGTGGCAGTTGGTAGTAATATGACTAAAAAATTTTGTTTTTATTATCATTTATTCACACTTGGGCTTTTACCCTCTTATTCTTTATCCCTTATTTTGATTTTCACTGAAAAGTCTCCCTCCCTCTCATGTCAGCTTTCAGTCACTTCTGAATTCCACTCAGTCTTATACTCATATGTAAAACTATTTCTCCCAAAGAACAATCTATTAACAGTCTACTAAACATTTAGTTTAGAATTGTACACAATTCTATAATCTACACTTTCATTCCCTTTGAATTTCTCTAAATTTTTGTGCACTACATGAGTGTTCACTTGAAATTCTTATAAAATTTCAGAATGTACACTAAAAAAATGACACTTTATATAGAACCAACGCTCAAAATATCCACTTTTATTTAGAATTTATACTCCAAGCCCTTCCCTGATGATAAAAAAAAAGTCATGGATAGGTATCTTGTGTCATGTAAGATCCCTTCTAATTCAGCAAAGTGCTGCAACTTGACATGGCATATCTTGAGTTATGTCATCTTGATAGATCCTGACATTTGTAATTGCCTGTGAATAGACCTTTCCAGCATGTCCTATATATGCTCAATTATCCTCATGTTTGATTATGGTGGCCACACCATTCATGAAATCTCCAGAATGCTCCTCAAACCAATTTTAGGCAATCCAGGAATGATGACCTGGTGCATTATATTGCTGGACTAGTCCATTGATAATTGGGGTACATGAAGTCTGATGTGTTTAAGTAGACAACTAAACCAAATGCATGCCTCATGATCACATCCTCATATCATTATGTTGACACTAGTTTCATGGGGTCTGTACTACACCCAAACACTATTGGAATCATAACTCCTCATACTATGCCACATGTTGCCAGTCCTCCAGGGTCCAATTTTTGATCTCATGAATCCAGGTGATGCACTGTGTCCAATGTTGTGGCGTTAACAGGAGCACTCTGGTGAGTATTCTTCTCCCTTATCCGATAGAAGTTACTTAACTAACCTGTTGGACATGTCCAGTACTTCCTGCATTGAATTTAGATGTGATTTGCACCAGTGTTGCTCATCTATTACCACAAATAATTCAAGCCAGATGCCTCCAGTCACTGCCATTAAAAGCTTGTGGTTAGCCATTGTCCTATAACTAGTGAATAGTAATGCCATCAATCAGATATTCTTGATACACACATGATGCCATAGATCAATAGATGCCAAAGATCTCAATGATATTAGAAATGGAATCTCCCATCTGTTTGATGTCTATTATCATGCCCATCATACTGGTCTGGGCATTTACTTTGTCAAATTATGTTGGCACCAGCTATCATTACCTTTATATACTGTTATCCCATGAAATTGGACTTGTGTGCATTATATATGATCAAGTGACAAAATCTCTTACAGTGAACAGAACAACAAACCTAACCATTTAAACTTACCCTTCATTTTTTTTTCCAATGGCTGAGTACTATATTTGTTATTGCTTTTACACTTCAAGCAGTAATCTTATCTCTTTTTTCTTTTCTTTTTTTTTTTTTCTTTTTTTTTTTTTTATTAGAGTAAGCATTATCAGCCACTATTAATTTTTAACTTGGATTTTTTTTTCCATCAATAATATTGTTATGATTAAAGCTTTAGTGAGTAAGCAAACTGCAAAATAGAAAATTCCTAAGTGATGTGTGTTGTTCAGAGAAGTAACTTCTTCAGACTAATAATGATTTTATTGATGGAGTCTGTTTTTCTATAATACAGGGTGCCATTGGTAAATTGTTGCCATTTTATATTTTTAATTTTGCGTATGCATGTTTGTTTTTGATTTTGTCAACTGCACAGTATAGGGGGGGTCAGTTGTGAGAAAAAGAGCACCATGATGCAATTCACTTTGCCAGAAATTTGGAAATGGCATGCTGTACAGCTTGGCATTCATGCTGGAAGCTTCAATACAAACATTTCAGAGTGATTGGGTGTCAGCGCAGAGGATTTGGAATGAGTTGTAGGCATCTAATGGTGATTATGAAGGTACAGCAACTCAGAAAACTCACTCTGATCATTCTGATAAGAAAAGAACTCCCAAATTTGTTGGTGAGGTCCTCAGACTCAACATGCTGGCCTACATAAAGTGCCTTGTGCTGACTTGAGTCATGAGAGGGGCTGCTGGAAGACCCTATGTCAGGCAACAGGACTCTGAACCATACTACACAAGCAAGAGAACCCAGTCATGGCTGTCAGGCGATTTCTGCAATCACATCACCTCTTACATCTGGTCACCTGACTCCCCATATTGCAACCCCCTTGATTATTATATGTGGGGTGCAGCTGATCGAGAGGCCAACAAAACTCTTAGTAACACTAAAGATGGACTGAAAGCAAGGATTATGGCAGCATTCACCAACTTAAACAAGGAGACTGTCTAGAAGTCTTGCAGAAGATTCTGAAGTTGTCTTTAGTATTTCAAGATATTTTTGTGTTTTCATTTTTGCGCGATTTAGACGACAAATTATCCATCGCACCCTGTATATGAGGCGGAGGAGATTAATACAAGAAATGCCACTTACAGTTTTGCATAAAAAATGTTAAAGATGCAGAAATGCTCAGCTTTAAATTTAAATCTGATGTTTAACTTGTTCAGCTTTTGTGTTCATTTTTATTTTTATCACACTCTTGTTTTTAATTGGCATCAGTTTGGTGAGGAAAGGAAATGTGCTGTATGAGCCAGGGTGTAAAGAGGGTTCTGAGTTGGTGCACTTTCTGAATAGCAAAACACTTACAAATCTTCATCATTTTAGGGTTGTTGTAACAATGTACATAATTTAGAAGTGGTATGTGAGGAGTTGACATATCTTAAAACTGAATTGCAGCTGTTTGCTGTAAAACTGCAAAAATGGCACCTGAAGGCAGAATATAGAGAGCAAATAAATGGATGTTGATTGCCTCTCCTTCTCTTATGATTTTTTTTTTTTTTAATTTGCTATGTGAATATCTCATCTTGTTGTTTTATTTATTTTTTCTTTTAGGCTCAATATTATGGTGTTATTAGCATTGGAACTCCACCTCAAAAATTTAAAGTTGTCTTTGATACTGGATCATCCAACTTGTGGGTACCATCACAAAAATGTCCAATCAAAGATATTGCATGTTGTAAGTATCCAGTAATAGGAAAATATAAATTTGGAATTGTGATTAACGTTTCTATATTTGGGATTATCATTTTTGAGTTTACTTTCTATAAGATTGCATTTTTGGAAATGAAGAAAATGTTATTAGTACATAGGAAAATGTGATGGCCCAATAAACTGTCAATATATTGTTTTGACCTATCTGATTAATACACTAGTATAGCTTTTGTTACACTTTGTTACCTATGGTGGGTAAGATAAATGATTTATACATAAGCCATATATTATAGACTCTAACCTTTGAACTTGGTAAGAAAAACATGTATGGTATCTCTAAATTTGTATGTCACAAAATGATATTTTTGCAGTTGTAAGGATTGGCTTTGTCCAGTGTGTAGATTTTTAACTTAACATTACACAATAATTGTTTATACAGAATGGGAATTTTGTTCTCTTTCTTTGCGTCTGTCTGTTTTAAGAGCAGCCTCTACATTTCAATCTGAAACTTCAAGTCAACTGATCAGGATTGTTGGTACAACTGGTTAGATATGTAGCTGGCATTACTAGCATCATTTTTCTTAATTTTATGATTGATTAAAATGGATATGTATATCCATAGACAAAATTTATGTACAGTTAAAATTCTAATCTGAGTAAATGGAGCATGAAAAACTAGAATTATGTCACATGTGTAAATCAGTAATCTCACAGAAGAACCTCAAAATATAAAGCAGAAATTATTCAAAATGTGTAGGGTTCTATGAATATATGAGAATGTACATGCAAATTTCAACAATATAGGTCTATAAACTCTCATTGATAAAATATTTTGGAGGATGTGAGAAATATCCATGAGTGCAATCTTTTGCATTTCAACTAAACTTGGTTTACCATCTATTAATTGAGACAAAATTTAATATCTCCCTTTGTTTGCTTTCTCAACAAATTTATTATTGACCCTTTCTGTAATGCTATGTTAACATCTGGTAAAATACAAAACTGAATCTTTCATACATAAATTTATTTATTCACTTGTGTCCAATTAATGTTTGTAGTGAAGGGTATGTGGTTTTTTTTTGGGGGGGGTGGACTTTGAACAGACATTTGATCTTCTCATAAGAATGTAAAGAAATTTATCTTCCTCCCTCACAGATTGGGTGTTTATATAATTTCTTCTTGTCCAAGTTCAGCTGGATTGACTTCCTGTTTAATGTTGGCACAGTCATTCACACTTTAAAGCCTGATTCTGTATTTGGTAGCTATGAGTAGGTATCCTAAACTAATCTAGTTTACAGTGAAATTGTGTCAAAATTGTCAAATATATCTTGTTTAAAATAAACAAGATATATTTGATGATTTTGGCAAAATTAAATTTTCTTTTTACATACTATATGAAAATGACATCTAAAATAGATGTCATTTTCATATAGTGTGTAAACAAAATTTAATCTTTTCTCTTTTTAAAGATAAAATTCTTTGTCATGTGTGATGATTAAGTTTTATTTTCAAACATTGACAATTGTTATAGTGGTGTTTTTTGTTTTTTTTCAAATTTGTTGCACTTGTTGTTTCCTTACTCATCAAAATCCTCATCTTAAAGGGAAAAAAAGGATGCTTGTCTTTTTGGTTGGCTAACCATAAGGTTTAAAGTTGTTTTTCGCAAAAAAAAAACTTTCTAAGTTGAAAACTTTAGTTGATGAAACGCCAGGGAAATTCAAACCTTAAATGAAAATTGAACCTCCATATAGGGAAATGTCAAGCCTTTAATAATCAGTTGGTCTCATATTTCTGTATCCATACAACTCAAGGTGCATGGCAATCAAAAAGGAAGTATACTGCTTTCATTTTGTGCAAAATTGTTGGGGCTAACACATCCAATTTTGAAGTTTAAATTGGACTGGTTTCATCAATGGATATTACCCAATTTAAATTTTTTTCTTGTACTTTCTTTAATGATGTATTTTAAAACTTTATTTTTTAAATTTTTATTTATTTATTTTTATTTTTATTTTTAATTTTTTTTACAAACTTATCAATTTTGCCTTGGCTATTGTTTTTATGCATTTTATTAAAAAAAACAGTAAACAGGATTCGTGTAAAATAAATAACCTAGATATATCCTGAGTTCTTTAAATTTCACACGTCCGTAAAAGTTTTTAAAAATGTATCCAGTTTTTCTTTTAATGATCATTCATTTCATTTATTCATAGGCAATATTTTCCCTAATTCTCTGGATTTTGGTATTAAATTGAAAATTTATTTACATTTTCTTTTCAAAAAATGGGACTGGATATATTTAAAAAAAATAAAATGAACAGGATAAGCTTAACTTTGATACATTTATCCATAAAAAATTGAAATGTAATTAGATAATTTTTAAAATGTAATCAGTTTCTTGTTTACTAATTGTAGGGATTAGGTCCTATTTTGTAGGTTAAAATTTTTTTTTTTTTTTTTGTATTAGTGCTTTCCATGCTAGAGATTCCCTACCCAGGTGATTAATGAAATTTACATTCAATCTCCTGTTCAGTGGATGAACTCAGTTCCCTGAAAAGTATTTTTCTTCTAAGTGGGGAAAAGCAGGCTGCACGATCTCACAAAATTTGTATTATATTTCTTTTACTTCAAATTTGCCTATAACATTTTATATTTATGATGATTTTTAACTAGTCTGATAGCTGCATACACAGTTGAAATTAACTTCTGGTCCAATATAACATGAGACTAAAATATGATGAACTTGAATGGTCATAACTCTGTTGCTAATTGAGATACCAAGATAAGTTTGGTACCTTCTTTTGTGTGTGTCAAGTTCTCTATGCATGTGTTAAAGGACTTTAGATATATTGAAAATAAAATTTTAGTTTGGGATACCTACTATGAGGTTACCTTCTAGGTAATCCTCTGATGCACCTAGCTTTTTTGATGATCTTGTGTGACACTGAATACAAAACTTTGGTATCTCTTTGGATGACCCCAGTACATATTGGAGTCACCATTGATCAATTCTTTTTCGATCAAAGTTTTCAATTGACATTAAATTTTATTCAAATATCTGGCCTGAATCACATGCTACATCTATATATCTCATTTTTATGGCTCTTGTATTTTTTCTTTTTATCTTTATCCTATAATCTGTCTATAGTCATTATAACTACATAAGGTGTTCTATACTTCACTTAGGTGAGTCACATGAAATGTGGTTTTACAGAATGATGCTGAGAATACCATGAACTGAACATGTGAGCAACGAGGAAGTTTTAGAGAAAATAGAGGCAAAAAGGACACTTATACTTAGACAAAGACTGAAAGAGGGATTAGAAAATTTGACGCTCATAAGACATTGAAGACAAAAGGAACAGAGGAAAACTGCACATAACCTACCTACAAAGTTTGTACAAATGGTTGGCAGAAGAGTGTTTAGGAGAGATAGCAAAAAAGACAAAATTTACTGAGAGCTACAAAGGTCAGGAAACTGGAGAGCCATCTCAAAAGGGTATGGCACATAAAATGTGTTTTTTTTTTTTTTTTTTTTAGTTTCTATTTTGAATCTAATCAACTTTTCTGTCAAGCCATCATATAACCAACAACTGCTTCTGTTTGGTTGACTGCTGCTCACTGGTCTCTTAATACTTTATAATATTATTACATATTATAATATTAAAAAATACCCCCCCCCCCTAATTAATTGCCTCTGGTATTTAACTATGTAGGTAACTTTGTGTAGTTGTTCTGAGGCTCTCATTAGTGGGGATTTCAGCTGCAAGATTCTAATTGCAGCAAATTTTGACTGGTTGAAGGTTAAATCTGCACATGGGACTGAACTGTTGGCAGTATATCCAGAGCTGTGATGACATGGCATTACTGGTCAATGGGGTTCCTAGACTGAAGTTTAGTCAGGACATCAGGTGTGGTCTAACCCAGAGAGGGATGGGTTATGCCAAGTCTACTTGACCATGGCACACTATGCATAAATGTTCTCCAACTTTCAACATAGATATTTGCACATATCAAAGTTGTCAAGGGAGCTGATCAGGTGCTCACTTGTGCAGTGACTCTACAACAACATCCAGTCATGGGACTGGTGATGATATGGCTTGACTTTTCAAATGAAAATTTAGGAGGTTTTTCTGTGATTGTTGCAGGCTTTCCTAAATTGGTTAATGTTTATAATATAGATATTTGCTGACACATAATTGCGAGGCACTTGAGGGATCAAAAGTCACTACAGTAGTCATGATCTGGGAAATTAACGTATTAATTATTACTCCACACTAAGACACCCAGTTGTTGTGCATTGTATAGTTATCTACGGTGTGTACCACTTTCTATCCTACATTTTCAAGTGGACATAGATTGTGTTATAATAAAAAGTCAAACTGAAAGATGGAATGTTCTGTGTATACAGTGGTGTTGCACCAACTGGCTATGCTAGACTTGGACTGTCTGACCACAAGTATCAATGGAATTTGATGAACTTGTAGTGTAATAAGGTTTAATCACTTTTCTTAAAATTGTCTTCCTCACAGTTTCTGCGTGATTTAGTTGCCTGGCTGTAATTAGTAAGGCGAATGGAGTGCATTAAATGGACAGTTTTTTTCCCCTTCTTTTCCTTCTTTGGTGCTGCTTTAATGATCAGCTAATGTTTTCTTTCTCTTAAGAATTACTCTTTCATTAAAAGATGAACTCACTTGACTTTCTTGGAAATCTTAAGAAATACCCAAAGCAAATATATTTAATACAATTCTTTATTTAATTTTGTTGATAATATTTTTTATTTTCTATAAATGGCTTTTATGATTTGACATTTTTGTATCAGATTATCAGTGGCTTATACTGAAAACTGATGTATTGTTTGTTGCCAAAGTTGGGGACAAAATTAAAACATAAAATAGAAAATAATGTAAAGTGAACTTTAAAAAAAAAAAAAAAAATTTTTACTGACAAGTGTTGTTTGTCAAAAATCTAAAACAAAAAGCAGTTTGAATTCTGGTTAAATGTCTTCACCGAATTATTCTGATTCCCAGTTTCTGTGAATATCAATTCTGTTCTTTTGCAAATGGGATGTCATTTATGATGGTCAAATTGGAAAAAAATAAAAGGATAGTGAAAGAATGCTTTTATCCAGACTGTGGCTGCCGTAAGAATAATGTTTCTGACATTGCTGTTGATTTAAAATAAATAAATTAATAGAAAATCTATCACATTTGAATATTATTAATCCACATTTACTAGAATGTGTGTGTGTGTGTGTGTTTTATGGTTGTATTAATATAATATTTTAACAATTTGACTTTCTTAAAATTTCAGTGTTACACAACAAGTACAACAGTGACAAATCCTCTACATACAAGGCCAATGGAACTGAATTTCACATCCAATATGGTTCTGGTAGCTTGGATGGATTTCTCAGCACCGATGTAGTTGCTGTGAGTAACAGTCATTTATTCTTGCATGACTTCCTCTTAAAACAGAATGGATTAAATATGACAATTAGAATAGTGAAGGGTTGAAGCTTAGACACTAAAAAATCAGTGTCTGGCATAACCATGTATTAATGATTTATAATTCTGCAGGATTCAAGATTACAAGCCTGTTTCTGTGGATCTTGTCAACTTGATAGATAGCTCTGAACAAAGATGCAAACTTTTTTCATTGAATAAGAAAATAGCTTTTAAATGATTAAATTAAAAATGGAAAAAAAGCTAATTTATGAAAAGTGATTTCACTTGAAATTAGGAAAAGGCTAAAGCAGTTTTGCATGTGTGGATATTGTAATGGTTGTCGGTGAGGAAGACATAATTGGCAAGCTAAGTTCATGTTCAAGGTTTGTTGCATTCACTTAATACTAATATTCTTGGAAAAGACCTGAATCAATCTCTTTCCTTACTGCCTCAACTATGGTTTAAATAACAGGGTAGCATAGTCAAAAGTTTTAGATGGCAATCAGTGAAGGAAAGAATCCAAATTCAAACTCTCTAGGAATAATGATGTTGATGGCAGAGTGGTAATAATATCAGCCTTTATCTTCTCATGATAGATATATTTTCATCATAAGAAGCATCTACATTTCTGGCTAAAAGGCTAGGATATGTTAAAACAAAGTATCACTTTAAAGTTTGGAAAGCCCGAGACTTGGATTGTTAAAGCACTTACAACAGAAAAGAATATTTAAGTTAATGATGTCATATTATCTATATTCGATGTAAGAATGAGGACTTGAGTAGGCCAAAAATTTGTTTTTTGGAAAGTAAATTAAGGCTGAGGTGATGCTTGAAAAACCTTCTTCCTAAATTTATGTTGTCATACATCAAAGGCCTCAGCTTTACAAACCTACTGGTCCAGACAAAATCCATGTAGTTGATCTCAAGAATCTTGATGCAGAATTTTCTCTAATCTTGACAAAGCTATTTAGTTGCTACCTTAAGAAGTGATGTTTCTCAAGCCCATGAAAGGTGTCTCCTGTGTGCCCTGTGTAGAAGAACAGGTGAGTCCACATCCCCATCATAATATCACTCCATCAACCTACTTGGTGTCATTAGAAAACATTTTGAAGTTATGATTAATAAAAAAGTTATTGAATACCTCCACAAAAGCAAACTTCTGAGTGACAAACAATATGGTTTTTGTCCTTCTGGCTCCACTGCTGATGTCTTATTATCATGCATAGAATCAGTGAAACGATTGATAATAAAAACATTGTGAGTGATTGCCCTAAACATCTCAGCCCTTTGACAAGGTGTAGCATAGGAGATTGTGACACAAACTTGTCTCTCAGTTATCAAGTCCTTCCTGTCAGGTAGGTCTATGAAGGTCTTTGTTAATGACCAGTCCTTTGAGGCACATGAGATCAATGCTGGTGTATATCAAGTCTCCTTCCTCAGCCTTACACTCTTTCTGCTTTATATTAACAATCTGCCAAAGAACATTCTCAGATCCTTAGTAAATATATTAGGTAAACAAAAAGTCCTTTCTGTTTTTTACATTGTGTAGAAAAAAGTGATCACTGATGCACAAATGAGTGAGTCAGATGCTGGGAAAGTGGTGAGGGCATTGCTCTTGTCCAATGTAGGTGTGTTGTGCACACACAGCAGTCATAACTTGAGCGTGAGGAAACATGGCAGTATCAAAGCAGCTCATTTGGGGTTGTCTGCTTTGACTTTAAGGTGGGCTTGTCTACAGCTGCATCAATTCGCTGAATATGTCAAGCCTTTGGGGATGTTACTGTAAGTGAATGCACCACCAAACATTGGTTTCCGAAGTTCAGGTCAGGAGATATGGCGCTTTGTGAGGAACCCTGCAGTGGTTGACCACAGGTCCTGGATTTTGAGGCCCTGCCTGAGGGTGGCCATAGAGGAGAACAACAGCTAAATCTGTGGTGCACTTGCTGAATACTTTCAGGTTTCTGATGAAATAGTCAGACTTCACCTGCAGATTTAATAACTTCTAAAATCTGCATTACTAAAAAAGCAATGAACAACTTCAAGATTTGAAAGAAAATGAATAAAATGCCTTTGTTCCACCACCTAAAAAAAAAACAACAAAAAAACTTGTAGCTAAAAACTGCTAAAATAATCTAGCAAGCCTTCTCTCTCTCTCTCTCTGTACACACACACACACACACACACACACACACACACACACCACTTGATGGACAGCTTTTATCCTTGGGCCCTGTGTAAAATGAATGTTGTCGCACGCTGATAGTTTTCAGTGTATTTTAAACATTTCTTCATTCTATGCTGTGTGTGTTTGCTTTCATCTGTGTTCTATGTATGTTTCTTTTGGGGACATGATGAGGACTGCTGTCCAATTTCATTGTGTATTGCACAGTGACAATAAATAATGAGGTGGGGGCAGTGGCAGTACAATATCTATAGGTATAAATATGAATGAACAAAAGATGAATAGTACACTCATATATTTTGAACTTTTAAATCATTTTATTTTGGGGACTATTTATCCAATGTATCTGCTCCAATATCCTAATTTAATTCTGGAAATGGGTAAATCCATATCATTAAGAAACAAATAAAAACCATAAGAAGAATACTTAAATTATTTCAAAATGAATGTCTTACTGGATAAACTCTTTATTGAAGAAGTTATTTTACTTGTCAACGGAGGATCTTTCCATTAAATTTTGTTCGTAAGATCAAAAGCTCAGTTTGAACATTAAAGCTGTCTAACTTGTGGTGACGAAAACAATTGAAACTGTTTGCATAAAAAAGAACAGTTTTTATTATGACCTATCATTATGAGGAAATACATGTATTTAAGTTGTTTGCATCTATTTAGAATAATTGGATAATTCTTAAAGTTAATAAGTTGACTGAGAAATGTTTTGAATTTAAAAGCTAAATTTTTTTCAAGACATAATGGATAAATCCTCAAAATGTGATCTGATTAATCACCAAAACAATGATGGCATTTAAAAAGGATTATTTCAAAGTAGTAAATCTCATGCCAGATGGACAGAATTAGAAATATGTTCACTTATTTCACAGCCAGTTACGGGAATTTCAAATTTGCAATGAGTGATAAAGCTTTTCTGAACTTTGGAAGAACAAGAACATTCCAATTGATATGAATTGACAATTGATTTTTATTTTTACTCTTATTTTGTCTTCAGAGCTGCTGGTAATGAGACTTATCCATTAGGTTTGAGATTTTATTTATTTTCAAAATATGCTATGTAAGTAAAACTTTAGGCACATCCTTAGTTTTGTAAGGAATCTTGTCTATGTGCTTAACACTCTTTTCACAGAGTGCACTGATCTTTGATAAAAGTCCATACATAAATAATCCTATCAACTATTCTTAATGGATACTGCAAGGGTAGTATAATGGTTATGAACAGAGAAAGTGGAATCAGCATGCTGAGTTCAAATTCCCTTTGCACTAATTTCTTTGGAAAAGACATGAATCTATTTTGCTCCAGCAATGGCTTTAATGACAGGGCAGATTGGTTTTTCTTTTGTCTTGGGTGGTAGCCAGTCTAGGAGAAGAAACATTGAATTCAATGTTTCTTCTCTCTAAATATATCCATAAGGCAGTAGGAGTTTGAATTCATTTTGGAGAGAAAGCTAAGGAAAACCCCTACACAAAGATCCACAGTGAATGTGTTAATATTGTTGATGATATATTGCAATCACCTTCCAGCATCATTAGTACTAAACTGTATTGGTTAATCTTTTAATCTGTACTCTACCAGCAATACGGGGAGATGTATAGGCAGCCGAAAATCTCCATAGCTTTTGCTTAGTGCCATCATTCTATCAGTTCCTGAAATAGATGTGTGCCAGTGCAATGCAATTACTAAAATAGAAAAACAAAATAACAATATAAGGTTAAAAAAAAATTTATTGCAAAATATGGTGAATAAAATATGTATAAAAATTAATGAACAATTAAAAACAAAATTTTTTTATTATTTATTGTAATTATTGCGTGTGTAATATAATTTCAAATACATTTAAAAATGTATCTATAAAAGAACAATATGAATAAAGACAAATGGAAAAGTTATCTGATGGACTTTATCAAGGCAAATATAAAGATTTTATTTTGCAACAACATTTGTATATAAAGATTTTATATCTAAACTATTATTTTTTTTTTTGTCTGTTTTGTAACTTATTTAAGATTAATTGTATTGAGACATATGGCGGGGGGGGTAAATTTTGCCTAATATGCTGACTAGGTTATGTGGGGGGGTGTTACCTATTCCTGATATAATGAATCTCATTGGAATGCCTGCTTTATATATTTTGGGTAGTGTATGGGTGTTTTTGGGTGATGTTTGATAAGTTTTAACCAGGAACTGTTTTCATTTTTTAATAATTTCCTTATTTCATGTTTAAATCTTTGTCTATTTTATAGCCTTTTTTTTTTTTTTTTTTTTCTTTTATATAAATAGTCATCTTCATTTCATTTTTTTTGTTGATTATGAAATTTTATATATATATATATTCATATCCATAATTATAATTCTGCCACCTTTGTCAGAAAGGGATGTAGATGAATGTCTTTCAGAACTTTTATATATCTGCAAGGAAGTGTAGTCTCATTGTTTTTTGGGGGAGGCGGGGGGTAAGTGAAGCTGTTATTAGGCTCTTACCTGTGTTTTGGCTTGTCTATTTTTAGAATTTCTAGAAAGTGGTCCTTTCAAAATATTTTGCCACAAAATTCTTATTTTAGAAACATAGATAATTCTCTATTAATATATCCACATGGCATAGTTTTACCCGATCTTGTCAACAAACTTAATGTGAAACCCACAATAGACTCTGAGACTAACAATACTTTACTCTTTCTAGATATCTTGCTACATAGAACTAATAATGACCTTCAGTTTCAGGTTTACAGAAAATCTATCAACAATAATAAATACTTATCAATTTCTATTCTCACTACTGTAACAGAATAAAATCTGGAATAGTTATAGAATTTTATTTAAGAACACTAAGAATCTTCAACCCCCAATATTTACCTGAAGAGGTATGAATAGAAAATGCTTTCAATAACCTCCAATATCCTCATTATTTCATGCACAATGCTAAGAGAAAGGTATACACAATATACATGCACAAAAAAGATGGCATTAATAATGACAATAAACTAGATAAAACAAACATATAATACTATCTACTAACTCCTTAACTTCAATTATCCAAAACAATTTATCCAATCTTAACAATATCAAAATAATTACAACCACATCCAAAACTATTCTAGATATGATCAGAACCAAAAATATCCATAACAACAATAATAATAATTCTGAAACTCTGTGTGTGTATATAAAAATACACACACACACACACACTGGGTGTAACAGCAAAATTGACTAAATTGTGTTACAACATAATTGTCTATCTCACAAAATGTTTAATATCTAAAAAGGAAAAAATAAACTAATTGAGTTTCTTTTTTCCAGGTATTCAGATGTTTAGCCATATTGATACCATTTTTTGTATGAATCACTGAAAAACCTTTTGAGTTATTCAGCTAGAAAGAGAACAGGTTAAAATCATTTTGTGTCAGACCCACTGTCTTCTCAACTGAGCAATGGTGAGAGGAAAAAAATAATTCAGGCCTTCAGTAATGGTACCAACATTCATACTCTGGCTTCCATTTTCAAAGTTTATTCAAGAACCATCAAGTGAATAAGATTAAAAAAGAGGGAACAGTAGAGAGGAATACTGGATCAAGAGGTCACAACCAAGAGGGATTATCATTTCAACTTAGAGCTAAAGAGATCAGTTAGAAAAGGTACAACTTGATCGATAA
The DNA here is from genome assembly GCA_964036315.1 of Acanthosepion esculentum. NCBI lineage: Eukaryota > Metazoa > Mollusca > Cephalopoda > Sepiida > Sepiidae > Acanthosepion > Acanthosepion esculentum. The sequence continues at coordinate 114,481,788 of OZ038484.1, forward strand.
TACATTTGGCATGTGAGGGAGTAGTTTCACCTATGACAGTCCAAAGAACAGTGAAGAAAGACTTGAAAATGAAATCTTATGTGAAACATGTGAGACACCTTGTTATTCCAGGACAAAAAATTAGAAGATTAGAGAGGGCAAAGATCATCTTGAATAAGTTGGAAAATGACCCTGGAATAATATATATATATATATATATATATGAACTTTATTTTAATCCTTCATGAGCTTCTGATACTTAGTTATGATTAATTAGTGATGAACTTGTTCTTTTTGTTTGATTGATTTCATCATTATTCTTCTGTTAAGCTTGGAGAGTAATTATACATTCTTATTGATCAAAGTAGAGTCCAATTGTGTTATAAAAACCTTGGAGAATTCCAGTAAGATATCTTTAATCATTTCTAAGATACAACGGTTCAAAGCTTATTCTAATAATTGTAGTTTTGCTGTTACACTGTGTGTGTGTGTCTCACAACTATTCCTTACAATGCATTAGGAAGAAACTTGCAGAAATTTAAAAAACATATCTATGAACGCAAAAAGAATCTTGTACACAACAATTTATCAAATGCATTTTACTTGGACAGAAAATTCTTGAGTACCTGCTGCTATCAAATCTTACCAAAATATAAATCTGTACCCTGGATTTTTGCAAATATCTCAGTTCCTGAAAGAAATACTCCTTTTCCAAGGCAACATACACTACTATAAAAATATTAAATAATTAAAAGAAAATCATAACCATCTATTATATAAATATTAATTACATTAACAAAAAAAAACTGTTTACTCATTTTTGTGTATTATATATTGAATTACATCTGTCAGCATCTTTTATAATTTACCTAGACTTTTCCGTTAGCCTGATGTTTATTCATAAGTGTCTTTTTAAATTTTTAAAATTTGTAAACTGTCATTTTTACTTTTGTTTATAAATACTTGTTGCGAAATCCTTACATTTGCCTTTATAAAGTCCATCAGAGGATGAAACATGTCGGCTAAGTTTTCCTTTTGTCTTATATAATCTGATCTCTTGCTCTGATACCATCAGTTTCACGTGTAGGTGCAATTGTCATGCAGTGAAGGAAGGAACCATTCACAAATTTGTGAATGGTTCCTTCCTTCACTGTTTGATAATTGCACTTATGAAATTGGTAGTCATGGAAGTGTTAAAGGTCAGAAATCTTTACTGTAATATTCCAAGTCCTGCATTTGGCATTGAGCACTTAACATTATATATTCACACATTGTGCAAATATAAATATTTTTTTCTTTTGGTACTTAGATTGGCTCCGCTGTTGTGAAAGGACAGACATTTGCTGAGGCCACCAATCAACCTGGTCTGGTCTTTGTTGCTGCTAAATTTGATGGTATCCTTGGCATGGGTTATGACACCATTTCTGTTGATAAAGTAAAGCCTGTTTTCTATTCTATGGTCAGTCAGAAAGTTGTTGATAAATCTGTCTTCTCCTTCTATCTTAACCGGTAAGTTGTGATCTTTGATTTTCCATTTTTCTTGTCTTAAAACTTTTTTCTTTTTTTTTAAGAATGGAATAAGTTTCAGAAATATTAAATGCAAGATAAAAATATAAATGGTCATCATAGAAATCAAGCATAGTAAAATATGTATGGCAAGAAAAGGAAATATTTTGCTCTTATCAAAATAAAATCAAAATAGGTAGAAAATTTCATTGAGACAGGTACCTTAGGTGATGTTGACTCTTTATAATAAGCCTGTCAGACCCGTGATTTAAAAAGGGGATGGGGATCCCAATGGAAATTTTCAATCTAGAAGCTTGTCATACACTTGAAAGTGAAAACTGAGAAAGGCCTATCAGAGAAAATATTTCTGGTTCAAAACACAGTAGTCAGAATTTGGTCAACATTAAATTAAAAGAACAATATAAAGAAATTAAACACATTTGAGCTATGTTTATAGAGACTGGCCTTTATAGAAACTAAAAAGCACTCTTAATGGCCCAGCCACACAGTGATCCAGAACTATGGAAGTCACTTCTCATGCTATTTTATTATCTCCTTACCTCGATGAAGACACTAATGTCTTACCACTATATGGGAAGTATTTCTGTAGCACTTTGTATATGTTTGAATCTTAATTACAGTTGAACGAGTAAATTGCTGCAGCTGATATAGAAACATAGAATCTGTGGCACTTGGAATTAGAATCATCTACAAAAAAAATCCCCTTACCAGATCAATTATGCACCAGCCAAAATATTGTGATAAAAACAGCAAGAATATTAGTCAAATATTTGCTCACTGAAAAATTGGGACAGTGCAAAACTTAAAAGAATACATTGGTCAAAGTTTAGTGATGAAAATTGTCAATTCTGAGAATATTACTTTCATAAAAGTTCAAGCAGATTAAAGATTACAACATTGGAAAGTGTATGTCTTTGCAAGTTCATCAGCATTGATGTGGGTAGTAGGTAGGCTAGTCATTATTCTATGGTATGGCATGCAATTAATTTAGTTAATTATTCTTTAAAATGTTGTTTAATGCCATCAGGCATTGGTGAGAATGTTCTTCCAAATGACTGATAATGAGTTCTATCCTTAATGAATCTCTTTAAACATGTCTTGCTTCTAACAAATATTACTGTAGAATGTCTTCAGAAATATTTGAAACTTGAAATTCTAGAAAATAATGGAGTGGTAAAAATGTTTTTCTTTTCTCTTGTGCCTTGTGATTAAGCTATGCATTCATTATATCGGTGAAAAGTTTTATAAAACAATTTTAATATTACACTTGTTAATTTTAACCATCAGATATCTACACAGTTTTCCTACTCATGACCTGACGATCCTACACAGACACCTCTAGATTAAAACTCACTAAATCCAGGGAGGTTAAATTGTTCTGTCTGTGACTGTTACCCTCTCTCTCTCCGTGTCACGATAAAAGCAATTGGGTGAAAGCCTGTGGAGTCTAATAGGATTGATTTGTAGTAACCATGTCACATGGATGCTCAAAATAACTATTCATGTGGAGCCACCTGACTCGATATTTAAAACTGTGTGCAAAAGAAATACTACAAGCCAGTTGTGGCAATGAAACTTGAGGAAGTTGGAACATCCATGAAATAGTCATGCAAATGGATTCACTGAAATGAAGAGAACGGATTCCATCCCCAACTCACACAAACTCCCAGTTAAGAGAACACTTGTGTGATCAAATGGGCCTACACAAAATTCAGTGGTGTCAGTGATGACCAATACAATAAAAAATCCTTTTCAAATGGAAAGGAATCTACCCTATGCAAAAGAATCATAGAAATATAAATGGCCACCACTCATGGTTGAATACTGCCAATGGAAAAGGTGATAAAGAATAACCCAACAATAGAACACATGTAAAGAGAAAAAGAACAAGACCCTGAAAATATAAAAGTTACTTTCATGAGAAAATAAGATGCTAAATATTATATAAAGAAAAGAAAGGGAAGGGAGAAAGATATAATGAGGGAGAGAAAGAATAGAAAAAAGTATTTGATTTCAATCAACTGAAAAAAAATCTAAGTTTTTTTTTGTTTTTTTTTTTTTCCTCGTACTCATATTGCACACACTGCATACATTTTTTGGTTAATTTGCAGTGTAACACCCCCGCTCAGTTCGCATTACAAATTTCCAGAATACTTACATTTATGTAAGTACATGCTCCATTCAAATCTGGCTTGATAAAATCTACCATTTTAGAGTTATCGACCATGAACGTTCGGATTCATCCGTGTCATGGCCAGCCATTACTGGCGCTGTTTGCATACATTCGCTGCTGAATAGCTATCAGTGTAGGTATCATTGCGCAAACTAAGCATATCTATGTAAATAGTTCTTGTGCGCAGTAACTGAGACAAATTTAGACAAGAAAGAGTAGTTCCACGCTTAGCTTTCTGTAGTCTTTTGCGTTTAGCTTTCCGCAGCAAATGTATGCAAATGACGACAGTAATAGCTGCTGCCAACGACACAAATGAATATGAACTTTCACTATCGATAACTCCAAAATGGTGGATTTTTATCAAATTTATCAAGCCAGATTCAAATAGTGCATATGCAATTACACATAAATGTAAGTATTCTGGTGTTACACTTCAAATTAACCAATTTTTTTTTTACATTCAGATATTTTTTGTTTCAAATTATTTTATTTTCTGTATGATTAAAAAAAATTTTGTTGCACATTACATTTGTGTCTTGTCTCTGTTGGTTTTCTTACATATTTTTGATCCTGTGAGAGAAATACATTATTGTAGTGGAATTCAGGTTATGTCCTCAGCAACTGATCCACTTTTTTATTTTTTATTTTTTTTCAATTATTTCTTCTTTTTATTTTATCGTGTCCGGAGATCTCTCACACCGGAAATCCATGTGGAGGCCTATAGCGACAAGCCACATGATAAAATGTTGGCTGTAGAAGATTTCTTATGGGAACTGTCCAGAGATCAGCTAAGCTAAAAGATGACGTGCTAGATATAGGGAGACATTTAGAGTTGGATGTCAGAAAGCCAATGAGGAAGTTGAGTTTGGTTAGGACAATAGTAGAGCACATAGTAGATAACAATATATTTGAGGAAGAAACATTGAGCCAGTTTCTTATCAATGAACAATGTCTCAGGCACAAATCAAATTAAAAAAGGTCAGAATAGCTGCTAGAATGGAAATTGAAATGGCATGTGTAGAGCAGGTGTTTAGATTTAGGGAGTTGGAGATAACCAGCAAAGTAATGAGGCAAGGCAATGAGAGTTCACCCTGGTCAAAAAAAATTAGGCTTGTAATGCAGTTGGTGAAACAGAGATAAATTTGAACTGGCTGAAAAATACTTGGCCAATGTTGTTGCAAACCGTCTTATGTGGGGAAAGCTCAGAAGACGTACACAGCTCTTTCAGTAGAGGATAGTGCAGATTATGACCTAGTAAAATTAGCTATTCTCAAAAATTATGAACTCTTTCCAGAGGTATACCACCAAAGGTCCAGGGACTATAGAAAGATAGAGGCTCCAACGTATGTCAAGTTTTTGAGATAAAAAGAAACTTATTTCAGCAGATAGAATACAGCGAGAATTATCTTCTTTATGTTGCGGCTCTCATGGGTTGTAACAGAAGGAATACTAAAAAGTTCTCTGCCCAACCAAAAAGTCTTTTAAAAAGGGAAATTTGATGTTTGGTAATTTGGTCAAATTTTGGGGAAAAATGATCAGGCTGAGAACTTCTCAGCACACCTCTCAAAGGTTACATATAGTAATTACTATGCCACAAGACCAAATGGTGAAGAAATGGAGAACATCTTAGAAATTGGCATTTAAGATTCTAGCTTTTAGTTTTAACACTAGTACACAATTGATTGGCATTGTGTATTGGTTTCAGTTTCTCTAATCTTGAATGTTTTGTTGAAAATTAATGATTTTCTTCTTTCAGTGATCCAAATGGAAAAGAAGGTGGCGAGTTGATCCTTGGTGGTTCTGACCCAAAATATTATAGCGGAAACTTCACCTACCTGCCTGTGACAAGGAAAGGTTATTGGCAATTCAAGATGGACAAGTAAGTTTATTTTGGAGAAACGGTTTCAGATTTAGATTTATCCAGATAATTTGTCATTTTGATGTTCTTGTCTTCAAATTGGAATAAAACGTTTTCTTCTTTTACATTAAAAAAAGAATTATACTTTGACAAGTTGAAATAGAAAAAAAAAAAACTTAGCAATGCAATATTATGACGGGACACAAATCAACTTAGGTATTTTAGCTCTCTCTTCAATATGGTAGACGTTAGGAAAAAAAATAATTACCAAAAATTCATAATGCCAAAAGTTAATGCTTTAATTTTGAATATTCTTTTTATATTTACTGCTCTGTTTAAAAACAAAAAGATTGTATCATTTCAGTCTGAAACTGAAATTTTTACAATATTGGTAAACGTATTTGGAGCCTAAAATCTGTATAAATTGAGGTATGTAATCCATATAAATTTATATTACAGAAAACTTGCATAAAATGAATCCACTAACATAAAAATACCTCTATTCCATTACAACATAGCTCATAAATGGAGTTACAACATAAATATACAGCATTTTCTCTCCACCATTTAATGAGACATTTAAAATGGGAGGCCAAATTGCCTAATATAAAGTTTTAAATTTCTTTTGAACTTTTATTAATAACTGGTTTGCATGGGACACTTAAAAATATTTGTATTCTATTACTAAAGTGTCAGATATTTTTAATTGATATTTATTTATTTAAAAAAATATGCATAATTTTAATTAAATCTTAAAACAAAAACAAGGTGCATCATCTACTGGCTTTTCTCTGGTACAAATAAAGTGTTCTGAACTGAGGTCTTTCTCTAAAGAATAATAATGCTTTGGAAGAAACTGATTATCATATTATAGCACCTTCCTATATCATCATCAAAATAATTCACTACATTGAGATATGCCCATCTATGTTGTAAATTCTTGGTGACAGAAATCCTAATTAATCAATGCAGAATAGAATGTTATTTAGTTTTAATATTCAGAAATTAAATAGTGATGTCTATTTTTTCTTTACACTGTTAGTCAACTTGTTTTAATATGAAACTTCTATAAAATGATTGTGTTGTATTAGAAAGCTTTTCAGATGCAAGTAACTCAAAATTTTCTCTTTGCTGACTGGGGAATGCAACTGAATTTTTTATTCATTTGTATTTACCTCAGTTCTTCTTACTAGGTGGAGATTTAGCCCATAATATCACAAGTAAGATTTGTTCAATAAATACATCAAAGCTGGTATTCACTTTCATAATTACAGTTATATATTGTCATATTTTATTATGCAAATCTATGTCTTCAATAAAATTAATATTAATCAGCTGATGTTGGTAAAATTTTAAGTAATTTGTATAAATATACCAGGTAAATTTCAGCTTACCATCTCTGTTTGATAAGAACAGTTAACAAAATCAACATATAAAAGACTGATGACTGTTATAGAATGTCAAGTGGCCTATATATTTGTGATTTATAAATATTTATTCTGTACTTGTTTTGGAAGTGTTTATACAAATGAAATATCAATATTTTTTATTTAGTATAGACAGAAACTGAAACTGACACCATATATTGAGCACATTAATATATCCAGATTTCCTGTTCAGATTTTGAGTATTTTGAAGCCTGGACAAATGTTTTATATTTTTGTTTTCAGAGTCAGTGTAGGTAGCCTAGTTTTGTGTCAAAATGGTTGTCAGGCCATAGCTGATACTGGAACCTCTTTGATTGCTGGACCTACTAAAGAAATAAAGATGCTCAATGAGGCCATTGGAGCTCACCCCATTCCTGGAGGAGAGGTAATCCACCACACTTTTCTCTTTTTTATATTTGTTTTAAAGTTATTCCAATCTCAACATTAGCAATATTCACTATTTTGACCTTTGAATAACTTCCAGTGATTAGTAAGAATTTCTTATGCAGGAAAATGGTATTTAATTAATGAGAAGTAATTTAACAAAATTCTACTCAAAACCTTGGGGTACATAAGCAGGGTGACAGGTCTTGTGAGACATGGGACATGAAATGAAGAACATACTGATTTTAATCTGTTTGAATTTTTGGAAAAAATTCTAATTTTTATCAAAACTGAACAATAAACATTATCATTAATCTTCATTATTCCATAAAATTCTTTTTTATCCTTGTCTTTGTTGTTTTTATTTTGTTTTGGCCAATAGCCTTACAAGTTAAATTTAAACTAAGATTGAAGTTTTAATGAATTATCCTACTTACTAATGGAACTTCTGGTATTGATTTGATTTTTAATTTAAAACAAAAAGCCAATGTATTTTTGAAAAAAATTAGCGTTTTAGAAATCAAGACACAGTGTTATAACTTCTAGAACTAATTAAATAAGACATAACTGCAAGTAATATGTGATTTATAAATATTTTTTTACATCATTAAAATTGTAAATGTTATATTTAGTCATTCATTTCAGTTTCATGTAAGTAAAATAATTTTTAAAAAGTAAAAAAGATTACTCAATCATATTTTCTCTCTCTCTCTCTCTGAAAGAAATTTGTTCTTAGTAAGAATATTAGAAAAAAATACTAGTTTTGTATGTGAGGAAGTTTTATTTTTTTTTTTTTTATACCATGGTGAAACTTTTTTGATGGAAAACCAAACCAAACAATGATTTCTAAAATAGTTACTTAAACTGTTAAATTATCTTCTATTAGTGTCACTTCTCAATTGACTGATAGCAGGTAAAAATGAAAGGCAAGTAATTCAGATTGTCTTGATAGTGATAAGCTAGGTACCTTCATGAGATCGCTAAAAAAGAGTATAGCATGACAAAAAAGACGCCAAACTTGACGAAAACAAAACTCTATCATCTAAAGGTTTATGTTGTTATTAAGAGGAAAGATCAAAGTATTTTGGGGTATTTTTTTACATTTTTTAATCGTTCCTAGCACGTCCAAAATTTTCGTTAAAAATCTTGTTTTTTTTTAGTCAGCAAAATTGACAGATAATCGATTATGTCAGCCATTTTTTTCCAATTTACAAAAAAAAAAAAAAATGAAAATGTCACTTTGAAATTCTTTTAAAAATCAATTATAATTTTTTAAAATCTTATTTTAAGAATTAGAAATTATAATGTTTATTTAAAATATTTTGAACCAAGCTTAACTTAGCTTCTGCGCCGAAAAGATGTAATTTGAAAATAAAACAAAGCAGGTCATAAATTTTCACGTCACTTAACAGGTGTTGAATGACATATTAACGGATTACGAGAAGATAATTTGTTCTACGGAAGGTGAAAAGTGAAGTTATTTACATTTAAGTGAACAAATTATTTACCTCGTTTTTTTTTGTTTTTTTAGGAAAATTTTCAGCACTCTAATTTTTTTATTGTTTTGTACTTACCTTTCACCTTTACGTTTACGATGCTTTATGGAAAATATATTATAAAAAAATTAAAATAGGACTTGAGAGTGAGGTTAAATTTCATAAAAAGGTATCTAATTAATTTATAGGTACCTTTCTTATGAAATTTTATCAGAAGTGTGCATAAAATACAAATTTAAATAAAAAATGATACTGATATTTGTAGGTACCCTTCTCAGTTGAAATTGAAAAATCAAATTAACTTCTCCACACGTGTTTCGCAAAAGTAAATCTATATCTCAAAAGGACATTTACGAAACTGAATGTGGCTTTTAACAACTTACATGTAAAAATGTATTATAATTAAAGAAATAACAAATAATTGTATTAAAAATTCAGTATTTAAGTTAAATACTAGACAGAAACTCAATCCACGTGACGTTTTTTTTTTTTTTTATTGCATCCATGATACTTCCGGTCTTCCATAGATTTGATTTACAGTGTTATTATTGACACAAATTATATTTTTTTATATACTGTTGTTCGTTGGTTTGTAAGAAACTTTGGAAATTATAATCTGTAAATATATATCTACTTAATAACAACAGTCGTTAAATTTTACAAACTTTTCCCTAATTTTAGAAGAATTAACAACATAATGCAAAAATAAAATATTTCAGAAATAATAAATTGTTTTAAAAATTCATTTTTCATCGAAATATCTTTTTGCTTTCAGACAGTATTGTCCATGTTCATTAAAATAAATAAAAGCAATTAAAAGCTTTTGAAATTAAATAATTTTTTTGTTTTATTGAGTTTTGTATGTTACAATTCAGAGATGATTTTCAGGTAGAGGTGGTCCAACTAAAACAAAAAAAAAAACATGATTTGGTTTCCTCAAAGCCTTGTGCTTTTAACTAATATAATCACTAATCTTCCCAAAATTGAAATTATAGAATTTTCATACAATCAGTTATGGATATACAGTTATACATATGGAAAAAATTTTTTTTTGCCATGACTTTAAAAAAGAAAAACATATTTATAATAAGTTCCATCATTTTTCCATAGTTTCTGAGTTTCATTAAAATCCAACAATTATTTTTAAAAGATTTTGAAAATTAATGTCTGTCATACAGAAAAAAATGCGCTAAATTTTTATGTTATTTTACTAGTTCCGGTGACACAAAGAGAAACAAGGTTTTTTTTTAATCAAGATTTAGAATGTTCTAAAAATTTTTTAAAATAATTAAAAAATACTTTGATCTTTTCTTTTAATAATAACAAACATTTAGACGCCAAAATTTTGTTTTCGTCAAGTTTGACGTCTTTTTCATCTTTTATTAATGATCTAGTAGTTTTACTGGGAACACATTTCTTTATTTAATCCTTTCTATTCCTTTTTGTGCAAATTATTTAATATTTGTTAAAAATATTAATGAGTTCATTAGACTACTCTTTCAAACCAATATATTTTTAATTTCAAAGCAAGTTCTTTGGGGGATTAGGACAAAAATGTTATGTAATAAAAAATTGAATTAGTTACAAAAATTAACTGATGATTAAGAGATTTTAATATCTCCCTTTCTTTTCCAGTATATTGTTAATTGTAATGACATTCCAAAGATGCCAAATGTGGACTTTATGTTGGATGGAAAAACCTTTACTTTGAAACCCAGTGACTACGTCCTTACAGTAAGTTTTCCTTTTTTTTAATAATTTTAAAACACAAAAAAAATTATCTTTTTATTTTATTTTTGTCATACTCATAATCTCATTGACACAAAATCATTTTAATTACAGAATATAAGTGTATTTTGGTTGAATGATAAATGTCTGGTTAATTGCTTCTTCTATACTGCAGAAAGTGGATGTAACTTTACCAAATTTGGTTGTGCTATTGTAAGAAGCGTAATCATTTTTTTCCCATAAAATTCATACAAAAGTTTGTTTGCTTTTTTTTTCTCTTCATAATTTTCATTCATTTTGATTTATTTATACTTTTCTTATAGCCAGAGACAAAAAATTATTATTGTATCAAGATAATTGTATTTTCTTTTCAAAACCTGCTAATTTTCAGACTTTGTTGCAGTCTATTTCAATTAAATGTCTTGGACTATAGATTTATATAATGTTTTATTTATTGAGGCCACCCTTGATTCTCCCTGTGTATATTGCTGTAATCTCAAAGCATCATTACATTATTTGTCCTAACCAATGTGAATTAAATCAGAACTTGATGCTTTATTGAAATTGTAATGAATATATATAAAAAAAATTAAACACTTAAAACATGGAAAACTGTGTGATAATAATGACATCTAACATAAATGTATTAAAATATTTATATCAGATAGTATAGGAAAAGTTAAAAAAATATTTTCTAAGTCCAAAACTAAATTAATTTAATCTCTTAGGTTAATGAAACCCAAAATATGAAAAAATCTTTTCTCTTTCAGAGTACCTTTTAACAATTCTTCATTTGTTAAATATTTCAGGTTAACAGCATGAACAAAACTGTCTGTATGAGTGGATTCATGGGAATTGATATTCCCGAACCAGCTGGTCCTCTGTGGATCCTGGGGGATGTATTTCTTGGACCAAACTATACTGAATTTGATTTGGGAAATAACCGGGTGGGATTTGCTACAACCAGATCCTAAACTGAAAATTAGAAGAAGAAAAAACAAACAAAACAAACAAACTAAAAATCACCAAAAAATATATTTTCTATTATGTTCAGCAGAGCCTGCTAGCAAATAGGTTTTTTTTTGTTTTCTTTCTTTCTTTCTTTCTCAAGCCATTGTCATATTTCCTTGCTCAGAAAGTATATGTATATAAGAGCATTAACTAATCCAATATTTTATCTCTTAATACTGAGCTAATCTCTAAATTTGTCACTGTTCTACCTGATCTATCTGTAAAGCTGGTGGAGTATTTAAAATTACAATATTGGATAAATAATAAAATGATTTTGCACTAGCTTTTAAGTATCTTACTGTGGCGCTTATAGTCTTGCAGAATATGCTATAGAAATGAAATGAGTATGATCCTCACTGGGTGAACAATATTTGTGCCAGACTAAGCTAAGCTTAGTAAATACCTATTTTCTATTAGCTTATATACTTTCAGTTTATAAAACTGGACAAAATAAAAGAACATCTTACTATTGCATGAAACTATCAATTTTACGTATTACTAAAGGGTATTTTTTGCAGCAACAGTTGAAATTTGTCATTGATGACATTGAAATGTATGCAATATCTATTAAAGATTTAATTTAATCACATTCCAATATATTCTTTGTCAGTAATTCACTTTTGCAATATTCTGTCAAGGATTATTACTGAATATTCATGATGTGCATTACCATTTTCTAAGTTAAATCTACCATTATTTTATAGCAGCAGAATATAAACTTTTCTATGGAGTTAAAAATTGATATCTCAGTGCAATACCAGATATTTAAGATGGATATTTTGGCAAATTCTTTAACTATTTAATTTATTGGTAAGATACTGGAAGAATCTAGAGAAACATTTACAGTTATAAACAGCAATTGTGCTTTGAGCTGGGAAATATTGAAAATAACCTTGGCCTGCTTTTATACTTGTATTTCTTATCTTTTTCTTTCCATTTTGCAACTGCAGCTGGGATGATCTGAGCTTGTTGATGCATTTTGTGTTTAATCAGTGCAAACACAAATTGCTCAATTTGAATATTTTTTTTTTTTTAAATCTCTTAACAAGATCTGCATGATTTATTAATAGCAAAAATTAAACTGCATGTGTCCATATGGTTTTGCTTTATAGATTAGCCAAAATAAATTTGTATTTGCATGAAGTCCTGTTATTTGCAAATGCATATCATCCCAAATCTTAGCATATTAAAAAAAAAGAAAAAAAAAATTAAGGAAGATCCCAAGTGAATTTTTGTAACCTTAGCCTTCTAAAACATGTTGGTTGCATTTTTAGCAGCAACTTTTGTTTTACCTTTCTTTTTACAAGAATATCACCAATTTTATCTTAAATATCCGGACATTTCTGTAATCCAAATGTTGACTCTTTTATCTCTTTATAAAAGAGCAGAAAGCAAAGAAGTGATATTATTCTTGTTTTATTTATTTAATTTTTTTTTTTTAACTCTTTTGGTAACCAATTTGTTTGTTTTTGTCATTGTTCTTTGAGCTAAAGTTTAAAAAAAAGTAATTCTTCAGTGTTAAAGGCATATTCCTCCCTTCGTTCCAAATAATTATTACATTTAATGAATTCTGAAAATACTAAGAAAAAAAATGTATTAAGCTTACAAATAGAATTTCGTATTTTACAACATTTAATCCAGTTAAAACTAAACCTTTAGAGAATACAAATTTTGAATTTGGTATTTACAGAAGAAATAACTGCCATCCTAATTGTTTATATTTCTTTATTTTTAATTCTTGAAATGTGAACAATTGGTAAATAATAATAATAATAAAAAAGTGAAAGGATCTTAATCATACCAAATATATGCAAATGGTCCTATAATATTTGAGGGTTGCACAAAATAGCACTGACTGGATTATGCCTTACACTGTAGAAGCTTGGGTATTGTTTCTTTGGTGGAGTTAGGAGTCATTAATTTTTACTTTTAGTATGAAAAGGGAAAGTTTAAGGTCATATCACAGAAAAATAGATATTTCTTTAAATCCCTTTTCTAAATAGTTCAATTAAATAAGATAGGAGGAAAAACTGCCTCCTTCTCAGTAAAAAAAAGAAAGAAAATAAAGTGTGTTAACATGCACACAAAAAAAAATCTACTTCAAATGATTAGTAATAACAACATAGGCTTCGCAACAAAGAGCCTTATCATCTGTCTTCAAACAGTTTACTAAAGTGGAGATGACCAATTTCTTGTTATATGATGTGCATATATCAGTAACATGATAAATATTTAGAAGATAAATGTCGATGATTAAAAACTAACCTCCTGACCACTGAAAATCTTTTTCAGTTGAATTCAATGTGATTATCTTAAATGTAAAACAATTCAATATAAATTGTGTATTATCAATTTAAAACATTTACACAATTATATAGTTTATTTGATAAAATTCAAATAGATTTTTTGTTTAAAGTCAAAATATTTACACAAATTATGTGATTGGAACAAGTAATATATTTTCTTTTTAATAATTGGAAGGGAAATTTATTTTAAATAATTCAGTGATTATTATGAGATTGCAATTAAACTAAGTCTAATCTTGTCAAGATTTCTTACATCTTGAAAGGAATTTTGGAGAAAGGATTCATTTATTTTCACTAACATGACTTTTTTTGTTTGCTTAGATGTTGGCTGTTTTATTTTATTTTTAAAGCTTGATTGCATATTTTTATTTATTTATTTAGTTACTGTACTTATCAGCTTCTGCCAATTTGATGCATAAATGCTCCTTGGAAATCAAACTTGCTGAGAAAATCTTGTTTAATTTGTCATGGTTTAAAACAGTGGTTCTCAAACTTTTTTTTTTTCTGGGCTGCATTTTCGGAATTAAAATTTGCTTGTGCCTCACCAAATTTTATGTGATTAAAAAAAAAAAAAAAAGAAGGAGGGTCAAAGGGAGATAACAGTGGATTCGAAGTCAGAACAGTGATAACTCTCCTCAAAATTGCAGACCCTAGTTACTATATTCTTAATACAAAAATATCACTGATAAAATTGGTCAGTAATTATAACTATTTATACATGCAATTACAAGTAATTAACATTTATAAATTTTGAAATCATATTTTTGGCATATGAATTTTGTGAAACTGTTTCTAAATTTTATCTATCAATCATTCTGCCTCACTGTTTGGAAACCACTGGTTTAAAGTGTTTGTTCATTTTGGTGTATACTTTTTTTTTTCTGAAGCAGACAAATACAACATTTGTATATTTCTGTTTATACAACAGAAATATTTTAAACTGCTAAATGGAAATGTTGCATCATGTTATTGCTTAAACAGTTCAGATAATTTAAATTTTTCTTAATTTTACTTGAAAAATATCAAAGAAAATTGCTGGAATATTTTTTTAAGATCTGCGTTTGTGTTAAATTACTTTTGTGTTCAAATGCTATCTTGATTTTGCTTGTTGGTTCCCCCTCCCCATTTTCATCCCTTCTTCCTTAAAGGTTTGGATGTTATATATAAATATATGAAGCTTTTCACCCGATAATTACATATTCAAACAGTAACATAACCAAAAGGGAGTTAAAAAGCTAGAGAGTATATTTAAGTGAAAAATGGCTGTAAGCTTCAAATTTATGTATAAAATTCATTTCAACCTTAAAACCTCAAATAATAATATTGTTTGCTTTGCCTTTTATTATTATTAATAATAATGATGCTACTCTCCTCACAGGTGACACAAGCTGGACAAACAATTTGTTTGAGTGGTTTCATGGGTATAGATATCCCTCCCCCTGCTGGTCCCCTGTGGATTCTTGGAGATGTATTTATTGGTAAATATTATACGGAGTTTGACTTTGAAAATAACCAAGTTGGTTTTGCAGTTTCCAAGTAAAAAGAGGAGAGAAAAAAAAAAATAAAAGCATTTCCCATATCACAAAATTCCCAAGATGTTAGAACCATTGACATTTTTATCCCCCCTTCCACCAAATTTTACAAAATAAAAGATTTTTTTTAAAAAATATACATATATAAAATGTTGTCTGATCCTTCTTTTTGATTAGGTTTGTCTTAATAAATTTTACTAAATAAATTTATTTATTCAGATTTTTTAGTTCTGAAATCTTCAGTTATTAACACAAAATCTTGAATGTTAAATAACTGTAACATTGTTTCACTTCCAATTTTGCATTACCCAACCCAAATCTGTGCACCCAACATATTCACCCTATTGGATAAATAAGTAGTCGTACAAAGAATAAATCAAAGTTAATGTAATTAATGGTGAATTCACTTCACTAACAAATTTAATAAAGCATTAACCAACTAACTACTCGTTGAATGATGTAAGCCTTGTTTTTAAAAATTGTAAAATGGATTAGATATTCCGTGGATATGCTAGTACTTTCAATAATTTCCATTAATTTTTTTTGTTGTGTTTTAAGGATTGTGTCATGCAATGAGTGGTTAGTAGGTTAATGCTTTATTAAATTTGTTAGTGGAGTGAATTCACCATTATTTACATTATCTTTACTGATTTATTTTTTGTATGACTACTTCTTTGTAATATTAATTATACTGCACCATTTAAAATAAATAAATATATATATATATATATATATATATATACACACACACACACACACACAAAGTTATCATTGAAAACATGTCAAAAACCCTTTTAAATTAAATGTTAGCATTGTACTCTGTTCTCATCTTACAGGGATATATATATATATATATATACACACACACACACACACACACAATAAGAAAGCCCATTCTACCATGCTATTCAACTCATAGATGGGAGATAGATGCATACCTTTGCCAAGAGCATTAGTACAGAATGAATGAAATAGAATTGACCAAATATTAAACTTGGCTTGCTGATAACTGTTACACTACTGAAGGACAAACACATATTTCTCATTTTAGTTATCCTTTTTGATTTGAAGTTTTGTTTAAATATTGACTAAGGAAATCAAATTAACAGTTAATTGTGAGTTGAAGCAGAATAGATGAGGGTATCACAAGAATGAATTAACTGATGAAAGATCTCGCAGGGATAGCACTGGAGTACCATGGCTGAACTATATTGATAACCAAGATAAGGGTACTAGTCTGAATAAATCCATATATATAATAATTTGTTAAGTGATATCTTACATTTAAATGAAAATAAGATCTGCTTTGCAAAGCAACTTGTAATATTTGATCAGCTTAGTCTGGCATAAAGGTTAATGGGTGTTGGGATTTTTGTGTTATCTCCTGCTTCAAAGCAGGCATGGGGAGCACTCTGAAAACCAGCATTCAAAATTCTGCTATTTTATCAGATATGAACATTGGTGATAATGGGGAAAATATGTAATTTATTTAATTGTGAAGCAAGTTTATAGTTATTCAATTGTGCATTGTGAAATCAAAACTAAAACTTCAAAGTTGAACTTAAAAGAAAATTCTTTTATGAAAGTGGTAATTACAATCATAAGGAAAATAAAATAGCACCTTGTGGTATGCGCATTAGCATCAACATGGCTGAAATAATTGACAAAATCTCTTCACAAAAATAGTTTCACCCTTGCTACAGATTGGTTTTGCTTAGAAATTAGACTTTTCTTCTTGTCACACTATATTTTAACAATACTATTATCAATAAAAGTTAAACTTTTTATCAAATCCAATTAATAAAATAAATTGTTTGCTTAACCAAATTTAAATCTATCAGTTTTAATAATAATAAAAAAAAATGGTAGTTAAATCAATGTATATTTATTAAATGATAAATCAGTTGTAAAACTCTTCTTTGCCTTCATCTGGAGATTAGCTAACTGCATTCTTTCTTTTAGTTATTGCTTCTTGAATTGCAGGTTAGAGATCAGGCTGTGTAAGTCTGCTAGTACGGTTCTCATTTTTCACAAACTCTTTTAACATGCTCATGACCTCATTGTCCAAATACTCTGGTGTAGGCTGTGCACCTGAGACAACAAAAAACGTTTATTATCAAGCAATAAAAATATTTTATGAAGATTATTGATCTTAAGTAAAATATTCAAAGAACTGATTTGTATTTAGACTATGGTTATCACATTTTGGCTGTTGTGTCTTAACTTTCATCATGTGTATATCAATCTGGTTAACCTACCCTGAATTTTGAACTGAGCCCTTTAATCTACAGGTATAGACTGTTCTTATTCCACTATCTATGTCTAGTTCACCACAGAAATGTCCAATGGGACAATAGCCTAGTGGATTAAAGAGTTAAGAATTACAATGTCACCAAATTCATAAACTAAGTTCAATCCTTGGGATTCAGTAGAAACTGGGTGGTACTAAAAATAAGAACTCGACATGGGCAGTAGAACAAGAACTGTCTACTCCTGTAGAAAAAATAAAACCTTTTTTATTTATAATAATATAAATCATTTCACTTCAAGCAAAGCAATAATGCTACTAGGACACAGGTGGTGAAAGAATGAGAGGACTTTATAGTGAGAAAATGGACAATAAAAAAAAAATAAAATAAAAAAGTTTCACAAAGACAAAAAGATGGCTATTTAAATTTTTGAAGATTGTAGGTGGCAGGGAAGCAAGAAATTGGAAGGGAGTTCCACAGGTAAAGAGTGCAAGAAAAACTATTAGAATAGAACAGCTAGTTTAACAGTAAAATAGGGAGACCTAGTTGACAATCTCGTAGCACATTTAAATTCATGTAGTTGAGGTACTAAGAAAGCTCATCAGAAAAGTTGCCATGAAAATGCTTATAGAAAAGACAGTTGGGGGTGGTGAAGTTAAGGGGTTTTTTTGGTATTTTTTTTTATTACATTACAAACCCTTTGAATTTAATCAAGCATCTTGAGATTTATAGTAGAAGCCCCAGATCAGTTAAAGCACAAGTATTCAATGCACAGATGAATGGTAAACTTATTATAAATGTGCAAGATGTATTCTGACAAGAAAAATAATCTGGCACAATACAGTGAACCAACTTTGCTAGCAATTGATTCAATATAATCACTCCATTTCATGTCAGTGGAAAATGTGAGCCCAAGAAGGTTCAGTTCAGAATTCCCTGTAGGCTACTTAGATCAATATACACTTGATAAAGTTTGGAACATACAACAACCAAAATGTGTTAACAACAGAGATGAAGAAAATAGTATGACTATAAGGAACTCCTCATCCCAGAAATTCAGACAGTGGATTTATAATATTAAATTTTGTACAATACTCTGAATATACCAAAGGAGAAAATATTTTTACAGAATAATCCTTGAATTTAATGAGAGAAATTGGTGGGTGTATGTTAATGGTGAAAGTCCTTTAAATCCAAATATAACCAAGAGGCTTCTTTTTTTAAAAATTTTGAATGTAAACAACAAAAAGCTTCAATACAATATACAGTACAATAAGATATAAAATTATAATAATAATGAATACACACAGTACATATTGATGGTGTGAGCAGTGTTAACTTTTGTGTGGGAAGAAATCTCTAAAATCCATCACAGGGACACAATTTTGTGTAAATAAGTGTTTATAAAAGAAAAAACAATATCTAGTTAATTTATATTTCTTTTTGCTTAAGTATAGCATGAATCCAATCTCAAAATCCACTGAGGTGTGTGAAGTAAAAGGTATGAGAGTGGAAATTAATATGGGATTCAAAAACCCTGGATTAACATGTAGTTTTGTGGGTGAGAGCAAAAATATTACAGGTAAGTATGCAACAAGATCTGAATTAGCAGACCTTTTGCTGCCCATCCTGACCAAGAAATAGACTGAGGATTGGTAGCCTGCAATTACTTTTTCCACTTATACTGTTATTTGAAATAAGTAAACCTTAAGAATGATCTCAAATATAATGAATAGCTTTAAAAAAAATATTAATAAAACATTTTTAAAAACAAGAGATTTATTCTTTTAAAAGTAAGAACCAACTGAAATGTTGGTTTTAATTTGTAAAATATAAATGTTTTGATTGAAGTTATTGAAATTTGCATAAAAATTTAAATAGCTAAAACTCCAGTCTGGCTTTAAAAATAGATTGTACATAAGTACATTAACAAGTTAAATAATGAAAAATGGTTAATTTTACACATTTTTTTCCTTATCAATGCACTTCAGTGGAGAATATTAACTTTTATCCTCTTGACATCTATTTAAATTGACCCCCCCCCCTCCCCAAATATATTTTTTCTATCTAAACTATAATTTTGGAAAGTGAAAATTTTACTTAAATATGTTAGAAAATGTCCAAGTTTTTACCTGAAGGAAAAAAAAAAACAGACCTTAATGGTCACAATATATTGAAAAAGAATGCATTAGTTTAAACTGACATTAGGAGGATATGGGCTAATATTAAGATCAAACCTTATACAGTAGAAATTTTAAGGATCAATATTCACTATGTAACTACATATAAAGTTATGAATTTATTGATCCATGTGTGTGAATATACGTTAGTGATAGAAGGGAAAACTTACCAGTAATCCAGTAATAGATGTCCCAATCATTTGTTGGTTCATTGATGAGTTTATCATAGAGTGACAACTGCTTCTCATTGAATTCATCAAGGTGTTTGGCTGCAAAAGAACTGAAAATGAAATCACAATTAAGTACAACTTATATAAACAATGATTAAAATGTTAAAGAGGAATTGGATACTTTGACATTGAGTAGGAAGGAACTGAGAAAAAAAAGAGAGGAGTGAAAAGGTAGAAAAAAATGAAAAGAATATGTGAAAGGAAGAAATATGAAGGAAAAAAGACACCGAGAAAAGCCTGCTGGTTGGATATGAAGATGAAAGGCAGCTAGGAATGGAAAGGCATACAAACTACAATAGATTAAAATTATTGATTTCAAACGAGTAAAAGAAAGAAAAACAGAATGTAAAGAAAATATTTGCATTTTTTATCTTTTTTTTTTTAACATATGAAATAATTGTTTGTACAACTTAACTAATAACATGAACAGAAAATGAAGATTGGAGGGAATAAGAGACAGAACGAAAGGATAAATAGTGAGAAAAAGTAAAATGAAAACTTTTATTGTCAAAATCTTTGTTATTATTAAGATGAAGGATCTAAGTATATTTTTTTTTTTTTTTTAGTATTTAATTAAATTTTTTACTGCTTTTCAAGACATTAGAAATTTTGATTGAGAAACTTGTTTTTCTTGTGTCAGCAGTGGTACTAACTTTTAGCATAGCAA
Organism: Acanthosepion esculentum; assembly: GCA_964036315.1. Classification (NCBI taxonomy): domain Eukaryota; kingdom Metazoa; phylum Mollusca; class Cephalopoda; order Sepiida; family Sepiidae; genus Acanthosepion; species Acanthosepion esculentum. Next base: position 114,502,535 of record OZ038484.1, read on the forward strand.
GTTTTAGTCACTTTTTTGTGGTGACAGACACATTAATTTTGAAATTCTTGCAAAAATCAAATTTTTGGATTTAAATTTTCAGGGTTTATTCACAAATGAATTAAATTTTTTTTTTATTAGACAAGTGTTTTACACCCTTGCTTAATTGTATGCAAACTTGAGAAATTCAACATGATAATTTTTAGTGACTATATTAGTTTAAAATAGAATTCTCTGAAGAATTTAAATCACCAAATACGTTTTTTTTTGCAAAATTGGACTGTCTTACCAAAAATCTTTTTTGAATTGAAAAATAAAAAATGCCATAAAACTAAGACATTATTTAATTAGAGAAGCTTTTAATTGCTTTTATGAATAATATATATTAAAGACAATATATTGTCTTAAGAAAAAAAATCTTTTTGATTTAAAATGAATTTTTTACAAGAATTCTTTTTTAAATTTAATAATTTATAAAGTTTTTACTTTTTTAAAAATTCAGTTTTGATGTGATAATTCTTAGGAAATATTGTTATTAAGTAAAACTATATTTACTAGTAATGTAAAGCTTATTACAATCTGGTGACCCTGATTATTTTTAAAAGAATTTTGATTTGTTTTTGTATATGTGATTATGTGCAAAATTTCTGAAGTATAGCTGTACAAACTGATAAATCTATCATTAAAAGGTCACGTTTTAAGAGTTGTTCTTCCTTATAAACCTTATCACATGCTATGAAAATGTTTGACAGTCAATAAATCGATTAACATGTCAGAACAAGACCCTTTGGTTAAAAAATGCTTGTATACAATATTTTATGCTACAAATAGTATGTTTTAAATCAGATTAATTTAAATTTGGTAATTTTCCTCAAATAACCTTTCAGAAATATTTTATTTTTGCAAGATTTTTAAAACTGAGAATTAACTTTTGTTTACAAATTTATTAAAATGGCCAATTTTTATCAATTTTACTGAGAAAAAAAATCTATTCCAATCAGTATAATTTCTGTTTGAAATACACCACAGAGTATTTTGTTCACTGGAAATAGTAAATTTTAAACCTTAGATTTCAATGAAAGCTGTTCATTTTTAAAAATTCCTTTTAAACCTTACATTTACTGAATTAGTGGACATATCTATAATAAAGACAATCAAGGATGACATCCATAGAACAAATGACATTGGAATACAACAGTCTAAAAAGACCAAGGTTTAAGTGTTGTGTATAAAATTCCATTCCTAACATTGTATTATGCATTTTAGTTATTATTACTCTTATTATTTATTCATTTTTTTGTTTTATACTGAGTGTTAAAAAAAAAAAAAAAAATCATTTTACCTGAGAAGAAGGCCGTTTTCCAGCATCCCTCTTTTCCGGCTTTGGTAAAGTAGGCGGGCACGGGTTAACTCAGTGGTTTCATTTTTGTATTCTTTGAGAGGTAGAATTAGGGGTGTAAACAATATATCATTAGAAGGGGACTTTCCTTTTCCTGATGAATTTGAAAGTCTTGCTATTGAAAGTGACCCTTGCTGCAAAAGAACCAGAAAATATATACTTATGGTATTTTGTTTCCTAAAAACACCACCTGTTCAATTCTTTGAATGAAAAATCATTCAATATCTCATAATGTTACTTGACATGAACAAATGTAAGTGGCAATTTTAATAAGATTTTAAAACTGTTTATTAGGACCTTTTGTTTCAGAAAATTAGTTTGTCCTGCATTATCATATGCCATGGTATTGAACTCACAAGTCTTTCGGTCTAGTCACTGGATTTAACCAACGTTTTTATCCAGAGGCCAATGTGTCTTTGAGGACTAGACCCTAAGAGTTATGAGTTCAATACCAGGCCACAGCAGTGGTGAACCAAAACTTGGAAAGTTGGGTTAAAGGGAAATAACAGACATTTGGAAGAGGCATGGCATGTGGAACTAGAACAATCTACCCCAGTGGATGAAATAAGGGTTTTGGTTCGAAATTTCAATCACTTGAAGAAGGCCAGAGCATACAATGGCTGAAACATGAATATGGCAATGAAGATGAGGATAACAGTCCAAATAATGTAAATAATGCAAGTAATCATAATACCTCATCTCTGAAATATAGGCAGATATCAATAAAAGATTAACAACAATAAGTGATAATTAATTTTTTTTTTTTTTTACAATGATAAATCCCAAGAGCCACTCAAGGTAGAAGATTAGAGTGAGAAGCACAACTTATGATTGTAGTGATCAGGGAAGCATACTCTTGGGATCCAATTAAACAAAGCAGTGTTTTATGGGAAGAAGCTGCTAAAGTGGAACATATCTCATCAAGGGAACAAGGATGGTTTGCTACAATATACGTAGCATGGCAGATCTTAGCCATGAAGGTTAGAAATGGTGTAACTAAGGGAAGTAGTTTGTCTGAACACTTTCTATAGAAACAGTGAGAGGTTCTGAGGGAAAGGGGTTGTAGGGTGGAAAATAATTCATAATCCAAAACAACAAGGAGGAGTATTTTGAGCCTATCGAAACTGGAAAGTGAAGACTGCTCCATTTGCGGCTTGATCTGGGCCTTGTTAAGGTAAATCGGTGAAAATTTAGGATCTGCTTGGTGATAATGGAATGTCACTAGTATGGTTTTCAAGATATCGAATGTAAACAGATAGTTTTTCTCCACCCACTGAACTATTAAAGTCAGGTGGGAGATCAGCTGCCAAGCTCTGGTTATCTACAGTTTTGGAGGTGCAACCATCAGCATATATATCTACAAATGATCAGAAACTTTTAGGTCATTTATGTAAAGTCGAAAGAAGGTTGGATTGAGAAGTGAACATTGGGGGTTGATGTGTTAATCACTTGGGCCTCAGACGACTGGCTATTAATAACTACTTTCAGGTTAGGGTGGACTTTCTTCCAGTGACTGCATATCTAGAGAACTCGTGTAGTAACCTTCTATTCCACATCTTGACAAAAGCCTTTGAAATAACATGCTCATCCTTGAAATATATTTGTTGTTTAGTGCCTCACTGATTCTGTGAATAATAGCAGTTAGGATATCAGCAGTGGACCAAAGCGATCAAAATCTGTACTGCTTGTCGCTTAAGATGGCACTATCAAGGTAATCAACAAGCACTAATTTGTTCTATTAGCCTTCTTAAGGTCAAGATTTTTTATAAGTTTTGAGACTTTCTGGGCTGTAATAAAAATATTACCGAGATTGTGCTCAGTGAGAGGTGGGGAAGTCAGGAAGTGGACGATCTTTGTCATCTCATGTTGATTTTGAGGCAATGATCATGGTGAAAAGCTTTGCCTTATCTGACAAGGATAAGATGATCTCAGAGCTGTTTATAACAGTAGGCACTAATGCATTTCTATTCGGAATTTGGTTGAGATCTTCCAGAACTCCCAGGATCCAAGTCAACTGCTTTTGACCTTGACTGCTTGTGCATAGCTACACTGCATTTTCTAAAACTCTTTTGCCATGATTGCAGGCAGTTCTGAATGCAACAAGTGTGCTACTACACTGTTCTTTGTAGTAGTAGTAGTAGTAGTAGTAGTTATAGCTATGGCTGCAGTACATTCAGGAGTGAAGCAGGGCTGGCTGGTTTTTGTTGGATTTTTTTTTTCCTGGAGTATAAAACTTTTCATTCCAGAAAGGATCCATTCTAAGATGAGGGCAGCAGTTTTGGGGGCAGTATGTTTGAAGAAGGTGGAGAGAAGAGTTTCTGTCATATAAGATCTGAAATTGTCCCACTTAGTTTTCATGCAAAGGAAAATCATTCTATGGAATGGTACATCAGGAGATGTCTTTGGTTTGGCATCAACTTAGACATTGCCTAAGTACCTAGTGTGGGGGGATTGGTAGTGAAGCATTTTAGAGTAGGATGTGAGGAAGAGGTCAAAGAGGTTTGCCTGATGTCCTGTTCCATCAGGAACACAGGTGGGTTCTTCAATGATCTGTGTTAGTTTGTAAGTGATGGAGAAGTTTTGGCAGAAACTGCCTTCATTGATTTTGTTCAAGTGGACTAACCACTCTTTGTGGTAAATATTGAAGTCACCACAAATATGAAAGCTAGCTGAGGGATATTCAGTGAGGATATTTTCAATCATCTCAGCTATTCAGTTGAATATTAAAATCTTGTCATCCTGGGACAATGCAGAGTGAAAATAAAAGTGGTACTGTGGACAAGTGCCACATGAAAGCATATATATGAGAGATCAGGGTCCTCGTTTTAGTGTCTATCACATGGGAACCTGTACTTAATATAGGTGTCAAGTCCATGACAATTTTGATGGTTATGTTCAACTATTAGAGGTGAATAGCCCAGGATTGCAAGTTCCTGCATTGGGACAGACAGATCAATATCATTTCAGACAGGAACAGGAGGTCAGGTTTGGTATTGAGAAGATGAAGTTTCACTTCTAGCAAGTTGGAATGTAGATCTTTCACATTGGTGTAAGATATGGTGAGCCCGGGTGTCTACTTTTGTTTTTCTGAGGTAGGATTTGATTTTGATTTGTTTGAATAGAACAATTAAAGAAAACTAGTTCAATAAATCTGGTTATTACTATAAGAGAATGCTGAAAAGTTATTGTCCTCACCCACTTCCCAAAATCTGATCAAATATAAGAATTTTTTGTTTTGAAGAGTTTCTTGATAAGGCTGAGAACTTTCCAGCATCCTCTCCTCCATCAGCTACTATCACTGCTACTGCTCTTTAAAATTAGATAAAATATGAAATGTCATTTAATTAACTTGGACTGAGAACAAACCTTTTTATTTCTGTTCACAGTCAGGCACCAACAATTAATTGAATAGGAGTTATTTTACACAAATACTAACAAATAACTTATAACTGTAAATTTAAAGAAATTATACAGTGAATTGTTTTAAAGGTACATATGGCCTTTAGTATCTGGGCTTTTGCATTCACCAACTAACTCAAAAATATTTAAAAAAAAAAAAAAAATGTTCCTAAAAGCAAAACTTGAATTTGCCATGTGCTAAACATTATACTGAATCAATGTGAATGCAGTGATGTAGAGAGATACCCAGCTGAAGCCTCCTGTCAAACCTCTAACTTTCCAGCATTTGTTTCTTGTGCTTTGTATACCATTTCTTGCTTTTTTCAAACTATGAAATAAGAACCTATTAAAAGAAAAAATAAAAATGTAAGAAATTCTTCTATATTAAATAACAATATTTTTAAAAATTCAACAATTACATGATTATTGGTAGACTTTTAAAATTGTGATGTTTTTTTTATCTAAAAATTAGTGATGCAAATTATTCAATTTTTTGTTTACATTTAAACAACTATATATACTATCATTTTCCTTAAAAACCACCAGTTAGAAATTGTACAAGAGTAATTTTTGTATCAAATATTTTTTTTTCCTAGATTACTTCTTATTAATGGTATAACAAAATCCCAGTCCCCATAAAATGCATGACATACCCTTTAGGTAGTTACGGGCCATGAAGGAAGTTATATTCATTAATGAGGAATTGAGAACAAATGGATTGAAGAAAAGGTAAAAGGTTTGAACTAAAAAGCGGATTCTAAAGTTATAAAATGCAGTGTGAAGGTATGAAAGTGAACTCTGATTGGGTTTGGTAAAAATGGAAATTGTGTACTTAGGAATTTATTCAGGAAGAAAATGTTGACATGTGTCTGTAGAAAATGGAATGCAGCAATATTTCTTTTTTTTTTTTAACTACTATTTCCCAGAAATGAATTATTTCTTGAGATAATATGAGAAGCTGAAACCTATACAACAGAATATTTAAGTGTGTATGAAAATGAAGCTATCAGACATACATTCATAGAAGTCCCAATGAGAGTTTCTGAAATAGGTAAATTTAACTTTGCTTTATCAAGATGGACTCTTGTGGCCAAATTGGTTCAGCACATTGCAACTATAGGAATGGTTTCCCTCTTTGAAAAGGATACAGGTTCAATCATTGTCGGGAAGCACAAATTTTTCTTTAGTAGGGCCTTTATCTAGGCTTGTTTCGCTGTTTAAGAAAATAAAAAAAACAGACAGCAACGCAAACACGTGTACCCACTGAAAACAACATAGGAGATAATAAATTGGTTCTTTTTCAAACATTTTCTGCTTTCCATTCATAGAGATGTTGAATTTAAAGGATCACATGATTCAAGAATCATTTATAATATACAAGCAGTATTTATGGCTAATAGGTAAAAAAATTTCAGAAGCCTGTAAAAAAATGACAGGTTCTATGAAAAAGTCTTTAAAAATATCTAACAAGATTAGAAACATGAGGACACTGTAGAAAACAGATCAAGAGGGATAGAAAAAGAATTTTTAACCTATTGCTTCTGATTTGAGTAAATTCAAGTTTGTCTCCCTTGAAAACATATTTACAAGAATTTGTAACAGGTTGTAAAGACAGGAAAATGTCAGTTCTACAAATCTATACCAAGCAACTCCTTTTCTAAAGAGAGAAGTAAAATGGCTAAAGGTCAATAAACTTACAGACAATTGAAAGTACATACCAACTTCTCTAAGCCTGTACTTATTTTTTTTTCCTGTATTCTATATTATAATATTAGGCATATTCATTTCTATGAATAATTCAAATAAGACTTTTTACTATGAAAAGATACATCTGTAGAAAATCAAATTACACCTTTAAATACAGAAACTTTGTTGTAAAAATATAAATAAATTACAATTTAAATTTTTTACCATGGGATAATTATGGTAAAATTTTAAATTGCAATTTATTTACATTTTTACAACAAAGTTTTTTTTCACTATATTAAATGTGCCTATAACTAATTACTAATGCCCCTTATAGATATGATTTGAGCTGACTAGAAGTCTGCCCAAATCAAGTCTCTTTTTTTTTCTTCTTTCTTTTACATATTTACTTTGCGTAGAAAAATGTGTGTCTTAATTATAACATCAGAGTCTGGACACATTTTCTTTGGTTCAACCTTGAATTACTTTAAAACTGACAAATTAAACCTTAAATATTGACATAGAAATTTGAGTTTTTACTTATTAAAATTTCACAAAGGTTGTCATGACATTTATCTTGAAAGAGATTGAATGGCATTTCATTTTTATCAGTTGTGATATTTATTTACATTGAAATGAGTGTTCGATTAGTGACCAGTGATCATGAATTTTCTTTTACCTTTTTTACTAAAAAAAGGCTAGATATGGATAACTGTAAACCTAAGACTTGAAGAGGTCTATAGAATTTAAAGGTCATGTGTTGGATATATTTCAGGTGGGTGCATGTTCATATGTAAACAATTAAAGATGAAGCATACAAAAACTTGAGTTTCTACAATGGACTGTTTATTCTTTTTTTTATATATAAACAGTAGTGCAACAAAGTTCTCAATGTCTCTTGAGTATGACAGTTTTTTTTTTCTGGATCAGAAGTTAGGGTCAGTAAGAATAAGCATTGTTAGAATGGTTGAGCTCGAGTCAGCTTTGCACTGAGTTGGAATGACCAAATTACTTACTTCATCATTGGAAGCTGTGAAACATGTCAAACAGTCTGTATTGGAAAGTGTAAATAGAGTTCAGTCATCAGTGGACTGGGGAAATAAATACACCCCAGATATCCTTTTCCCATGTACTACTACATTTTGGAGTAAGATGGATAAAAAGAGAAAGGAAATGTTTTGTCTTTTTATAGACTTAAACAGCGCCACTTAATGTGTAAAAATTTTGTTTCCCTTTTTTTTTTTTTCTTCTTCACTCCTACCAACTCCTTGTGCCAGACACAAAATTTAGTTGGCAGAAGAAACGATAGCTGCCGTTAGTAAGCGCGAGTTAACGATACAAGACAAACCACTGCGTAAAATTTTTAAAAAACAGGAAAAAACATTTATTGTACAATTATTTTATAATAATCACAAAAGATACAGACAAGAAAGGTTGCACAAAAATTTCCTTCTGTGCGCCTAACACGGCAGGATAACAATATTTTCCTGGGGTTTCTAAAAAGGAAATACCCACAGAAACAAGCTATGAAATTGTTTAGTCAAACTCTGGTTTTTTAAAATATTAGACCCTTTAAAAAATACAAAAGGATAAAGTTTTAAATCCTTTACAAAAATACAAAAAAGGGATAAAGTTTTTAAATCCTTTACAAAAATACAAAAAAAGGGATAAAGTTTTTAAATCCTTTACAAAAATACAAAAAAAGGATAAAGTTTTTAGACCCTTTACAAAATACAAAAAGAAAGGGATAATGTTTGTTTTGTTTTGTTTTTTTGTTTTTTTTTAAAGAGACCCTCAATTAGCAGAACTCACAAAAGGCACCCACCTCCTTTGAAGAATTTTCGTTGACAGCAGGCCGGATTGGTTTTGGAAATTTTTGGTTTGTTGAAGGCTGATTTATGGCCCACTTGCTGGTCAAAGTAGAGAGAGGGTGTTAAGTGATCTGCCAACTGCGTGTCGTCTCAGATCTCTGCTACGGCTCCCTTTCGTTCTTTTTTCGTTTCTGCCCTTTCGTTTCTCAAAGCCGTCTCTTTTATTTGAAAAAGTCGGCTCCACTTGGGGCCATCCGGAATTTCTATGGGTCTCGAAAACTTAATTTTCATTGGTCAATATATAAAAAGAGGCCCTTCAAAAATTTTGCTTCTGACGGCCATTCCTGATCCGAAAAGGTCATAAAAATTGCACGATTTCACAGAAGAAATCAGAGTTCGCCAAACAATTTTGGCGGCAAATTCCTGATCCGAAAGGGTCATAAAAATTGCACGATTTCACAGAAGAAATCAGAGTTTGACAAACAATTCTGGCGGCAAATTCCTGATCCGAAAGGGTCATAAAAATTGCACGATTTTTTCTTTTTTACACACACCATCTGGCTTACAAAAAATACACCTCTCTCAAAAGACGTGTAAATAAACAAAAAAAAACAACAACACCTAGACGGTTATACATTTAATTTGACTTTTTTTATAAATTCTTTTTTAAATAAAATTTTTATAAATGGGAGTTTGGCAAAACCAAGTAATAAATAATAAAATCATGAGAAAATGTATTTCTTTTTTTTTTAATTCATTATTTACTGATTTTATTTCATTTTCCTACAGGTCAGGATTGTAGCGATCGGGAAAAATGTCTAAAAACATTGTTTACATACGGAAATTTATTTTTCTTTTCATAGAGATTGATTAGCTTTTAGTGAGAGGCTTTATCTTTTAAAACAAAATTTACTTTCAAAGAAAACATTTAAATTATTTAAAATGCGTTATTTTTGTTTTTAGAAAGTCCGTGTCGGTAGCTAAGGAATACGCGTATTCGTTTCAAAACAAAATCTAACAAATAGTTAATAAAAAAAACAACTTTTGTTTGAGAAATATTTGCAGCATGAGTACTGATTTAGTTTTATTTTGAAAGAGATGGAAAGAAACTTACAACAAAAATGAATTAACATGAAAAAAACATTAACTTCTTTTTTATTAATATTTAATTTCTGTTGCTATCGTCATTCTACGACCGTTATTAAGCAGCATGGATCGAAAATGTTTCCAACGAGAGGAGACATTCTTTATTTTCGATTCATAATTCTGAATGACAATCTGGTAGTCCGAGTCGTCGTGATAAACAAACAAAAAAGAATAAGAAACTGAAATACGAGTAAAAAAATTAACTAACAACACACGTTTCATCTAAAAATTCCAGTTTAACAAAAATTTTGTTATTTATTAATTAACTTTGTTACACAATTAATTAATAAATATTTAATTTTAAAGTAGCACGCTGAGAGAAAAATAGAACATGATGAAGTTTAGTCTCTAGTCAGATTACACAAGTTCAGTAAGTAATCATCTTTTACTTTTTGTGATAAAAATTGATTAAATCATCTATTTCCCCGCACCAGTGACCTTGCAAAGTAAAAGAATTTGCTAAATACAGTATGCAGAACAAAGAAAAAAACCCCGAGAAAATATTGAATACAAAGTAAATAAGTAAAAAAAAAAAAAAGAATTAATAAAGGTAAACAATTTATCTTAAAATTAAAAATGAATTTAAAAACCATAAACACGTAGAAAAAAATAGAAACTATTTTTGAAAGAAAAATCTTAAAACGCAAAAAATATTTTATTTTTTATTCAATTGTTTATCGTTATTTGTTGGTCTTTGTCTTTATATTATTTATCTTGCAAAAAATTAGAAAATATTTACATTACCATTTAATAAATTTTATTTTGTTTAGTAGATTCGAGTAGTAGGTAAAAAAAACATGTTACGTTACGTAAATTTAAATATCAGTTCACCCTTCAATAAAAAAAAATTGGTTGTTGTAATAATGTAACCAACTAAGAGTTATTAACAAACTATAAAATATATATAATAATGTAGTTATATTTTTCAATCATGCAAAAGAGAATACAATCTTCAATGTCAAAAAAAAAAAAAAAATAGGAAAAGTTTGTTACTTATATAACCGATTTTTATTTTTTTTTACTTATTTTTTAGAGGGTTAAACAAACTGTTTTTAGTCACTAACAGTTAGTGTCATGAAATAAGTTAATATAATAGTATATAATTAATATTGTTTTGTCAAATATATCCTGTAATACTTGTAGAAATGTTTAGAATAAATACTTTTAAAATCAACTTACCTGAAAAATAGACCTTTGAGGTGAAGAGAACCGACATAGAACTGATTTGGCAGCCATATTAAAAGTTCGTCTGCAAAACTTCCTACCGGAAGTCACTCTTTTTTAAAAAGAGGTAAGAAAAAAAAAAACCATACATCAATTGCTGTCATGGCGTCGTTAAAAGAGAGGCGAAATTTTCGTAAACGACGTTGTTCTTCATCTTCCGAAAGTGATAGTGAGAATGAAGAAGCAAACACTGAAACAACGGGAATCACGTAAATAAATTTCATTAAAAATTTCCAATGTGGGAAGTAATGTTTACTTGTTCTTCTTACATGCGCTCATCAGTGAAATGGAGTTTTATTTTTGTGTGAACAAATTTTTAAAAATATTATTTCTAGCTTGCTTTTTATTGGGGTTTAGCTTTAAGGCCCTTTAACCATATTTGTAGTTGGTTAACGCCAACGGTTTTAATTTAATTTAAAAAAATGAAATTTCCTTCCCAATTAATTTGATATTTTTCAGTATTAAGAAAAACTTTGATGAGGATTTGATGCGAATAATGCACAAAACAAAAATTGAGTCTTTGTTTTTTTATCACATGGCGATTGTCTAATTATTAGCGGATTTTAAAGCTTTTATTAAATTAATAATTTATTTTATTTATATTTTAAATTTTCAAAATATGCCATTTTTTAAAAATAATCGATTGGGGATTCGAAAGTCATGTTGAAATTCAGTTCAGATACTTACTTAACCGTGAAGACAACAGAGATTATAATTTGTGATCAAACCTATTCTGAAACTTAATCATTTCTTCTATTTTGTCTTGACAACATAATTTAAAAAAAAAAACGCTATGTCAATTCACAACAGGCCATGTTGACATATTTTAAGGCGAGGGGAAATAACTTTGACATTCTTTTTGCAACTTCTAAAAATAATTATACAATGTTACAAAATAAAAAGTGTCACTCAGGCACTAATTTTTTTTCGGTAAATGTTTATTTTAACACCCGAGCGCTAATATCCCTTCAAATTTTTCCAAAATAGTCTTAAGCTCTGCAGCTGTAAACTATTTTACATTGCACAATGAAACCTGGTATACTTTCATTAAAGAGTCATTATAAAGTTGGTTTGTCAATGGTAAATTAATATATTTTCTTGTTTTTTGTTTGTTTGTTTTTTTTTTTACTGTAAGGTTCTTCCTGTACAAGGCTCAGGCGCCACTCAGGGTAGAGGGTTACATCATGTGGTAGTTTATATGGATAGGAGGGGAAGATAGCAGTTAACTCTAGACTTGAACAGGTTAAGACTGTAGTAATCAGGGAAACATCCTCTTGGAAGTCAGTTCCATAGAGCAGTTGTTCATGAGAAGAAGCTGTTTAAATGGAACTTACTTCTCACCAATGGAATACAGAAGGAATGTAGGTGATTTGCTACAATGTAAGTGGCATGGTGTGCCGTAGCTGTGAAGGTTAGACCTGGTAGAACCAAGGAATGTAGTCCGTCTGAGCACTTTCCATGGAAGTAATGATAGAGCAGCGAGAGGCTTGTCACATCATGCCTGTGAGAGGGAGGTTGGAGCGTGGAAAATAATTATTCTCTAATAAGGGCTTGGTGATGCTTTTAAACTCTATCAAGACTGGAAAGTGAGGACTGGGCAGCTCCTGCCCAAATATGACAACAGTACTCCTTTTTCAGCCTCATCTGGCTCTTATAAAGGTAGAGGATAGCATGAGGAGTCAGATACTTGCTGGAGCTGTACAGGAATCGGATCATTTAACCTGCATCTCTACACAGTCAATTTGTATATTAAGTTTACAGCCTCTTGTAGCATACTAACAATTGTTTTTCTTTAAGATTAAAGTAGTTCTGATAAACCATTATTCCTCATGGACAAATTGTCTCCAGGTTTTATATTCAAATTTGGAAATTTCTCCTTGATTTTACTCCTGTAATAAATAATTTTTTAAAATTTCAGGAGGATGAGAGGCAAAAATTCTAGTTTTGTTCATAAACTCAGGATGGAATTTTTTACCTCAGCTGTTTCAAATCAATTACCCATCACCTGTGCTCACATTCACTGTTTGGTCTTTGTAAATATTCAGCAAGTGTTAATGAATGTTAATGGGTGCAATTTTTCTCCATATGAAATAACTCAATGGCATACCTCTGCTTTGTATTCACTTCAATGTCAAACACCATTTTGCCAGACTGATACTCAATTGTTATCTATAGCAAGGTAAAAAAATATTTATTAATGGGAAGGTTTTGTATTTGATGTCATGGGCTAATATAATAAAAAAGTATTTATTAATGGGCTAATATAATAAAAGAAAATGATCATTACTTTCAGAACAACCCTCCAAGTGAATTTCAACTGTGGAAAATAATTTCTTATATTCACTAATAGGAAAACTCAGTAAATTTGAACTTGCCTTATTTAGTTGGTTATTGGTGAGTCACTGTGAAATATATTAATAGCAGTATGAGTGAGTACTTATAGTTTTATTGTTGCTTTCTTATATTTATTTAAGTTATTAATTTTATGTACAGATTTAACTTTAAAAAATTATGAACATAATATTAATCTCTATTTTCTAGATATTCAGTTGATGACATAAAGAACTTACAAAAACTTCGAGAGAAACCAAAAGGTGTTAATGCAGTCAGTTTAGCCTTTGGTAAGAAAACAAAGAAAGAAGAAATTGAAGCTGTAAGTACTGATTAAAGAAAAAAAATAGACAAAATACAAACTTGAAACTTTATCCAATATTTGAAACATGAAAGATAAATTGAATGTTGTGGACTATTAGAAATTATGTTAATATTTTAAAAATATATTTCTATAAAATTTCATAGGATGTCAAATCTAAATTTATATTATTCCCTTCTAATTATTAAAACATGAAAAATAAATGTATATTTTTCTTTATATTAAATTCTGTCTTCTGTTTGTATATTTGATGAGAATTTCTACAAACTTGGAAACAAATAAAAAAAACAATATAACTGAATATGTAAGTTTTCATATTAACCTTATAATTCATAATGGAATAATTATAAAAATGTACCAAAGTGAATTTTAATCTGAAATAGTTGCTGTTGATTCTCAAATGCCCTAAGAAAAAAATAAGTTCAGTAGGTATGCTGCTTTTTGTGAACTTTACATAGTCAAATATTTAACACAGTACAGTCAAATACTTTGAAACACTTTGTCAAAAGAGATGAAGACCATCCCACACATAGCTAACCTGACAAAAGGGTGTCTTCAGCAATATGATTGGGATGTTTTACTACATTCATTACATAGTCCTGACTTAGCTCTTTCAGATTTGAGCCTCTGAAATGACATTTATCTGTGAAGTAGTTTCACTTCCCAGTTGTTTCAGAGGTGATAGAGTGGCTGCAGTTGATCAATTCCATGTTCTTTGATGAGAATATTTATGTATTCATGCACTGATCAGACAAGTGCATCAATCTCAATAGAAGCTATGGGACAAAATAATATATTACTGCTGGTAACTGTTGTAACCCAGAGAAGGTTACCAAATAGAATAATCACACAAAAGTTGGTAATGAATGATAATACTTAGGACACGAACAACACATATAAGATTCGCCAGTGGTGTGTAGAATTAGCAGTCAACTGCTAGAAGTGAGTCAAGTGAATTCCACAATGAATATCCAACTGCAGGATATCTATCAACTGCCTCACGCGATCAGATGTGGTACAAGACCAAATTTAATGTGGGGTATCCGAACCCATAGGCTCAGCCAGAAATCCTCAGTAGAACCTGTATAAGACAGTGTTGGGTAGCTGTTTCCCAAGACAAGACTCTGCCCTTCGACATAGTCTTGTTTGGGGATCCTCTCTGCAGAGAGTTTGATCAGCACAGCTGGAGACAAATCTCCAACTGCAGACCAACATACAGTATTTACTACTGTATTTATGTGAATGGGGACATACCCATTATCATCTGTAGATATGTTACAATAGTAACATATAGACAAAATAGATTTATTTGTATAGTCATAAACCTGTTGAATTAATAAATGATTATACAGTGTAACCCGGATATAAGAGCGATTTTCTCTGGTCCCAAATTAGAGCCTGTGTTAATGTATATATAATAGACCAAACCTGGATATAAGAGACTTCTTATCCGGTCCCGACAACTCTCTTATATCCAGGTTACACTGTACCTTACTTTTCATCAGATATCTCTCTATGAACACGAATATGGAAGTTGATGTTACTACTCAGTTAAGACATTTTAAATAAAAAGAACACATTAAATATTCAGAATTCTGAACATTAAATATTCAGACTTTTTAAAGCAGTCTAAGGCAATGAACAAAACTGAGTTGTTATTTACTAAGCATAGTACAGGGCATCTAGTGAGGATCAAACTCACTTCTAATGGCTTTTGAAGCATTACACAACAACAAAATGCCCTTTTTATAGTATAGAACTTGCTAGTATTCAAACCTGGAATCTTGACCTGTAGTCAGAGGTGTTGCCCATTGTTGACAACAAAGAAAATCTATGCCATATTTAGCTGCTTGACTTGCCTTAGAGCAAAGTTGTCTGGTTCATATGGAAAAACAAACATCTGACCATTATTTTTGTTAACTTTATTTACTGTTTCCTTTTTATTCAGAATGATCCTTTCAAAATGAAAACTGGTGGAATGGTTGACATGAAAGTCCTGAAAAGTGGCACGTAAGTAGTTAAAGATTTGCTGATTTGATTTTCAAAAACATTTGTTCAATTTGGTTATCATATTTTTCTAAATTATTAACTTTTTTTTATTTGTTTGACTTCCAAATTTGAGTGAGGATCTAGAAATAGGTATAGCTCATATATAACTTTAGCATAACTACTGGAGAATAGCATAGCTCCTCAAAGTCTGGCCATGAAGACATTTCTAAAAAATTTCATCATATGTCAAAGCTAAATTTATATTATCACTTTCTAATTATTAAATCATCAAAAATTAATATTTTTTCTATATTAAGTTCTGCTTTCTGTTTGTATATTTGATAAAGGGTTTCTTGGATATAAAATACCCTTCATAACAATTTACACTAATTAGTATATAGATAATAGTAGCTGTCCTGGTGTAAGCTTTCTAATCCCCTCTATGATTGTTCTTTAAAATGTATTTTGGCTGTAGATAAATTTGATATATAGAGTTGCTTTGTACAAGGGTCATTCAATAAATAAGGTGAATTTTTCGGTATAAGGACTTCTAATACAAATAGAAGCTTACTTTTTTTTATTTTTCAACATAGTCTCCCAGCACTGTCACACACTTTTCCCATCTGTGCACAAGCTTCCGTATTCCCTCAGTGTAAAAATCTTTGGACTGATGTCTCAGCCAGTTGCTCACAACACTTTTGACTTCATCGTCACTTTTAAACTTCGTGCATCTTGTGAACGCTTTCAAGGGACCAAACAGGTGAAAGTCTGAAGGGACAAGGTCTGGGCTGTAAGGGGGATGAAGGAGCAGTTCCCAGCCCAGCTTGTTGATGGTCTACACCGTTTGGGCTGCTGTGTGAGGCCTTGTGTTGTCATGATGCAAGATGATTCCTTCTGACTGATGACCCCTGCGTTTGTCCCAACAGATAAGCTCAAAGTCCTTGCAAGGTCATCCACTGTCACCCTTCTGTCAGACTGAATGAGGTCATTGACTGATTCGATCACCTCAGGAGACCTCACTTCTGTAGGCCTCCCAGGCCTGTCTTCATCCTCAACACTGCTCCGTCCTTCTTTAAATAATTTAGCCCACTTGTAGACATTTTTTTGACTGAAACATGTGGCACCATACACAGTTGACATTCTCCTATGAATTTCAACTGGTTTGCACCCTTCAGCAACCAAAAACTTGATAACTGACTGCTGTTCAATCCTGGAGCATGCTTCTTGGTCGGCCATCTTTGTTAATTGCCAAAACTCTCAAAGTTTTGTTTTAATCTGCAAAAGAAATTAAATCCATGTGAAAAAGAAGTAAAACAAAAATAAATAAAAAAGAATAAGCTTCTATCTGTATTAGAAGTCCTTATACCGAAAAATTCAACTTATTTATTGAATGACCCTCGTATAACAATTATGAATTATCTTTTGAATGTATTTGATGAATTTATTCAAAGGCTAATAAATAAATATACTCTTTGTTTATTGTAAGCCTAATTATACACAGCAAGTAAAATTTAAATAGAAATGAAATTCATAAAATATTAATTTCTCAATATTCTTCTATTAATCAGTTTTAATATTTCAAACACTAAATGCTGCATGTATTTATTACTAGTAATTCTTTAATTTTAATTTTTTTTGTTGCAAATACTCAAGGTACCATTCTACATCAGAAATAAAGAATAAGCTTATACACACTTGACTGCTGTAGAATGTTGGTCTGAGTAGTTGCTATGAAAAGAAAAGAAAAAAACTGACTAAAAATATATATATATATATATATATATATATATCTATATATATATATATATATATATATATGTATGTATGTATGTATATATATATTTATATATATATAGATGTGTATATATATGTACGTATGTATATATATATAGATGTGTATATATATGTATGTATGTATGTATATATATATTTATATATATATAGATGTGTATATATATGTACGTATGTATATATATATATATATATAGATGTGTATATATATGTACGTATGTATATATATATATATATAGATGTGTATATATATGTACGTATGTATATATATATATATAGATGTGTATATATATGTACGTATGTATATATATATATATAGATGTGTATATATATGTACGTATGTATATATATATATAGATGTGTATATATATGTACGTATGTATATATATATATAGATGTGTATATATATGTACGTATGTATGTATATATATATATAGATGTGTATATATATGTACGTATGTATATATATATATAGATGTGTATATATATGTACGTATGTATATATATATATAGATGTGTATATATATGTACGTATGTATATATATACATAGATGTGTATATATATGTACGTATGTATATATATACATAGATGTGTATATATATGTACTTATGTATATATATACATAGATGTGTATATATATGTACGTATGTATATATATACATAGATGTGTATATATATGTACGTATGTATATATATACATAGATGTGTATATATATGTACGTATGTATATATATACATAGATGTGTATATATATGTACGTATGTATATATATATATATATAGATGTGTATATATATGTACGTATGTATATATATATATATAGATGTGTATATATATGTACGTATGTATATATATATATATAGATGTGTATATATATGTACGTATGTATATATATATATATAGATGTGTATATATATGTACGTATGTATATATATATATATATAGATGTGTATATATATGTACGTATGTATATATATATATATATAGATGTGTATATATATGTACGTATGTATATATATATATATATATAGATGTGTATATATATGTACGTATGTATATATATATATATAGATGTGTATATATATGTACGTATGTATATATATATATATAGATGTGTATATATATGTACGTATGTATATATATATATATAGATGTGTATATATATGTACGTATGTATATATATATATATAGATGTGTATATATATGTACGTATATGTATGTATATATATATTTATATATATATAGATGTGTATATATATGTACGTATATGTATGTATATATATATTTATATATATATAGATGTGTATATATATGTACGTATATGTATGTATATATATATTTATATATATATAGATGTGTATATATATGTACGTATATGTATGTATATATATATTTATATATATATAGATGTGTATATATATGTACGTATATGTATGTATATATATATTTATATATATATAGATGTGTATATATATGTACGTATATGTATGTATATATATATTTATATATATATATAGATGTGTATATATATGTACGTATATGTATGTATATATATATTTATATATATATAGATGTGTATATATATGTACGTATATGTATGTATATATATATTTATATATATATAGATGTGTATATATATGTACGTATATGTATGTATATATATATTTATATATATATAGATGTGTATCTATATGTACGTATATGTATGTATATATATATTTATATATATATAGATGTGTATATATATGTACGTATATGTATGTATATATATATTTATATATATATAGATGTGTATATATATGTACGTATATGTATGTATATATATATTTATATATATATAGATGTGTATATATATGTACGTATATGTATGTATATATATATTTATATATATATAGATGTGTATATATATGTACGTATATGTATGTATATATATTTATATATATATATAGATGTGTATATATATGTACGTATATGTATGTATATATATATTTATATATATATAGATGTGTATATATATGTACGTATATGTATGTATGTATATATAGATGTACTTATATGTATATATATATTTATATATATATATATAGATGTGTATATATATATACGTATATGTATGTATGTATATATTTATATATATATATATATATATATATATATATATATATATAGATGTGTATATATATGTACGTATATGTATGTATGTATATATATTTATATATATATAGATGTGTATATATATGTACGTATATGTATGTGTATATATATATTTATATATATATAGATGTGTATATATATGTACGTATATGTATGTGTATATATATATTTATATATATATAGATGTGTATATATATGTACGTATATGTATGTGTATATATATATTTATATATATATAGATGTGTATATATATGTACGTATATGTATGTGTATATATATATATTTATATATATATAGATGTGTATATATATGTACGTATATGTATGTGTATATATATATTTATATATATATAGATGTGTATATATATGTACGTATATGTATGTGTATATATATATTTATATATATATAGATGTGTATATATATGTACGTATATGTATGTGTATATATATATTTATATATATATAGATGTGTATATATATGTACGTATATGTATGTGTATATATATATTTATATATATATAGATGTGTATATATATGTACGTATATGTATGTGTATATATATATTTATATATATATAGATGTGTATATATATGTACGTATATGTATGTATATATATATATTTATATATATATAGATGTGTATATATATGTACGTGTATGTATATATATATTTATATATATATATGTGTATATATATGTACTTGTATGTATATATATATTTATATATATATAGATGTGTATATATATGTACGTGTATGTATATATATATTTTTATATATATAGATGTGTATATATATGTACGTATATGTATGTATGTATATATATATTTATATATATATATAGATGTGTATATATATGTATGTATGTATATATATATTTATATATATATATAGATGTGTATATATATATATGTATGTATATATATATTTATATATATATAGATGTGTATATATATATATGTATGTATATATATATTTATATATATATAGATGTGTATATATATATATGTATGTATATATATATTTATATATATATAGATGTGTATATATATATATGTATGTATATATATATTTATATATATATAGATGTGTATATATATATATGTATGTATATATATATTTATATATATATAGATGTGTATATATATATATGTATGTATATATATATTTATATATATATAGATGTGTATATATATATATGTATGTATATATATATTTATATATATATAGATGTGTATATATATATATGTATGTATATATATATTTATATATATATAGATGTGTATATATATGTATGTATATATATATTTATATATATATAGATGTGTATATATATATATGTATGTATATATATATTTATATATATATAGATGTGTATATATATATATGTATGTATATATATATTTATATATATATAGATGTGTATATATATATATGTACGTATATGTATGTATATATATATTTATATATATATAGATGTGTATATATATATGTACGTATATGTATGTATGTATATATATATTTATATATATATAGATGTGTATATATATATGTACGTATATGTATGTATATATATATTTATATATATATAGATGTGTATATATATATATATGTACGTATATGTATTTATGTATATATATATTTATATATATATAGATGTGTATATATATATGTACGTATATGTATGTATGTATATATATATTTATATATATATAGATGTGTATATATGTACCTATATGTATGTATGTATATATATATATTTGTATATATATAGATGTGTATATATGTACCTATATGTATGTATGTATGTATATATATATATTTGTATATATATAGATGTGTATATATGTACCTATATGTATGTATGTATGTATATATATATATTTGTATATATATAGATGTGTATATATGTACCTATATGTATGTATGTATGTATATATATATATTTGTATATATATAGATGTGTATATATGTACCTATATGTATGTATGTATGTATATATATATATTTGTATATATATAGATGTGTATATATGTACCTATATGTATGTATGTATGTATATATATATATTTGTATATATATAGATGTGTATATATGTACCTATATGTATGTATGTATGTATATATATATATTTGTATATATATAGATGTGTATATATGTACCTATATGTATGTATGTATGTATATATATATATTTGTATATATATAGATGTGTATATATGTACCTGTATGTATGTATGTATATATATATATTTGTATATATATAGATGTGTATATATGTACCTATATGTATGTATGTATATATATATATTTGTATATATATAGATGTGTATATATGTACCTATATGTATGTATGTATATATATATATTTGTATATATATAGATGTGTATATATGTACCTATATGTATGTATGTATATATATATATTTGTATATATATAGATGTGTATATATGTACCTATATGTATGTATGTATATATATATATTTGTATATATATAGATGTGTATATATGTACCTATATGTATGTATGTATATATATATATTTGTATATATATAGATGTGTATATATGTACCTATATGTATGTATGTATATATATATATTTGTATATATATAGATGTGTATATATGTACCTATATGTATGTATGTATATATATATATTTGTATATATATAGATGTGTATATATGTACCTATATGTATGTATGTATGTATATATATATATTTGTATATATATAGATGTGTATATATGTACCTATATGTATGTATGTATGTATATATATATATTTGTATATATATAGATGTGTATATATGTACCTATATGTATGTATGTATGTATATATATATATTTGTATATATATAGATGTGTATATATGTACCTATATGTATGTATGTATGTATATATATATATTTGTATATATATAGATGTGTATATATGTACCTATATGTATGTATGTATGTATATTTGTATATATATAGATGTGTATATATGTACCTATATGTATGTATGTATATATATTTGTATATATATAGATGTGTATATATGTACCTATATGTATGTATGTATGTATATATATATATATTTGTATATATATAGATGTGTATATATGTACCTATATGTATGTATGTATGTATATATATATATATTTGTATATATATAGATGTGTATATATGTACCTATATGTATGTATGTATGTATATATATATATTTGTATATATATAGATGTGTATATATGTACCTATATGTATGTATATATGTATATATATATATTTGTATATATATAGATGTGTATATATGTACCTATATGTATGTATGTATATATTTGTATATATATAGATGTGTATATATGTACCTATATGTATGTATGTATATATTTGTATATATATAGATGTGTATATATGTACCTATATGTATGTATGTATGTATATATTTGTATATATATAGATGTGTATATATGTACCTATATGTATGTATGTATGTATGTATGTATATATTTGTATATATATAGATGTGTATATATGTACCTATATGTATGTATGTATGTATATATATATATTTGTATATATATAGATGTGTATATATGTACCTATATGTATGTATGTATGTATATATATATATTTGTATATATATAGATGTGTATATATGTACCTATATGTATGTATGCATGTATATATATAGATGTGTATATATGTACCTATATGTATGTATGCATGTATATATATATATTTGTATATATATAGATGTGTATATATGTACCTATATGTATGTATGTATGTATATATATATATTTGTATATATATAGATGTGTATATATGTACCTATATGTATGTATGTATGTATATATATATATTTGTATATATATAGATGTGTATATATGTACCTATATGTATGTATGTATGTATATATATATATTTGTATATATATAGATGTGTATATATGTACCTATATGTATGTATGTATGTATATATATTTGTATATATATAGATGTGTATATATGTACCTATATGTATGTATGTACGTATATATATTTGTATATATATAGATGTGTATATATGTACCTATATGTATGTATGTACGTATATATATTTGTATATATATAGATGTGTATATATGTACCTATATGTATGCATGTACGTATATATATTTGTATATATATAGATGTGTATATATGTACCTATATGTATGCATGTACGTATATATATTTGTATATATATAGATGTGTATATATGTACCTATATGTATGCATGTACGTATATATATTTGTATATATATAGATGTGTATATATGTACCTATATGTATGCATGTACGTATATATATTTGTATATATATAGATGTGTATATATGTACCTATATGTATGCATGTACGTATATATATTTGTATATATATAGATGTGTATATATGTACCTATATGTATGCATGTACGTATATATATTTGTATATATATAGATGTGTATATATGTACCTATATGTATGCATGTACGTATATATATTTGTATATATATAGATGTGTATATATGTACCTATATGTATGCATGTACGTATATATATTTGTATATATATAGATGTGTATATATGTACCTATATGTATGCATGTACGTATATATATTTGTATATATATATAGATGTGTATATATGTACCTATATGTATGCATGTACGTATATATATTTGTATATATATAGATGTGTATATATGTACCTATATGTATGCATGTACGTATATATATTTGTATATATATAGATGTGTATATATGTACCTATATGTATGCATGTACGTATATATATTTGTATATATATAGATGTGTATATATGTACCTATATGTATGCATGTACGTATATATATTTGTATATATATAGATGTGTATATATGTACCTATATGTATGCATGTACGTATATATATTTGTATATATATAGATGTGTATATATGTACCTATATGTATGCATGTACGTATATATATTTGTATATATATCGATGTGTATATATGTACCTATATGTATGCATGTACGTATATATATTTGTATATATATCGATGTGTATATATGTACCTATATGTATGCATGTACGTATATATATTTGTATATATATCGATGTGTATATATGTACCTATATGTATGCATGTACGTATATATATTTGTATATATATCGATGTGTATATATGTACCTATATGTATGCATGTACGTATATATATTTGTATATATATCGATGTGTATATATGTACCTATATGTATGCATGTACGTATATATATTTGTATATATATCGATGTGTATATATGTACCTATATGTATGCATGTACGTATATATATTTGTATATATATCGATGTGTATATATGTACCTATATGTATGCATGTACGTATATATATTTGTATATATATCGATGTGTATATATGTACCTATATGTATGCATGTACGTATATATATTTGTATATATATCGATGTGTATATATGTACCTATATGTATGCATGTACGTATATATATTTGTATATATATCGATGTGTATATATGTACCTATATGTATGCATGTACGTATATATATTTGTATATATATCGATGTGTATATATGTACCTATATGTATGCATGTACGTATATATATTTGTATATATATCGATGTGTATATATGTACCTATATGTATGCATGTACGTATATATATTTGTATATATATCGATGTGTATATATGTACCTATATGTATGCATGTACGTATATATATTTGTATATATATCGATGTGTATATATGTACCTATATGTATGCATGTACGTATATATATTTGTATATATATCGATGTGTATATATGTACCTATATGTATGCATGTACGTATATATATTTGTATATATATCGATGTGTATATATGTACCTATATGTATGCATGTACGTATATATATTTGTATATATATCGATGTGTATATATGTACCTATATGTATGCATGTACGTATATATATTTGTATATATATCGATGTGTATATATGTACCTATATGTATGCATGTACGTATATATATTTGTATATATATCGATGTGTATATATGTACCTATATGTATGCATGTACGTATATATATTTGTATATATATCGATGTGTATATATGTACCTATATGTATGCATGTACGT
>OZ038484.1:114535368-114585368 GCA_964036315.1 Acanthosepion esculentum
GAATTGGCATTACCAGAGACCCAGTGCAGTTTTCAATCTGGGAGAAAAACCATTGGTATGATCTTTTGTCTTCAGCAGGCTCTGGAAAAGGCATGAGAACAAAGCAAAGATCTATTTGTTATTTTTGTAGACTTCACAAATGCTTTTGATACTGTATCTCTAACTGCTCTTTGGAAAATTTTGTCAAAATTAGGTGTTCCAGAAAAAATGCTCCATATTATTATATCCTTTCATGAAGGAATGAAAGCTTTTGTAAGGTCAGGATGTTTTTTTGTTGCTAATGGTACAAAACAAGGTTGCATTCTTGCTCCTCTTTTTTTTTTTTTGCTATGCTTGAAAAAGCATTCTCTGACCCAAGTGAAAGAGTCAATGTTGAATTCAGAACAAGTGGCGGTCTATACATTCAGCAGCATTTTAAAACACAATCAAAACTTTTTTGCAGCTTGTATGCGACCTTCTTTTGCCATTCTAGCAAAAATACAACTTAGGTGGGCTGGTCATGTTGTGAGAATGGGTGAGCATAGTCTTCCAAAAAAGGTGCTGTATGGACAACTAACAAACTCCAAGCGTTCAGTTGGATGTCCACTCTTATGCTACAAAAACAAATTGAAAGACATTTTGAAATGTCTAAATTTTGATCTGAAAACCTGGGAAGTCCAAGCATTAAACCGAAAGGAGTGGTGTAAGTCATGTTTCGTTAAGTTAAAGGGTTTTAAAGACAGTAGACTGATGCACTGTGATCAGCTTCATCAAGCTCTGAAGCAGAGATACCATCAAAATTCTGCTTCAACAAATTCCATCTGTCAGTGTGGCTTTGTCACCTGCAGCAAGGCTGAGCTAGTATTACACTTAAGAAAGCACAAATGAAATATGTCTTTTTCTTACCTGATTTTCTCCACAGTATCCCCTGCTAGCATGCATAAGTGTAAAACAAAAGCTGCCATCCACTGCTGACCCTCATTTATTCTTCACGATAGGAGAGTCCATTATATATATATATATACTGGCTGTCCTAACAAAATTGTCCAAATCGTGTAACAGTATAATTATCCATCCCATAAAATGTTTAATATCTAAAAAACCACTAAACTAATTTTTACCAAGCTTTCAAATATGAATTTTAGCCATCTTGACACGATTTATCTTGAGAATTACTGAAAAACCCTTTGGGGTATTCAGCTAGAAAGAGAACACGCTAAAATCATTTTGTATCAAACCCACCATCTTCCTAACTGAGCAATGCAGAGAGGAAAAAGATCATTTAGGCCTTCAGTAATGATACCAACATTCATACTCTGGCTTTCATCTTCAAATCCTTTCAAGAACCATCTAGAGAATGGTGAATAAGTTTAAAAAAGAGGGAACAGTAGAGAGAAAACAGCATCAGGATGTCACAACAGGAAGAGGGATCATTTCAACTTAGAGCTAGAGAAATCAATTAGAAAAGATCCAATTTAATCTATAAGACATTTGGAACATGAGAGAGGAGTTTCAGCTATGACAGTCCAAAGAACAGTGAAAAAAGACTTGAAAATGAAATCGTATGAAACCAGTGAGGCACCTTGTTACTCTAGGATGGAAAGTTAGAATGGTAAAGAGGGCGAAGATCATCTTGAATAAGTTGGAAAATGATCCTGAAATTATATATATATAAGCTTGGAGAGTAATTATACATTCTTATTATTCAAGGCAGAGTCCAATAGTGTTATAAAAACCTTTGAAAATTCCAGTAAAATATCTTTAACCATTTCTTAGATACAACGCTTCAAAGCTTAATCTAACAATTGGACAATTTTGCTGTTACAAGATTTGGACAATATTGATGTTACACTTGTGTATGTGTGTGTGTGTGTGTGTGTGTGTATATATATATATATATATATATATATATATATATATATATATATATATATATGATTGCTAGTTGGTTGGTTCAGAGGTAAAATCAGAATTTCAACAAAAGGGATTTTGACTTACTATCTTATTAAACATGTTGATGTGTACATTTTTTAACTAGCCCGTGGGGAGCAGTTTCTGCACACAAAATTAACACGTCTGCATTCTTCAATGCATAAAACTTAGCTCCTCGAAAACACTTTCTAACATTCCCACATTCGGCTCAGCCAATCAAAATCGACATCCCTATTTTTTCTACCAGCTAACCCCAAGGTCAGCCTCAGAAGGTCTAAACCAAATACACTGCCATTAAAAAATAATAGTCTAAAACTTTAACATTCCTTACCTAACCATAAAAAATTTCATTTATGAATTTTATTTCAATTATTTACTCTAAAATACCTCCTATAATTTCATGTATTCAGGGCACGCTCCTTACAATTTTTTTCATTGGGCTTTGGTCACATGACCGCTCCAGCATGGACATAAATGATTCTTAAAAATGAATTAACATAAACAACAAAGTTTTGACTAGCTTTTTTACACTTCACAAATATTTTTTTAAACAAAAAGCAATTCTGGACAATCCTTTGTCCATTCTTGTTCACAAGCTTCCATGATCCAAGGTCAACGTCTCAGACACCAGTCTGAATACAAGTCGCTCCAACAGTGAACTTTGACCTCTTCATTATAACCTCCATCTAGGTCAGCAGCTACCACCTCTGCAATCCTGGGGAAACACACCTGCTCAGCATCTCCTAACTAATCCATTGCTGACTCTACCATGGTTACAAGGGTCCTTCATCCATTAGCTGCTATTGCAATTTGGCATCCCACAAGCCACCTGATCAATTCCACTAGGTCATCGGAGACCCCAAAACTTGGTCTCAGGGGTACCTTAGGGTATATTTATTTGATATAAATACTTCATAGTGCACAGGCCCCCATTCAAGCTGAATCTACTTATTCCCACAACAATTAGCTAATTTACTTTTTCCACAAAAAATTAATTCTCAAAATTCACGAATTAATAACTTCATTCTTCAACCAATGAAGGCAAAAGGACACGCATGGCTCTTAAAATAAAACATTCCACACTCTGTTACAAAAATGAAAAAAAACAATTAACAAAATATATTCTAAACTTGAAACATTTGAATGCACGCAAAACCATAGTCACAAAACTTTCAACTCATTAACAGTCTACAGAAATCACAGTGGGAATGCCCCATTGCAAAATGCTGTCAGTCTTTCTTTTCCAAAAAACAATTTTCTATTGTGTTCATGTATGAAAATTCAGGCTTCCATGTGGCCAATCACCGTAATTGGTCAAATTTACTTCTTCAAGAAAAAGAAAGAAAAAAAATTTCTTAACAGTGAAACTTTTGTGGCCTGATTTTTTCCACAACAAAATAAAAATTACAGCTGCAGCATATACAACATGAAATCATGCCAAACATGACTTTTAAAGCATGCCAATCAAGAAAATCAACAATAGATTTCCACACATGGTCTAATATTTTGTAAAAAGACAAAACAAACAAAATCAGTCTCTTACTAAAATGTTTCATGAAAATTGACATTGCCACATCAGTGTGTGAGTGTGGGTGCTTATTGTCCTTTACTTCTTTCTTTTCCCTGCTTGTTCTTATTTTTTCTATTGTTTGTCCCTTAAAAAATGCCGTCAATGTTTCTTTTTTTCTCATTACTTCCTATTTTGGTTTGTCACTTAGATCTGTGTGTGGCAGTAGAACAAAATAATATCGTACTTACATGATACGTTCAGTATATCTAAACTACTTTTTTTTTTATTCCCTTTTTTTGATTCCTCCATTGAAAATCTTTCTGCATCCCCCCATGCTAGGGGGTCCTGATCACTGCGCCAAATAAGCAAAATGTTGCATACTCCTCTTTGTTCTGGGGAGGCCTTTTGCTTGATGAGGTCTTTAGGTGATCATAATAAAGTTGTCTTCTTCTCTTTCTTCTCTCAGCTGGGTGATCGCTAGTTTTTGGTTCAGAGGTAAAATGAGAACTTCAACAAAAGGGATTTTTAACTTATCTATTTTATTGAGCATGTTGACATGTACATCTAACTAGCCAGTGGGGTTGCTATCCCACCCCACTGGGGAGCAGTTTTCATACACGAAAATAATACATCTGCATTCTTTGACATGTAAAACTTAACTCCTTGAAAACACTTTCTAACTCTAACATTCCCACGTTTGGCTCAGCCAATCAAAATCGACATCCCTATTTTCTCTACCAGCTGACCCCAAGGTCAGCCTCAGAAGGTTTGAGCCAAATACACTGCCACTGAAAAATAATAATCTAAAAATATTATTTAACATCATCAGTCTTGTGAATTCTTTTTATTTTAACTAAAAACTTTAATACCTGAATCAAATTAAATAAATATCAAATTATACAAATAATAAATTTTGCTTCTTGATTGCTAAATATGTCATGTTTTTATTTTTTGCGGGAGTATTTTTATTTTATTTTTCAAAAGTGATTTTTCAATCTTTTATGTGAAGGCTAATTTTTGTTTTTTTATTTTTGTGTGTGTGTTTTAGGTCATTACAAGGAGAAGATATAGAATCTATTGGTACAGCTTTTGCTGCTGAAACGAACATTCGAGATGAAGATGCTGAAATGTAACTTTTTATCTTTTCTTCCTTGTTATTTATTACATCTGCCTCTCTATATTTGATGGTAACAAATGTCTGTTATGTTTACTTGGAAAGATCCATGTTTTTCTCTTTAAATGTTGGTAAATTGAACTTCAGTTTGTTAGACTATTTTGTACAGTTTTTATTATACTGATATTTATTTATTTCTTGAAAGATTGAGTAAACATTGAAGATTTACTAATATTTTTTCATTTAACTATTTGATTTTAACTTAAAATCAGCAAATAGTTCATGAAACACAATGTTCATTATAACAGTTGTTTCTAACATTTTGATTTTCAGGTTAAAATATGTTGAAGAAGAACTTGCCAAAAAGAAGGGACATCATACGTTTCGGGCACAGGAGAAGTAAGTTTGACTTTTGTCAATGGTATTATAATGGTGAAAGTGTCCTTATTGCTAAATAACTAAAAACATTTTCTCCTTTTAAAATAGATACAACCTTGCTTTAATTTTTTCTTAACTCACATCCTGTATCTACTGGAGAATGTTTGAATGCAACAGCTGCCTTACCAAGCCTTATTGGAGGATTGTGTAAATGTTATTTCCAATCTTTACTACTTTTTAATAATGCTCATGACAATCAAGTGGTTACAAGAAGAAAGAAACATTTGTCAAAAATTGATAATGTTTCATCTAAAAAAAAAAAAATTCAAAATATTTTCTTTTGTACAATTACATAAGAATTCAATTGTAATGTACTGTACTACATATTCTGTTTTAACAACAAAATTATTAAAAAAAGACTTGATTTGAGAACAGATTTGAAGTTAGTTAAAAATGTTGCAGCATGACCTCTTTAACATTATTTGCTTAAAATCTGAATATAAAATTTTTCTTTTTCTTGATTTGAATTCTTTTAGAATTGTTCCTGCTGAAGATGCTCTCTACCAACTTCCTGATAATCTTAAAGTCGAATCCTCAACCAAGAAGAGTGAAGATATGTTGTCCAACCAGATGTTGTCTGGAATTCCTGAAGTAGATTTGGGAATAGAGTAAGTTTTCTTTTCTTCTTTGATAATTTTGATGGTTTTGTAAACACTCCATATAATTGAGTTACTACGAGAAAGATTCAGACATATTTAAATATTGAGATCTTCAGAAAGACTAAATATTTACATGTTTACATAGCAGTAAATTCATGCACTCTTAAAATTTTCTTGTTATGCTAATTGATATAACTTAGGGGAGATTACTTAATAGAATAATCCAATGAAGGTTGCTAATGAAAGATAATACTTGGGACAAGAACAACACATATAAGATTTGCCAGTGGAGCGTAGAAGTAGTAGTCAACTGCTAGAAGTGAGTCAAGTGAATTTCACAATGAATCTCCAACTGCAGGATATCTACCAACTGCCCCACACAGTCAGATGTGGCACAGGGCGTAGGCTCAGCCAAAAATTCCCCATAGATTCCATATAAAATGGGGTTGGGTAGCTGTTTCCAAGACAAGACTGTGCCCTTTGACATAGCCTTGTCTGTGGATCCTCTCTGTCTGGAGGCAAAGAGTTTGACCGACACAGCTGGAGATGAATCTCCAACTGCAGACCAACATACAGTATTTACTACTATATTTATGTGAATGGGGACATACGCATTATCGTCCATAGGTATGCTACAACACTAATTTTCTTTGACTACTGTCAAGCACTCTGTATTAGCATTAAAAACAGATTTTCTCAAGACCAGGTTGCTAACAATTGTCTGACAATGAGTGCATCTTGTGCAGAGAAACAAGCAGGAAAAAGTAACTGTTGATTGTTATATATATGTTACCTGCCATCTGTATTAACCATGAGATTATATTATCTAATATTATTATATAATTTCAATTGAAAGCTTTTGAATTACATACAACCACAAGAAATTTCATTGGTTTAGTTGGGAGTGAACTTTTAATTTGTAGACATGGTTTCTGTCATTTTACAATATTTATTCCTCATAATTATTTTCCAAATATGCAAATGTGAAAAGAAACAAGTCTTCCATTTTACATGGGAAATATAAATAGCAAATATGTTGCCAATATTATATGCTGTTCTCATCAATAAGATATTTAAAAAAAAAGAAATTAGCTGTTTTATTCGTAGCTTTTGTTGCTGTTCAGCTCCTATTTGCATCAAGTTCTAAATAGTTCCATATTTATAATTTGATTTATTTTTTCTTTTCAACTGCAGAGCCAAGATCAGGAATATTGAACACACAGAGGATGCGAAACAGAAACTGATTCAAGAGATGAGAAAGAAGAAAGACAGTGAAGTTTCAGAATTTGTCCCTACCAATATGGCTGTCAACTTTGTACAGCATAATCGCTGTAAGTCTCTTTCTAATTGCTGCTTTGATCTTGGGTGTTGTTGGGTTTTTTGGGAGGTCTTTTAACAATGTCAGATTCATTTGTCTTGAGATTCTTATATTTTAGGATTGAACTTTTGTTGATAAGAAATGAAATTTCTGATGAGTTGTGATTATCTCTATTTAGTGATTTGCTATAGTTAGCTAAATTGGAAGAACTATCATTGTATTACAACATTTTAACAAATGGGAAGTTCAGTCTACTTGCCTTGGAAATCACTACTCAATATTTAAGTTTTTGCTTGAATTTCAACAAATTACTGTCATTAGAAAATAAACTGTTTCAGCCACCAAGCAAGTTTGAAAGCAGTAAAAACAAAAACATTAATAGAAATGGAAATTAAAACTAATATACAGTGTATTAATATGGGGTTTGAGTATTGCTGATATACTCTAATTTTGGAGGATGGTATATACCATCTATGCAATCCTTGCATGAATGTAATTGTACAGATTGTGTATACCATCCTGCAATAGATTTACAATGTAGCAAGAATTGCAGGTGAAATAGCTAAACGAGTTAGGTGTTGCTGCATAATGTTCAATGTGAATTAGGTTTGGCAAGTGTGCTAACCAGGAAGTTGTTAAGTAGCACAGGTATTATACTACTGGAAGATTACATTGCTTTCCTGTTGCAGAGATGACAGTAGAATGAATTGAACAATATTATGAATGTACCTGGTGCTGTTTAACATTGTGTCCACAAACACCAAAGGAGAGTGACAGTTGTAATTTGACACCCTACACCATGTTGTCAGGGATTGGACCTGTGTATTTGGAGTAAATATTCTGGGAGATGTCACAATCTAGATTTGTCACACACGCAAATGACTTGTATGAAGGCAGAACCTGCTCTCATTGTTAAACACAACACAGTGCAATTTGATCTCCAACATGATCCTCTTGTGATGCCCCGGAAACATGCATGATAATGTTACTGTGTAAGTGAAAATCTGTTTTGAGGCAGACTTGTAGTCCAGTTGTCAGTAAACAGTTGTCAATGGTTTGTGTTAACATTCCTGGAAACACATTTACTTTGACTTGTACCATTTGCCACTGTTTCCCTTACAATGTGTTGATCTTGGTGAGTTTATGATGGTATTCACTCATAGCATAGGAGTATTGGTAGGAGAATTTTAGGCTTGTTTTTACAAAGTTAAAAACAGGAAAAATAAAAGTACACAATACAGTTTGGTAATTTCATACAATATTATTTATGTATTTGTGTCAGTGTATTTTATGTTACAATTGTGATAATGTACATATTATAAAAGTGAGTAAGTTACTCTGCAATATCACAGAAGGAAGTTACACACATGTTGTCATCCCAAGAGTTCTTGGGCAAAGAGAGAATGAATCTCATGTCTTTTGGCGAGATGTCTGTATTTCTAGCAAGAACAGTTTTCGCTGCATGCTGGGAGTAATTTTATTCTTTTTATTTAATTTATTTTAGACAAGGTTTAAATATTATTGTTTTATTTTATTTATAATTTTCATTATTATTTTGTAACAATAATAATATCCCTACAAGTTTCTGTACTGTGTGACTGTCTAAAACAGTGGTTCCCAAATTTGAGTAAACAAGCAAATATAAATATATGTTTCTATTTTAATAATCAGAAATTGAGATAAAAAAAAATACATTTTTCTTAAAATTGATCTTTTCCAGATTTATTAAAATTTAATTTTGATTTTGTAATAGCTTGCAATATTTTAGCTGCAGTTTCATAAAATGGTGCAACCATCTTCATAAATATAAACAAACCTTAAATTTTATAGCTCTTTACTAAGCTTAGTTTAATCTCGTATAAAGTTTTGAAGAGAATTGGTTCAATGCAATCTTCTAAAATCTTGGTTTATACAGATATCTGATAGTGGAGGCATAATACATTCAATCTTTATTTTTTGGATTGTTGAACTAGTATACAAATATTTGTCTTATTTACTTTAAGTCACAATTGAAGAGAATGGACCCAGGCTTAAAGATGATCAATCAGCCTTGAAACCAAAACTACTGAGAGTTGGAGATGCAGAGAAAATAGGCAAAGATACTGAGAAAGCCTGTAAGTATTTATTTTATAGCATAAATTCATCTCTCATTTTTTGTGAAGCTTTAGATGGTTCTCTTTATAATAATAAAAATAAGCTTTTATTCAAGTAGATACTTAAGTATTTTTTGACAGCCTACATTTAAAAAATGTTCAATGAAAATAAGCTCATTAATATATTTTTTTATTAAATTTAATTTCATTGTAATTATTATCAGGCTATAACCATTAGTAAACAGCAAGATTGGTTGTGTAAGTGATTGCAATGAAAAGATATTATTAAAGATGCTGTTTTGTTCCTTTATTTTACTATTAATAAAGAATCATCACAAATAAAAAGTTAATTTTTTTTTACTATTTATTTCACAGCCCACAGAACAGCTGTTGAACCAGAAGAGAAGGCCACTGATGATTTCCATTATGAACGATTTAAAAAGCAGATGCGAAGATACTAATGAAATTTCTTTAAAAACAAAATTTGTCTCTGACAAATTTCTTTTGTATCATAAAAAATTACAATCTGTGATCATTTTTATTTATATACAAATTGTGTATAAATATAGAAATTAATTGGGTAATTTGTACTCAAGGTATATTTGGCTACTATTTTTTTCTTATTGTGTTACGTAAAATTCTAATTATCCTTGAAAGAAAGGTGGGGATGATAAAAGGACACTGCAGTTATTTCTTATTCATTGTTTCTATAATACCAACAACAACAATAATAATAATAATAATAAAAGTGTAGGTTCATCTTTACCCAATTTCATTTTTAAATTCATAGCTTTTGTTTCGCATACAGAAGTACATATATTCTTGTATTTTAGGGCCTGTGAAAAAATTGTAAATTGATCAATTTCTTGAGGAATTTTATGAGCTAATTTCATAGGCTTTAAGACACTCATTTATTATTTTCAATGTGGGAGAAAATAATATATAAATTTTTATATACCAGAATAATGTTGGGAAAATTAATGACAAAGTGAAAAAAAAAATTTGGGTGATGAATTTCATCCTTTAGAACCTCATTGAACTAAAGAGATGTTAATGTTGATGTAATTGCAAGTTTTTGTGTTTGAGCATATAATCTAGTTAAATTAATTACTTTTTCTATATGGTTTTACCACTTTTGTTATCAAGTATCTCACATTGTGATAATAGAAGTTCTGCCAAGAAAGTGAAATGTAAGAAATTGGACACAAATATACTGTAGATGACTTAGCAATTAAAGCAATTTCTATACACTTTCATCTCAGTAAATTGCTTTCTCTTAAAGTAGCATTCTTTAACTCTAAATCATAATCACTCATTACTGTGAGCAACTAATATTATGTGTTCATATAATCTTTTATTTAAAATTCCCCTATTTATTCCTTGTGGTAATTATTACTGGTGATAGTAAATTCCTCTTTCAAGTTTTAGCTTATTTTGTTTATTACAAATAACCCTTTACCTTTCCTAGACATTATGTTACACTGTACTGACAATGACCTAAAACTAAATGTCCATTGTAATTCAACTAATAAAACTGATCTCAGAAATTTCTATTCTCACCATAACAACAAAATAAAATCTGGAATAATTATCAGATTCTATTTAAGAGCACTCAATATTTATATGAAGCGGAGAAGTAGATGGAAAATACTTTTAAGCTCCTCCAATACGTTAATTATTTCATACTTGAAACAAAAGGCTTGTAAAATATTTAAAAATAGAAGACAAGCATTTTGACAAACCCAACAAATCAAAATATATTATTCTACCTACCAACTCTATCGCAACTACAATTGAAAAGAATTTATCGAAGCTTAACATATAATTTGTTACAATTACTTTTAAAACACTAAAAGACTTAATACCAAACAAAATAAGCTAAAACTTGGAATTTATCCTATCACCTGTCATAATTGCTACAAGGAATATATGAGAGAAACCTTGAGGAATTTAAATAAAATTATATGAACACAACGGAATATTTTTACAAAACAACACACTCAATGCATTAGTTGCTTACTGTAATGAGTCTAACCCTAATTTCAATTTTAAAAAATACTTTGATTAAAAGAGAAAACAATTTATTAAGATGAGTGTATAGAAAGTGTTTTAATTGCTAGATCATTCACATTAAATTTGCATCCAGGTTCTTTCATTTCATCTTTCTTGGCAGATCTATTATCACAATGTAAGACACTTAATGACAAAAATGATATAAAGAAACTAAATTAAATTGGCTAGGCTTTATACTCAAACACAAAAAAAAAAATTTAAAAGGTTAAATTTCAGCATCTCCTCCTCTTTGTGTGCATGTGTAGTTACACCAATGTAAACCTCACTTTAGTCCGATGAAGTCCTAAAGAACAAATCGTGTCATATGAAAAATTTTCACTATGCCTTTATATTATTTTCAGCACATTAAATCAACCTAAATTAATTTTTGAATAACTATTTAATTTTACTTTTAAAAACTTTGATAAGTTCTACTTGAAATTGATTTATCTGAAGCACATGACATCCAATCCTAGATACAAATTGAAAAAATATAACTTATTCTCTTACAAAGTAATTAGTTTTCTGACACTCCTGTCCACAGAAAAAAATTGTCTGCAAAACCAAAGTAAATTAGTACTCATTTCTTCAGGCTCAGTAACCATCAGTTTCTTGGAGCCGATTTTGTTTGTTTGTTTGAAATCACTTTCCTGACATAAAAATGTTATCAAATATAGAGCTTGCTACTCTACTTCCTTACCTGCAAGAATTACAATGAAAAATAAATTGATACTTTGACTTTTTCTATGAAACTTGTTAGTTTTGTGACACAACTGAAGTAGATATTGGTGGTATAGCAGAAATTAAACAAAACTGCCAATACCTCCTTCCCAGCAGTTTTTTGTTTGGTGCCTTGTTACTGATAACAGCCAAATGACAGTCTGAAAAAATGGTATATAAAAGTATACAAAGCAGAAGATGAAAAAAAAAAAAAGAAGAGTGACCAATCAGTGGCAGAGACCATCATGGGTATTACATTTCAGTTGTAGCAACAAGCCATATTCTGGTCATGAAAGACCGACAGAGAAGACATTTTTCTGATATCATTGTTGGAAATATAGTGTTTGGTAACTGAAAACCTGTCTTCTTTTACCCAACTGGGTTATCATGCACTATACAGGAATTTCTTGATTAATGCATATTCAGTTAATGCACTGAAATTTTTTATACTAAAATTTGATTAGTGCGTGCATAATACTCAATTAGTGCAGTAAAACATTCTTCAGTTTAACCAATTGAAAATTGATTTTTTTATAGCTCCTGATTAATTAAAAATTTTCTAAAATTTAAAAATTGGTACCTATTTTGTTAGTCAATTTTGTTTATATTCAATTAATGTGTATCTTTTAATGTATAAATTAGTCACACTAATCGAGGGATCCCTGTATATGTGTTTGGCCGTGTTTAGCCAAGTTTTGCATTCATTGAAATGAAGCGAGAAGTGAAACTTTACCAGTTTAGGACTGTAGGCTTTTAATATTGTTATTTTACTGGTTAAAACAGAAAATTCATTTAAAATGAAAAATGCAGACATTAATACTTGTAATAAGTATTAATGTCTGTTCATTCAACCTTTATTCAAATAAGGATTATAATTTTAATTCAAATTTGGGCATTTTGATTATTAATAGAAATAACAATGTGAAATTTGTGATGCAGATACTGAAAAGTTCTTGATTCAAGCCACTTCCCAAAATCAGTATTTTGATAACCAAACATCAGACTACTAATTTTGGGAAGTGGGAACTTTTTAGCAACCACTCTTGTATTTATGCTGGAAGAGAAATGAATTAAGATATTTTTGAACTCAAATTCTAATGTTTTGAACAGTGTCCAGAATTTGCAAGAGTAAGCCAACAAACAAGAGCCATAATGGTAAATGTATTAATGGAGTAACTGATAAATTATGTCATAAAATAAGATGATCTGACCTAATTTAATTAAATATTTAACAATGTTTAACCTTTGTCTACAAAATAATGGTGTGTCAAAATGACAGTTATTTCCTTGATGCTGCTATTACTGTACACACTTTTGACAATGTTTGTTTTAAAAAGTGAGGATTAGAATTTTAAAACCCAAACACATGAAAGTGGATTGATACATTTTCTTTAGTCTTGAGAAATGACAACAAACATGTTAAATACTATTAAATTACTTATTTAATCTGTTGGTATTTTTAAAAAATTAGCAACAACTTAAAACTTTTTCAAAATTATACTTTATGAAGAAAAAAAAAAAAAAAATATAAGGAGGTTAACCTATAATTACCAGAGTTTCAGGAATTGGATTTCTATTGATTAGTCATCCTTGATAACAGATCACAATTATTAAAAAAATTGGAAAATTAAAACTAGATATATTCCAAGAAAAGGTATTACATCCAGAAAACCATGTTTATTCAAATTTTCTTGTTCTATGATTCACTGTTTTTTTTTTTTATAAAATTATGAATAAAAAAAAAAAAAAACTTGTTTTCATAGTTATTTATAAAATGGTAAATAATAAATATTGCATTGTTTATGTAATTTTTTGAAACTATTTTTCAAATTTATTTCTTCATAAATGGATAAATAAATCTTTATAAAAGGTAAATAATAAACATTGTATTGTATTCACATTTTTATAATCTTGTAAATAAACATTGACAAATGTATACAATAGTAGCAGTATAAAGGGAGTAACTGTTCTTTTGACAGTGATATAATTTTAGTTTTTCATGTATAAAGATGAATATGAAGGCTGAGAAGTTACACTGGAAATGATTATAGCAAGCAATGAGTGAAGTGCTAAACAAAACAAAAAAAAGTACATTCTTATCTTAATGAGCCCCTTTATAAATATAGACTCATACCTGATTAGGAAAACGTATATATGCAGATAAAATAAGTATACATCATAAAATGGCTGATGTAGAATATGTGAAAATAAGTTGGATGTTTAAATTTATTGTTGCCATTTCATTCAGTAAGAACATCATCAAAACAACAAATAGAGGTTGATATATTACTAAACAAAAACAGCCAATGAGCAAAATCAGAACATTTATTAATAATGAATAAAAGTGCCCAAATTTTAATTAAAATAATTTTTTAAAATTTGTTGAGCTATTATGATAATTTCAATATGAATGATAATGAAAATTGCATTCAGTAGGCCCAACTATGGTTGAGGTAGGTGTGTATGGAGTCATTGTTCAAGCAAGAATTTTGAATAATGGTCTTTGAGGCAAGCAAACTCTATTTCAAAAGCATAATTCTTGCTCTAACAGACTGACATAAAATTTAGAAAAAATATTAATATTTCAGCATATGCTATAGTTCACTAGTTGGCAATGATAGATAATTCAATTCTCACTGGGTGACTCACTACTCTGAACTTGTATAAGAGGAACATGAGAGTTGCATACCACTTGTTTGTGCAGAATTTTGGCCTTATGCCAGACAAAGCTTAATAAATAGTTACTCTGTATTTGAATATTCACCAAATTATTTTTGAAGAAATTTTATGATAAGGTCATGAGAATCTTGGCTTTAGACTTGAATTAGAAAGTAACTTTAAGCTGAATAAAAATGAGAATTTAATTTGCAAGAATATGTGACACAGTTCGTGGCGAAATTGTGATGACGTCCTCCAATCACTGTAACTGATGACATCCAAGGTTGAGCGTATTTGTATATACACCCAACTCACTATGTGCACAGGTTTGTCTTCTCGGTTGTGATCACTTTCAACAAAAAGAAAATGAAGACAATTGTATTTCAAGACTCTCTGGTGGTCTAATAGCAACAATACAATTTCTCACTTAAACGTGGGATCCTTCCTTCAGCTTCAAGGGGTGGGCTGCTATCTTCCTAACTTCACTGACCTTGCCGACTCCTGATTCCTCACTACCAGTCCTTCTGTCACTGGCCAGCTCCAACTCCTCTGGTTACCTACCTATTTCTCTCATGGCTAGACCCACTTCCCCCCTGACTAGCTTATATGGATAATCCTGGGGTCCTACCCTTCAATCTATTTGTCTTCCAGAAGATTTGGAACCACCCCAAAGCCACATGAGTGGCCAAATCTTTAAAAGACTATTTTTATAACTATCTAAAGTCATTGATAAAATTTTTATTTTTCCCCAATTCAAAGGCAGCTGTAGACATGAAACACTAACCACTAAGTTTACTTAAGATGGACTGGAGACAAAATTCCTATGAAACTCAGATAACTAAGTGGACTTAAAAAGAAGGAATTTATCTCTTTATCTTCTAAAGATAGGTGAGAAATCATATTGTTACAAATATAACAAAAACAAAAAAGGCAGATGGTGGAGGCAGTATGACCTCTATATGCTAATGAATGTCAAACCATTTAACATTAGGTTTAAAAGATTGATGGCTTTTGAAAGTATTACTATTGGTTGTGAATTCAATTCTCAGATCAAGTGGTGTAATTTATACCTTGGTCCAGTAGATACAAGATTTCCTGCAACACTAACACCCAAATAAGAACAATAGTCAGGTAAAAAAGGCCAGAGACAAGACTTTGAAACTCTAACAACCAAGATGAGAACAGTAATGAAATTAAATCAAGGTAAAATAATGACAATTTCTAATCAAAATGCAAATACATAAAAGAGTAGCTTTGTCTTCCAGAAGATTTGGGACCACCCCAAAGCCACATGGGTGGTCAAATCTTCAAAAGACTACTTTTATAACTATCTAAAATCATTACTGGGAAGAAAATTGTTTACTTATTTCAATATTGTGACCTACAAGTTTTTACATTAAGAAAAGGTATATTTATAAAAGATGTGTAATACTTCTCAACATAAGAAACAAACAATTCAAATTCTAGCTAAGGTTGATTATGTTCAGTTAGCACAAATGTTCTGGGGGAAAGGCATCAATCATATCATGTCTAATTTAAATTAGATTGTGGGTGAACAAACTAATTTTGATCATATAAAAATGTGTTTCTGATTTTTTTTAAACTTTAAATATCAAGCTGTTCCAGCTGAAAACTGTCAAAATTATGAGGAAAATATATATTATATAATATATTTTTTTATATACAGAATTACTTAACTGTAATTGTGAGTATCAATCCTTGTTATGTTCCCGACTATGAAGTTTCATGGAAACATCAACTTTTCAAGGGTCTGTTGTTTAAATAAATCAAATATTTTTATATATATATATATATATATATATATATATATATATAAAATAAGTAACCATTTTGTTTCAACACTTTTGGTGTCTTGTCAAGTTATGGTATTGCAAGTCAGATTTGCAACACTGTCACTAGACAAGACGCCAGAAGTGTTGAAACAAAATGGTTATTTTTGTAGTGATGTTATAACATACTTGTTATAATTTTTATATATATATATATGTAGTGATAACAAAGATAGTGTGAAGCCAAAAACAGTGTCAGTCAGTGGGATACTGAGAGAAAAGACATTTAAGGCAAGCAGACCTTGCAATAAAGTGCTCGATATCAGAGATAGAGCATTAATAGAAAATAATCCAAATATAAAATTTGTCCCTTAGCCGAGCCGTGTTACCTTCAGCATCCTGACAGACCCTCCAGCAATCACTCTGGCCACTTGTCAGGTTATATTAGCAATATATATATATATATTTATATACACACACACACACACACACACACACACACACACACACACACACACAGGGTGTTTAAAAAATTTGACATTTCACAGGCCAATAATTTTGGCAATTCTTGTTGAAATAACCTCAAATTTTCACAGAATGTATAGAAACGGTTCAAGTTTTTTTTATTTAATGAAAGAGAACAGTATGTGCTTATCTCACTGAGAATCTGCCAGATCGGGCACAGTGGAGATGAGAGTTTTCTGATGAAATGGCTGCTGCGGTCACCGGACATGTCCCTGTATGATTTCTTTTTATGGGGATATGTGACGGGACTGGTTTATATCCTCCCACCTCTTCCTGCTCGCATTGATAAACTCAAGCAGAGAATCACTTCTGCACTGGACAATGTTACTGGAGACATGCAACAGTGTGTTTGGCAAGAGCTTAACTACTGACTTGTCACAGGCGGTTCACATATTGAACACTTATGAAATTGGTCCCATAATAAACTTATGATGTTTAACACCTAAACTATTCAATTTTATTGAGCTAGACTTAGTAGTTTTCAAGATAATTGCTTTTAAAATGTCAAAATGTGTGTGTGTGTATATATATATATATATATATATATATATATTATCTTAAATAACTTAAAAGAGACTGTTTGACCAACACAAGGACTGACCAAAATCCATGTTAAAAAAAATAAAAAAACAAATGAAAACTACAGACTAAAGTGCATTTTTTCCATCAAGACATTCTTTTCTGTAGTTCACTTCTACCAGCAAGTAGAAATTTTTTTCTTCTGGTGATGGCCATGTTGGCTGAAACTAGTCGAGGAATTTAAATGAAATAATAATAAAAACGAAAGAATATTAATATACAACCCAGTGTATCTGAAGATTTTAATATTTTTTATTGTTCTATATATATATATATATATATATATATATATAACCAGCACCAACAATAAGGGTGATTTATTTTGTTTTACAGCATATCATCTTTTTCCAGGATATTTAATGCTGTATTTTGTCATTTTGATAAACAATAAGGTAGATATAGGCTCGATTTGCAGGAGTCAAAAAAATAGGCATAGACACAGTAAATAAGTGGTCCCTATTTGGGGTAGGGTGGGGGGGGTCTTACCTCTCTGCATTAGAATGAAATTGGCATATTCATGGCCCCAATTAATTGGGACAATAACAGTTGGAGATAACTAATGTTTAGCAAACATAGATAAAAGACAAGGTGTGTATATTCTTAACCTTTTGAACCAGAGTGCTTGGTATAGTGACCACTGTGTGAAAGTGCATATACTTGGGTATCCGGTATATCGCCAAGAGTCATGGACAGCAGAGGCCCAGGGTGGGTGATCTGTACTCATCTGGGAGGTCAGAGTTCAAAAGGTTAAGCATTAACAAAGTTATTAGCTTAAATATTTATACAGTTTATTTTTGTCTGGCACAAAATTAAAGCAGTATTTCAAATGAGAAGAGAGTCTGCATGGTTTTATTTGGGTTTTAATACTAACCATAGGCACCAGTGAAAAATATTCAACTCTTTCAGCCACTAAGCAGACTCCTGATCATAGTAACTATAATGAATGCAATAAACAACAACTCTGAAGAAAATAAAAATCAGTCTTTATGCTGGCCATGAGAATCAAAATACAAGATATATTTTCTTAAACATCAGAAGAGTTAGCTTTTCTTTGTCCATGAGAATGAGTAGTACAAATTTGTAGGTAATCAGGGTTTTTTTATTTATTTTTAAAAAACTTTTTTGGGAGTCAATTTTGTTAATATTTCAACATTCATTGAAATCATTTCCAGAGTTGTTGATGTTCCAAGGATGAAATGATGGTTAAGCATCAAAAAATTAACAAAATTATTTTTTACATCAGATATTTATTCCCTGAAAATATCTTCACATTTAAAAATGGTATACAAGTTATAAATTTTGATGCTGTTGTTTTTGAACTATTTGATTTCATTGGTATATAATTCATTAAAAAAATGTCTTTCTAAACACTGAATAGGTTTAGAGTTCAACAAATACAGGTTTGTTTTTATTTTAATTTAGAAGCGAGCATGCACACACAATCACATGTAAAATTGCTGGGAAAAATAGTGAGGGTTCTCTAGTTTCTTCAAGAGTTCAGTTTGACATCAAAGTTAATATACAATATCATGCTGCACTTGAGTCAAACTAGTAAATTAATAATTGATATAGCCCAATATTTTTCAACATTAGATATTACTAATAAGGGCTTTTACTAATGCTATACTAATTTTGATTTTGGGCTAATTTTTAAGACTCTTCAAAAGTAGAATTCATGTTATCATTGCACACTTAAATTTAACTCTAAAAAAATAGTTAGGAGTGGTTGCAGAGTTTAACTTTATTTACATAAATGTACATAAAATTTTCACAAGACAAGTGAAATTTGTTATTTTATTCTATCTATACAGTTTGAAATTAGAAGTTTGTTGATTTTGAATCCCCCTTCCTTGATGCAATTAGGTAGAATTTAAAATTTGACAAAGCATATAACATTACATTTAAAGAGAAAAATACAGTAGTTTTGTATTAGTATTAAAATATTTCAATTGTATGAAGACACTTCACACTAAAACTCCACAACCAAGATTAATTGAACAAACATATATATTTTTTTTAAATCAAAGCAGAACTTATTTAAAAGAAATAAAATCAAGTAGTAATGAAGAGATTGAAAAGATGTGTGTGTGTGTGTATGTATATATATATATATATATATATATATATATATATATTATATAATATATATATATATATTATATAGCATAATGAGAGGCCACGTATACTTTCTTGATA
Organism: Acanthosepion esculentum; assembly: GCA_964036315.1. Classification (NCBI taxonomy): domain Eukaryota; kingdom Metazoa; phylum Mollusca; class Cephalopoda; order Sepiida; family Sepiidae; genus Acanthosepion; species Acanthosepion esculentum. Next base: position 114,554,872 of record OZ038484.1, read on the forward strand.
TGTATATAATATCTGGATAAAATAAATGAAACAAAATTGGGTGTTTTTTTATGAAAGTATTTATTTCTGTGTTTTTGTATATATTTATTTAATATTTCAGACCACCTAGGTCTTTCCTCAGAAATCAAATGAGATACTGTGTTTGTGTGTTTGTTTACAGCGTTCGTTTACAGCGTTTGTCGTGAAGCGTGCATGTCGCGTGATGTGCAATGCGACTTTGTTTGAATTTTTGGCGGAAGACTGATGATAGTGTCTTAAATGTTGCTTAAAAGGTTTTTTGACCATAACTCAAGAAATATTTTAAGAAATATTTTTAACTGTTGAAATATTTATGTAGATTTACCATGTGTCGTCCGAGTCTAAAAACAAACACACAAACACAGTAATTTAAGTACAACAGACATACGAAGAAAAAAAGAAAAATACTGAATTCTAAAATTAGACACATATAAACTAGGAGTAAACAAATACGTGGATATTTTAAATCTACATAAATATTTCAACAGTTAAAAATATTTCTTAAAATATTTCTTGAGTTATGGTCAAAAAACCTTTTAAGCAACATTTAAGACACTATCATCAGTCTTCCGCCAAAAATTCAAACAAAGTCGCATTGCACATCACGTGACATGCACGCTTCACGACAAACGCTGTAAACAAACACACAAACACAGTATCTCATTTGATTTCTGAGGAAAGACCTAGGTGGTCTGAAATATTAAATAAATAAATATATACAAAAACACAGAAATAAATACTTTCATAAAAAAAAACACCCAATTTTGTTTCATTTATTTTATCCAGATATTATATATATATTATATATATATATATATTATATTATATATATATTATATATATATATATATATATATATATTATATTATATATTATATATATATATATAAATAAATGACATTACTTACTCAATGCTGTGAAAAAGAGAAATTTGGGCGTTATGTTTGAATAACAAACAGTCACGATTTCAGTTAAATTTTAAACCTGAGCTGTGAATAGTCTCTGAGCAGTGAAAGTTGAAATTCTTCTTCGTTCAAAGAGACCAGATGAAAAATGACCTTTAAAAAATAAAACATATTTGTATCCTGGCTATTTTTTTTTTTTTTTCCTCCTTTTATTATGATCTCCAGAAATAGGGATCCTGTTGCATTTTGCGTATAAAGCTATCATACCATTTCTGCAAGACACTTGAAGGAATATAGGTCTCTGTGGGAACAGGTGGCAGTGGACTGGAGAATGATGTTACAAAGTTAAATAAATTCTCTACCATTTTCTTGGAAAAATCCACAAATGGTTCTAGATTTGAAACAGCTGCTGAAGTTGCTGGTGTTTGTTGCGATAACTCTGTAAGGGGATCTACTGAGATCCCAATTTGAGCAACGTGTACAGGCTGATTGGTCATTGCTTGAAACGGGTTCATTGAAGAGTCAGCTAAATAGAAAAGAAAGACAAAAGAAATAGTGAGTTTGGAGAGCTTTGGTTGCACACAGTTTGAGAATTCTTATAGAGCAAAGGCAATGAATTGTTTTTCAATTTTTTTTTGGTTGGGAATGGTTTTCATGATTAGTAATTCCAATCTGAGTGCTTACCATAGCACAATGGTTAGCAAGCTCATCTTTCAGACAAATTTGCTCATGTTTCCTTGGGCCAGGCTAAGTTTAGTAAATAATTATATTGGGCACTTTGCCAAAGAGCAATTGTTAGTAAGCTCATCTACTGTGTAAAAAAAAAAAAAAAAATTAAATGAATTATTTAGGCAGTGGCTGAGTGGCTCTTAAAACAAAAAATTACAGGATTATTTAGACAATATCCCTAGATATGAGCAGTGGAATGAGAACAGACTATCCTCGTAGATTAAATGAAGGGCTCATTTCCCTGTAGGTCATCCAGATCAACACACACCTGTGCACAGACATTTTTATAATATTTCATTGTAGTTTATTCATATATAATCTTATAAATATAAAAATTATTTTTGTTAAGAAACAATTTAACATATTTGTTGTTAATTTGGGAAGAAAAATGTATAAATTCAGTTTGATATATTTGGGTTTTTATTAAGATTCTAAAAATAATTTTTTAAAACAATAAAAATTACCAAGGATTGTATGGTTGTAATAGTATCAAAGAAAAAACAAACATGTATTTAAATGAAATTCATCAATTACCATTCATGTAAGATGAAACATGCATTTCAACAGAATTGTCAAAAAAATTGAACACTGCTTGTCAAAAGAAAAATAATTATTCAATCACATAATGATATAAATCAATTTAAAAAAAAAATAATATTAAAAAAAGAAATAGAAGAAAATCCAATATGAAAATAATCTTCAAACATCTGAGGGAACCAGCACATATGCTAGCCTATGAGGACTTTCTTATTTTATAAAAATAAATACAATATGGAAACCATTAATAAAGAAAGAAAGAAGTGACAGCAAGGCTTCAACAACAGCAGTGGCTGAAGTAAAAAGTACAGTACTAATCAGATTAAATTTAAGGCTCCAAGTTATCTACTCAAAATTGTCCCAAGGGATTTTAGCCTAGTGGATTAAAGCATTGGTTTGCAAATTGAAAGATCAATCACTGGACCAGGTATTGTACTTAGTGGAAACAGGGCATATACTAACTGAGCAGTACTAAATAAGAACTGGATGAGATATCCATGGATATGGACAGTGGAATGAGAACAATCTACCCCTGTAAATTAAAGGTTTCAGTTTAAATTTCCTGAAAGTTACCCAGATCAACATACACCTGATGACACAATGGCAGAAACATTGTCATAATAACAACAAAGATGGTGAAATAAGGCAAATAATGATAACTCCATCCCAGAAATAATCTTTCCCATTATATAAATGTTTTGAAATTTTTGTTAATTGATTTCATTTTCTGCATTTAATCATTGATTACTGAATGAAATTTCAATTGAGAGAGAAAAAATAAAGTCTTGCAAGTTCAAAACATTGAAGTCAGAGACTAGTAATGCGATGGAGTATTGAAAACTTTCCAGTCTGACCAAGGGGTTAAAAATTGTTTGGTAATTGGTAAGATTTTGAAAGGTGCTAAACCAAGACCATTTCGACATGCATTTGCATGTATGGATGAATATATATTTAGTGTATTGGGGCAGCAGATCATTATTCAAACATATATTGTTAAATATAACAGACAATGAATGTCTATTATGTTTGATCATGAGCCGTTCTAAACTCTGTATATTTGCTTTAATTTCAGGTGAAAATAAAGACAAATGTCAACTTAACAGAATATCATCTTTGATGGTGAATATCTTTGTTTAAATGTCTGCATAACCACTCTGAAAATGGCTCATGTGAACCAAAAGCTTAGATCAAGTAACAAAAAAAATCCAAATGTTGGACAATTTTTGTTTTTATTTTCACCCAAAATTAAAGCAAATATACAGAGTTTAGAATGGCTCATGATCAAACATAATAGACATTCATTGTCTGTTATATTTAACAATATATGTGTATATATATATATATATATATATATATATATATATATATATATTAGATTTTTATGTATGTAGGTAATATTTAACAAATAATACTCACTCGATTTGAGTTTTGACACTTTGAAAATGGCACTGGGTTTAATGTTGGTAATATGGCCAAGAAGGATCCAGTTTTGTCCTAGGGCACTGGGCCAGGCAAAATATACTGGATAAAAAAGAAAAAAAAAAAGAAGACATTTATGATTGCTGCATTCTGATCAAGAATAAAACTTGTTTTCAAAGAACAATGACAAATTCGTAATCTGTCAATAATATACAAATGCTTGAATAGATATTGTTCAGAAGATATTATCATTGAAAGATGCTATTTTCACCACAAATTAATCAGAGAATAAAGAATACCTTACCCTACAATCTGAAGGTTACTTTTTTATTTTACCAGGTAAATTACAGTGTATCCTTGAAGTCAGAACATCATTAATACTGGGAAATATCATAATCAGTTAAAAATTGCTAATTTCAATTATTTTTAAAAAAAGAAATTGACTCTTAATATCACTTTATATTTCAATTAATCATTTAAAAACATTTTATTTATTCCATATTAAGATATATTTGCCAGCACTGCATTTATTATATGAAGATTTTAAAATATATCCAGTAGATTTTAAAAAAAGAAAAGTTTTAAGTCAATCAGTCAATATTAGAAAATCATTCCTCTGGAATGAATAGTTATTTTTATGAATTAATATTCCCCATGCATCCCAGAAGTTTTGAAAGATCAATATTCTAAACTGCTATGACCACTCTATAACAGAAAATTTGCCATGTTTGATTACTGAAACAAAAATTCTTGGTTTAGCAATTTCAAGATCAAAACGATTCAAGAAGTTCAGCAAATGAGATGACAATGTGCCAAAATTCCAAGGTTCTGTCCACTTCTCTGCTTTCTTTGTTGGATGTTAACAAGTTTAAGATGTGGCTTTCTTCTGGCTGTTCTCTCATTATAGACCATGTGATAAAGATATGATAATGACATTCTTGGTCTAAATTTGTCAAATCTGCAATGAAGATTTTTCTTTATCTCCTTGTCTCATCATATGAAAATACCTTTCTTCTCACTGTGATCAACCTAAATCAAATGCAGTTGTTTTTCTTGTAAATTGTCTGATCATATAACTCAGAAATGGTTTGTAAGTTAATCTCACAAGCTGTTCATTTCACATTGCACTTTGGATAAGCACCTGATTAGGTTTTAGATGTAGCTTCTTGGCTGACTGCTGTGGTTTTGATGCAGAAAAAGTGACCCTATTGTTAAAAAAAAAAAAAAAAACAGTTGAAGGAATCAATATTTTGCTTCAACAAAATTGAACAGTTGCTACTAGATTTTGGTAATGGGTAAAAAAGAATGTCAAACTGAGCACTTTGTAGTGTTTTTGCCAGACAAACAAGCAGGTAAAAATAGTTCCTCTTATGAGCTTGAACTCCTCTCTACTGCCAGTTTGAAGAAGTCATAACTCACAGGACCCCAAACACATTTTAGTTGAGATGGGTCAAAGATAGATAAGAATGTCATCCCAAGTGTACTTTGAACTGACATGTTCAATTAAGGGTCAATCTTCAAACATCCAACTTCTTTAATGAGTATCATCATATATTGTTACTTTCAGTCATCTCAGACCAAACCAGTTCTTGTGGTTCTATATCAAATAAAACTTAGACAAATATCTATTGAGGGTTAATGTTGTAAATAAGTCAATTTTCACTCAGTGTTTCATTACTGTGGCTCTGTGGTAAAGTAAATTTTAATGGATGCCTTTTTCTAAACATGACAATATCTGAAAAATTAACAAAAATCCTATCATTGTTGATATTTCTTTAAAAAATAAGTTTTATTTCTGTTTATCTTAGCTTATCTTATATACATATTCTCATTTTTCAAGATGCTTTTTTGTAAACAATCACTTTTATTCACATATCTTCAATTGTTTGCAAATCATTCATCTTATGAAGTATGAATCTTTATCTTCTAATAAAAAAAAAAACAAATCAAAAGTTGATAAGCTAACTTCTAAAGTTCCAATTACTATTTTTTTACCTTCAATTTATGATATAAAAATATACAGCAATATTAACACCGTGTCATCATGTGATAGGCATTAAATCTAAACAAAGAGTGGTTGGTTCATTTTACAATGCAACTCACCAGCTCCACCATAACCATCAGGAAACGGCGTTTGTCCAGTTAGGAACACAACAACATGGTTGATGCTGTCTGCATCCACAATATTAAACAAAAATTGATTCTGAGTTACTTGTTCATAATCTGTTTGTACCTGGAACACATGAAAACACACCATTTTTATCTATCTGGATGCAGGAATAATGAGAAAATGAGATAAAGGGAAGAATGAAACTAAAACTAAAAGAATACCATGTTTGACAGATTGTAATTCATGTAAAATAAATTCTGGGTATATCTAACAACAAAAAAAAAATCTATCATTATACTGTACTTATTTCTCCCATATTATTATTTCTCAATTTATTGCCTTTCTCCCCACTTTTTCAAGGGTCAATTTCTGGAAAGTCAACAAAAATCTTAAGAAAGCAAAGTAGAAAGAAAGCAATGTTTGTGGCATTAGATTAGAAACAATGATTTTTGTAGTGTAGTGTAAGAAAATTTTACAAAGTCTATGGCTAGTTCTCAGTAGAAACCTGTTATTCAAGTACAAGCAATAAACAATGTTACAATAGCATTCTTTTAATGTTAAATCCCAGGTTTACAAAATCTCTACAATAGCCAGAAAATATTGTTCTAACATTTGATCAACTTATGAAAAAATATCATGGAGAAAATTTGAATATTGTAAAAAAATAAATATCTTAAGATAAGAAGTAAGACTCCTTGTGTGTGTTTTTGTGAGAGTGATTTTCACATAGCTGCAACAAAGTATCGTTCCATAAAAATAATTGTCATTTTTTTTACGGGTACTATACTATCGAATAACTAAACACTGTTTTAGTTGTTTCACTGTTTACTAAACACTAAACAGTGAAACAACTACACAGTAATGAGTAAAACTAATAAAAACAATGAACATGGACCTGTCATAAACCGGGACTTAGAAAACATGGAAACTAGGTAGAAGTTAGTTAACAGAAGGAAGGGTATGACAAAAAAATATTTTTTTTAGTTTTTTTTTTATTTATCAAATTACAAAGTGCGTTAAAAAGGGGTTTGTTCCGTTTGTTGATTGTTAATGTTTTTGTTTTTAAAAGTATCCTTGAGTTAAGTGAGACACTTTATTTTATTACAACTGCTTTCTAAATAAAAAAAAGTTTTACATTCTAATGATCTAACTAAATTCTAAGTAGCAAGTAAGTTCGATCCTTGTTGAAGACCTAATATGGCCTTTAAAGCTTAAAGTTAAAATAACATCAGTGGAGAAAATTGTAACCTGCTTCTTATCTTAGCTTACAAGGTATTTTCATCTGAGTTTCTCGAAAGATTTATAATTTTTTTTTTATTTACAGTCCGATTAATGTCCTCCTCTTTGCTTTGTTGTTGTTATCACACCGTTTCGGCTGTCATTGTCCTAGCCTTCTTCAGGTGTTTGTCGATACGGGCAACCTTCAGAAAACTAAACTCTTTATTTAGTGGATTATTTTCGTTCCGCTGTTCAGATTTGCTTATTTAATCCCATATGGCTCGAAATTTCGAGAAGGTTACTCAGATCGACAAATACTTGAAGAAAATTGGAGGCCTAAAAATGAAATAGGACATTGACTGAAATTTTTTTAAAGGATTTAAAAAAATATTTTGTCTGTTTTTCTTTTTACAACTTTAACGACTGTTCCACTTCTTGTGATATCTTTTCCTTAACCAAGGAATTTGAATTTGATGTAAGAAGACTAAGAGGATTATAATTATTATTCATCTTGTAAAAAAAAGACGACTAATTAATGATTTAGTTTTTAAAATTTTATTCGTTACTATTTTTGTTTTCTTTTTTAAAGTAGGAAACACTTGTAATGCTAATGCACGTTGAGAATCCAAACTTCCTCCTTCAGATCAAATAGATTCGTAGTTCTAAACTAAAAAAAAAAAAAACATCTAAGGAGGAAGGTCAGAGGACACATCGGCCGAAATATTGTCGACAAAAATATGAGAGAATTCGTCCGGGCGAGCCAACAGCATTTTGTCAAATGACAAAAAAATTTCTATGGAAAAATAATTAGACAGGTTCTTTGGGGGCAATTTCATGTGTAAAAAATCCTTGAAAAATTAGGATTTTTAACTTAAGAGATTCGAAAATGAAATAAATATATCAATAATTTTCTAACATTTTAAAAAAAAATTAAAAATTGATCTTTTTTTTAAAAACTAAATTGGTAAGTAGTACTCCTTTTCGAAATTGCAAGCTATTAAATAAAAAAAGAAAAGAAAAGATAATTGTTTCAAGGCCAACTAATTCAGTTTTAAAAGTTAATTAGAAAAACTCCGTTGTAAACAAAATAAGTATTTCTTTTTACTGTCTTTCTTTTCTGAAATTGCATAAAATAAATAATTAGTAAAAGAAAAAGGCTAAAATTTAAAATTTATCATTTTCATACGAGAATATTTTATTTTTAAATAATTCATTTTGGTGAGATTTTAGGATTAAGAATAAGAGTAAACGTAAAACTTACTAATCGTCCAGCTACTACCACACCGAACATCTTTGCGGCTTAAAAGAGAATCACAGTCTGAGAATCTTCCGTAAATTTCGGCACTCAAAGGAATTCTCCAGTAGAAAAAAAAAAAGAAAGAAAGAAGAAGAAAAGAAAGAAAGAAGAAGAAAAGAAAGAAGAAAAAAGCACATTTAATTCAGGAAGTACAAGTTCTTACTTCCGCTCTTCCACATGGTTTTCTGATTTTTACGGCACACAAATTTAAAAAATATTCTTCCTGTTTCTTAGAAATAAAATGTTTTCTAAAACAATTAAGATGAGTTATGGAAAAATAATCTAAATTATACGTTTTATTTTATTTAAATAATTTCTACATAATTGTACGACAATAACAAAGTTTTGTTTTCAATAAAAATGGCGTTGACTATTTTCCGATATCGTTGATTTATTTTTTTTTTATTCTTAAATTCTACTTAAAATCAAGGTTAGTGATTTTGATCTTGTCGGATAATAACTACATTTTGAATTTATTAAATATGTTTTCATTTGTACCTGTCTGCATGATTCATTTTCTAATTGATACAAACTGTTTTTTATGTTTTCTCGTTACACCTGACAATAACCTCAGTTGAACGGATAAAATGTAATTAAATAATTTTAATTAAGAAAATATATTGAAATCGGTAAGCACTATGAGTAGAGAAAAATAATGTTTAAATTGATGGCTGTCTTTTATTAATGTTCTGTTAAAGGCCACAAAAGTGTGAGGCTTGAACTTATACTCGCAGTAGTAACGTTTTTCAAAAGTAGATCATTCACCATTATTTTTATCCCATGGTAAAGTTCCCAGAGTTTTTTTTGTTTTTTTTTTAAAACAAAAAACCTTTACAAATTTATATTCTCTCACATTTTTATTTTTGTTTATTAAGGAAGTTGTCTGCACACTAAATTTCACGTTTGGCACCAAAACTTGACGCGACACACAGTTGTTTGTGTGTCAGCATTTTCCCTAGCCACCTGCCTTTGTTGCTCTTTAGTATTTTTTTTTATTCTGTGATTTTAAGGATTGTGTCGGAACCGCAATCAACTGTAACTGACACGAGTAAATTTATGGCGATATTTACCCAATTTATTTACCATTTCATTTAATTCACTTAGAAAGTATTGCCAAAATTATAAACAAATATAAAGGGAGGCTACTTTATTGGCAGTTAAATTTTATTTCTATGGAAAAAGGTCGAGTCCAGTTTAGTATTTACATAGTAAACCGAATCATCTATTCTGTCATAATGATGTACACAGCAAGTCATAGGTTTTGTGGTTTCTTGTCATAGCATATTATGGGAAATTTGATTTCAAGTTTTTTTGCCATCATAGATTTTATTTAAAAAATCTTTTTAATGACCTACTATGAAAAAAACAAAAATAAATTAACAGTAAAAAATTATGTGTAGATTCCTTCAGGATTTGAACTTGCATAGTTTTTGTTTGCCATTTGAAACTTTTTCAACAAGTAAACAGAATTATATACCAGTTGACTCATGCAGGGCTGGCTCAAGGTACTGGCAAATCAGACAGTTGCCTGGGGTGCCATCATGCTTCCATGTCATGTGTTTGGATCTTTGGACCAAAACTAAAGCTTATAAAAACATACTTGTGGTCGTCCATGACTCAAGACAGATTAAATTCTTTCGCTATTTTGTCAATAGAAAGTAATCTTGTAAAGAAGATAGGAATAGAAAGTGCCATGAAAAGATTTGCAGATCTAAAAAGGCTAGAAAAAATGTTTTAGGTAGGATAATGAATGTTTTCTTTAGATTGTATTAAGTTGTATATTGTAACAAACTCATTATTCTACATTTTTAGTTTTTCTCCTTGCAAAAGTTTTAAAAAAATTATTCTTTTAAGGGTAGTGAAGTTCTTAGGAAACTTAAAAAATACACAAAACAAGAACAATATTTTTTTAGTATTTTAAAGTTGATAAAAGCTTTTTATGTTTTTCAATGTGATGCATTTAAAATAAAATTAATCATCATAATTACCTTACTAGTAGTAGTAGTAGTATGATTATGTGTAGGGTACTCAATGACCATTGCTCCACAATGAGGTACCCTTTAAACAGTTGTATGATCAAAGGTACCCAGTTTCAAAATCCAAGATGTTATAAAGTTTAGTATTATAGTAGCATCCATTACAATTTTGAAAGTATTTTGGTATATATGTATTAAAATATCAAAATTTTCTATGTTTTTAATTTTTGTTGTTTGTCAATCAAAGGAAATAAATTCTATGTAAACAATTAAATTAAAAGTTTTGAAATGACTTCCCTGATCCAAGAACTTGATCAAAATAATAAAAATTGAAGTGGATACAAGGAAACTGGTACACAAGTACTTTGTTTTTTAAATAAGCAAAATACTATTTGGTACCATCATTCTAGTACCTAGGTACTTATTAAATTTCAGAACCAAACTGACACCACTCATCAGCTGTGGGCTCAGTACCTTAATTGCTCTTCCTCCTCACTGGGTATGAGCTTATTTGCTTAAAGGGTTGTCCAAAGTACACGAGCTAAATGATCGATTCTCATAACACAGGTATATTGGACATGAGAATACAATCAATTAAAAATACAGGTGGTGTTTTATTAAAATAGCCCCAAAATATTTTAGTACAGGTGGACAAAAATATCAACTTTCCAGACAGAGTGGTGGTATCATGAAATTTCTTTTAAAGTACTTTGGTATTCACAGTGTTCGTTTGGTACTGGATTTTAGTACTGTCCTGTCCCTGGTTAATATTAGAAAATTGATTCATGTCTTTTGCTGAGTTTAAAAGACCAAAATTGTCTTTAGTTATTTTAACATGTAAAACTACATTTTGTTTTACATTTTAAACATTTAAAATATAGACTCAAGAATATTTTTTATTGTCAGACTCCTTCAAAATGGCTACACTCGAGCTTGATCCACTGTTCACAAGGGCATTGAAGCTGTTGCATTCAAAAAGCAAAGATTCTGAATACCAACTTCGGCAGATGGTTGAAGATGTCATTGCTCAAAGAAAAGGTCATCCGGTATGTATTATAAACCTCTTTCTTGCAGTTACTGTTTGTTTATATTTTCATTGAAGAAGATAACAAATGTGTACAGTTTGCTGTGACTCCTAAACTAAAACTGACAAAGTATCCTCAAATCATGGTTGCTGTTACCATGTTAATATTTGGAAAGTAGGCATGAATTTAATCCTCTTTAACATCTATATTTCTGAAATGAAGTATTGTAATCATTTACACTATTTACATTGTTATAACTATTGTTCTCATCTTTATTGCTATATTCACAATGTTTGGGTCGTACACTCCAGCCTTCCTCAGGTAATACTTTTTGGAATTTTCAACTGAACCCTTTATTTAGTCCATGGCCATAGAGTATTCTAAATCCACATGCCATTCCTTTGGATATTTCAGTTTTAGTTAATTCCCCTAGATAAATCAACTCTCCAAGTTTTTGTTCTCTCTGCTCTTGCCAGGCATTGAACTCTTAAGATATGACTGCAGGAACACCGTAAGGTCGTAACACAAAAGGGAAACAGAAAAATTAGGCATGGCTGACTATATATGGAGAGAAAAGGGAGATCATCACTCTCTGTGAGATGAAGTTGAAACCTCACTGGCAAAATTCAAAAACTAAAGGAATCTGCACATATGCTAAACTTTATGAATTTAAGCACAGTACTAGATTGGTAGTAAGGTCTCATCATTTTACAGTTAAAATGGCTGCTAGATGGAACCATAAGTTCTATGCTTACAGTTTCATCTCTTGTATTTCACACTTGTGGAACTCTCTTCCGGCTTCTTGCTTCCCAGTCAACTTTGATCTTCAAAAATTTAAATGCAATGTCAATCGTTATCTTATGTCTTCTTGTTTTTTTTATTGTTCTCTCTCCTTAATAGTAGTTTTTCTTATATTCTCTAACACTCAGTAACTGCTTGCATCCTAGTGGCTTTATTGCCTTACTTGGAGTGAAATAATTAAAAAAAAAATCTTGAGTAAGTTGAAGAGAGGTTGAGCACTACCACATAACCATTCCTTTTATTGTCATTAAAAAAAATAGTATAACAATCAGACATCTAGAAAATTCTTAGGTTTTTGCACACATTTGCATTCTTGTAAGTCCAGTCTTTTATGCATTCATTGTGGTTATTCGTTAAGATATAAAATATATTTGCAAAAATGGCTAAAAAGCTCTCTGCTTCTTGTCCATGGAGTTGAAGCTACACAATATTTTTCTTTGAATATTACTTGCTGTGTTTGATATGTTTATAAGTCGTGTGTCATTAGGTATTGTTTGCATAGAAGAAAGGGACTAAATTATTAATTTAGTTGTTATCATTAATTTATAATTAGTTTTTCTTTCATTTCATTTCTCTGTGTGTTTTATTGCCACTCTCAAATCATTATGGCCATTCAATAAACAATGTGGAACAGAAATAAAAAAATTGTTTGACATGATTTAAACTCATCTTTGTGAGAGTGTTGTTACTAGTTTGGCTGCAAAGCCTTTACTGATAGGCATTGCTCATATAAGACATCTAATACTACTGTGATTACAAAGTAGTAAATTTTGTAATTGAATATTTGTATGCATGTGTGGTGGGAGTATAAATCGTGTAAAGTAAAATTATCCAACATGGCTTATTAAGATCCTGCAATAGAGAGAAACAGTAGTTCATAAAAGGCAAGTAGAAAAGCAAAACTTCAAACTAAGAAAAAAAAGCATCAATGGATAGACAAAAGCTAGATAGAACATCTTAAATTAACAAGCAATATTTATTCAAATGAATAATGGTGAGTTAAAAGTGTACAAATTTTCTCAGTGTATTTGTAGAATGATAAATGTCATATTTTCAAGGTGTTTATAACAATTGGTTCTCTTTTTTTTTTTACAAAAGTCTTGTGGTTTTTGTGAAGAGTTGGTAAGAGTCTTTATTTCTTCATTACAGTGGGAATTTACAAAAAGGCAGACAGGGTTCGATAGGTCCTGGAAGCCTTGAAAAGTCCTTGAAAATTGACAGGGCCTTTTCCAGGGTTTGAAAAGTCCTGGAGAAACAGTGATAGCCCAAAAGCTCCTTGAAAAGTCCTGGAATTTCTAAATTGGGCTGCACACATATCCCTTTTCTCAATTCATGAAAGTCAAAATGCCAGATCCCAGAAATCTGACTTTTTTTACAAGCTAAAATTGTCCTTTAAGAAAAATGTTTGTTTTAGTCATCAGTAATTTTTGGCGATTATTATGAATGGTGGTTTTGTTTCCTTGATTATAACAAGTTCATGACCTTGTAGTTACTTCTGTATTTTCTGATTGAGATGACGGGAAAGAAAGGGAGAAAGAATATGAAGGCATGTCTCCTAGTTGCTACCCTCACTCAAAGATAATAGCCATTAGAGACAAGTAAACATCTCTATCAAAAATAAATTAATTCACACTCATTGAATTTGCAGTTGAAAGGAAAATAATGAATTATTTTACACTAATAAAATACATAGAATCTTGAAAAACTTATCAGTGTTTTTTAAAATTTGAACAATTGAATAAATTTTATTCATATGTCAAAAGGATACTTTGTTCTACGCTTCTTTGTCTAGCAACAAAGAATATCAAAAACTGGACATTTGTTTGCAGATTGCTAGTTCTCTCTCATGGACCGGCCTAAGTGGAGAGAGGTTTGTCAGTCAATAAGGAAATTTCCACTGACTATGAAACAGCAGACTGGTCACACAGTGCATTATCATGAACTATTTGTCCACAGTTGGATGTGCTGGGAATGTTCCCATGACTAATGCTCTTCTCTACAGTGCTTCCAATGCTTGAACAGGATACAACCAATACCTTGTGGCTGAGAAGAAAAAAATGGCAGGAAGAAGCTGGAGAAAAATGGAGATCCATACTTATGAAAATTAAAGAGCTAAAGACCAAAAAATACAAGCTTGATAGTTGCACATAAGATTTGCTCAAGTCAGCTGACAGCTATGTGGATAAAGCTGAGCAGATGCTGAACTTCACACTTATTGCAAAGTTCAATGTCATTTGAAGATCTGCAAAGGACAAATCGATAGAGATATTAAAATTGGAAGAGGAGCTAACTGCTAAGTTAGATGAACTGAAAAAATGTTAACATCATTGTGTTCTGTGTCATGTGCCACAAAAGCCATGAGTAGTAGGGGTAGCTAAAATGTGTAGCCATTTTGTGAATATTGCTATTTGTAATTCTGTTCATTAAACCCATTATACTTAACTTCACAGGAACTATGCAGCAGTCAAGAATTTATTGTAACCTTCACAAACCATAAGTAGTCTAGATATCTGAAATGTGTAGCAGTAATAATTAAAATGTGTAATTCAAAATTTTCAAGTGTAGTAGAATTCCAAACTGTGTAGGATGCTACACGAAATGTGTAGCATAATCAGGTCTGCAATCAGTTGTGTTTTAGCCTTCAACACTTGGATTTCTTCACTGCTTTCAACTGATCCATGTGACATGGATTATTGGAACCAACTGTAGCTTTTCTTTGAACATCTCATCTTTCAAACTATTAAAAGATAAATCACAAAGTTTGTGTTTTTGAAATTGATGAACATTCACTTTGTGTGTGTGTGTGTGTGTGTGTGTGTGTGTGTGTGTGTGTGTGCGCGCGCGTGTGCATGCGTACACGCTCCAGTTTCAGTCTTTTTAACATAGTCCTGGAAAAGTCCTGTAATGTTTTTTACACAAATCTGTAGGAACCTTGGACAAAGTCAGGGTTTTTCCTTTGGTTGTTAGCAATAACAGGGGATATAGATGATGTGATTTAGGTGAAGGTATAGTTAGAATCTATGCTCATTTTTTCCATCTTGACTTCATGTCCAGGTTCATAGATTCACAGAGCCATATACTGATGTCCAACCAAAGCAAAGGCATGTGCCCAAAAGAGAACTTTGTTTTGGAATTCTGGGATTGGTGTCAATTGATTAAAGCTTTTTCAATTCCTGTTTTTCTTTTATGCAGGATAGGATTATTTTTACTTTTTAAAATTTATCTATTTTTTTAAATTATCACATGTGTGTTTTCTCTATTTGTTTATTTTCCTTTTCCAGGTAAAACATGATCTCAGTGACATTCCCTCAGAACCAAAGAAAGCAAGACTTGACATCTTTTCTACATTGGAAAAAGAAGAGAAGTTGAGTAAAGAGAAAGAGCGAGAGGCCGAGAAAGAAAAAGAAAAGGAAAAATTGAAGAAGGAGCGTGAGTTGAAAGAGAAAGAAGAGAAAGAACGTAAAGAGAAAATGGCAGCAGAGAAAGCAGCTGCTTCTGAAAAAGCTGCTGCAGCTGCTGCAACTACTGAAAAAGCAGCCACCAAAGAGCGAGAAAGCCAAGATTCAAGTGATGACAACATGGACACAGATGGATTTGCAGTGGATCTTGGCATTGCTTGTAATGTTTGCCAGTGAGTATTAGTTGACTATTATATAGTTTATAAGAATTGACCTCAAGAGAGAAGGATCAGTTAGAAGTCATAACTTTTCTTTTAAGAATATGTGCAGTAATGTATCTCACTAGTCATATAGTATTTGCTTTAGTGTTTTTTGGCTTTAAATCCAAGGCTTCATTGTTGTAGGGTATCACTTAGAAGAACTTTGAAGTATAAACCATAAGGTTCTATTTCTATCTTTGGCTAACAACTTTCCTAGGTAAAAGAGAAAATGACTTGAAAGCTTTTAGTAAGGGATAGCATTTATCTAATTGCTGTTGTAATATTATCTTATTTGATAATATATAGGATGCACTTTGTTGCAAAAAAATTACTAAAATCTTCCTAAGGTATCTTGGCATAATGATTAGTGAGGCTGGTCTGGTTGACCATGACCACTGAGTTGTAAGTTTGATCCTCACCAGGTGTCTCCATGCAAAATTCAGTATTAGATAGCATGACAGAGGTTGACATGTCACAAAAAACAAACCAGCTTTACTTAAAATCTCCTTGTTTCCCATATGTGAAGGTAAGACTCTTCTGTCAGCCAACATTTATCTTTGATTTTGTTTCTGGTCATTCCCAACGGACAGAACATTACAAAATAACAAAAAAAGAACATGTCCCTTGATGACTTCCAATAGTAGCAACTACTAAAATGGATAGCACATGTAACTAGAAGGGGATAATAATGATATAATCAATATGTTGACTTTCTATGCTATCCTAAACAAAAGGATAGGAAGGAAACTCCCATCACTACTAGAAAGAGCAATAAGTTAGTGGACTTGAAAAGCCTATTTTCCTGAAAAACTGTTTTAAGAGTAAGACTTTAGACATTTCAACTGGCAATAATGTCATTACTGTCAGTTTCTCTTAAAACACTTATTCAGGAAAATAGGCTTCTTAAGTCCATTAACACTTATCGCTCTTTCTAGTATTGGATGGGTTGAATGCTAAAGGCAGCTATCAGTATATTTTATCATTTGCTATTTTCTGACTTATCTTTACTGCTTGGAGTTGACACCAAGTTTTTAGAGTTTTAGAAAATAATACTAAAAATACTTTTTTGAGATTTTTGTTGCTAGCAACTAACAAATTTATTCTCCATTTTACTTTGTATTGTCAATCAGTAATATTAATCTTTTATTAGTATTTACTTTCATCTTTTAGTTGCTTTTTTATTGTAATTGAAAGCTTATTTTTTATCTATGCTGTCTACTCATTGCTGTAGAATTGATGGCTTGAGTAAAGTTACAATAAAAAGTAATTAAAAATGAAGATGAAAATAAATACTATCAAAAAATTAATAAAAATGGCAGAGAGCATTGCATATGTAGAAGAAACAATACCGCACTCACTTTCCATGCCAATAACTGCTATGCTATGCAAGTTAAGTTCAACAATTGCACATATCCCCTTAGGAAAGATAGGAATTCATCTCTTCTCCTCTCCCCAGGTATGGGTTAAATAGTAGGGAGGAATGGGCTCCTTAGCTTTAGTTGGTAACCAGTATAGGAGAACATTTAAAACTTGTTGGGTGTGGAGCTAGCAACTCCAGCCTGTAAAATCTGCTTGTTACTGTAGTTACAACAGCAACACTGCATAGGGAATCTACAAGTTCGACCGAGTGGCTATTGATGCTACTTTTTTTTCTGTTTTTTTACAATGACGTTCATCCTGTACAAGGCCACCATGCCTCTCAAGTTAGAGGGTTTCAGAGTAAAATGCACAGTTTATGTAGATATTAAACTAGACTTAAACAGGTTAAGATTGTAGTGATCGGGGAAGCATCCTGCTTGGGAGTTTATAAAGTAGCCATTCGTGAGAAGAAGCTGCCCAAGTGGAGCATACATCTCACCAATGGAATACAAAGGGAATAAGGGTGATCCGCTACAATGTGAGTGACATGGCAGATCTTAGCTGTGATGGTAGAACTGGTAGAACTAAGGAATTTGAACACTTTCCATGGAAGTAATGATAAAGCAACAAGAAGTTTGCAACATTTCATCTGTGAGGAAGGAGTTTTAGGGTAGAAGATAATTTGCCACACACAAGGACACAGACACTTTTGAACTCTTATCAATACTGAAAAGTGAAAACTGGGCACCTCCTGCCATATATGGCAGGAGTACTCCATTTTTAGCCTGATCTGGCTCTTATAAAGGTAGAGGATAGTAGGAGGAGTCAGGTACTTACTGAAGAGAACCGACCATCTTACTAGCATCTTTAGTGATCAATCATATGAGTTCCATTTGAGGTCTAGATTGAGTTTAGGTCCCAATAGGTGCTCAAGGTACAGGGCTTCCCTTAGGGAACATTCATTCATTGTGATTAGTGAATGTTCTGGGTCCGATCAATGAGGATGGAATGTTACTAGTTGGCTTTTGAGTCATTGAATGGGACAATATAGTTTTCTCCCTCACTGAACTGTTAGAGCTAGATCAGACGAGAGATCAGCTGCCAAGCTACTAGTCAGTAAAAAACAAAAGCACATATGGCACTGAGAGTGATCATAAAATGGAATGATGAGATATAGGTTAGATGTAGTCTTTTATAAAGCTGTCAAGTTCTTGTACCTTAGCAGGAAAGCAACAGTGTTTAAAAGAGTCCCTGAGGTAAAAGAGACATGAGTTTGAGCTCACCAAAAACTTATTTTTTATTTTCTGTCAATTCTGTTAGGTACTTATTGCTGAGTTAAGATGCAATGAAAATCAAGTAAAAATTAAGATGAAAGTAAAAGATTAATAATATATTTATTATCCCTTTGACTGCAAATGTTTCTAC
This sequence comes from Acanthosepion esculentum, assembly GCA_964036315.1. Taxonomy (NCBI): domain Eukaryota; kingdom Metazoa; phylum Mollusca; class Cephalopoda; order Sepiida; family Sepiidae; genus Acanthosepion; species Acanthosepion esculentum. The sequence goes on from OZ038484.1 coordinate 114,573,349, forward strand.
TAGTCTTTTAAAAATATAATCAAGATTCTTAACTAAAAAAAGGATGCCTGAAAGGGTTAAATGTGTTTTTCTTTTTCATTGTTCTCTTATTTCGTTATTCTAATATTATGTATTATTTGTTTTTAAATTTGGTGTCATTAATTCTTGCATACATTGCAGACAATTTGAAGTGACTTCTGGAAACCAATTAATTGAATGCCAAGAATGCCATAACTTGTACCACCAGGTAAAAAATATTTTTTCTCTTTTTTTTTTTTTTTACTTTTCCTTTTATTTCATTTTTATGTCATTGGAATGGGACATTTTGCCATTTGTTATATCTCCAAACTGTGCCTCTTACACCAATATAAACTGTATACTTATTCAATCATATTCATATAATCTAAATCCAAATATTAGTACATAATTAACAATTTAAGACTAATGTACTATTAGAAATTAAGTATTACAACAATTATAGTTTTTGAAAATGAACAGTTTTGAACCAGGTGTTTCTAGGGAATTGTTTATAATGCTTTGCAGATGGCTTCTTTGGTATCACTATAAAGATAGATCTCCTGAGGTCTTCTGTTATTTCATTGCTATCATAAATTTTATTTACTATTTTGGTAATCTTAGTGATCTTGAAATTGCCTAAAGCTGATAATGCTAACTAGTTCTACTATTTTATTTTGTTGTTCTTGGCCAGTACTTTATCCATCTACTTTCACATACTCCCGGAAATTTGATGTTTAGTCTTTCTATTTCTTTCCTTTGGATTAAACCCTTTTACTATTGCAAAAAGTTCTTCCCCTTGGATTCAGTAATGGAAGTTATTCCCCTTGGAGTCAGCAAAGTTTTTTGTTTTTTTTCGAATTTCAACCTAAATTTATGGGAAAATATTAAAGTGAAGTATTTTTAAAAACAATAATTTGATTTTATATTGACATCATAAAATATAATAAATTGGTTTAATCTAAAGTAACATGTTTTTCTGTGGTTTGCAAATATTTAATGATACTACATACAATTTTGACAAAAAAGTGACGTTAATAAAAGCACATCAAATTTATAATAAGCTTATATCACATGATCATACCTTTTAAATCAGAATATTGCTGGACAAGCGAGATATATGTAAAGCATAATTATACAGTACAATTTGCATATATAAAATATGTTTTGGTACTTTTTAGCATATGAACTTGTACAGTTAAAAAAAGTAGTCATTTTTGGTTACTTGTACTTCAGTTACCCCATGAGACCATCACAAATTTAAGTCCACTTTCACCAAGTAATTTTTTATGGCATATGACAGAACAAAAACATTTTAAAATAAAATATCTTTTTCATTTTGTTTTCAGAATTTATTTTTATGCTATTTTCTTGCAATTCAAACCAAAATCAAAATTTTAAAGAAGTAAATATTTGAATCATTGTGATACATTTAAATATTAAAAAAAAAAGCAATGGAGGTATCTAATGCTTGATGACCATTCTGATTTGATGGATACAATGTATTTCTTGGCTTTCAAGATGTGCACTTGATTTATTCATTAAAAGTGTTGATAGACTGTAATATTGACCTTCAAAGGTTTTTAAAAATTTATTGCATCATCAATATTAGGGAATATGAAGTTTGGTCTATATTTCTTTCTTTACTTAAATAGAAGATCAAAGTGTCTGAACTACTTCCAGGGTTCGTACAAGTCCTGGAAACCTTGAAATGTCCTGGAAAATTGACAAAGCCTTTCCCAGAGCCTAAAGAGTCCTGGAAAAACAGCAATAGCCCAAAAGATCCTTGAAAAGTCCTGGAATTTCAAAACTGGACTGTCCACACATCCCTTTTCTCAATCCATGAAAGTCAAAATGCCAAATCCTAGAAATCTGGATTTTTTTACAAGCTAAAATTGTCCTTTAAGAAAAATGTTTTTTTTTATCGTCATCAGTAATATTTGGTAATTATTGCGAATTGTTTCCTTGATTAGAAAGAGTTCATAACCTCTTAGTTACTTCTGTATTTTCTCGTCTAGGTGACGAGAAAGAAAGGGAGAAAGAATATGAAGGTGTACCTTCTTGCTGCTACCTTCACTCAACAAGAAAAGAGGAAAAGCAAATATAAAAGACATCAGAGACAAGTAAACATCGCCGTCAAAGATAAATTAATTCACACTCATTGAGTTTGTAGTTGAACGGAAAATAATTATTTTACAGTTGTAAAATACAGTTTAGTAGACTCTCGAAAAATTTATCAGTGTTTTTCAAAATTTGAACAATTGAAGGAATTTCATTCACATGTCAATTTCAAAAGTAAAATGTACTTTTGATCTCTAGTCAGTGGTGGAAAAGTAGATACTTCTTTATGTGCCCCATGTCAATGTGTATCTATGTGTAAACTATGTGTCTAAATTGTTGCCAAAAGTAACAAGTTTGAGAATCAAATTTGACTCAAGACGGGAAGGATGATGGAAAATGTGCTTTTGATATGTCATGGGATAGGATAGAAAATGCGTCTCTGAAAAAAAAAAGAAGAATGTTATTTTAAAGTTAACAGGCTAATAATAACCTGTATCTCTAGCTTTTAGTGTAAGTGTAAAAAAATGATGAAATATTAAAACTTATTTGGCTTTTATTGATTGGCTTTATAAAAGTGGAATCTCACAACCCTGTCCTTTTTTTACTTTTTTTTCTGTTCATTTAAACCATTATACGTAACTTCACAGGAAATGTGCAGCAATCAAGAATTTTTGTGACCTTCACAAACCATAAGTAGTCTAGGTAGCTGAAATGTCTAGCAATAAGAATTAAAGTAATTCAAAATTTTTAAGTGTAGTAGAACTCCAAACTGTGTAGGATGCTACACGAAATGTCTAACATAACCAGTCTGCATTCAGTTGTGTTTTAGCCTTCAACACTTGGATTTCTTCACTGCTTTCAACTGATCCATGTTACATGGATTATTGGAACCAACTGTAGCTTTTCTTTGAACATCTCATCTTTCAAACTATTAAAAGTGTTATGATGTTGGTTTGGGGTTTGTAGAGACAAATGACAAATAACACGTAACAATAAAAAGGGTTTTAATAGGTTGGTAAAAAGGTACAGAAATCGCCTGAGTAGTCTATAACTAGCTCAGCCAGGAACGTCTCGGACTTCCTGTCTCTCAACGTGCCACTATTTAAAGTCTTTGTTCAAAGACGCAGACAAGTTCATCTTCAAGAGGGGTGGTAGGTTTCCGACACAACAAAAAGATAAATCAAAAAGTTTGTGTTTTTGAAATTGATGAACATTCACTTTGTGTGTGTGTGTGTGTGTGTGTGTGTATATATACACAGTCCTGGAAAGGTTCTGGAATTTCTTTTACAGTGATCTGTGGGAACCTTGTAACTTCAGTTTAGACTCTTTGATCTTCCATTTACATTAACTGAGCCAAGGAAATCAATTGTTCAAAATGTATCATTTTTCATAGATTATTACTTTTGATTTTCTCATTAGATTCACTACAAATTTTCATATTTTTAAAACTATTTTTTAATCAGAATTAGGTAAGGCATTTAAAAAATTGACTTATTTTTGTAATTGAATTATGAAAACTACTAATAAATGCACTATTTTCTAAAATTTAATCTGAATTTTTTATCTGTCTTTATCCCATAACTTATTATTCTCCGGTTCCCAATTTTCTCAGTAAGAAGAAATCAGTTTCTTTTTTTCAGATATTTTCATGTAAGTAAAGTCAGTACAGTTAATAAATTTTTCTAATTACTGGTTTAAATAATTTTAAATAAATAGATTTGTTTTTTAAGTATATTTTACAATAGTAAATATTAGTAGCAGTTGTATTCACAGTGTTGTCAGTTGTCATTCATGCTGACAGTCTTACAGCAAACTAACGTCAGCATTATATTCCAACACTTCACTTTAACATTCCCAATAATTTCAATCTAAAGTATTAAAAATAAACATTTTGGGATGGATTTCATTAAGCTTAATTCCATTCATAGGTTTAATTATATGTTTTTATCTTTGATACTGTACAAGATTTTTTGTACTTGATTGTTACAAAATTGTACTGGTGAGGAAGTACAAACATCTGTTTCTTTTAATATTAACTCTTATACCATCAGAACACATCAACTCAGCAAAATTCTGTCAAATTTAACAGAAACAGATATGTTGGTGGCTGATTGTACAGAAGAAATATCCTGTTTGAATAAAAAGTGTATTGTTCAGAACATAAGATTATATATATAAGTGATATTATTTGTTCTACTCAAATATTTGCTAACTTGATAAAGTGGTTTTTCAGTGTCAAAATTTTTGTTAGTGAATTTTTATTTGTTTATTATGACATCTGCCAACCATCCTAAATTATATATACTCTCCAATTTGACAGAAAATAGAAAGTAATGTTTAATTTCAGAAAAATGGTAGATATTTTTTTTAAATTTTTTCTTATTTTTGCTTTACAGCTCTATGTTTTGTTTGTGGCATAACAGAAAATTCTTTTGTTTCTGATTTTCCAGTTTCACCATTTTGTTTCCATTCTCATTACGTCTTCTTGAAACATTCTTTCTGTTTCCTACCATGAATTTACTGAATTTTAAAACTTTTTTTTTCTTTTTGAATGATAGCATTGGCTTGAATTCTGACAGAAATTCTTTAAAAGTCATTGAAAGCAACAAGCTGTCACTAAATATTTCTCCCAGTGTTTTTAAGGAAGTGGCAATATTTTCTGCTTTTATTTTATAATCACTGATGCTTTCCACTGCTGATTTCCTCAAAGAAATTAATACCATATATAGAGAAATAATTTTGGGTTTTTCCTTTTGATACATCCGAGTGCTCCCTCAAGATTTCCAATTCCTTTCTATCGTTGTCCTTAGCATTGTGATTAACTAGAGAAAGACTTTTATCATCAAGACACTAACCAACTCTTCAAAAGTTTTAGCATTTCTTTTACTTTAGTTTTCAACTTCTAGACAACAATCTGATAATATGCAACATTTGAAGTTGCATGTAACTCAACAATTTAATTTTCTATAACTCTTATTTGTTTTTCTCACCATCAAATAATAGGTGCTAGACCTGATGAGACTCAAGACATTTTGTTTGACTTGACAGTTGAATAGATCAAACACCAGTATTACCTACAGTAGTATCCAGTGTTTTCAGCTGTAATATTCGTTGCCACAGAAGAACAGTAAATAATATATATTTCTGTATAAAGACAAAAAATATAGTACAAGGCTGTAAAAATTGAGGGGGAAGGAAGATCTTGGTCTTTATTCTCCTATCATTAACTCTGCTAGTCACTGACCAAACCATTCTTCATTGCTTTTCTTACCATAACATTGCATTTATTCTGAAATCTTTCATGCTACAATCGCCAAAATATCATATTCTCTATGGAAATTCTAACTAAACCAACATTTATAAAATCACAGTAGTGAGAGCATGGTCATATATTACAATTTTAAAATTTTCCTCCTATGATTTGGATGTTACAAAATGAATTTCATTATTAGGTCTCATCATTTTACAGTTGAAATGACTAGATGTAACTGTACACTCTCTGGTAACATGCTTCTCTCACACTTCTTGCTTGTGGAACTTTCTTCCATCTTCTTTCTTCCCAGTCATCTTTGATTTTCAAAAATTTAAATGCAATGTCAATCATTATTGTCTCTTTTTAATTCCTGTTTTGTATTGTTCTCTCTCCTTAATAATGCTTTTCTTTTTCTCATATTCTTTCACACTTATTAACCCCTTTGTGACTTAGTGGTTTTATTACCTTGCTTGGGGTGAAATGATTAAACAAAGAATTGATGAAAAATGCATCTATTTGTTTCCACCCAACAATCTACTATAAGAAATAAGTTAACTTATTAAAAGCTGATATGAGAAAGCAAAAGAAAAAAAAATGAAAGTTAATGAAAATATTCATGCATTGAGAACTTTATCTTCTGTCATCTAATGGGGAGAGGTAAGGTAGGGGGACAAATGACAATGTGGAAAGCTAAAGAAAATAAAATAGACCAATGAGATTACATTCCCTAGCTAAGTTAAACAAGCTTAATAAAAGAAAAACAACATTGTTTTACTTTAACTTGGACAAAGCTGGCAAGTAATTCACAGAAGCACAAAATTCTTTTCCTGAATATGCCACTCTAAGTTAGCTCCTTACATAACAGTCACACAGTATTCACTCATGAATCACCAGGGATATGTTGCATTATCCATAATGCCATTCACAATATACTGAGTAAGGACAGAAATAAAGTTTTTTCTCATCAAGCAACAAGATCATAAAGCTATAAACAGAACTAGATTTCAAGACAAACGGATATCCCTGGAACAAGTGGGTTATGTAGCCTTCAACAGACTTGTGCAGTAGTTATACAACTGTATGGTGAAAGAAAGCATGATCAACAGACTCCTCCATGTCACCACAATGAATATATTCTGTTGAACAAACCAGACCCACCATGAAAGACTTTTTGGTTCATTAGACAAGTAAGAGACACTTCATCATTTATTTAAGCATTTCAAGTCGGGTGCCCAAAGTTATAAGGAGTGATACATCACACTTGTCAGGCTAAGTTTCTTGATCAGATTTTTTCATATGCCCCTCCCCCATCCCCAACTAATATTTGATCTGGTGTCTGTCTTAACAGCAGCCAAGTTTGAAATAGGCCAGCCTTCACCCAAGAGAATTCTCAGTGTGTGTTGGAATTCAAAGTAGAAGGAGCACTTGCTTTGAGACAAATGGCAGGCCTCACCCTAATCTGAGTGCCTATTTCTCAAAGTAAGAAATACTTTATTGGCATCTTTCTAGTATATGCCAATTTGCTATTTTGTGCACACACCCAGCCAAAGTAATGTAACCATATGGTATGGTATGCCAATGGATCCAGATATTCAACATTGGTAGACTATCCTTAGAACAGAGGCAATGCATCTCCTGATGACTCATAGAAATCCTGTAACCCTAAAGGAGTTTAAACCTGGTTCTAGCTAGCTTAGCCTGTTTGGTACATGTAAGTAGAAGTACTGATAATTACTAGAGGATGAGAAAGATTCCTTCAAGACCACAGACTGCAGCTTTGATCTTCTATAGTGCCTTTGACTAATTTTACAATTAGATGTTGCAACTAAACCAGGTGCCGAGTATCTTGCATGGCCCATCCATCTACTGGAAGAGGCTAGGGAGAGCACAACCACTCCACATGTCCAGCTGCAATCCAGCAGATTTATTGCAGTTAATTCTTGCTCCTGTCATAATTTCATACAATCCAATTTCTTTTTGAACCCCTCTTAATCATGGCATTACTCATTGAAAGTTTTGACATTGGTTGAATATCTGGCTGAGGTGGAATAGCACCATGTAATGTATATCCATGCAAGATTTGGTTTGATCTCAACTTATACAAGAAAGGTTTCAATACAAATATACAGCATAAGTGAAAGGAGACTATTTTGATAAATAGATCTGGAAAACATTAAAGTCTTTGTTCTTACTCAGTTTACTTCCACCACAACTCTGAGGGTCATATACAGCAGGAAAATCCAGAAGTGAAAGTCTGGCTTGAAGCAGACTGTGGACAAAACTGGTTTTAGAAAAAATGGTCAATGTAAATGAACACATGACTTGATTGTTGGCATGTAAAAATATCCCAAATGAATTTACTAATCGAAAACAGCATTCCTGCTTCCTCTCCCATGAGATGACATAGATATTTATAGTTGGGACAAGAATGATCTTGAACAAAAAATCAGCATCCTCTACCAAGTATTCTAAGAAGTAAGACTTAAGGTAAACCTTTCCAAAACAGAAACTGTGATCTAGAATTGGAATGAAAGCAGTGAATCTTATGAATCTATCATAGAAATTCAGGATGTAGAATTAGTAAGTACTAAACACTTCAAGTACTTCAGTGTATGGATCAGTTACAACAAATTTAGTATAAAAGATAAGGAAATTGAACATAGAATAAGTTGTGCGTGGTATTTTCACCCAAAACTGCAAGCTGCTCAAAACTAAAACATTGACCTAAAAATGAGAGTCATATTTTTAAATAGCCTTGTCAGATCAAAACTTCCATATGGATGCCATGCATTGTACCAAACTCCTTCAGAAATATCTAAACTGTCAGCTATACACAACCGCTTTCTCAGATCAATGGTCAAAAACGGCTTCGAGTGGGTGAAGCATGTAGGCCATAGTGAGGATCATCTTTCATTGAACCTCATGGATTGGTGCTACAGAATCAAAAACAAAGAACTGTACCAGATAATAGAAACCACATCACTTAGACTTTCAACAGTAGTAACAAATAAATAGATAGCACATGTAACTTGAAGAGATAATAATGACATAATAAAGATGTTAACGTTCCACTTTACCCCAAACAAAAGGCAAAAAGGAAAGCCCCTATCAATACTGGAAAAAGCAATAAGAGTGACTGGAGGAGAAACCTATTTACCTTTAAAATTGTTATAAGAGAAAGATTTTATAGATTTCAACTGACAGCAAGTCTAAATGTTCAGTCAATTAATCCAAATGTTTCCTTATAAGGTAATGGCAAATGTTACCATTACCATTTAGGATTATGTGTACCAAATTCAGGTTATCCTGGATAATTCTACCCTTCGTAGTCTGTTTGGGTGCTATTAGATGATTCAGCATAACCTGCAATCACTTTGCTCAGATCTTGTCTCAAATCTATAACTTTGTATTTAATGTAGTTAAGGGCCAAAAATTACTCATCTCACTATATCACTTCCCTGGTGAAGTGGGGAAATATTCCATTGTTTCATCCAATTGCAGAAGATCAGTTCCAGCAAGGAGGTAAACATGTGCAACAACTTCAAGTATCAATTTATAAGGGAAACCAATGATCCCTTGAATCTTATCCAACCAAGTCTTCTAGAACACTTCCCAAATCTCATTTTTTGTTATTGGACCTTTGCACCAAACTGCTTCAATTTTCTCAAGATTGTAAAATAACAGCAATGGTAGTGGTAGTAGTAATTCTAAATTCAAGTACTTCTGCACAAAGTTGTTGAGTTATAAGGATTTTATTCTCTTGGATCGGTACTCTTTCAATGCAGTACAATTCCTTATGCATGGACCAAAACCAAGAGATCATTGACAGGAGGTTAATGCTGTGATTTGAGGAAACCAGTCCTTATATATTCTGCCAGAGTCCAACATTCTTCACCAATGGCTGTCACAGCAACAATCCTATCCTATGTGATAGCCCTCAATCTAGGGACGTACTCATATGCGGACATGAATGCAGCCTTGATTGCACTGTCGATTGGTTTGACTGCATCACTTCTAGTTGCCTCGTAGAATGACCATCTGCACTTCTGTTGTATATGAGCAGATGATATTTGAAGACATTCTGTTAAATCCTCTGATGAGATCCATGCTAGGTACTGGGAGGTGCAAGTCGGGCGCAGCATTAACTTTTCCATGGAGATGTTTAACGTTAAATTTGTACATTAATGTGTGTTCCTTGAAGTTAAAGAGATAAATTCTTTATGTTCTCGAGGGCCCAATCTGAGAAAGTTTTTTTGAGTGGTTGATTGTCACTAGCAAATCTGGCCATCCCAATATAAACATCGATGTAATCCTAGGTCATAGACAAGAGCCAGGGTTTCATCTTTGACTGGTGCATAGCAGGATTCTGTGTCATTGGTAAAGTGAGATCTAGCCAAAATAATCTTCGTGATCATCACTGCACTTTGGGTTCATTTTGCCAGTGCAATTACGGTGTTTTTGAAAAAAAAAGTCACCGATATCTGTTTTACTGCAATCTGTTGAAAGGCATGTCATTTTATTGACCTCAAACATCTTGACTTTGTCCTCAATTTTCCATATGATTACTTGCTTCAACTCCTCAAAACGTTGGTCAAGCGTTTTGTCGCAAAATTTTTGGCACAGTAATTACCAGAAGGGGGCCATTACCTCAGCTTGTGAGAATGCATAAGATATTGGATTCACCAGTCGAAAGCAGGACCTGATACCCTTGATATTTGTGGGTGTAGGAAAGTGAAGGATGGCCTCGGTCATTTTCTTCATGGGTTTCACACCATCATCTGTTATTAAGAACCTGACAAATTCTACCTCATTCTCTGCAAAATGGAATTTGTCAGTGTTAAGCAAAATCCTATTCTTCCTACAGTGGGTTATATATTCCATTGTGTTCCAGGATGAGGACTCTGTAGAATTGTTCCAAAGGAGGCTATCATCAATGCAATGGATTTTTCAAACCATGTCCACTGTAATATCATCGAACCAATGAGTATATCCACCTCTAGGCGTGTGAAATCCCTGGGGAGCACAAAGATATCTTTACTGGGCCCATTTAGTGATAAATGTAGTGGTATCTTGTGTGGCTAGGGAAAGTGGTAAGCTATGGTACCCATTTTCATGTGTCCAGAGCTGTTTTCCTTGTCTGAACCAGGACAATGGAGACCTGATTAAATGCGGGCCGTCCTATAGGTTTCCCTCATGGAGGCAGTGTTCAGTTCTTGTAAGACCACTGTGCAGCTGACTTGTCTGTCATTTCCAAGCCAATAAGTCGGTCAAACTTTTGCTTGAGTGTGGTGAGATTGCCAGCCTTGGTCAAAATTTGACTCTGGTGCTCCTTGATGGCGAGTCCTGCAATCATCTGCCCAGCTATTATTCCGCATGAGTAGTTGATTCACTGACCACAGCCTTCTGTGTTGGGACAATCAATTGTGAATGAGCAAAATTTGGCTTGAGCTTGTAGCCTTGCTAAAAGAATGAGTGATTGACTCACTTTCCACCTGATGTGTGGAATGAAAGGTCTGCTGGTGAATTTCCTTGTGTAAGCCCTTTACCACAATGAATTGAATTCATGACAAAATCCTTTCCTCCATAGCAAAATTTAAGCTTTCAGCCCCTATAAAATCAAAAAAGAGCCTGTTGACTACAGGCAAGCATGTTGTTCTCAATTTGTTGCATATTTTGATTGGGTTGGTAAGTTTACACATCTTATACCAAGTCCAAGCATCAAGGAATAATACCCAGTCGTTGTCTATTGCATTGGGTTCAATGACAGAGCAGTCTGTTTTTTTGTTGTTGGATGTTTGTGTCACGTTAGGGCTCCTGTCCCTCTGAAGCATAATAGTTTCCCCTTTAGCTCTATCATTTGGTACATGAATTGAGCAATCAAATCAAGGGTTTCGCTTGGTGCTGATGCCATGTCTTATTTTGTTAAAATAGTTCCACGTATTCACAAGGTTCTGTTCGCAGTGCCATGTAAAATAACCACAATGGCAATGGTAGTAGTAATTCTCAATTACTTTATTTGTGTACTAACAAGATACAAATACAGAAATACCATGGCCCATGGCCACTCAGCTGTTTATGTAACATTGAATGAGGTAACATATGTCTGCCTTGGAAGTCCCCCATTTATCTAATGAGACCTTCCATTTCTACTCTACAAAGATAAAGAAAGTCAGCTAAATAGGTGTTGAACTGAGTTGAGCCTCTCTGGTTAACTTCTGGTAGTAACAAACTTTCTCACAGATACTTTTATTTATTTATATTTTATATTATTTATTTATAATCAGTCATTATTTATCTAGCAATGTGTTGGTATACCAATCAATAGCAATGTTCTTTTGCACACAAATTTGCTGCTATATTTGTTGTCTCAGTAGACATTCTTTTTTATCTAGTTCTACTTGTATGTGATTCTTGTAAAGCAAGGAAGCTAACTCTTAGCTATAGATATTTTGCCTACATCTTCTGATTTAACAGCCCTGTCTACTGTAGATGTTATTGTTTTAAGATGTTTACAGTCTGCATTTTTATCTGATGGCTGTCACCTTGATGTTAAATATGACCATTGCAAGACGTCATTGTAAAACTCAATTGTACATTGAATGGATATGGCTCTTTAAAACAATTTTAAAACCTCATTTTATTGTCATTAGATTTATTTTTGTGAATGCATGTGTGTCTTTTATGCTTACCAGCTGACTTGCACACCTTTCTA
>OZ038484.1:114592868-114685368 GCA_964036315.1 Acanthosepion esculentum
AAAGATAAAAGGAAATCACCATATTGATACATGTTTAAATCCAATCTAAGCTTTTGGCTTACATAAGCCATTATCACAGATGACAATTGTTTTTCAATATATCAACCAATATATGGATGAGACAATAATGATAGTCTGTTTTTGTTGCATGAAACATTTCAAAGTGACGACAAACTTGTGTATACGAGACGCGGAAGTGAAAATCGCGTCGCAGCTCGTGACGTCACACATGACCACACAAGAGATAAAACGAGAAGTATTAAGTATGAGAAGCCGTTGGTATAAACCAATGGCTTCTGTTATCAATTATAGGCATTTAAGAATATTTGTGGAGATTTCGTAGTTTATTTTGTTCAGATTAGGTTATATATATATATATATATATATATATATATATATATATATATATATACTGAATGTAGGATCAAAATGTTTCATAAGTATGAATCTAGGTTAATAGTTTATACTCAATGACAGTACATGGTGCACTGAGTAAATCAGGTGGTTCTTGTTCCTGTTGGCCATCACATCAATAATGGCAGCCTACTTTGATTTTTTAACTCCTATATGTGTTTAAATTTACATCTAAGAAGTTTACCTCTTTTAGGTTTGTTTTAATGTCAATCTCAAACCTTATTTCTTTGAAAATGTTTTTGAATTTGTTTTCTGATTTTATCTGTTTTTTGTCTGTTGCATTTTCTAAGAATTATGAACTTGTCATCTCTGTACAATCATAGTATCTTGTATTCTGACCATTTGGCAGTTTTCTGTGCTGTCATAGCTTCCAATGGTTATATCAGATGTTTCCTCTATTCCCTTCTTTAATCATGCTGTTTCATTATCAGATAGTGGTGAAGTTCAGTAGTGTTATCATTTTTAGTTGATCTATTTTTGAATGCATTCCTTTGCTATCAAAAGAATCTTATTTAATATAGATTCAGTGATGGATGGATAAGAATCTTTAATGTTAAGTTAGGTGAATGCACACTTTTATGTTATGGAACCAGTCTACTACTGGTCTTGTGTTTTTCCATTGATGTAGTTGTTCTTAGTTCAGAGTTAATATCTTCTATTATAATTTTACTGTGACTGTCGGTTGCACACCAAGCAATATTCAGATCTGAAGAATGAATACATTCTAATAAAGAGTCTTTGATAGGAAGAAAATACAAGTGTTATTTGTAGCACAGTTAAATTATGACAAAATTCAAAGTTATGAACAAAATGTGAGTGCTTTGTTTTTTAGATTAAATTTGTTAACAAAATGTGTAATAAAAGGTGTATGCAGTGAATATAGAAAAAATTAGTTTGTAAATATTGTTTACATAGCAAAAGTTGTTTCTTGAAAGAGTGCTGATGAACATAAGTGGTTAATTGAGATTATTAGCTTACTAATATATCATTAAAGTATTCATTGAACACTTATTGAACATTATTTAGTGTAACTTATTAATCAGCAAGATAAGAATGTTTCTTTTAAAACCATAAATAGTATAACTACATGGTACCCAGTAAAAAGTGGCAAATTTATTATCACTGTTTTATCTTTCAGGAATAATTGTCCTTGAATAACCTTGAATAAATTTCTTGAATATTCATGACCTTGAATAATCATTTGACGCTTGCATAATCACTTAATTTGGTTTTTTTATAAGATTAATTGCTACTTGATCTTGTGACTCATCATTTAAAGGTTATTTGCAGACAACTTTCATCTTTCGTTCTCCCCTTCTCATATAGCTAAACAACTCACTGATTTTGATTGTCAAGTTATTGTACTTTTCCAAGAAGAACATCCAATGCATGGACTGATGAAATGTGCAGAAATTCTTCCTGAATTTTTCAGTCACATTAGTTGTCACTAGTTTTCAATGGTTGTCTCATGTCTTTCTGAATTTACTGCTTTTTTACTGGTCACCCTGTAAATTACAGAAACCAGTAAAGTTGAAATTTGTTCTCTTCATTAGTTCATGGTTTTAGATTTTAAAAGTTGGAAAAATGCATCAATGTTGTCATTAAAATGCTGGTAACAAAATATCTATTAGTAAACATTAGGAGTCATCATTTTCTATATTCTATACATGCTGTATGTAGCCTTTGCTATGTATGAGAAAATTTATACATAGCATATTGATTGATTCCTAGTTTTCCAGAGATTTATACATCAAAATATACATTATGTATGAGCAGATATACTTATGTTATTAGAATGGTTATCTAGTGTTGTCCAGGACCAAATAGCTGTTATGTTTACCTCATTGTGTTCACCTTTGACATTAAATTATATTTAATTTTGTTAAAGCATAGAGATGTGCATAGATGCACACATATTTTTCTCTCCCTCATTTAAATAAAATATGTTGCTTTTCAGCTAAATAGCATGTATTTGGTATTATTTCAAAATTATTATAAAATAAATCCATTAATTGTTTTACCTTCATAATGCTGTCAAAGGATTCTTTAACAGCTTTTTATGAATAAAATAAATGGATGATTCATGAATAAAATAATGACTAATAGACATATCTATCTATTATAAGGAAATCTCAGGTCAATTTACGAACAATGGTATCTTATAACTAAGGAAATTATAATAAAACAAAGTACTTCCTGGTTGAAATTCTTGTTTATTTTCCAATAATGTCAGGGGTTAATATAAAAAGTCAAAATTTAAAATCCTTACTAATCAGATTGACACACTGCACTCTTCCTACCCCTGTTCCTTCAATTTAGCCTTGTATCATACTCAATTAAGCCTAGGAAATATAATTAACCTTTTGAACCCTAAGACCTGACCATTTGCCAATATCCCTGGACATTTTCTAGTTCTTTTTCTTTTCTTTATTTTAGTACTGCTCAGTTATTGCTCTTCCTGATTCCACTGAGCCCATGGGACAATAGCCTAGTGCATTAAAGTATTGGTTTGTGTATTTGGTATCATAGTAGTCAATCCTTGGGCTGGGCAGTGTATACTTAGATTCACTGGAAATAGGACAAGCAATAACTAGGAAGTACTAAAAATTAAAAACTAGATGAGATGTCTCTAGACATGGGCAGTGGAATCAAGAACAGTCTACTGTCATAGATTAAATAAAGGGTTCAGTTTGGAATTCCCTGTAGGTTACCTGGATTGATATACACCTGAAGAAAGCTGAAAGACAAAATGTCTGAAATGTGATAACAACAAAGATGAGTACAATAGTCCTATTAACTTTATTAGTTGTTTATTAGTTATTAGTTGTTTATTCATTTTTGTACTGTTTAGAATTATTAAAAAATATTCCTTTAAACCTAAATCTGTTACTGTTTACAAGAACTGCTTACTTTTTGGCTGAAGATGATTAAAACCTGCAACATTTTAAAAAATGACTTGCATTTACAGTTTGTGTTGTGTTGATGACAAAATTTTTTCTTAGTCAAAAACAATGAATTTTTTGTTCTGCTTAGAAAGCAAGGGATTTTTTATTAATTATTTAATTTAGTTATTAAAGTTGAATATTTTCTATAAACTGTAAATTTTAATCTCCTCTCGCCTTATATTGAGTATTGATTATTATATATTTTTCTTTTAATATCTTTCTCCAAAATTCACTAGTGACAGTACTGTTAATTCAAGTGTCACAATGCAGAGTTGCTTAGTTCTTTGAGGAGATTTGCATGAATTTAGTAAAAGATACATAAATCATGAAAGAAGAGCTTTATTTGAGAAAAATTGACAGTAATAATCTTGAGACTCTTCTTGACACATGCACTTAATGAAATTGCCTTAGCATCAATGACTTCAATATGAAGTCTAAATCATGCCCAAATCTGATGATCTTTATCTATTTTGGACATTGTATAAATTATGATGGATTTCAGAGCTTTTATAGTGTTATGGGGGGTATTGATTGACTTCCCCTTGACTACACTCTATACACAGTAGTCCAACAAATTCAGGTCTGTGGAATTAGAAGGTCATATGTTTGGGATAAAGTGATCGTGGAGATTGTAACTCATCCATTCTTGAGTCATCTTGGCCTTATGTTGGTAGGTGTATGGTCTTCTTTTGCTCAATCTCTCTAGCCAAGGCCTCACAGCCCTTTCCAACACCTCCTTATAGTCAACGTTAATCCTTCCTTAAGCCTTGAGGAAAGAAGTGAAGAGGCATGACATCTCTCTTGTTACTCACTACTCCCAGAACCATCACAGTTGCTGAAACATCCTTAGGTCTCTGCATAACCATCTGTCATTCCTTCAGTTGACCTTTTGGTGCTGATTAAGGTTTTTCTAATAAGAGAAAAATTAAAGGATTCAAGGCTTTTGATGTTTCAACTTGCTCAACAAGAGCTTTGTGAGGATCAGACTGTTATCTTTTGTCTTTGCAGACATGAATTGGCCTTGTATCAAAGGTCCTCATGCACAATTTTTCCGATAGAGTGCCTTGAAACCTTGAGCTCCTTAAAAATGGCATTAATTAACTATGGGATTTTTATTGATAATTTTCTGCACTTTTCATATAAATTTGGATGTTCTGGTAGTATTAGGTCCCTTACCGGGTGTTTTATGTTTGTCTACTGTTGTAGAATCTACATCAGCTGCTTCCAACTCTTTGCAAACTTTGACAACAAATGACGATGCAACTTTCAGGAGGTGAGCAATCTCTCAATCATGATGCTCTGCCTTTAAAGCAACGATTACAGTGTGTCTTTTCATTTCTGAAGGTTGATTAGGTTGATGCTTGTTGTCATTTATCTGAAAAGAAATGATCGTCAGAACATGTTAGAAAAAAAGTTAGTGCTATTAAAAGATGTTTCCCTGAAAGAACTGAGTAACTATGTATCAATCAATCTTGCATTATGGTATAGTAAACATTTATGAATGCTAGAGACTGGTTCTACTTTTAAAACATTAAATATCTTGAATTTCTAAAAATTAAACTTTGTAAACTAACATACATCATCTGAAAAAAAAAAAAAAATCTTTCACAATATTCACCTGGAACTCTAACAGGATTTATGCACTTAGGATCCCAGCATTTTTCAAAATAGCACCTTGGCTCCTCATCAACTGAGTTGCTTGTGCAGTATTTACAGTTGCTTCTCTAAAATGTTGGACCAATAGCTATTTGGTGCAATCTTCATGTTCCTGTTGCATCTTTTGCAACATGAGTAATGTGTTTTTATTCAACTATTTGCAAAGCAGCAGGTCTATGATCAGAAACAAAACCATGAAATCAATCTTGGATATTTGTGGTTGTTTTCCCCATTGTGAATGTTATAATTATTGATGTGTCCTTGAGTGGCTGTTTGTTAAATACATTGCAGATAGTGATATTCACTTTGCCTATGTCCTTGCAAGATAAAAATAAAATGCCTAGAGTTAGCATTGGATGAAAAGCATGCAGTAAACAAAAGCTTTTGTGATACAGCTGTTTCCATTGTGTTTCTAAGTAATGATAGCTGCTTTGTATTTGATTATGTCGAACTAGTTTTCTTGAAAATACTTTGAAAAGCACTGTCACAAATATTTTGCAAACTGGATCTTGTGCATCTGTCTCTATTTCTGAGATGACGTATTGTAACTATTTATACTATTTACACTGTTTGGACTGTTGTCTTCATCTTTGTTATATTCACAACATTTCGGGCATTGGCCACATGGATAAAAGCATTGGTTGTAACATGACCCAAAGAGTTGTGAGTTCAATACCTGGCCGCAGCAGAGGTGTACAAAAATCTTGTAGAGTTGAGTTAAAAGGTAATAACTGAAACTGAGATATCCAGAAGAGTCATGGCATGTGGAACTAGAACAATCTACCCTGGTGGATGAAATAAAGGGTTCAGTTCAAAATTCCAATCACCTGAAGAAGGTCAGAGTGTATGACAGCCGAGAAACTTTGTAAATATGACAACAAAGATGAGGACAACAGTCTGAACAATGTAAATGGATCTTGTGCAATTGACAAACTGTACAAGTTTGTCTTTTGTTGATTTCTCTTCTTCTTAGCAACGACAAACAAATGGAAAGTACTAGTAAGACAATAAGAAAGAAAAAATATTTATGAATTCAATTTTATTTCAGCTGATTTGATTATATTCTGGAATAAAATCTTGTCTTCAGTTGTTTCTCAGTTTTGGCAAGAAAATAACTGATGATAGGAAAAGCCTCTTACGTTATGTTGATTTTGAAAGAATGTAGATGTATGGTCCAGTGTAAATGAATTCATTAAGTCTTTCTGTTTGTATACTAAAAACATCTCTCTTCTCACTGTGACTAACATATGTGCAAAATTCCTAACACAAGAAAGAACAAATTTGAATAATTTAGTAGATATTTTAAGTCAACCATAATATTTTCCTTGTAAAAGTTAACATATCTCTATCTACTCAGCATGACAAACTTGTTTTTATATTATATTTATGCTGTAAAATATTCAGTGGGTAAGAGAATGCAAACTAGAAAAATGTCTGCTGTTGTAAATAAATACTTATTTTGCTAAAATACAAACCATCTTGTTAAAATATTTTCTTTGCCAGTGTAGACATCTCAAAATGTATTTTATTTTATCTATTAATATTGCTTTGCTCATCTCTGCAGATTTAGCATGTGTAGATTACTTTATTCTAAGCAATAATAGTGGTCATTTGTACTGATAACTAAGGGTGTTGTAGTTAAAAACATCACCCACTTCTTTACCCAGCTCTACCCTACACAGTTTTATATTCAAGTATGTTACACAGCTCTTCAGTCAAGTATGTGAAGCAGCTCTTCATTTAACTATGTCACACATTTTTTCATTCCACAAAAGTCCAAATAAAATAGTTTAACAAATTTTGAGTGTAGATTTTGAAAAATCTGTTGTTAATTACAAATATATTCATTTATATAGAGAACATCTACATGGAAAAAAAACATACATTTGTTGGATTTCTTTGCAGCTATTTTATTTTGGACTATTTTCATTGTTTAAAATATTATGATGACCGAAACAAAATGGTTGTTATCAATTCTTGGCTGTTCTCTGATTTTACTTGTTTTTGTTTTTACAGGAATGCCACAAGCCCCCTGTTATTGGGCAGGATGTTAATGACCCTCGATTTGTATGGTACTGTACAAGATGTGTTAAGAATTTGGAGAAAATGGTAAGTCTCTTTGATCATGGTAATTACTTAAGATATCTGTGTGTGTATGTATGTATATGTGTGTGTATGTGTGACACAAATGTTTGTTGACCTGTTCTGCTAATTAATTAATCTCTAACCATTTAATAAAAAAATGGCAAGAAGAGTTACTGCCCTTGTTGCTCACCCTAACAAAAAAAAAGAAAAGAACAAAACTATTTTATTACAACTTCTATTTTTTTCTAGCTTAGGTTTTTTTCTTGTCCTAAATTCTTATTCTTTCTTGTGTCGCATTTTTTATTTACTTGCTATTTATGTAAACCTGTGATGTGATAAATAGGATTTATTAAACAAATACATCAAAACTTCCATTCGTTCTTATGATTATATGAAGGAGTTGCTGAAAAGTTTTCAGCCTAGCCTGTTTCCCAAAATCTGACCAAATGACCAAACATTAGATTTTTTTTGAAGGGCTTCTTACCAGTGTTTTCTCATATGCAAAGTCTGATCAAAAAGTATTCAGACTGTTGCTATAGTAACAGAGCTAAAGTATGCAGAGTGAAGCCACTTGGCATAGATTGATCCTGAACTCTGTTGCACATACACATCAAGTTATAATGTTCTCGCTCACTTTCCTTGTTTATAGCAGTGTTTCAAAGGAAAGAGTGTAGAGTATGGTTGTCTCAGCAAACCATAGAGGTTCCATCACTGACCATGGCTTATGAAGCAGTTTTTGTCTAACATTCCCAAGTCCAACAACCACCATATTACCCAGATCTCATCTCTTGCGACTTCCTCTTTCCAAAAATCAAATCCTACTTGAAAGAAACAAGATTTTAAGACATCAAAGAAATCCAAGAAAATGCTCGTTATTTCAAAAATGGAGTTTCAGGAATGCTTCCATCAATGGAAACAACGCTGGATAAAGTGTGTGTCTTCAGAAGGGAACTACTTCAAAGGAGATTAAATGCTGAATTGATATGTGTTGTAGTTTTTTTTTTATAGCAACAGTCCCAGTACTCTTTGATCAGACCTCATATGTAGTGACACAGTAATTCTGAAAGTAGGTGAAAACCATAAAACAATTATTACAATTTTATCTCAGTACTTACTTCAGACCTTAATATATATTGGTAAGGTTTCAGTTTTTCTGATCACTGCTCACTGATTTTATTGTTACTCCCTCAGTTTTCATCATTTCAACAAATATTTCTGGTCTCAGGAATAAAATTTTTAATGATACTTAAGCACTATATTTCGTGATTTCCTAATCTAGTATTTGTTGTGCAAATTTAAACATTAAATCAGAATGTTGTGCATTTCATTTAAAAACTGTTTAATAAAATGTTTAAAGTCTAAAGAAACAAAATAAAAGAGTTTAGTGGCAGAATACTTTAAAAAAAAATATTTTACTTACAAATTACATTGAAAATTTATCAACCTATTTATTTAATAAAAACTAAATTGTCTTGTGGTTTGACTGGTGAATTTTAAAATGTTTTTCTTAACAGAATAAATCAATTTTATTCTGTTTTGTCATTTGTGCATGTTGTGACACTTAATCATTTGCATCTTTGCCTACCTTTTTGCTCACAGTCAACTGAGATTTTTTTTCTTAAATACCTTCCCTGTCTCCCCTGCCTTCTAATCAACTTCTATTGATGTACTTTGCTGAAGGAAATAAAGTTAAATGTCACCAGTAAATCACTCCATTATTTTTTTATTTTCACAGCTAAAGAGCTCCTTTAGGTTTCTGTATAAAATGGTGATACTGTTGACAAAATCATATAAGCTGTTTCTCAAAGAGGACGAATCACAAATACTTCAAGAAAAATGATTGTGGTGATAATATATATTATAATATACATCAACTTATATATCTCTTGTAATTTTGCAACAACCGATTTTGTTTGTAAAATAGTATACTAAAAATCAAAATTATTATGTATTGTATGTATTAAATTATTTTTAACATTTCTCTTTAAAATATATTGACTTAATAATAATACCTGTGAAAATCTCTTGAAATGTTTATTGATAAAATATACATTATTATCACTAACAGAATAGGTTTTTGAAATTAATTTGTCTATTTATCTATCTGCAAACACACACACACAAATTATCATCAAGATTCCTTGTTGACCGTAGCATTGTGAATGGCTGTTATTTTTCAGGAATACAAAATTTCTTATCAGTTGGTAAATGGAACAGAACTCTTGACTAATTTATGTAACACTAAGCAATTTTGCCTACTTCCATCACCATCATTTATTTCTCAACCTGACTCACTTCCTAAAATCTGACTATATGATTCAACATCAGAACTTGGTGGATGGTGGGGTCTTCTTAGTTGGGCGAAGAACTTTTCAGCACCCCTCTCATATACACACACACATACCTACCGATTTCTCAAAAAGAGGCAAATCACAATAAAAATAATTATGGTAGTAGTAGTATTCCTAATAATAATAATAATCAAAAGGTGAAAAGGGGAGAGTTATAATTAAAGAAGTACTGACAATAAACAGGCACAAGATATAATTGGGAGCTCTTCTGGAGTTTGAACCTTGTACTCTGTTGTTGCTGTTAGTGTAATACTATCAAGAGTGGTAATCTTTTCCACCTTTTATAACTGCAATCCTCTCCTCACAAATACCTAGCTATTTATCAGTTATTAGAAAAAAGGTATTGACTGATCACAGATTTCCTGACAAAAACTTCATTAATCAAATTTCTCATTATATTAACTTATTGGTTGATTATCAAGACTGATGTATACAGATGTAGGTTCTTGAAGCATTGCAGTACTAAAAGATTGGTTTTAGTGATATGATTATTCATAATCTTTAAGATGTTGGTCAGGTGAAATGGTAGCCCTTTATTGGCATTTGTAACTCTCAAAAATCACCTAATCAGTCACTGCTAAAGATGGACTGCTTGAAACTTGGAGAAAAACTTTAAAATTTAAAAATGAACATTACACAGACTGGAAACTTTAAAATCTTCTGTAACAAAAATGAAAACATCTTTTGCTAAACACGTACAATTTGTAATGTCACCTGAGGTATAACATTCATAAGTCGAGAAGTAAAAGCAATAATAGTCAACATGTGCAACCTGAGAAAACTCTTGTGTGTCACCCCAATTATATATGTCATAAATGCTATTTGCATGAAGGACAGAAAGAGAATAGTTTTCTCGTGGATCCTGCTTTAACTCCAAGTACTTCATCTCTTCTTTCAGGGTGATTGAGGAAAACTCAAATTTAAAAGATGTTAACTGTAAAATATGATTTCCTAGTATTTCAAACTACAATATATAACAAAATTCATTTCTTTACCAACATGTTTTGTAAATGTAAGGATTTCATTTTGCAATATATATTTGAACTAAAATAAAATCCTTATACTTTGATAAAGTCCCTCTGACTATAAAGTACATTGGTAAAGCTTTCCTCTTGTTTTTATTCATGTTGTCTTTTTTTACAGATATATCACACATATGTATGTGTGTGTGTATATATATATATATATATATATATATATATATATATATATATATATATATAAAAACTACTTTCTCAAGCCAACATATGCAACTGCAAAAATGTTGAAAAAATCAAAGGAAATGGTTAAATTCATTGTCTCATGTTTTTGAAGATGTACAGCACATACGTCCATCACAAACCATAAGAATCTGATCACAATTTAAACAATATTCATTTATTAAATAACTATATTTCTTGAATATTACTCACTTATTTTGGTATACCAGACATTGAATTATGGCACTCTGTCTCCTCTACATGTTCTGACTGACCTTTCAACCACCTGATGAATGTTCATGAACATTCTCAAATTTAAAAGCTTTAATAAACCAATAATATCCTTGCTCTTGTATATAAACACATGCAACAAAATAAATTCTACATTTGCCTTGAAAAAATCTCTCAGAGAACAAATGTGTCAGCTAAGAATATTTTTTCCTCGTCTTTTTATTCATTTTGTTCCTTTTTTT
Organism: Acanthosepion esculentum; assembly: GCA_964036315.1. Classification (NCBI taxonomy): domain Eukaryota; kingdom Metazoa; phylum Mollusca; class Cephalopoda; order Sepiida; family Sepiidae; genus Acanthosepion; species Acanthosepion esculentum. The sequence continues at coordinate 114,603,992 of OZ038484.1, forward strand.
GTTGTCTTTTTTACAGATATATCTGAATGTTTTTTACCCATACACACGCACACACACACACACATATATATATAAAGAGAGAGAGTGTGTATCAAAAATACTTTTACAAACATTTGGGGTAGGTTCTTGACACCAAAACAAGTTAAAATGTCCATATAAACATATGTCTAAAAGACCATTGTTATACCCCAACATAGCAACTCATAACAAATGTTCGAAATGTCCTCTGTTTGTTTCTACACACACATGCACTCATCGGATCATTGACTGGTGAACCATTTCAAATACTCCCACATGGTGTTGAATGGTTTTGCAGGCCCCCATGACACAATGAAGTGTCTCTGCATTATTAATGTCTGCTGCATAAACCAATTGTTTTACATGACCCCACATATAAAAATCCAAAGTATTGACGTTAGGGTAATGTTCAGGTCTTGGAACTGGTCCTACTCTACTTATCCATCTTTCATAGTCGATGTCAGTCAGTGCATTGTGAACAATATGACTAAAATGTTCTGGAGTCCAACATGCATGAACCACATGGATCTTTATATTAGCAGGTGTACATCCTCTAGCAGGTCTGGAAGTGTCTTTGAAATAAAGCCTCTGTAGACAGCTCCTGTAAGATGTGTTAGGAGAACATATAGACCTACTAGACAGTCAACTATAATTCCAGCCCACACATTAATCGTAAACTGATGTCAGTGTCTAGCCTCTATTGTACCATGGGGATTCCAATCTGCCCACAAATGTTGGTTGTGTAAATTTCTTATTCCATCTCTTCCAAATGTTGTTTCATTGTAAACAAGACTGAAAAGACAAACAATGGATCACTTTGTGCAATAAACCATCAGCAAAAGTTCTCTGGTGAGTGATCAGTAGGTGAAAAACCCTGCACACGTTGCAAATGATACTGCTCTTGAAGTACCTTCCATGTGATACTATGAGATATATGACATGCTGACGTGTGCTGACACGTATCATCTCTGACAGCTTATAGAATGTGTTCTTCATGGTTAGGTGTATGAGCAGATCTCGGTCATCCTTGATCCATAGATTGTGATGTCATGGATTCTGTCTCAGCAATGTGATGATAAACAGCAGCAAAGGTTGTATGACTTGGCTGTCTTCGATCTGGAAACACAATCTGATACAGCTGTGCAGCCTCACATCCATTACCATTATGCGTGGCCATATGTAAAAATCATATCTGACTGCTCATGATATGAATATCGTGCCATTGTTAAATTGAACATTTCTCAGTTAACTCACATGTTGAAGACAGACTAGCTACAAATGTACATGAATGACAAAATAAAACCTTTTCTATATGGAAACACAGCGCCACCTACTTTCTTTAAGCTTAATAACTCAAAAACAAAGGATTTGCAGACATATGTTCATATGAACTTTTGTTCTTGTTTTGGTATGAGGAACCCACCCCCAAAGTTTATAAAAGTAATTTGGATACACCCTGTGTATTATGTAACAGTTTTTACAGAGCATGTGGTACACTTAGATCATAGGCAGAAGTGCTGGTGAGCTATAATTTGATCCAAAACAAAATGCACAAATACTTGAATCCCAAGCAAGAATGCCAATCAATGCATAAAACATCCTATCATTTTTTTTACAGGTATTTTAATTTATTATATAATTTGAACAAATTACTTAGCTTAGTAAAACACAAGTTGATGGACCGAGATGTAAGATTATGCTGAACCAATCTTACATGTAGGAATGCTTCACCATATTGAAAATCAGCATTTAAAATTCTGGCTTTTTCATATTTACCAAGCTTAACTTAGTCTGGTACAAGGCTTAATGGGGCAAATTTGCATAGAAAGATTGTGTTGTTTTGATCTTCCATGCAGGAAAGTTCTTCTTGTTTTGAAAATCAGCATTTGAAATTCTGACTTTTAACTATACTTGAACATCTACCACTGGCACCAGTGCAGGGTAATCAACTACATCACCTACCAAGTAGTTCTGAAGCAGATTACTTATTTTTTCAAAATCCTCAAAAATGTGTTAATTTGAAGTGAATATTTTAAATATTGACTGTCAAAGGAGTACCATCCAGACTAAATCTAGCTATACTCAGGAAGCCAATATTTTAGTCTTAGTAATGAATTTTCAGAACAGTGATTGTATACTGAAATCTGAACTTATAATATACTTCCCTTGCACATTGTTTAACAATTATTTTGTACTACACAGTCAGTTAACGCTCTTGGTAATGTAATCATGAATTGCAAAATTTTTCAACTACAAAGTGTACTTCTTTCTTTCAAGAAGAGGTCACAACACCAAATATCATATTTGTATTAAATTGTCCAGGAAAAAAAAAATTTTTTTGGTTTTCATTCTAACCTGTGTTGTTTTGGGGGGAAAATGTTTATATATGTTTATTATTCATTTTTTCATAACTAGGGAAGGATTGGAAATCCCTTTATTCTTGGTCATTGTTCCTAGGTGTTCCAGTTGAATTACACAGAGTGCTTGATTATGGACACCTTTAGATTATCCAGTATAGCATTATAAAATTATTCACAATAATTTGCTGGGCAAATTTTCCTAGAGATAACAATAGATCAAAATAAATCCTTAACTCACAAAGAGCCTTTGATGTTTTGGGACTATTGTTTATCGGTGAATGCAGCATCTGGTGAATAATATTAAATATTTATTGATGTTACATTCACTTGAAGAAAGCTGAAAAACTGACTAAATGAAACTTAGTTTAAAAAAAAAAAGCAACAGAGATGAGGATAATAGTCTGAAAACATCAATGACTGATAATATCTCTCATCTCAGAATTTTGAACCAAATCTGTCTCACAGAAAGATGATTGAAACATGACTATTATCTTTCTGATTACTCAGTCCAAACAGCAGTCAATTGAATTGAAGTAAAGCAGAAAAACTGAGCTACTGAGCGTATTCTCTTGATCTTTGTTTCAGGCCACCAAACCCCCTAAACCAATCAAGTCATCATCTGCGGAGAGTAGTAAGTCTTCTCTCTTGTCCTCCAGTGGAAGCAAATCAAGCCGAACGGACTCATTAGACATTTTTCCTTTCCGTCGAGTAGAATCCAAAGTAAGTGAAACAACTAATATCTTAATCTAGATAATTTATGTGTAAAAAAAAAGAAAAAAATTCTGCATGTTTTTGTTTTGTTTTTTTTGTCTCTATACCCAACTTGCATAATTGTGTGTAATGTATTAACTCTTAACTCTTCTCCCACTCCAATTTACTAATTGCCAATAATATGATTTATTTATTCATTACTTTGTTCATTCATTACTTCTTATTGCAGATTCAGGATTTTAATTCATTTTTCCTATTTTTATTTTATTCTCAAAATAAATCTTCCTTTCACGTGATTTTTTTTCATACCACCAACAATTGTATTTCATTGGTTGTTGATAATCATGTGACCTTATTTGCACATATTTAAGAGTATCTTCTTGGCAGTAGAAATTTACTGTGCATGGAGAATTTGATGCTCACTGGGCATATCGAAGGCAAGAGGAGTAGAAGGAAATATCAAGTAACCTACTTAATGAGCATGTATCAGTGAGTGACTGAACTGGGAGTTGCAGAGATAGTAAAAAGACAAACATTACTAAAATTTACAAAGGATAGAAAGTTGTGGAGAGCCATGACCACCTATGTCCTAAATGGATACAGTATATATAAGAAAAAGTTATATACTTGAACTCAATGAAAATGGAGTGAGCAATAAGAGTAGTACTAAATAAGAACTAGATAAGATATCCCTGGACATAAATAATAGAATGAGAACAATCTACTTCTGTAAATTAAATAAAGGGTTCAGTTTGAAATTCCCTGTAGGATACCTAGTCGAGCTCAAACTCATAAACATAATTTAATTGTGTAGTAACTTCTGAGATATTTATAATTAAGGAATTGACAATATGTCATTAATTGCATGTTTGTGCTACATTATCATTATTTCCTACAAATCACAGAAAAGTATATTTTGCTAAGGCAATTATGAAAGTGAAAATAAATATAGCTTATAGGTTATTGCTCACAAATATATTGCCTTTATGATGTTTAACAACCCTAAAATTTACAAAAAATCTTTTAATACATAATGTTTAATTGAAAATATATAATGTTAATGTTGAAGACATTCAAAAATTTCCATCCAAGACAGTGTTGTCTGTTTGTTAATACCAATAAAGTATCATAAAAAATTAATCTCCTTGTCAATTGTTGATCATCCTACTTTTTTATACTTGTATATTAAAAGCTGATTATAATTACAGCTCAACTGGTTTTCTATTTTCTACCCGTGAATAATTCTAGTTTCACTTTCTGTTATCATTCAGTGATACATTTGATGTTTGTTGTTATTTATCAGAACATTTCAGCTGGTGTACCTTGCAGCCTTTCTCAAGTGTTTGTCACGTCAGTGAAATAAAGGGTTTCTTCAAAATATCCCAAGGATAGTATATGCAATATAATTAAAGAAGTTGGGAGAGTCAAAATATTGTGAAGAAAACAAGGATAGTCCAAAAGAATCATCATTAAATACCAATGTAAAAAAAAAAATTAATTTCAAGATTCTTGAGTCAAATCTGGTTTAGATCTAATTATTTTAATGTTATATCTAACAAAATTCAGCCTCTAATTTAAGAGAGAGATCAATTTTTATGTTAGGAAAAAATATTTAAAGTAATGAAGATATTCATGTTTATTTAACTAGAAATGCAGTCAATCATGTTAACTATTTTGGAACATTTTGCTTTTGTTCTCTGACAATTTTGAAAAGTTTTCCTGGTATTTTATCTCAAAATATAATATCATGTTTTAAAGAAAATTAGTGTTCTAATATTAATGATATTTTCTTGTTTTCATTTTTACTTGGTTATATGCTGAATTTAGTGCAGTAAGTTACAAATCTACTATGAACTGGAAAACTTTTACTTTCTATATTTAATAATTTTATTCAGGATTGGTATTGCTTACCTTGCCTACCTAAGCAGCATATTCATGATATATAGATATAAGGTGTATATATGTATAAGTGTATGTATTTATAACACCCAGGTTCATATCTCACCTTGGTTGATTTGTTCCCATTTCTTGATGATATTGGCTCAGGTGATCCCAGAATGTGTCACTCTTAGAAAGTGTCTAAAATCTATGCCAAGGGTTGACACAAGCCATTGAATGAAATTGGGTTGACAGAACTACTCAGAAAACATCAATGGTTGTGTTAGTATGAAGTCACAAGTCATTGGGATCAAACATTTGAGTATACTGGCCTTATTCAAACAGCTGAGCATGCCAGTTTATCTCTTCCAGAAACTGTAACTAAGGTCTTCTTAGTATAGTTGCATTATAAACCACAGTTGGGCACTGTGAGTGTGGAACAAACACAAATAGACCTGAGCAGGTGTCTGCAACAGGGATTGGCTGCCCTTGCAGATGGGTGTGCTCATAAACAGATAGCCAGCCATTATATAAATATATATATATATATAAAATCCATGGATAAGTAATCCAAGTAGATCCTATTAATATAAAATATTAAAACTGATCCACAAAAGAGCTCAATATATTTATTATAGCGCATATAAGTGAATTACAAAAATGAAACCCAAATTACCCCATTTAGATGGCCATTTCATCCCTGGGAGATTCTCCCTGGGACTTGAATGGGGTAATTTGGATTTCATTTTTGTAATTCTCTCTCTCTCTCTCTCTCTCTCTCACACACACTCACGCACACACACACACACACACACACACACACACACACACACACACACACACACACACAGTGTGTTTACAAGATATATAAATGATAAGAGTAATATTTTGAATAAACTCGTATATAAGCTTGTCTATGTAATTGTATTTGTATAAGAAACTAACATTTTACCTTTTCTCTTGTTTTTTCCTGCAGATTCCTCCAAGCAGCATGGCAGCAAAGCCTATGAGTGGTCTGGTCAGTCTTGCCGCAAACTTGTCAGGGAAGACCACATCTGATGTTCTTTCCAAGTCTTCTTTGACCAAGTCCGAACAGACCAAGCACAGTTCATCATCTTCCTCTTCATCCTCAAAGGAAGCAAAATCTTCTTCTGGTCCAAAGCTGGACTTACCGGAGAAGAACTTATTTGCTGCAGCCCTCACCATGGGCTCTAAGCTACCTGCAAAGGGACCATCCAAGACATCAAGCAGTATCCAAATGGCCAATGCTGACAAACGTCTGCAGATGATGAAGAAGAAAGCTGCAGCCAAACTACAGGAAAAAAGGACATTTTTAAAATAACTTTCTCCTTAATTATTTTTTTTGCTCATATTTTCTCTTTTACTTTCTCTCTATTTTTTTCTATTAAAATGCATAAAAATATATGAAATATTTCTTTTGTTAATTCTTTTGTTTTGTTAATTTAATTAACTACATTCATTAAATCACAAGTATCTTTCTTCATTTGTAATAACAGTTTTCAATCTCTTGGAATGGATAACAAAAATCTGAAACTGGTTGGTCAAACATACTTACAGGGAAGTTTTAACTTAAATTTAGTAATTCTGCAATCTTCAGGCAAAATCATCAATCATTTGGATATTTACTAAATTTAGTCTGGTAAAAGATTAAAATAGTGCAGCATCCTTTGAGAAAGTTTCACAATATGCAATTCTGAGTAAAAAAAAAATGTCCCTATACAAATATTGGCAAAAGAGAAGCTTGTTTTTGATTAACTATTTTTAATAGATTAAAAATATAGTTAGAATCTGTTGATGAATGAGCAAAAAATTCTCTTAATTTTGGGTCAGAATGTCGAAACTATTTGAATGGCAAAAAGTTTTTGATGGCGTCCTGTAATTTTTCAACTTTTAACACAAGATACTACTTCATTGTTAGTGTTCTTTTCACCTGTAACAATGCTGGTTTACCAATAAATTGCTCTGTCATCTAATCACTATGGCACAGTGAATTATTAAGTTCATGAACTTCAGTTTTAGAGTTTGTAAAAGTGTTTGAAACAGTATTCAGTGCTGTACTGCTTAATGCCCTTAGGAATAGGGTAAATCAAATGGTTACATCCTTTTACTCACTCTAAACATGTTAGCAGAATGTCTGTCCATATGAGTAACTTTATACAAGCAATTTGTTGCTCTTCTTTGTTGATTGATTTTGTTACAGTTTTGAAATTGAAAAAATACTCTAAATGTCAAGGGATAGTGAACTGATGTATTGGCTGATGAAAGAAATTGAAAATGACAATAACATTTATTATATATTATTAAGCCAATAGACAAAATAGAATCATGGTGTTATCATGCTACTATTTTGTCTACTGGCTTAATAATATATATTAAATATTATTATTATTACTACTATTTTTATTATTATTATTTTCTTTTTTTCAAGGTCTTTCATTGGCCTTCTATACCTACATTCTGAAAAAATCACAAGGACTAGCTTTCTTTAATATATATATATATATATATATATATATATATATATATATATATATATATATATATATATAATATCCGTTGATAATTCCAAAGAGAAAATGAACCCAAAGAGAGCTGAATGGAAGAAACAGAGCAATATAATAATCATAATTAAAGATGATCCTTAAAAATCCATTCGGTTGTAATTTATTTCATGAATACAAAAATATTCATCTATTCAGACCAAAGTTTTTTAATAAATGGAGTCAATTTGTCCAAACAAAAGGGAGAGAAAGAAGAAAAAAAGGAAACTTTGGTTTGAAGAGGTGAATATTTTTGTATTCATGAAATAAATTAGAACCAAAAGGATTTTTAAGGATCGTCTGTAATTATGATTATCATATTACTCTGTTTATTACATTGGGCTCTCTTTGGATTCATCTCCAATTATCAATGGATATTATTCACACACACACACACGCATACACACACATATAAATATATATATAAACACTAATCGATAACGCCTAACATTAATCCAAAAAGTGCTCAATGTAAGTAACAGAGCAATATAATAATAAGTACAGACGATCCTTAAAAATCCATTCGGTTATAATTTATTTCATGAATACAAAAATATTAATCTATTCAGACCAAAGTTTTTTTTAATAGAGTTAATTTTGATTATTGTATATGATCATTTGTGTGACTTATCTGCAGCAGTTATAATCTTATATTATTAATTATTTTATATTAATTTTTGATAATAATATCCTTATTATTTTTTATTATTAATATTATTATTATTATTTTTATCCTTATCTATCTATCTATCTATCTATCTGTGTATATATATATATATATATATATATATATATATATATATATATTTAGTTCTTTATCTTTGTTTTTTATTATCTCTGAATTTATTTAATTAATTAACATTTTTTATATATTTTTTATATTTTAATCTTAATTTATTTAACTTACTTTTTTTAATTGATTTCTAATATTATCATTATTATTAATTTGAAATTGTGATGATTATAATGTGATAAAACTGTCGGACGTAAAGAAAAAAATCATTTCTAGGTCACCCTATCAAGTCATGTTTAATTCCTCCTTCTTTCCTTTCTTTTCGTTCCCTCTCTCTCCCTCCCTCTCTCTTACTTCTCCTCTCCCCACCAAAAATAATTTCTTTTAAAACCTTATATTGAAATTTTTATTTCTCTTTCTTCCTCTTTTAATATAAAAATCTTTTTCCCTTTCCTTTTTTTTCTTTCTCTCCCTCTTCCTTTTGTCTGGACAAATTGACTCCATTTATTAAAAAACTTCAGTCTTAAGGGATGAATATTTTTGTATTCTTGAAATAAATTATAACTGAATGTTTTTTAAGGATTGTCTGTAATTATGATTATAGTATATATATATATATATATATATATATATATATATATATATATTATAATTATTTTTTTAAGGATATGTTTCCATCACGACACAATGGATTAACACCAAAGAAGTCACCAATTGGTTTACAAATATTAAGGATAAATCAAATTGTACCCTAATACAGTTCGATGTTGAATACTACCCATCAATATCAAGGGAACTTTTTGTGGCTGCCCTGGAATTTGTTACTCTCTACTCTGACCTCTCAGAGGAAGAAAGAAGCATAATTATGAATGCAAAAACATTTGTCCTCATTCATAATGGCAACCAATGGATAAAAAATTCTGAAGACCATTTTGATATTACAATGGGATCATTTGACTCTGCTGAGTCTTCTGACCTTGTTGGTCTATTTATATTATATAATCTAAGTTCACACCAGGAAATTAATATTAAAGTAGGTACCTCCATGAGAACACTAAAAAAAGAGCATAGCATGATGAAAAAGACGCTAAATTTGACGAAAACAAAATTTTATCATCTAAATGTTTATGTTATTATCAAAGTTTATTTTAATTATTTAAAAAAAATTTTCCTTCTTTTTAGAACATTCTGAATTTTGATTTAAAAATCCTTGTTTCTCTTTGTATCACTGGAACTAGTAAAATAATATACAATTTTTAGCACGTTTTTTTTTGTATGACACACATTAATTTAGAAAATCTTGCAAAAATAGAAATAATTGTCAGATGTTAATGAAACTTTCAGAATCTATTCACAGATGATTGAAATTATTATAAATATGTTTTTTTATTAAAGTCATGGCAGAAATATTTCTTTTATATTTATTACCCCCCCCCCCAACTAATTTTATGAAAACTGTAGAAATTTGATCGAGTCCACTTTAATAATTACAATAGTTAAAAGCACAAGGCTTTAAGGAATGCAAATCATGTTTTTTTTTGTTTTTAATTGGACCTTCCTACATGAAAAGCAGCTGTGAATTGTAACATACAAAACTCAATAAAACAAAGATATATTTTAATTTCAAATACTTTTATTTGCTTTTAGTTGTTTTTATGAATATGGACAATATTTTCTGAAAGCAAAAAATTTTTTCAATGAAAAATTAAATTTTAATACAATGATTTGTTATTTCTTTCATTATAATAGATATTTACATTTAAGTTGTTAAAATATTATAAAATTAGTTAAAAGTTGCATCCACTTTTGTAAGTGTCCTTATGGGATAGATCTTTTTTTAGCATGTTGTAAATTGTATCGTTTTGACTAATCAGAATACCCGCAGTAATTAAGAAATGTAATTTTGTGTTTATAATTGGGCTGTAATTATAAAGTACGGAATACCAACCAGAATACAATTAAGTTGCATTATTTGAGTTAAGCATTATTCTCTGCTGTTAAGGCCTTTTCTTTTGCAAAACACGTGTGGAGAAGTTAATTTGATTTTTCAATTTCAACTGAGAAGGGTACCTACAAGTATCAGTATCATCTTATGAAATTTATATGATTTTATTTTTATATTAATCTCGGTTATGACATTTTTACCATAAATGAAATATCAAAATTAATAATAAAATGAATGGAAATACAAATAACACAGTAAAATGTAGTAAATGTACATAAAATTAAAATTTCTTAAGAAAGGTACCTATAAATTAATTAGATACCTTTCTTATGAAATTTAATCTCACTCTTAACAGTATTATTTTAATTTCTTTATAATATATTTTCCATAAAGCATCGTAAACGTAAAGGTGAAAGCTAAGTACAAAAAACAAAAAATAATTAGAGTGCTGAAAGTTTTCCTTAAAAATAACAAGGTAAATAATTTGTTCACTTAAATCTAAATTTCACTTTTCTCCTGTAGAACAAATTATCCTCACGTAATCCATCAATATGTCATTCATCACCTGTCAAGCGATGTGAAAGGTTATGACCTGCTTTGTTTTATTTTCAAATTACATCTTTTTGGCGCAGAAGCTAAGTTAAGCTTGGTTCAAAATATTTTAAATAAACATTATAATTTCTGATTTTCTTAAAATAAGTTTTGAAAAAATGATAATTGATTTTTAAAAGAATTTCAATTTGAGATTTTCATTTTTTTTTTAAAATTGAAAAAAAATGGTTGTTATGATGGATTATCTGTCAATTTTGCTGACTCAAAAAAAAAAAAAGATTTTTAACAAAAATTTCGTGCTAGGAATGATTAAAAAATGTAAAAAAATACCCCCAAAATACTTTGATCTTTCCTCTTAATAATAGCATAAACATTTAGACGTTAAATTTAGTGATCTCGTGGAGGTACCTATATTAAAGATATTGGATTATATAGGGATGATGGCCTTATGGCTGTAAGGAAGTCTGCAAACTTTAAAATTGATAAGATTAGAAAGATAATACATAGAGAATTTAAATGCCTACATTTCAAAGTTACTGTTAATACAAAATTAAAAAAGGTAAACTTTCTCAATATAACTTTAGATTTATTGAATAATATATACCAACCTTATAAAAAACCTAATGCTAATCCTTTATATATACACCCCAAATCAAATCATCCTCCATCTGTAATAAACCATATACCTTCATCTGTTGAAAAAAGAATAAGTATAAATTCTGATAATGAAAAAATATTCTATGAACACAGTAGTTTTTATAATAAAGTTTTAAAGAATATTGGCTATTAATGCCCTAACATCAATTATATAAAAAATGATAATAGAAACTAGAGAAGAAATAGAAAAATCATTTGGTACCCCCCCCCCATACAACCAAATGGTTATTAGTAAATTAGAACATAAATTTCTTGCTTTAATTGAAAATTATTTTCATAGAAATGATACACTTAGGAAAATTTTTAATAAAAATACCTTAAAATTAAGTTACAGTTGTACTGAAAATTTAGAAAAGATTATAAAAAAAGCATAATAACAAAATCTTGAATACTTAAGCCTGAATGAAAGAAACTGATTCAGAAATAAGAATAATCAATAGTGAGGATAAATAATGTAACTGTAGAAATCCTAAAAATTGTCCTTTGAATAATAAATGTCATACACAATCCATAGTTTACCAATGCATTATCTCATCTATTGAGTATCCTAATGTTGAGAAATTCTATATAGGATGTACTAAAAATGAATGATGGAGACAACATCTGACTTCCTTCAATAATATTGAGTATTGCAACCAAACATCCCTATCTAAATATTTTTTGCATTTAAAAGAAACAAATAAAACACCAACAGTAAAATAGAAACTAATAAAAAAAAATGAAACATGTAGATCTTTAAATGATCCATGTCCTTTGTGCCTACATGAAAAGTTATATATTATTAAGTTTCTGAAAAATAAAAACTTATTAAATCAAAGAAATAAAATAGCAGTTTTTTGTAGACATTGTGTAATATTTTCCTTAAAAAATAATTAATTATAGAAATAATTTGCATAATTATATATATTTTATTTTATTATAAATAATTTATAAATACATAATTAAATTCTAATATTTTAATTTTACAATACCATATATAGTTTATTAGTAAATAAAATAAATATAGTAATTTAGATCTTTATAAATTATAATATGACTTAATCATATTTGAATACCCCTTTAAAAAAATCTTGATCTAGTTTCAGAATACAAGAAAATTAATAAAAAATAAATATAAATGCCAAATGTAATGTAACTCAAAATAAAAAAAAATGAGACATGAATGACAAGTCCGCATAAGTGGAAGTCAGTATTCAACAGACAGAAATCACTAACTCTCACCTAACCTTAACCGACTTTCAATTTGCCACATAAAAATTATATTTGTATTTTCATTCGCCAAAAAACCAACACCCCTTAATAAAAAATTCTGAATTCTCATTACCCTACCAACTTAAATATAAAATAGTATTTGGCTTATAGAGTAAATCAATTTTTTAAAAGTTTATTCTCATCATCACTTGAAAATGGAACAAAAATTCAAATTTTAAGTTTAATTTTAATTTAAGATTTGTTTCAAAACATAGTCATTTCTGTGTTGCAATGGGAACATATTTTTAAAAAAATAATTATAATATTATGCTTTACTGTGTATTGAGCACTGTTTTCTTTTAAAGTAAATGCTACAGAACTCTGGATTATAAATCTAACTGTTCTTTCTTTTTATTTTATATATATATATATATAAGGTATCCATCAGCCTTAAGAGACTGAGTTGTACTTTGGATGTTATTTCTGGTGCACCATTTGTTGTGGCTTGACAGACCTATTCAAGAAAAGTAATCTGTCCCACATTTTGGATTGGTGAAGTTTGATGCTGGTCTGTCTGTCAGATTTTGGGCTCTTCTTTGCCATTCCACTTCAGATTGATGGACAAGCATCAACCCAAACACATGGGAATCTGTAGCCTCCAAACAATATTCTTGGGGACAAGCTAGGCATAAAGGCCTCTTCAAATTCAAAGTGATATTTGCCCTACATACACACTCACACAGATCTCTCTCTTACATATATATCTTATTTGATCTTTAAACAAAAAATAAATTGATCACCTTTTAGATCTATCTAAATACTTTAAAATGGCATGTAATTTAATTTTGTAGGTAAAAAAACAACTGAGATATTGATATTTAAACTTTGTGGATATTTTCCAAAATTCACCTTTTTGACAAAGGTCAAAGGATCATATCTCAATAACCCTTTGACCTAGAGATGTAAAATAGGTACTATTCGATTTGTATTATGAACGTGTACCAAATTTAAAAATATCTGTGTCAGTGATGGTCAGACCCTTGTTGATTTGACACAGAATGACTGAAATTCAGACAAAAATAATCTCTAATTATTTACAATGCATAGCTTAGTGTGGCACAAGAACAGAGTAGTAGTAGTAGTAGTGTGTGTGAAGATTTAATTCTCAATTTTTGTGAACTGAGATAAACTTGTTTACCATCGGGCTGTGGTAGGTGCTCAAATGTTATTAATGTATGTACATGTCTTAACATGTGTTAGGCTTTTCTGTATGCCTTTATAACAAATAGTGCAGATAATGATTTTTTTATGAAGGGTATCATTGATACAAGTGCCTTGGATTTGTGAAAACTGCAAAAAAAAAGCAACATGAAGGAAGGTTGGTGAAGGAACTGATTGAAACATAATGCTTAAATCAATAAAGATAGCATATGTGTCTGGATAATTTGTTAAATTATAACAATATGTCAACCCAGAGATTCTGACAAGTTTAGAAAGTCTTGAGATTGCACCAACCAAATTGTAAACATTTAAAAAAAATTCCAAGACAAGTATTCTAGACTGAATAGTTCACATATTAAGTGCAATGTGCATTTGTGTGTGTGTGTATATATATATATATATATATATATATGTATATATATATTTGGGCAGCAATCTTTCTTTTAGACATGTTTCATTGAAAGTGATGGGCAAGGAAAATTGTATGAGCTTTTTTTTATTCAGTTTTTCTAGTGTTCTCACAGTTTTTCTTTTATGGGGAGTAAGAGAGGGGTGTAGAAACTGTCTATAGTGATTATTACCCCAAGTGGAATTACTACTTCTCTCATACAATGCAGCATAGAATGTAAATACAAAAAACATATACTAACACTTTATACACTCTCTTAGTCCCCATAAAATCTGTAAGAACAATAGAAAAATTGTATAAAAAAATTATAAAATGTTTCTTATACATCATATTCATTGAAACATATATATATATATATATATATATTAATCATTTCAACTGAAGGAGTTATTTGGAGTGAAAGAGGGTACAACGACTTTAGTGATGAGAATGGAAAATAAAAGAACAGGAAGACAGAAGATGGCAATTGGCATTTTATTTCAATTTTTGAAGATTGTAGGTGGCAGGAAAGCAAGAAATCATAAGGGAGTTCCACAGGCAAGAAGTGTGATAAGAACTATTGGAACAGAACTGATGGCGGCATCTAGCTATTTCAACAGTAAAATAGTGACCTTTTTGCCAATCTAGTAGCACACTTAAAATCATGCAGTCTAGGCACTAAGGAGAAAAGCTCATCAGAATAATTACTTGTAGAAAAGACAGAGGGAAGCCATGTCACAGAAGTGGGAAAAGGACTGAAGATGTGATACCAGGTCAGGATTAATTACATTATAGACCTTTCTTTGAATTTTCTCAGAAATTCCGTGATACCAGACTGGATATGGAAGCAATATTCAATCTATAAACGAATGGTAGATTTATAAATGTGCAAGATGGATTCTGACAAGAAAAATTTTCTGGCATGACACTGAACCAGTTTACCTAGCAATCGACCTAGCAATAGATTCAATATAATCACTCCACTTTATGTCAGTGGAAAACGTGAGCCCAAGCAGATGCAAAGAATTTCTCTCTTGGAGGTTAGCATCAGCCATGCTGATGGGAGGCAGAAAAGATTCTCTCTGGTTATTAAATTAAATTTCTAAGGAATTAATGGATTTATTTTTAATCCGACACTATTTCTTATTACTTGAAACGTTATTTTTAGTGAATATCCATGTTTGAGTAGATTCTGTGTGTTCTTGTTTTTTTTTTTTCTAACAGTGCATTTTGTCTACCAATCTGCACATTCAAGACACTTAGTAAAGAAAATGTGGTCTATGACAGGGTTTGAACATACATCCCCCTGCGTAGGTGAAGCCAACATCTGATCTGTTCCATCACCTGTGACACTTTCTATGGTTTATCGATCTAAAGCATGTCTAATCAGATGGTGGTTTCCCCTAAGAAGGGGGATGCAAGTTTAAACCCAGCCAGAGAACACATCTTTATTAAGTCTTGTGAATGTTCAGGCCGCTAGATAACAACAAAACAAAAACATGGCGTCTACTCATACATAAGTATCCACTAAAAATAACGTTTACAGTAATAAGGAATACACACACACACACACACACACACACACACACACACACACACACACACACACACATGTTATTTCTTTCTTATTACTTCATATTCTTTATATTTAGTTTACATGTGTGCTTGATTAGACTTTCCAGTTTTTAAAACTGTAAATTTACGTTTACCGGCCTGTACATTTTAGAGTCTTAAAGAAAATGTACTTCCTGACTGGTCCTGGGGGCTTTAGTTCGCTTAGCTACGGAAAAGCTTTCACAGCCCAGCAAGCTTCAATTACATTTTTGAAGTAATGCACGCCTTTATATTGTGTGTATGTCACATTCTAATCTTATATTTAACTACCTTCCTATGAGAAGTCAATGTAACGTGGGGACCCACATATGTTCATATGGGTAAAGGCAAATATTGACCACTGTTATGAAGACGTCAGAATACGCCAACCTTTCATTTACAATGCTGTTTCATGGTGAGAAGTCCCAGAATGAAACTGGCTCCATTTTTTAAAAAAAATTTAATTGTCTCTTTCTGATTTCTAAATAACAGTTTCTTTATAGTTCATGTTCTCCCTGGTGTTTCTTTGTTTCTTATATTCTTTCCGCTGTATTCTTAACATTCGTCGGTAGAACAACATCCCTGTTGCTTCAAGCTTTTTCTTTTATCTGTCACGATATTGTCCTGCATCCACTACCATTCGATCTTCTAATACTTTGTTCAGTTTCTCAAAAGGATTCTTTGCTATTCTTATAAGCTTTCAGATTTCTGTCATACTTTCCGTTGTTGCTTTACTACTCAAATAGTTACATTTTCGCAGCTGCTTGCCTTTGACATCCCCGATACACAACTCACACACTGGGCTGTCCCTTTTGCTGACAACCATGCGCTCTATCTTACAGTTAATACTTAGTCATTTCTTGTTTTCATAGGCTACCTTGTCCAATCTTATTTAAATTTTCCTACAATCAACATAATATTGTTTGTGTAAAGCGTTAAGATGACATCCACAAATAATAAATCCTGTAGGTTTTCTAGTCCTTTTAGATTCATCTCACTGTAGTGTAGATGTTAAATAAATCTGGTAAAAAAACACATCACTGTACTCTTCTTTCTATTTTTGCGTATCCACTTGACCCGTTCTCTGTCTGCCTTCAAACTGTTTTTTCTCAGTATGAGTTACGGATTACTTGAATATCTTTTCCGTGTAGATCAAGCTTTCCTAATATTTCAAGGAGTTCGTGTCGTACCTTTTTGTAATCTATGAAATATAGGTATAGATCTTACTGCTATTCTATTGCTTGCTCTAATAGTATTTTGATCTTTGCAGTTTCTGTTCTATTATCTTGAACACTAGGTTCCCAAGTATTGTGATCCTGAGTTAATGGTGCCTATACTTCACTTCGTACGTGCCAACATAAAAAATGGTTGTTAATCGTGCGCATTTATTATAAATTAAAGTTCAAATGTTGAAAGGCCACATACAGATCCATTAATAAACATTTCTTCAAATAGGAATTTTTTGAGAGTGCTTGTTGCGGGTTGTAGCTGAGTGAAAATGTATCAGAAGGTAAATTTATGTAAGGCAAAGATTATGCGGGCTTGTTATGCATTATCCGGCAACACGTAGATCAAATAAAGAATACAAGGACAATTTGCATTGCAAGAAATTACTAAAAACACAGTGGTTAGAGATCCAACAATAAAGAGATTTTTCTATATACAATAGATATACATGCAAGGATAACAGAATGTTTGTTGATTGTGGCAATTGAGACAAGGTTATGAAGAATGTTCATGCAGAAATTTGGTCAATAAAAGTTAATGGTTTTGATTTGTTAGAAAAATTAAAATAATTTGGTTTCTGCAAGGAAAGATCTCAAATGTAGTGTGTATGCGTGTGTTACTTGTTAGTTAGAATTTAAGTTGTGAAAAGTTGTTTGCCTTTAACTGATAGGCTAAATTGATGAATTGTACAATTACTGTTTGTGTTGTGAAAACGTTCACTTTTTAATTAAATTGTAATTTGATTACCACGCGAACAATGGTCGATTGAATGCTGTGTTGAGTTTGTTGAGAATTTTGAAGTGATGTTGGGTCAGTGAATTGACACGCGTGGAGTTTGGTCGCATCTCACAAAACTCGATGACTGACTGACTTGAATTGAGTCATGCGGTTGTTTTTATAGACTTTGGTGTTTCAAAATCGGATCCAGGGAGCTCGGTTGGGAAAAGGGATCTGCTTCGACTTTGCTACAGTTTAGTGTTTCTTAACCAATAGAAGATTGAATTTACAGAAACGAAGTGGGGATTAGTTAAGGCTTTTTTAGGGAAGAATACATCTTTCCGAAAGAGGTGGAAGGCTAATGTGGAAGATTCCACATGCTACTGGAAAGTCGTTTGTGTTTTAAACTGCGGAAGACAACTTTCACAATTGATAAAAATCGTATGATACAGAGGGCGGCTTGATTTATGTCTTTATTTTCCATTTCATCATTTTTTTAAGCAAAAAATCTTCTATTTTGGGCGTTGTAGGAATTCTGTCGCGACAGTTTCTTGGGCGCTACCTTTAACAATTGTGTTGTCTTCAAGTTTTTCAATTGTCTTCAAACAATTTCCTACTCCATCATTACGTTGTTTACTTTATTTATACTCAAAGCTGTCAGATAAGACTTCGTATGAGCTAAGTACGGCAAACTTGCAAATGGGGGCGATGAAGATGGATAAAAAATGAGAAATTATGTTGTATTCATTTTCCAAGTTAAAGAAACCCGTCTGCCTTGAAAATCAGTATTCGAAATCCTGATTTTAAAAAAAGTTTTTAACGAAATTGACTGAAATCGGTGCTATCTTGAACACACACGCACACACGCGCATTTTATTGTCAGTTTCACGGATGTGTGTGTATGGTTGTTTTTGACACAACAAACGCAACTTTATCTTTTTAAAAAGCTTGTTTGATCAACGCCTAAAATATTCGGTATCGTTCGCTATGGAAAATTTTGAGCGAAAAGCCCACGTTTTTTCTTTGATCAACACTAGACGACCTCGAAGAAGGAAATTCTCAGTTTGCCTTCCAGGGTGTGCCTGCAGAGAAGTATTAAATTGAAATGCGGATAGTCTTGCATTAGCATTCTAGTTGATATGTGGGTGGCATACGATTATACGTGATACAAAACACTATGTCTTTAAGTCTCTGCACATTTATTTCATGACTTCGTGATTATTCGCATTTACTAAAGGGAGCTTAGTCTAGTACAAGCCGACAACTGCAGAACACCCAGTGAGGAACAAACTTACTTTAATGGTTGGCGAGGTTAACTTGTTAAAAGACTTGTCGTTCGAGTTATTAAACTTTGTTTTTCTGGCACATGGTCACGATTGTATGCCACCCGTAATCACTACAGTAGTAACCATTCATCTACAATGAAACACTAATAAGAATTAAATTTAGTTTGGTTCAAGAGCACATGGTGCGGAACCTAGTGAGTATCGAGACATTTTCTCCATAGCAACCAACAATATATATATATATATATATATTGGTCTAAATTCAGACGGTGGCCTCAATATATATATATATATATATATATATATATATATATATATATATATATATATATATATAAGTATGTGTGTGTGTGTGTGTGTATGGATGGAACAATTACATCATTATCTGAATTTTGATCGGAAATGGTTTTGCTGTATAATGTAAGATCGATGTAATTAGAGTTAAATGCGCTGAGAAGAAAGATTATGTAGAAAAATAAATCTTTTTTGTGTAAAATAAGTAGTTTTTTATCATCAGGCTGCGGTCTTAGTGGTGTATATACCAGGTGTAACAGCAAAATTGTCCAAACCGTGTAACAGTATAATTATCCATCCCACAAAATGTTTAATATCTAAAAGAAAGAAAAAAAAAAAAGATAAATTTTGTAAGAGTCACTGAAAAATCATTCGAGTTATTCAGCTGAAAAGAGAACAGGTTAAAATGTCTTCCCAACTGAGCAATGAGGAGAGGAAAACATTATTCAGGCCTTTAGTATTGGTACCAACATTCATACTCTGGCTTTCATGTTCAAAGTCCATTCAAAAAACATGAAGAGAACGGCGAATAAGTTTTAAAAAGAGGGAACAGTAGTGAGAAAACCTGGATCAGGAGGCCACAACAGGAAGGGGGGAATCATCATTTCAACTTAGAGCTAAAAAGATCAATTAGAAAAGATCCAACTCAATCCATAAGACGTTTGGCACGTGAGCGAGGAGTTTCAGCTATAGCGGTCCAAAGAGCAGTGAAAAAAGACTTGAAAGTGAAATCCTACGTGAAACGTGTGAGGCACTTTGTTATTCCAAGACAAAAAATTAGACGGTTAGAGAGGGCGAAGATCATCTTGAATAAATTGGAAAATGATCCTGGGAATATATATATATATATATATATATATATATATATATATATATATATATTTGAACATTATTTCAATACTTCATGAGCTTCCAATCCTTAGCCATGATTAAGTAAGGATGAACATGTCATTTTCGTTTATGATCGATTTCATCACGATTCTTCTGTTAAGCCTGGAGAGTAATTATGCATTCTTATTATTTAAAGTAGAGTCCAATAGTGTTATAAAAACCTCGGAGAATTCCAGTAAGATATATTTAATCATTGCTGTTACATGATTTGGACAATTTTGCTGTTACACCCGATATATATATATATATATATCAATTATGTAGTGCTTGTTCAATTTATATAACGTAAATCATTTATACGAAAAACAAATAATGAAGCTAATTATATGGCAAGAATCACTCTCGCAAACAATATTTAATAATAAAATACAATCAACTTCGAATCCGTTAATGAATGGTATGATCCTTGTTTATAAATTCCGGTTTTATCAGGTATTATTTTTTCTACTAGCCCGGCTTTCAATCGTTTCAAACGACCATTATCAGGTAGACATTTAAGTAAGTTTTCTTTAAAATCCAGGTAATAATGAGACATCGAAAGATAGTGCAGACCGAAAGAAGTGTTTTTTAGCAATGTGATATTGTTAAAATATATATATATATATATATAGCAATTAACAGATTTTTAAAAACTCAGTATTAATTATTTCTTCTTATATATAAGCGTCATATTTTGTGGGTACTTGTGTTCGGTTTCTAGGCCGGTAGATATTGGTTAAAAAAATGTATTCAAACACGTATCAGTCCGTCTGGGAAGTCATAGTCACATTCCATATTGTTTGCAGATCGAATGAAATATGCCAAGCCGTAGATTTCCAATTCATATGAAAACTTTAGATTATCTTTTCTCAGTTTGAATATAGATCACATTACTTTAAACCAACGCCTCACCAGATGTGTCATGTGGTCGATTTAATAGATTTGAAACGAGATGTTTTAAAGTTCCTAAAACAACATCTTAAACCAATTATTCTTATTCATAAAAGAAGACCAATGAATAATCAGCAGGACTAACATCCTGTCTAAGTTTACTTTTTTGTTCGAGGTTTATGTATAAAAGTCAAAGAAAAAGGAGTCATGTTTGGCATCTTATATATACAAAGGAAAGAGTCGGTCTACTTATATTTGAAAAAAAAAACTGTATAGAGACAATTGCTTGTAAATAAATTCCCTCATTTTCTTTTAATTTCTTTTGTATTTTTAATATATAACGCCTGTAGTAATCTGGTGTCAATATGATTTCCAAAAATGAAAAAAAAATTTAAAGAAA
Organism: Acanthosepion esculentum; assembly: GCA_964036315.1. Lineage (NCBI taxonomy): Eukaryota > Metazoa > Mollusca > Cephalopoda > Sepiida > Sepiidae > Acanthosepion > Acanthosepion esculentum. The sequence continues at coordinate 114,625,485 of OZ038484.1, forward strand.
AAAGAATTTTTTTCTTTTCCGACAGATGTGCAACGAATGGTGGTCTAAATGTAGTGTGCAGATTTTCGGTTGCCCACGTATTCATTCTGTGATGACAGATGCGAGATTTAAGTCACGTGATCATGCTGCATGTGAGATTTCAAAACAGGTTATTCCCACGTTGGAATACGTTTTGATATTTTTTTGATGCGTAGTGAGAAGGAACATTTTAGAAAGAAATATATTAAATTATTCGATCCGATCTAAATCAATAAGATCACAAAGAAAAAGCTTGCCTCGTCGTTAAGAGAATTTAAGTCATTTTTTTACAAGCAACAGTGATTGGTGATTGAGTTCGCGCTCTCGCCGCTTACTCAAACATATATCGACTCTACTCATAAATCTCCCAACCAGTAGCGTGCAGAAGTGTGTGTGTGTGTGTGTGTGTGTGTGTGTGTGTGTGTGTTTGTGTGGATGGGTGTCAGAGTGTACGACGGCTCCGGGCATCCGTATCGCGAGGGCATCCAATCAGAGAGTGAAATAAAAATTTGGTTTATATAAAAGTGTTTATTTCATGTTTCATCTGTTTTACATATTTAAAATGTCTTCCTTTCTCACATTTCTCAGTACTGGGCCCCATAGGGGTCCCTCTACTTGAGTGTTAGGGGACATACGATCAAGAAGTTAGCCCCGCGCGACATCAAACATCATCAGACCTCTGACGTCACTGTTCCCAACATACACCAACTCAACGATTCGACTCTTCAATAGTACATAAACTGATAGACTATAAAACTATACCACAAAATTAATACAAACTTTGTAAACTTTCTAAGGTGACTTTTTTCGTTCCTGGATAACCCCATGAACTTCCCTACTTACCTTTCCTTACGCACACACAACACAACACAGTAAAACCCCTAACTTGAGTGACTCTTGGGCCTTATATTGGGTGAACACTAATATAAAAAAGACCTCAAATAATAAAAGACACTTTGTAAAGTTAACGTCGGGTCATTCGAGGACATCAGTTCACCAAAAAGCATGTTATTTTTAACCAAATGAAACAATTTCTAACAAAGATATGACATTGAGTTTGATGGAATACAGATATGTTTTTGTACTCAAAAAATTATGGATGTGTAGAGTACAATTCACTCTCCAAGGTCACAGAGTGGGGATAGGAAATAGAATTAGTATTGCAATCAAACAATTCAATTATTGGAGGTAAAATGGTACGTGTTTTTAGTGAGCGCTCTAACTTGGGTAAGGAAAATGATAGGATAGGTGATGCGGAACTTCAATATCAATGGAGGTTACCAGAGTTCAGTTTTAAATTAAAGCAGCACTTATTTTTTCAGCCAAACGAAATATATTTAAAGCTTAAAGGGTTAAAAAATTGATTTTTTTTTCTGTCAGTAAAATATTGCGCAATTTAAAAAAAAAACAGTTTTCAAATAGAAATTCTCGCTAAAATGTTCAGGGTTAGATTTGATTTTTTTCTATCTGTTTTAAATGCAAAAAATGGTCAAAAACTACAAAAAAATTTATCAATGGTTGTGTGAATAAGGCATTTAAACTTAATCCTGTTTCAGTATATTCCTCCAGAGATTCAGCTGTACAAGTCAATTGATCCAGTTTTATGTACTTTGGGGTCTCTTTTGAGTTGCATAATTTTACTCCTCCCACAAGCGTCAAGTCAAAGTTGTGATCCCATCATGTTTCTCAGAAACTTCTCCTTTCCAAATCTGTGTCATTGAGGCAGCTAACCTGAATAGGACAGATAAAACGCAAGATGTGTTTGTAATGACAAAAGTACGGAGATGTAGGCTTTAAGAATGCTTTATTCAATTGAGAATACAAGGTTCGCGTATAGTGTCCTTTTATAGTCCCATTAAGCAGAAGTAGCTCTCTCAAAGAGAAGAGTAACAAAACAAGGAGAGACCACTCTTGATTATTCATAACAGTGTTAATCCCTAATAATTATTTCCAAAAGACTTTCCTTTTGAATTAAACAGTCTTCATTTCCTAATGATGAGCAAGGCACAATGATGGCTTCAACCTACTTTTTTCATAATTTTATTTGGTTGCTATACAGTCTAATCTTTAAACTATTTTCATATTGGCATCCAGTAGGAAAAACACTAACATAGTCTTAACGGAAGCCCTATTATACAACTGAAGTGACTACCTCATTTGTTTTGCTTTTGAACATCAGTATATTTTTTCGCTAACAAATAATTTATGTGTAAATAATTTTTACCTTTTATTATGTTGTGCAAGAAAAACTGTTAAAGAACGTAGTTTTTCATGTGTTGCTCTATTTGAAGTTATTTTAACCAGGCAACGCTGGGTATCATTTATAGTCGATCATTCATTTATTTTTAACAGATGAGTAGCGTTTTTCTTTTTTTAGTCAAAGCAAAGGCCGAGGAATAAAATAAATAGTAGGAATGAATTTTCTTTACTTTTTTTTTTTTTTTTACACACAACGGCATTTTATGTTTGTGTGTAACGGTTAAGTTAAGCCCAAGGCCCCATTAAAACGTTTGCGATGTTGCATCGAAAATGTTTACCATTGTACGCAAAATCCAATTTCATGAAAAGCGTATCTAGTTACGTGTGTGTGAATAAACAGGCTCTACTAGACATTTACACTGTCTTCTTTCATGACAAAATTCGGTGCCCAGAATTTATTAAGTGAAGTTTAGATGTGGCACAAGGCCAAAAGTCTGGAACACCCAGTGAGGATCGAACTCACTACTCAGTCATAACTGATCTAGCGAGACAAGCTTGCCAACAATGCAACACGTCGAAGTGCCCTGGTGTTCAGAGATTATGAAGTGGGTAAAGCGGTTAGTGTTTTTTTACTGGGAGATTTTCTTTCTTAAATGAACGGTAATGACAAATAAAGAAAGCTGTTTTTTGTTGGTGCGATCAGAGACGGACTGGGTCTCTAAAAATATTGCAACTTTGTTTGGGGCGGCTCGAGGCGGTGTAATGATTAGCCAGCTTGTCTCGCTAGGCCTATTACGACTGTGTAGCGAGTTCGATCCTCACTGGGTGCCCCCTACTTTCGGCATTGTGCCACATCTAAGCTACGCTTGGAAAATCAATATTGCAACTTTGTAATTGTGAGAGGTAAGCCGAGTAAAAAATAAGATAATGTTTTCCATTCATTAACACAGAGTCTATTACCGATTAAACGATTACAATGTCATCCGAAAATGTCATCCCTATTTGGATTTGGCGTTTTCAACATCCACTAAAATGTTGTTGTTTTTTTAATATCTCGCAAAAATAATTTTCGAGTACGAATGCTTATGAATTGTGTCTCTTGTGCGTAAGCCGATTCTTGAAGATCCCGCTATTACTCCATTGCTATGCCAGGTCTGTAGAAAATTATACTAGTAAACCATCCAGTAACTATTTTTCAATAGTAATGGTAAGAAACTATTCAGTAACAAGTATTGAACATGACCTTGCAAGTCATATGGCTGGATGGTGTTGTAGCGGAACGGGCCCTGGTATGATGGCGTGTGATTATGGTTTAGCCATGTTTGTTGCGTGTTGAAGGGCTGTTACCCACAATTATTTATTTTTGTTTAGGAAAGGTGTGGAAATCATTAGCAATGGTGAAATACAAAAAGGAACATAGAGTTAAAAACATAACAATTGAATTTATTAAGTATTGAAATTACATGCACGCGAACTGAAAAGTGAGACTGAGTTGCGTCCCTTTGATTAGGTAATTATTTGTACCTAGACTCATAACGAAAGAGTTGATTATTAAAAAGCAGTTTAGAAGATTGAATGAATTGTGTATTATGCAAGTTGGATAAATGATGCTGGAATTATACTTGCATGAATTGTTGTAAAGTTCTTTAACGTCTGACTGCGTTAGTCAAGACGGGAGTTCTTTGAGAGTCACATTTTAGCAGCGGTGTTGAGTGACGTAGAGAAGTTAGGTTCGAGCGGCCGCGTCGAAGCAGAGAGAGCGAGAATCCTCTTCTATGAGAATCACACGTGTTGGGTTTTTATAAGGTCGTAGTCACGTGGGGTGGCTCCAGAACAAATTTGCGCCAAAAATTGATCTTGCGCGTGGGAGCAATCTGATTGGCCGATACTGACCAATCAGTAAGCTAGATTGACGGTGATTAACCAATGAATGTCTGTTGATTATTTTCTGTACAAAATCGTAACAGGAAGAGTGCATTTGCTAGCAGAGGGTAAACTGGTTGCTGTGGACGAGTCTACAGTGTCATATTTGTGTACTCGTGTTTATTTCGAGATTACATAAAGCCATCCATAATATATTTTGTCATGTCATTTTTGAATCTGAAGCTTCATAAAATTTGAAATAAATGTCCCACTTTTCTGCGGACCATCAAAAATTTTGCACGGACAATCAGTGGTCCGTGGACAACCAGTTGGCAAACACTGCACTAGATGATTGTGCGAATGTGCCAATGATTGCTTCTGCATCCAATTCATCTAACAAATCCTTTTCAATGACTAGAAATATATATGATTCCAAATTCTCCTCAGACAGCGGATTTTTTAACCAGGACTTTTTCGCTTTGAATATGAACAAAGCATATGACAAATTAAATAGTTTTAAAGAGAATATAAGCGACAAAGAAACTTTTGATAACAGAAAAAAGGCGGTTGCAATTTTGGGAAAGACGTTTTGCGAATTTAACACTCACAAGACATAAAAAGCAAGAGACGCAGAGGAAAGCAGTGAGTGCATATAGATAGAACAAATGTAATAAAGAGAAGTAGGGATTGTCGGAGTTAGCTCCTCTTTAATTCCCAAATTGTTCATTAGAGGGCGCTCTTCCTACACTATAAATACTGGGCAATTTATTGCCTCAAGATTTATTTGTAAAAATACAAATTGTGGCACGTGGCCTAGAGAGGGGGAGGGGTAAGGCTGGTCTTGACTAACTATCCTATACCTAGCTAATCAGATTCGTGACCCATTCATACATTACAATTGACGCATTCACCACAAGAATTCGTCCATCACCATTCGATCCTCCGAACACCATAATACCACATCCACACCAGGGGGGACCTACAAAAAAGCAGCCCCATTTAATGATAATGAAAATACATAAAAATATCGTCGTGAGCAGATGAAAGGGGAGGGAGATGAACCCCATAACAAACTAAAATTTCAACAAATTCTTAAACTAAAACATAATTGATGTTAGTAGGGCCCGTCCAACCCTCAAAATAGAGAGGCCGCTGTATTCTGGCCAGAGGACAAAATCAAGAGGCACTCTCGCTAAGGGAGTGGGAAAGAGATAAAATAACTGGGACGTGGGGAAGTAAAAGGCTGATCCAGTTGAGATGAAAAGGAGGCCAAAACAAACTGGGGAGGTTGGGAATCTCGACTTGGATCATAACTAAAATGAAGGCCGGGAAACAGGCCGGGAACAACACTTACTCATATTAACTAGGTACACTTAAGCATGTCTAACCTAACAGAGGGGAGGGTTCCACAGGAAACCACCCCGATGTGACTTTGGTTGACCTAGAAAAGAAAATCAAGGCTAACCCCGTTCAAACGAACCAAGCTCGCCTCTTTTACCCACCTTTCAGTGAAGACTGTCGAATGCAATCGTTTTCTATCAGTTCTAATCTTCATCTTGAGCTGATGCTCAAAGAATCGGATCAGATCCTGATGCGAAAGACTATTGCCTCGCAAGACCTCCTCCATTCGCGTCGTCCATATCACCATTCGAGCCGTGGCTAGCAGCGTTAGAAACACCATTCGTTTCACCCCGGAATACGGGGGCGACACATTGTCACACGCGTATGCGCGATCAATGGACACGAGTTCTTCGGGAGCGAGACGAGCCGTCAGCTCGCCGACATGGTCCCATAAGGGGCGGACCCGGGGGCAATGGTAGAAGGCGTGCGCAGCCGTCTCCTCTAACCCAAGGCCACACCGATCACAATTTATTTATTGCCTCGTTCTGTTTTCACTTCGGCGACAGTGAAGCCACGCTGATCAATTTAGATCAGTCCAAGACCTTTGATAGGGTTGGCCATCGCTTTCTCGGGGCTGTCCTTTCGGCGGCCGGTTTCGGGCCGTACTTTCGCACCTGGATTCGACTTCTGTATGCGACCCACGGTGCGCTGGTAGAGGTGAACGGAGTACGATCGAAGCCTTTCATATTGTCTCGCTCCATTCGTCAAGGTTGTCCGCTTTCGCCTTTGTTTTACGTTCTTGCGATGGAACCTTTCCTTCGCAAGTTAAAGACGAAGCCGGTCCTACGCGGAATTTCCCTGCCTGGTGCTACCACCTCGCCCAGGTATTCCGCCTATGCTGACGACGTTTCGATTCTTGTGTCGAGCAGGGCCGAGATTGACGAAGTCAGCAAAGAAATCAGTGGTTATGAGATGGTGACAGGGGTCAAGATCAACCGCGATAAGTCTTTTGGCTTGCGGTTGGGTGCGTGGAAGGGAGTTTATCTTTCATCTAGACGGATGGACCGGTCAAGATTCTCGGCGTCTGGTTCGGTCCTGATCTCCAGTTGGAAATGAATTGGTCGGAGGTGCAAGGGAAGGCCGAGATCGCAATTAATTTGTGGTCTCGGAGGAATCTTTCCTTAAAGGGGAGGGCGGAAGTATGTGTTTCACACACCTACCCGATTCTCCTTTACCAACTCTCTGTGATTCCACTTCCGTCTGACACAACTGGCGTTCGTGAGGCTCTTGTTCTCCTTCTGTCCTCTTGCCGCCAGAGTCTCTCGGGAGATTTGTTGCCTTCATCCTTCTGAAGGCGGTCTAGGTATGCCTAGCATTGAGATTCGTCAATATATGCTTCGCATCGGGTTCCTGGAGCGAATGTGTCACGAGTCGGATGAGGAGATCGCTTTCTGAGAAGTGTTCACTCGTGCGAGGAGGAAGCCCATCGCTTATCCCGAGTCGAGTGCTCCTTCTACAGTGAATGTCGTCGTGCTCTGAAACGCCTCTTATGGGCGTCGGATGGCCTCTCCAACGTCCAGGTGTTGTCTCGTAAGGCATTATATCAGGTGTTAATTAGGGGGGCCGTTCGTGATGAACTGATTGACGAGCTCGGTCTTACGAAGCAGGTGGCTCGCTCAATATGGCCTTGGGCGCCCGGGTTGAAATGTCTCAATAACAATGAGGCATCACTCACCTGGCTGGTGATGCGTGGGGCCCTCTGGGTCGCCAAGAGACTTTGCACAGCGGGCTTGGAGAAATATCCAAACTGTCGTGTGAAAGGGGCTGACCTGGAGTGGCACTTTGATGCCGGTTATTGCTTTACCTGTGTTGAACACAGGCAACCCATCCCAAAATTAGATTAGCTTAGGTTTAGTTTTGATTCTTTAGTTTTCTTTTTCAATAAACTTAGTTAGGGTATGTATGCTCATTGGCCCCTTTTATTTATGTCCCTATTTTTCTTTAAGTTTAAATTCCCATCCCCTCCCTCATTAGGTGGTCAGTGATGTCAGTTCTCTGGTGGATGCGGGGCGCTTTTCGTTTCGCGTGTGTGTTTTTCGTATTTGTTGTTGTGTCAGAATGAGTGAGTGTCTGTGTGAGTGATTGGGATGGATGAAAGGTAAGTATGAATGTGTTGTTTTGGTGGTAGGAATATTGTATTGTATGATTGGGTCAGTGGTTGTGGCTAGCTAAGTTTTAAATTAAGACAGATGACGACCGTCCTTTCCCACATTTTCCTGCCACATTTTCTGTATTTTACAGAAATAAATATTCTTTTGACATTGCATTTCAGCGGACACATTTAAAAATGTGATCTCTCACAGAGATCCGCGTTTTCGCACACTTTTGGGAAAACGCCATGAAACACACATACACGTACGTACGAACATTCACCAATATACAGAACTCTTTACGTCCACACACAAACACAAATGTTGATGTCTTTGTCACTTGTAAATTTATTGTTTATTACATATATTTGTTTATATATATATATATATATATATATATATATATATATATATATATATATATATATATACATCGGTCTTGTTTGTTTTCTTTACATCTTCGGTTGGACTCAACTTGAGTCCGCATTGTTCTTGTAGTTGAACCTTCTAGCTGGAATAAACAGCACGTGTTTCTAATTTAACAACACTGAAACCCACATGGTCCTCTACAGGATCATAAAATATTGCTGAGAGCAACAAAATACAGGAAGCTGTGGAGAGCCACGATTGCCAACGTCCTGAAAAGACACAGCATATTTGATATTTTGTGCCTCCCCAGGTTGTACCTTATCGCCAAGAGAGAACCGGCGTTAATCCATGTCGTCTGTGGTGCCCCCCCCCAAAGGGGAAATGCCGCTTGAGGATAGACTATTTTCGACCTCTGGTCTTTTGTATGCATGGGATTCACACCTTAAAATTGGCCTTGTATCACATTCCATTCGCATAAGCGTTCGAACAAATACACTTAGAGCTGTTTCTCGCCGTACTAGTGTGTCGCAATCTGGTTATGACGTGAAACTTAATAAGATGCAGACTATCTTTTTATGGAGTTTACTTCGATGTATAATTTCGGCAAATAAGCAACCTCAGAATTCAACTCACTTGCCTAGGGTTACTATACATAAAATAATGATCGCAGAATCGGTCAGGCAGAAGTAGGAGAAAATGTGTTTGCTTTGAACGCAAAACACGTATGGACTATTCCATTTACACGTAGAGACTCTCTTCATTCTGACCAAAAACATTCTCATGTCCTAACTTTCCCACCCTTTTCGTCATGGCACCATAACGAACTAAATCTTGAATATTGACAGGTCAAAAAACCCACCGCCAACTGGACTATAACTTACTACTTTATACTGAGCAATTCAACGACTTAAGGTATTTGTTTCAACTTTTCAATTCAAACGCAAATAATGAGAAATCCATATATAAACAATACAATATGAGTGTTGGCCAATTCACACATTTCTCCATGATTAAGTGTCCCGAAGTTTAACGATGTATTGTATACTAATAGATGTCTTTTCTCAGACCATACTTGCCCATTTTGCATATAAAATTAATTTTCTTAGTTGCTTCTTCAACAATTTTTTTTCTTTTAATGACGAAATGATAAAAAAAAATAACTTCAAACGAATAATTAACTCTAAATGCTGTTGTGTTATAACGCTTCTGCTGAACCTTTGAATGTTGCTACGTGATAACTTCTTTTAAAAAAAAAAAAAAAAAAATGAAAAGTGTAGAACAAATTTGAAATTTAAATTTTAAAACTTGAAATTTGTTTGGAGTTAATGATTAGTGTTTTTCAATGTAGCCTATATTGAGTGAATCAGTTCAATCGACTTCTCTGACTCTAACTGCGTTTTATACGCGAAAGATAGTCTATCTCAGAAATAAGTCCTTTGAACTTTTCTTCAACAAACTGCAAAATGAATTATAAGCAAAGTTACTTGTTAACTATGTTTCCAGGAGATTTGCGCTGAAGTCAAATTGGGATATGCTGCCGTCAAGCGTCTAATTTATTCCTCCTCGCCACCAACATCACGTTTTTTATATAACTGAGTTTCTGTTCTGCCTTTGTAACTATTTCGAATTGTTTGTTCGACTGTTTTAAATTTCCTGATTTTTTTTTTTTTTTTAATTTCATAATTTAATTTCTTCATTAGCTGTTAACAGTTTCGAAGAGTGTGTGCGTAGATTAGCTCCGAATAAAATCAAAATATTCCTGTTGGGGGCATTAACAAAATCTACCCACCCCTAACGGTTTTTTTTTTTCCCATTCATTTACCATCACTTACTCTTCACTGCATTTTCGGTTGGTTTTTGACAATGAAATTGTTAATGCCGTTCCATATTTTCACTCGTAAATTACATTAATGTTTGCGCATTAGTTTTTTGGGGGGAGGGAGTTGTAAGGAGCTATTCTCCAAATTCTAGTTTAATCACTGATGCTTCAGAGAAATATGATACTGTCTCAGCCACAATTTAGGCCGAAGTAGTTTGTAAAACGAAAAGATATTTCCAAGTTAGTAACAAAAGCTCTTCAAATTCATTTTCGTATTTACTCGAATTTCTATTCTGCCATAGTGAACTTCTAAGTGAAAAACCTTACAAATCAGTATCAAGGAAATATATATATACCGACAGACATTGAGTCGACTTCAATAATTCATGCTCGAATAAATTCTTGCTGAATAACTACCAAATAAATTCAAAAGTTTAATTTAGCATTTCATTTCAGAGAGGCGTTAAAATTGACAAGCCATCTTTTGCCTTAGTTAATGATGGACTTAAGGTCGTTTTGAACATCAGCTGCCACTTTGACCATGTCGGACTGATCAGCCTTACTAATCGAGGCAGGAGTGAATGATAACAAGCTGAGAGCTGATGTTATCGGGAATGTCGTTAATAAAATTTAAAAACAGCATTGGACCAAGGATGGAAGCCTGGGGGATACCCGCCTTAGTATGAATGGGTCTAGACGAGTGGCCGCTCAGGATAACTTTCATTTCATGATTTGATAGGAAAGACTGGATCAGCTTAAATTTGTCCACAGACACTGTAACTTTTCAGCTTGTGAAGAAGACCTGAATGCCAGACACTGTCAAAGGCTTTCGAGATGTCCAATACTTCAGAACGGGCTTCACCATTTTTATCTAGAGCATGGTAAACTCTTTCCGCAATTATCGTTAATACATCAGCAATTAACTCGGAGAAAAGAAAGCGGTATTACTTGTCTGAGAAAAGGCCATTCGATGAGAGATGATGAACCAATTTAGCATTGATTAGGGTCTCTAGGAGTTTCCCCAAAAGAGGTAGAAGGCTAATAGGCCGATAGTTGGAAGGGTCGGACGGTTCATCAGAGTTCTTAAAAACTGGAATAACAGACGATGACTTCTAGCAGGCAGGAAAGCAAGAGACATTTATACAGTTTAGAGAGAACAGGCGCCATTTTGGGAGTGCATTTCTCACAAGGATGCCATCGGGTCCACAAAAATAGTGGTTCCTGTGTGCTATAGCGGCAGAGCATGGAACAACAGATGATGACTTCCAGCAGGCAGGAAAGCAGGAGGCAGTGGGGATTTATTATACAGTTTAGAGAGAACAGGAGCCTGTTCGAGAGCACACTTCTTAATGACTATTCCAGGGATGCCATCGCGTCCACATAGTTTGTGGAGATTCAGATTAGAAATGATACCAGAAACTATTGAAGGGGTTATATGCATATCACTCAACAATGACTCAGTTCTACGTGGGAAGTTAGGCAGGGATAAGTCAAGAGTAGAGTTTAAGGATTATTTACAGGCAAAGCATTATCAGCATAGGATGATAACACCGCAAATCGATTGAAGTGGGAAGGAATAGAGACCTTGCACTTATTTAATACCCTATTACAGAGCAGCCAGTAACACGAGAGCCAAAGTTTTTAGGGGCTATGCGGTGGCACATTCTCTCGGCAAATATGGACTTAGCTCCTTTGAGCACCCATAAACATTATAGTCCTCTGCATGATATTCGGCATATTACTCTAAATAGAATTCTATTCAGTATCGAATAATTATGATTCCTACGTCACTAGAAGAATCTACTATGTAATGGAATCATTTGATGACGTAGAAAAGGGTTGAGATATTTTACCGAATGCACCACTCGTTCCGATGCGATAAAAGACCTTTTTATAAAATACATTTTTACCCACAAGACTTAAACGCCTTTTTGTTTCTAGGATAAAGTACCCCTGTTGCTCTCACTGCAGTCAATTAGGGATTATTTTGTATTTTTGAGATTAAAATGTGCGTTAGTCTTTTTTTTATATTTTTATATCAAAATTGAAAAAAAAACCCCAACTATTTTGAAATATTTGTTGGATTAATTTAACTTAACAAATCCAGAGCGCCTGGTGAGAATCCAACTCATTAATAATGACCCTTGGGACTATCGTGTTACACTTAGTTTTTCGTGTAGCACCCTGTAAGGGTTAAAGCGCTCTACTAAAAACTAATCGGTAATAATTTGCTTACTTTTACTGTTGACCTCAAGTCTTTTTATTCAGATATTTAGGCTGGTACAGGCTACAATCGTGTGGCATGAACTCGCTACACTAGCAAATATTTTGAAAGATTAGGTTACTAACCACCTACCTACATATTTTACTATTCTGAGCTTAGTACAGGGCCACATAAATTGGGCATCCAGTTAGGATCAAACTCGCTACATTAGCGAATAGTTCTGAAGGAGTTTAACTATAACTTATTTCAAATCTCTGGTAGGAGCTCTGAATTCAAGCAATTCTCTTCAGATGTAGACAGGGCTAGATTAACCGTTCTTGGGGAAACTTCATTGAAACAAATGTGCTGAACTGTCATGTGATATCAGCCCTCCTATATGGCAGTGAATGATGGATAATTTTCTCACAGATGAAGGGAAAACTAGAGGTAACAGAAAGATACTGAGGATACTCTAGATGGAGCGTGTAAGCAACGAAGAATTGTTAATGGAAACAAAAAGACAGAATCAGAAAGACGTAGCTTAAATGTCTGGGACTCGTAATGAAGAAGGAAAACTTGAAAAAGGATATATAGAAGGCAAAAGAAATAGGGAAGGCAACAGGCCACCTACTTGATGAGATTATATGAATAGATAGCAGAACAGGGAGTTGGAGGGATGGTAAAAAGACAAACATTACTAACAGCTACAATGGATACGAAGTTGTGGAGAACCATGTTCGCCCACATTCTGAAGGGACATGGCATTAAAAGAAACTCGGGGAAGGAGACACTACAGATCTTTTATTTCTATATAGATCTTTTATTTATTGCCCAGATCAAATTTGTGAGAATAGGCTCGTGTAAAAGCGCTGTGAAAGAAATTAATGAAAAATAATTATCCCATTTTGCTCATTAACTTTAAGCCAAACCGTTATTCGCCGATATAGAAATTTTTAGACGCCCGCATTCGTGTACATTTACGTTTCTTTAAGATCTCATCTTAATGGGTCATTATAATTTCGTTTGGTTTCGTTCAACAAATCAAAAAATGTAGGACACCTTTCATTTGTCCATCATCAAATTATTTTTCTTCTCTTTGAAAGTTTCCTTCTGTTTTCTTCGGCGAGTTAATTAGTTTTTCATTTTTTTCTTTCTTTCCTATGCAAACAAAGACGCTATTTCATCTGCTCGTACAAGAAACGGACAATGCAGAAATACCGACACGAGCTGTCGATGTTCAAGAAATGTCTGGTTAACAAGGGAAAAAAAGCTTTGTTAATGAAAATTCTTTCAGGAAGGGAAAATTAACTTAAATAATTTTTCTTAATTATTAATCATTAGTTTTCCTTTCACCCTATTTTTTTTGTTTATAATAGCGTTCACGTTATTACATTCGACGGACGTTTTCAAGTTGCATGAATCGGAAGAGAAATCGCCTTTGATTAATTTTGAAAGCACATCTCATCCATATCGGGCCGGCTCTGGAAATATGGGAGAAAACACACACACACACACACACACACACACACACACACACACACACACACACACACACACACGTATGTACTGGTGTTGAGATCTCATCAATTTATAGTTGAGTTGGCTATGCTAACAGTTTCTTTTCTCGCTTGTGGAACATCCCTTTCGGCTCCATGCTTGCCAGCCAAATTTAATCTGCAAAAATTTAAATGCAATGTCAAATGCTATCTACTGTCCTCCTGATTACTCTTTTCTCTTCTCGCTCATTATTAATGTTTCTGTTCCTAATTCTTCCACGCCCAATAAACCCCTTGTGTCTTAGTGGCTTTACTGCCTTGCATGGGGTGAAAACGATATGTATGTATAATTGTGTGTGTAGAGTAATGGGAAGCCGTTCGGATTGAGGAATCGGATAATCGAGTTCGTGACATTCACTCACGTCCAAATTCCTTTGGGAAAGGTAGAACCCAATCTTTTTTATCCCCAGCTATGCGTAATTATCAGAACAGACTGAGTGATATAGTCTTGGGTGGCAACCGGTACATGAGAACGAAAACTCGGAATTAAAAACCCGTGGAGTGTCGTTTGGGGGTCCTCTGGCACACTGTGCGCGATTTCTCTGTATTGAGCTCATCCAAAAAGTGTGGTTGCTTCTGCACAAGACTTCGCCACTATAAGGATATCATATGTGCGTGTAGTTTGGTTGTTCGGTTCTAAGAAACTGAGTTGAAAATATCTAGAGAGTGTCCATTTATAAATAAATGTGTATGAGAGAGTTCTGACGAACTACATTCCTTGGTTCCAATTGGAACTCACCATGCCACTTACACAGGGATAAATCTTCTTCCTTCCCTTCGTATCCCGTTAGTAAGAAGTAAGTTCCATCTAGACAGCTTCTTCCAAAGTACTGCTGCTATTGGAAACCATCTCCCGACATGATGGTTACCCAGTCTCTACAGGCTTAACCTCTTCAAGTCCAGGCTTAACCGTTATCTTTTCTACATAACGCATGAGCTTCACTGCTTGCCTTTTCTTACACTCCTACAACAACATACAATAACCCGTTAACTTGGGCCTTTCATTGGGTGAACATTAGTATAAAAATTATATATCTATAATTATGCGTGTGTAAAGGGTCTATCAAAAAGTAATGTCTTTTTTGTTTTATTTGTCATCATTTCACCCCAAGCAACGCGAAAATGCCACACACATCCAAGGGGTTACTGGGAGTAAAAGAGAATGAGAAGATTTCAGTAAAGGGTTAAGAACAAGAATATGAACAGGATTCAGGAAAACGGGAGATGGCGATTGACGTTGCATTTATATTTTTGAAGATTGTAGATGGCAGCGGAGTAAGAAACCTGAAGAGTTTCACGTGCGAGAAAAGAAACGATTAAGATAAAACTTACGATTTCATCTAGCTATTGATTCAATATAGATCACCCCTCTTCATGTTGGGGGTAAAATGTGAACACAAATTGCTATCCTGGGGTTTAGCATCTCCGTTCAACACGAACTTCATTACACGAGATTTAAGAACGATTGTGTTAAGCCAAATATTCGTCCAGAGAAAGCCATCATACCAAATCCTGTCGAATGCCTTCGATATATCTCAAGCCACTGCCCAAACATCGCCATTATTTTCTAAAGCCTGCTAGACAAATAACCGTTAACACATTGGAAGTTATAAACCATGAATTGCCTAGAAACTTAGAAACGATTGTAGAGCTACTGTCTCGGAACTCGATTCCAAAATGGCTACTATGAAAGCAAGTGGCTGTCATAGAATTTCTGTTTTGGAAGGAGAGAGTGCTGAAAATATTTAGAGGGGTTAATGAATGCTTCAATTGAGACAAGCATAGTAATGGGATGGGTCAATAGTGTTAAAAGCGGTCGTAGAAAAGAGAAACTGACCTCAATAACAAGCTAGCTGTGAATGAGAATAAAACTAAACAGTCTGATGTTCACATTACAACTGGCAGAAAAATCGCCATTGCAAAGCTGAATTTCAGGTGATGTACGATAGTATCTGTCGTTTAATTCAGTCTCTTCACTATTCAAAGTAGTTATTCAGTATGTTGACACGATGGAGTTGAATGATCGCTGTCTGAGAGCTTCTAAAGCCCTAACACTCTCAGACTTTCATCGGTTTAGAACCATGAAGTGCACAGTCAGGGGACAGCGGTTTTCCACTGATGATGAGGTGAACGAGGCGACTCGCACATTAAGAAAGAGGTAAAAATGTTTCTCTGAGGCGAGTATACATGACGTCATTTGAATGTCATGCTCGAGAAGGGATTAGAATCCTGATACGTTTGTATTCAGTTTGAAGTGCTTCATGGGCTTTTACAATTGAATCTGTTGTAATTAAAAAAACAACAACTTGTAATATTTGATTGGTTCTCGTATGTTTATATTACATTATCCACAAATAACAATGTAATAATAATAAAGTTTAAATTTGGCACAAGGATACAATAATAGAGCACTTAGTCACCATTATCAGTCCATGACCGGATGTGACCGAAGTGTCGCTACGTTGGTTAACACTTGACCAGTTGAAAACAGGAGAGATATTCATTTATGCGTCGCGTATCTTGGATGAGTGGACCTGGCGGTGCCCATCCCTTTCACGGTCAAACCAACGGCCGATGTCCTTCAATTTGAAGACACACATTAATCACGGACATGTGGTCGTTGAATCCATCGGGGAGAGCCTTCTGTCCATGCCATGTCATCACCGCACTATCTATGTACATAGCTATGGATCCTAGTCCATTATTCTAGATGAATATTGATCCCGTGAAAGGATTCATCCACCTTTAGACAAGTCTTGTATTTAACCCTGCCGGAAAAGTCTGGTTGGGGAACCAGTTCGGTCGTCGATGATCCAACCATGCGTCAAGTGTTATTCGTAGAGTGACCTGACATAAAGACTACCAGGTTGATTGATTCGATTTATACGGCTTATCAACCCTTTATAGGTTATTTAAAGCCGAAATTATTTTTAGATTGTAAGAATTTTATAATGACTTAGTGATGCAAGTATTACTAGTTAACCCATAGCTGATGGCGGGGAGAAATAGATTCATACATTTCCTAAGGGTATTTGCGCGTAACTGAATATATCGAACCTAACTTGAATTGGAAATCGGCTCTCCGAGTCGTTATTTTTTACACCACCCGCACATCCAGGCTTACAGCACCTGATATTCCCAAGCGGTCACTCACCTAGGTACTGACCAGGCTCGACGTTGCTTAACTTCGGTGATCATACGGGAACCTGTGTTTCAACGTGATTAGACCATAAAGTTCCATCACTCAACAACAATCACCCCGGAAATAGTAAAGTCCCTCAGGATAATTGAGGTTAAGTTTAGCTTAGTGCAGCACAAATGTCCCAGATATAGGGTTTCAAGTGAGGATTGAACTCGCTACAGTTTGCAGGACTGACAATGCTAAATGGGGAGAAATGGAAATAGGAAGATTATGTTGTTTCAAATTTCCAATGAGGGAGAGCCCAAATTCCGTGGCTTTCAATAGAAATAGGTAACTATCTCAATCACATGACAGGTAAGTTAAGCTTACTCTCGTACAAGCACAAATATTATGGTTCTCGGTGAGGAATGAACTTGCTGCATTTGTAATTTGGTCTGCAAAACAAACTTATTAACCACATATTGATGAATAGAAGACTGGAAGCAGCAGAAATGTGATTCTACAGAAGGATACTGAGAATGACCTGGGCGGAGCGCAGAAATAACGAGTGTCTTAAGGAAAATGAAAACACATATTCAGAATCAGAAAGACAGATGAAATTATTTGTGCACTTACAGAGGAAGGAGAGCATGGAGAACTTGACACTCACATGACATGTCGAAGGTAAAAGGGACCGGAGCAGGTAGCAAGCCACCTACCTGACGAGTGTGTATGAACGAATGCGGAATGGGAGCTGAGAGGGATGGCAAAAAGACAAACATTACTAAAAGCTACAAGGGATAGGAAGTTGTGGAGAGCCATGTTCGCCCACATCCTGAAGGAACACGGCACATACATAAGAATCACTACACTACAGTAGACGCCGGTAGAGAACGACCTCGAGGTAGATAAAGTTTTCATTAACAATTGTATTCATGTTTAAACATAGAAAATGCGAGAACGAGGCACCATAAAGAAATGTCTACGTACACATGCACACACCCTTCTCGTAGAAGAACAGTTGTAGTTGTAGGGTCATGTTACACCTGGGTCTCGCCGGCAGGAGGGGCATATTAGTGCCAACTGATGTTAGCTGTTTTATACGTGACGATATGCACGCTGTTTTCTTAAAAAGTGATGACGCCGGCGGCATTTTTTTCTTTCTCTAAAAGTTTAAGAAAACCAAGAAAGTGAAGATATCGTTTGTGTAAAAGATGACAGCACTGACGAGGCCTTGCCTGTTCTATTTTTCAATTCGCTCGTTCATAAGGAACGGTGGCACTTTGACAAGAAATGTTTTTTTTTCTCATTACTTAAGATCAAGAACTAGAGATCACGAATACCAAGTAATTTATTTTAATTAAATTTTATAAAATGTTAGGATGTCGTGAGTAAGTATGTAATTGTAATAAAATTTCACATGGAGTCAAACATTTTCATTCGACCTGATTTAAAAAATTAGAAAAAAAATGTAATTCGTAATCTGGAGTGTAATCGACAGTACACGAAAAAAGAACTCCAGCATACGAATTTCAAATTATTTTTTTAAACAATGTGTATATTTTGTTTTGGTTTTCATAGGAGTGGGGGGGTTCAATCTACACAGCAAACTTGACCGCCTTGTAAAATTTAATAATTTCTTTTTTTTATATTTGTAATCTCGAGTATTTAATCTAGTAATGTGAAAGCTCGCAGTGCCTATTGTACAACATTGGATGAATAACGTGAATTAAGGTCTTCAGTCCTGTAAAACAAGTTTTAAACCGAACAAGAATAATGAATCTTATCAAAATGAAGGAAATTTGTTTCTATTCAAAATTACATGTTCCTTTTTTTAAACAGGGTCACCATTTTAGTGCTACACATTCTTTCCTCAAAGATTCTATTTTTTTTAAATTTTCATTCTATTCACGAAGAAAGTGTCTGGTTTACTTTTTTTTTTTTTGGATCCAATTGTTTACAGCATGTTCAACTTCAGAAGTTGATGAAAAATATTTAACCTTTCAACGTCGCTCTCAATTTGGGGAACAACCCAAAATGAAAATCTAATGGTGCCAAAATGAGATTGTAACAGTGACTTTTTCAGGCATCTCTCTGTCGACACCACTTATTGATCACAATGCGGCCTTACTTTGTGGATACAAAAAAGAGTTCTCCTTTTAGGCCTTATTCAGCTTATAGTGGGTTATCAGTTATAGTGAAGTGTATGAGTGTTGAAACAGATTAGTTTGATTTGGCCTTGTTAGATAGCCCACCATAAGAGGGGTATAAAACAAGAAAATCAAATTGTAAAGTGAAACAACAAATTTATATAAATCAATTAAGGTCTCTACAAATAAAATTAATGTATTTTGGTTCATACAAGGTCGTCAAAATATTCATAGTAGTGCTTGCAAGAATGAGTTTGTGTACATAGGTAGGAACGTATGTATGTATGTATCTATGTATGTATGTATGTATGACTGACTGAATGAATGATCATTATCGTAGAGTAGGAATGTCTTTGAAGTAATGGCCCAGTCTTAAAATTTTCCGTTCGTTTATCAAGTATAAAATAGGTGAGAGAGAAAGGTAGAGATAACAATAACGATCGCTTGACGTTTGTCAAGGGACGTGTTAATACGCTCGTCTCCTTCTCTCTGGTGATAGGCGAACTTGCCCGTCTTTTATTTTGTTTGTGGGACTTGAAAAGATCATTTGGGAATTCACTTTCGGATATGATAAGGGCCTTTCCATTGGACGACGAACAAACTTCGTGTCGGCTCGCGAAAAGGTCCGTAACAGAATTTGTTTCTGAGAATTGAAGATTATTTGAATTTTGTTTTTAAATGTTTCCTAGTTTTTTATTGGCCGAAAAACATTTTGCATCAAGGTGTGAAATTTCACGAGTTTTGTTTTGGATTCGCTTTTGCGTGTGTGTTAAGCAAAGTTTGTAAATTCGAGTCTTTTTTTTTTATATTTCTAACAAAATCAATGAGTCAGTGCTTAGCATTTGAATTTTAAATCTAGATCTTGTTTTGTTTACTACAAGCTGACATATTGTTTGGTTGTATAATGATGCCGTATAATATGCGTAAAAGATTTTGTGAAAAAACTATGAAAACTTTTGCATACTAAGTTTCAATGAGTGTGTAAATCTGTAGTGACATTAAAACAACGTCAGTGCCTTGAGTTTTACTCTTGTACGTCGTTCATAATTTGTGTACGCGGTTTGTTTTTTTTTAACCGGAAAAAAAAAGAAATGAATATCTTTCCAAGAAATGTTTTCTTTTTCAACATGACACGTTAAGTTAATAAAATGCCATTTGCAAAATATGTAGGCATATAACACGCAAATAAAGAGTAAAGACACAAACACACTGCCATTAAGTCACGTTTACTGCATTAACATACAACATATAAACAACGATACAGAGGATCATGTTTGCGTGTAGGTCTGTAAGCAAAATAAAATGAAAGACCACTCTAGCCCGATGGTTAACTAACTAGTTCGTCTCACAGAATGCAGTAGGTTCGATCCTCGGCGAGCGCTCTGCCCTTCTTTTTTTTTTTTGTCCCAGGTTAAACTTAGTAAATGGTTCTGAATAAAAAAATATTTACGAAATAACGAGAGAAAGTCCATCTTCTTCTGAACATATTCACAATCACAGACGAGATAACGTCTTGTTGATAGTGTTTTTCTTACTTAAAAGAACATGCTTAGCAGTGAATGGGTTAAAAATTAAAATATTGCTGAATCGGAAAAATTCATTAACGATAACAATCTATGAAAGTTGCTTATGGCCAAGCTTAATCTGACACAAGGTCATGTAAAAAGGAAGGACATTAAAAACTAAATTCGTTACAGAAGTAATGGTCAGTGAGATTAATTTCCTTAAGGCATCGATATTCAGAGCACTTAAAACGACTACTTGGTTACTTATTTTGGTGTATCATTTTACTTTATATTTTATAGCTATGTGACACAAACCATAGGATATTTTCAAACAAATTAGCCGTAAATAATCGACGGTATCATTTTTTTTTTTTTTTTTTTTTTTTTTAAATAATTATGTCATTTATTGCTAACTAAAACTCTTTTTACATTAACATAAGTAGCAAAATAATTGTTCTAAGTAAGGCGGTTAATCGAAATAAATGCTACATAATTTGTTGCGTTTCCTAACTATTGCTTCACTATGAGGTTTCACTAGCGGGGCATTCGATGAAGATCGAATATACTCTCGTAATAATGGTCTGTGCGACTGATTGGCTAGTATTACATCACGGCGAAGCACCGACCGGCGTGATGACATTCTTGTAAGAATTCTTTTAATTTTATTATAGCCAAGTTTATTTTTTCTAATGATTACCGTTTATCAAAAGAATTAATCTTTCAAATTTAAATTTTTCTATACACTCAAATACACTAGTGAATTTTTGAAGTTTTTTTTTTTATCTCTCTCTATCGATTTCTAATTCTCTCTCTCTATAGATTCCTATTTCTCTCTCTCTCTCTCACACACACACACAGATATGTGTGTGTGTGTCTGTGTATACGTACGTAATTTAGAATGTGTACAGATCAATTATCGTGGTTAGGTAGAAAATCATCGATCAGCTTTCATAAAAAATATCTTTTACCTTCTGAACCTTCATTTCTTCCAATGAGTCTTTACTCGTTAGACATCACTTGCCGAGAACCCCCTCGTTTAGGCATAGTGATTCTGACTAACGAAGTTCTGTTGTTCTGGTTTCTTGGTTCATCGCTTGCAGGATTGGATTCGAGTTTACCGCATACCAGAATGGAAGAAAGTGAACTGATCGTCGATATGTCATGATAAAAATAAGAGATGAGGATGCTCATTTATTCAGAGCTTGAGACATTTGTTAACAAATAGTTGAGACCCGGTGAAAATAAGCTAACGCATCTTAGTTTTTGTGCGATAGTGACAACGTATACAGTGGATTAAAGGAAAATGTTTTCGTCTATTACAACACAAGCCCACATTTTGCAAGAATGACACAGGATAAATTTTGTAACTCGGTTAGTCTGTTCTATCCTCCAACACATTCCCCTGACCTTTCTTGAACCAACCAACTATTAGACAGGGAAATTTTTCGCTTTTGAAAATCAGATCCAAGAATTTATCTAAAACTTTTTGTGCTTCAAATCTTCGGAATTTTATTCAAAATATACCGAAGAACGCTCTGATAAGTGGCAGCAAGTCATTGCAAATACTGACGAATATATAATTGAATAAAATGTAATTTGTACATTTTTTTTTTAAGAATAAATTTGATAAACAAAAACAGAACTTATTTGTTACTGAACCTAATATTTAAATAAATAAATATTTACGATGGAAGAGAACTCTAAGATGTTCTCGAATTAACTGACTTCCTTTAATCTGATCACTTGATCAAATATAAAGTATATTTTGGAAGGATTCTTGGTCGGGCTGAGTACTTTATAGTGGCTTTTCAGATAGAGCATCGGGAACATTGTATCTATTTCCATTTGTTTGTTTGTTTCTCTCTCTTCTTGTACATTTCGTTTCGTTCTTTCTCTTCATCTCATTAAAAAATAGACGAATGATCCAGTCCTCTTTGCACTCGGCAAACACACATAATGACAATAAAATGTGATCACTCGTTTCCTTGTTCCGCTTCCAGATTTTCAGTCCATCCATATTTTTTTCTTCTTTAGTGCAGATATTTCAGACATGAAACCCACAGCTATTTATTTTCTTATCTATACTTTTGTAAAGTAAAATGGTCCGCGATAACGTAACGGTTTTATTGATGCGGAAAAAATGGAATCAGAAAACCAATTTTGTCTTAGGCTACTAGCATTCACATCGCACTAAGAGACCTTTTGAAAAGGCCCAACTCTTTATCTTTGGTCTTTGTTCTGTTATCAGATATTACTTTTTATTTATTTATTTTACTAATGTTCATCCCTATACAAGCACCAATAGACAATGTAGAGGGTTACTGAAGGCAATTGTTGTGTGAGCGGTAAGAGTAAAGGGTGCAATTTATGCAAGTATATGGAAAAATACCGGTTAACCCTAGACTTGAAGAGAATTGAAGTGGTCTGGAAAGCCTCCTTCTGGCATTCTGTTCCACAAAGCAACAGTTATTTGGAAGAAGCTATCCAAGTGGAACTTTCTCCTTACTAATGGAATACAAAAAGAATGGGAGGGGTTCGTGTCTATATACGCGGCGTGGTGGGTCTTAACTCGGAGTGTTAGAGATGAGAATTAAGGAATGTATTTCGTCTAAACACTTTCCATGGGAATAGTTATAGAGCAGCGAGAGGCTCGCAACGTTTTGTCTGTGGGAAAGGGATAGTAAGGTTTTGTCTCTCGTATGTCACGAAGACTCACAGAAAAGTGTGGGTGAAAGACTTTGGCTAAACCACTTCCCAATAACTTCTATATGGCAGCCAACTCTGCCAGATATTTTTTGTCTGAATTTCTGGGATGTTTTATTATCACAGTGATGTAAATAATGCAAATAATACAGGCTATTCTGTTCAAATTTAAATTCAAATGATTTCTAATGTGTTTTTTTTTAGTATAGGCAAGAGTTGCTAAGTCTTCACTTTCCAGTCTCGACAGTCCAAAAGCATCTTCATATCCTTGTGAGTGATTATTTTCCACCCTACAACCCTCTCACAGACAAAAAGTTACATGTCTCTTGCTACTTTATTGCTATTTCCATGGAAAATCCTCAGACGAAGCACAATCTAGCCATGCTACGCACATTGTAGCGAAACACCATCATAAAATGATAATTGATTTTTAAAAGAATTTCAAATAAAATGGGAAAAATGGATGCCATAATCAATTATCTGTCAATTTGCTGACTCAAAAACAAACAAAAAAACAAGATTTTTAACGAAAATCTTGTCAGCGGTCCTTGTTGAAGAGGTGCCTTCCAGTTCATGGCTAGCTTCTTTAGATAGTAGTAATTTCTCTTAAAGTTGCTTGCTCCGCTCTTCCGTAACCTGGTACCACTGGCTGGGGCTTGTGGTGAAGGGAACAACTTTGTTTCATGCTATCTGTGTAGAAGAAAAATGAGTTCCTGCATTCGGCGTTTAGTGTGACCAGTGTCGTGTGACCTTTACAGGAACAGTGATCCTTTAGCTACTCTGCATCATAGTTTTATTTAGTAATCTTATACTCAGATTGATTATTCTAAATTCCAATAGTTTCGAATCCAATACCGTAATCACTAATCAGATTTGGTGGTTTTCAACAGTGTTAAATCTTAAGTCAACTCTTAGGTAGGTAGCTCTAAAAAAAAAAAAAAAGAAAGAGCATACCATGATGAAAGAAAGACCCGAAACTTGATAAAAACAAAGTTTTATCGTCAAAATGCTTATTTATTAAGTGAAAAGACGAAAGGATTTTTTAAATTGTTTTATTAAATTGTTTAATCCTTTCTAGCACGTTAGAAATCTTGGTTAAAAATCTTGTTTTCTTGCGTTAGCGGGTGGGCCAAATATTAGTATCGAAAATTTAGCGTGTTTATTTTATTTTTTTTTTTTTTTCGTTAAAAAAACATTGTGGAAATTCTTGCAAAAATCAAATAATCATCGGATTTTAATGAAATAACTTATTCATAAATGAATTAAATTTAAAAAAAAAATTTTTTTTAGAAAATTATGGTAAATTTTTAATTTGTTTTTTAAATCTGTCACCCTGTCACTTACTTAATTTTATGAAATTTTTGGAAATTAAAATTCCACCCTCTTTATATTTATATTAAAAGCAGAACTCCTTAAGAATTAAAATCGTCAAGTTTTTTTTGTCAAACAGAAAATCTGCTCTGAATCGTAAAATCAAATTTACAAAAAAACTGACATTATTTAATTAGAAAAGCCTTTGTCTTTATAAATAAGATACATTAAGTACACCATTGTCTTAAGAAAAAATTTTCGATGAATAATGAGTTTTTACAAGAATTGTTTTCATTTTTTTAAATTTTACTTAGAATAATTTAAGTTCTAAATATTTTATAATCTTGTATTGATTCCACCGCTTTTAGATATTATTATTAAGTAAAAACTATATTTACTAATCATAAATGGAAAAGCTTAGTACAAATCATCAAACACCAATATTTTAAAAAGAATCTTGAATTTTTTTTGTATGTGTATAAACTTGCCCATTTTTCTACATATGGACGCTGATTCACGACGTTTTCAGAAAATAACAGCGATAACTATAGTAAATTTTCTACATACAACGTGTGAAAGCACGTGCGATACTCTGCTCTCGTCAGCCGCCAACCAGGGGAGGTAACAAAGTTTCAGTGGTTAAGGCAGTACTGCTACTCCTGGAGTCAACAGCGGCAGCTTTTACCACCGGACATGGTATGACACTATTTAGCTACGGTGGTTAATTGATTAATTAATTAATCACAGAAATTAATAACGGGAATTACTTAAAGCAATAGATAGATCGAAAGACATACTGAGCGACATTATTTGTTTCTTTTTACAAACAAAGAATGGGTAAAAGATTTTTTTAATTTGTTTTCATTTGCAATGCGGGAAAGCGGAAAGACGTAGGAAAGCGGATCTCAGGTCTGTCAACATTAATTAATATCCTGATAAGAACAACGGTTTTGACCACACGTATGGCTGACACTCGAAATTTCGAATGTCGGTCAATTGCGTGTGGAAAAAGATGGTCAACGGAATTTGGTTAACAAGAAAGACGGAATTAATCGAACTAAGCGAAACAAAAACATTGATATGGACAAAAACTGTGTATACGACGGAGGATTTCTGTCGCCAGAAATGGTCACCTGGACAGTTGAAAAGGGAAAGGGATTTTGTTCGCCAAATGAAAACCACCCAGTTAAAGGTTGATTACAATAGTTAAAAAGTCAGCAATAAATGTGCTGGATAATTACCAGATGTCTAAAGTAAGATAAAAGAATTCTACGAGCACACTCTGTGGGGTCTAAAAGAATTCTGTTGATAACAGAAAGGAATTTTTTAAAATTATGGCAATGTGGCGTTCATAAAGATTTTGAATAACCACGGGAAAAGAATAATTCTTTTTTCTTTCTTTTCTTTTCCCTTGGAGTGTCAATGTAAGCTAACACCAGCCTAGCCACATCCACACCAGGGTAGTATGAAATGATAGGTAGAGGTGAAAAATATGGTAAAGAAGGAGAAACTTGTTGACGCCCACGAGGAGGTTAGTGTGAGGTACCAGTGTGAGAAAGGATAAGCCTAAGGGGATAATTCTCCTCCGACCTCTCCTCACAAAAGGGGAAGATATGAGAAGGAAGGGAATTGTTGTTGACGCCCCTCGAAGGGTTTGGTATGAGGTACCGGTATGAAGAGGAAGAGTCTTAGGAGGGTAATTCTCCTCTGACCTCTCCTCACGAAAGGGGAAGAACCTCTCTAAACAAAGAGCGATAGATTTCCATAAATGGAAAGTGATAAATTTTCCTGTCCGAAAACAAAGAAAATCCTTATTGGGGATTTGAAATTATCGAAGAATCCAGACCGCATCCGGCCCCACACCGGGTTTTGGTCAACGTCAATATAAACGAACGTCCCCGGGCGTTCAGGCAGTTCTTCGGACACAGCTCGACAGTTGCATTTGGAGTTGCAGCTACGAGTTGAGAGTTTGAGTATAAACCTCGCAGCAGGTGACCGCACGAATTCCACGCCTTTCGACTTAGACTTCTAGCCAAGAACAGTTCAGTGAAGTCCGACTTAGATTTTTTTTTCACCAAAGCCAGTTAGAAAACATCGATTGAAGATACCAAGGCCAGTTTTAGCAAACATCGATTGAAGATACCAAAAGCCGTTTACTGAAACACAACTTAAGATACTAAAACTCGCTAAGAAACGCAGAAGTGTCACAATCCATAGACGTGGGCTGGGAGAGAGAGACATGCCACTGTATCCAACAAACAGATAGAAAGTAAATTGTTATTCCCTAACAACATTCGAGCTCCTTGAATTGTTCCGTTATTTTTTCTTCTTCTACATTCATTTGTGCAGCATCACCCTTGGCCTGGATTCGGCTCGCACTACGGCCTGGCGCCTGATTGATCTCGTCAACCTAAGATCAAATCACAACGTGGGTAGGTTGGACCGAGATCAAAGTAGTTGCTTCGGTAACCAGACGTTGGAGGCGAGCTGAGGACGACAAGGCTGATGCCGTATCTAACCAGACATCAATCGCGACCAAGACAAGAGTTAGAATCTCACATCCGATGCCGTGGTAACCAGCAGGGTTAGTGTCACATCTGTCGTCGCGATCAGGACTTCATCGGGTGTCTCAGGGTTAGACTGACATACGGTGTTGTGATTGCAGAATCAGACCACCCACTCGGGGTCAGCGTTTCAAGTGGGGCCGCTACCAGGACAAGACCCTGGATCAGCAGCTGCCACATGTGTAGGACGTCACAAGGTATTGTTTTTGTATACGTGCCAGTTTCTTGCGATTTCTTTTTACAAATGCAACTGAGATTTTAAACGTTGTCTTAAAATACACGCTCGTAGCGGCCGTTAATAATAACGTAGAATGGAAGGTAAACAGATGTGTTTCACGTCGGAAGTAGCATTGTGTCGCGAACATGGGTTTATTTAACTTTATTTTGGATCTCGACTAGATCCAACTTGATACCTGTGAAGCTGTGGTCTGGAGACGATGTGAAGCATGCTTCAGGTTCTGGCAAGTGATGCTCACCTTAAAAAGGAAGGAAACGATTGACCGCCCAAGAAATCCACGGCACCCGACCTCAATAGATAGCACATGACATGTCCATCCCTTTTCCATGCAATCGAATCGCAGCGATTTGTAGCGGTTTTTCTTTCGTTCGTGCGTCTCCTTCCTCTTCTCCTCCCATAGAACCGTTAATTCTACTAGAAGAACACACTTTTTTGAATCAAACCACACTACAATGTCAGGGCTCGCTTCTGTTTGAATGATGTGTACCGGAAATGGCAAAGTTGTTCTAAGATCAACTAAAACCCTCCAATCATGGGCTCCACTCATGACACTTCATCTTGGAAGTTATTTGGGTCTTTTTGTACAGGGCTTTCACCTTCCTTGTCAAAATGGATAGTAGGTTCTCTGGCCGTTACAGGCGATTTGTTGGCTGCTCCACACTGTGTACTGATTAAGTCCATGACCACTTCCAGCACTTTGTTATGACGCCACGTGTACATCTGCAGTGATTGTGGGCATGCAGAGGGCACGTCGCCTAAAGTGCCTCGATCACTTTGACATAATGCGCATACATCAATGTCAGTGTACCCCCACAACTTGAGGTTGGTCGAATTTGGTAAGGAGATCATAGATAGATCGCAGGAGGAATGATATTGCCAATGGCTCTAATACAATCATGGTATTCCATGATAGCTTCATTGGATAAATATCACTCTATGTACTCTAAGAACATTGTTTGGACTGAGAGACAAGAGTAGCGGTTCGCTGCTCTTCCTCGAAATTCCTGATTTTTTTTTCAATCACCATGTCTCGTTTGTCCTTTGTACCCTGTTTGTGTTGTCCAGGATAGCTCGATTGGTTTGGGTCACCCTCATAAATTTGGTTAACAGGCTGAATTCTGATTCTTGGGTGGTTTCTACTGCCGACCATTTGGTGCCAGTTTTAGATATCTGGCCATAACTTGTGGATGAAATCATCGGCCGTGTCCCTCATGTTGTGAAGGCGTACCTTCCCGACTTCCATCAATGAGGAGATTGGAAGTTACAGGTTTCCTGCATTGGTATAGACACCCAAGCCACTTGCACAGGTACTTGTTGATACACTGCTGCGTCTGCTGAATGCGAATCAGAGTAATATCATACACCTGCAACTGCCACAGAAGCCGGGGCAGCAAACCACGTTGGCAGCATCAAGCCTTCAGTTTGCCGGAGTTTGTCGATGGATTCAAGTACATCTAATACCACTTTCTGCACCTTTTTACCTTGGTACCGATCAGTCAGTGGAATTTCATACAGCCGTCCGAGGTTTTTCACTAACTTCTCTTTGACTTTTGGAATCATGTTACCCCCAATACAGAAGTGAATCTCCCTGACAGAGCCGCTGAATAATGATAAGCCCTGGCTTTTCTTGGGCTTAGCCTTCATTCTAGCTCACGTAAATAGCTTATGGTAGCGCTGCAGCAGTTCACCGTCACCGGCCTTAGACGGGACCGGAATGGTGATGTCGTCCGTGAACGCTCTGGAAGGGGGAAGGACAGTTTGTTCCATAGTCATCAGTCCCTTTGCTGTGACGATGCATCCCGTAATATGAGTTCCATGGATATAATGAAAAGAAGTGGTAAAATCACACATCTCATCATGACACCGACCTCGAGGGCTTGCCACTTGGTGGTGTACTTACTAACGTTGAATTGCATAAACTCTACTCTGAAATATTTCATTATCATTTCCCCAACCTTATTGGGGAAATTAATAAATTCGAGGGACATTCGAATTAAATCATGAGGAACTGATCCATACGCATTCGCGAGATCAAGCCAAATTACAAGAAGCTCGGTTTTATTTTGTTTGGCTGGTAGGGGAAGTCAGGTACCCCAGCCTTCTGGACAGTTGTGTTTATGTAATGGTTACTTAGCAGGAATGTCCTGGTTGAGATTAGACGAAGTAGCTCCGATTGCCTTTGGGCCACTGGATTCTTGGCTTGCTTGGAATTTCTTCAGGCTGCTGACACTCAGCAATGGGATCCTTAACAATATAGGCGTAATCCAGATTCATAATCTCATCATTCGACTTACATTTTCCAATAGGGGAATTGCGTTGCCTGAACTAGCGTGGCTTATGGATAAGGTTCATTTTTTTCAGCCAAAATTCAATAAAACATTAGATTACGGAGAATATTTTCATAAATGTTTAAAATTACTGAATACTTAAAAGTTATATATAAAAGGCGCTCACGTTATAATGAATTTTTTTACAGCCAAAGCCGTCATAGAACAACATTAGATAAACAACCATCTGTCATCAAGCTGTTAAACACGTCAACAGACTAAATAAACAGCGACTCGCTAGATAAAAAAAATGAATTTTTGTGATATTTTAAACTTAAAGTAAATAAGGTGTTTCAAATCAGATTAATTATAATTTAAATCAGCTGATACTCTTCAAATAAAGTTTCAGAAAAGTATATTTTATTTATGGAAGATTCTTTTTAATAAAGAGAATTACATTGCAATGAAAGACTATTAAGATGGGCGCTAATCAGCTATTTTAGCCAAAAAAATAAAATAAACTTCCTTCCACTCAATTTAAATTAGTTTTTGAAATACAGCAAAATATTTTGCTTGTTGGAAATATTAAATTTAACCTATTAGCTTGAAATTAAAACTAAAATAAAACCTTTAATAAAGATTTTCATTTTTAAAAATTCATTTTAAACCTTAGGTATCGCGTTTTCTGTGGTGGTACCTACTCTTATTTATACAGCTAAAAGCCGAGAGAAAGTTCAGTGAACGTTGCGAAACTGAGAATCTTCTTCGTTTAATTTTGTATCGATCGAGAGACACTTTATTTTCAGAACACGAAAAATGAGGAAATGCGCGGATTACAAGCAAAGTTACCGGTGGGTGTATTTATGTCCTTCTCTATGGGATAACTCTCCTTTCTCTGTTGGTATGTTAAAAAAAATAGGGTTCTGTAGAGGACGGGGGTGAAGATGAGAAGAAAACACGTACGTTTAAATTTCCTGCTAGAAGAAGGTCCATCTACAATAGAATGTTGGACTTGAATTAAGTCCAACTGAAGATAAAGATGACAAACAAAACCGATATATATTAAAACAAATGTATGTATTAACAACAAATTACAAAGCACATAGGCAGTTAACAATGTGTTTGTGTGTGTGTTTGTGTGTGTGCGAACGTTCATATTTTGGTGAATGTTATTTTGGAGAAGTTCGTATTGTGATGACTGTTTGTAATGTTCATAGCGTCTTCCCAGAAATGGGAAATGCTGACCTTCAAAGAGCTTACATCTTGTCGCTGAAATGAAGAAGAGAGATTTACCTCATCTCCACGCGAGGTGGGATTCGGCACGAGGCCCGAAGGCAAGAAGAGATTGAGGCAAGAGGTCACCCAGTATTTATAGTCTGGGGAGAGAGACTTCTGGTGAAGAATTAGGGAACTAAAGAGGAAGTAACTCCGACAGTCCCTTTACCTTTCTCTTGTTAGTTCTAATTTAGTCTACCAGTGATCAGTGGCCATGACGAGAAGACAGACGACATCATTATCGTTCCATCCGACGCTTTAGAAGGTAAACTATGGGACCGAAAATAATGATAGGATAAGCGTAATATCCTTCCGATTTTCTGCATCATGGAACTTATTAAACAATCTAGTACTTCCTGCTTCGTAAGTAATCACCATAGTCACCTAAAATATGGAAGTGGAAGCCTGAAAACTGAGTAGAATGAACAGATTTTTGTTTTTTTACTTGAAATTTTCAATGGATTTGCTCAATATGATCAGTTACATATGTAAATGTTGAAAGACTATAAAGCATTTGGAAATTCAAATTATCGGCAAATAATAAAAATATGCAAGAAAAATCTGTTCTATTTTTGTTAAATAGATTTTTCTGTTGAAAGATACGTGACGTCTCCACGTATCCTTCAGCAGAAAAATCTAATGGTGTCTAAGAAGGCTCCTCTCCAACCACACACATATTCGTCTATAAATCAATTCTAAACTTAATATTGTACACGTTCGTGTATAAGAAAAAAAAATATAAACTCCGTCATATCGTTTTGAGGTTTCGGGAGTGGATTATTATTATTACTTTTTTTTTTTTTTTGTTTTAAATAAAAAAAAAATCTAAGTGGTCTATTAAAATATTTTCAGCGTTTTATAATGAAAGTAAAAAAAAAAAAAAAAAGAAAGAAACAAACAAAACGAAACACTGTACCCAGATCAAAATCAGCATCATTTTTCAGGGTATTGGAATTTTATTTTCCATCGGTGTATTATTGTCATAAACTGATTCTACTGTAGTGAAGAAAAAAAATAATCTGAGGGAATAATTAATTTTAAGTGGGTATTTATCTAGTACTTCGCTCTGCCTATTCTATATCACCGGTGCCTCGTCTACATGAATTTAAGCGCGCTACTCTATTGGCAACTAGGTCTCACCGCTTTACAGTTGAACTAGCTAGATGCAACCGTCATTTCTACTCTAACAGATTTTTTTCTTGCAATTCCCACCTATGGAACTCCCTTCCGACTTCTTGCATCCCTGATAACGACAATCTTCAAAAATTTAAATGCAACGTCAATTGTCATCTTCTGCCTTCTTGAAGCTTGTTCTTTTTTGTTCTTTTCTCAATCTCCCCATTCGCTTTCACTCCCTGTAACCCCCTGCGTTCCAGTGACACAGTCACCTTGCTTGGAGTGAAATGATTTTATATATATATATATATAATGAATAGGCTGATAACCATCGTATTGTTTTCATATTTTCCGCTCACACGATGAACTTGAGTGTCTATATAATTATAAATGGCGAAGGAGTGGTTTAAATCTAAATTATTATTTCAGATGCAAGACCTAAAAATCTGGGCACGACTCCGTGTCATAATTATCATTGAGGTAGTCTCATAAATCATTACTACTGTTGCGAGGTCTATTCTGGCTTTTTGTCCCACATTTATGACCTTAACTCAGACTAATCTGATCTTCGTAAATACCGAAAGCCGCCAATCGTAGTCGTATTAGAAATACATTTCTTTCGTCATTAATCAATATGAACCAAGAACAATTCGTTCATGTATACAAATAGTATAAATTTACATTCAGTCAGTTAAGTGCCATACGTGATATACGCCTGGGCGATCATGTCTCTTTCGTTTCCTGACTAGGCAGATTTCCCCATAGTAGGTTGCCGTTTCTTTCTGTGGTAGATTCGTTGCCAACCAAGACCCAGTCTGTTTTGCTATTCAACTCTTAGATGGGTGAGAAGACATATTCATACCTTTCTCAAGGGTATTTGCGCGTAAATGAATGTAACGAACCAGATTGAAATTCGAAACTGTACGGAAATTTGTAGGTTGATAAACATGTTAATTGTTTTAGACTTGTTCCCGAAAGAAACTTTTCATACTGGCACCTAGTGGAAGAAGCATTAACGTTGTGTACCAAGAAACCTTGTCGACCGAAGTAACTATATATTTTCATCATATTTTTAAGAGCCACTCAAGGAAGGGGTTTACTGAATAAGGTTGTTTCATGGATGTAAGAATTATAGATTGAGGATATGTAGGATAGATAACGGTTAACCATAGTTTTAAAGAGGTTAAGATTGTAGTAGCCGAGGAAGCATCTTTTCGGGAGCTGTTCCATAAAGTAGCAGCCATTGGTAAGAAGTTGTCCGAATGGAACTTTCTTACAAAGGGAATGACGACGGTTCGCTTTATATATATGTAGTGGCGGGTTTTAAGCTGCAAACGTTTCAACTCGTGGAACTAAGGTTTGTAGTTCATCAGAACATTTTCCATGGATAGGTTTGCAACGTTTGGCCTACGGGGAAAAAGACTGTAGTGTGGAAAATAATTCATTACCCAGAAAGCCGCATAAATGCTTTTGTACTCTGTCGACGCTAGAAGGAGATTTTTCAAACATAAATCGTTTTTCCACATTTTTGAGATTGTAGAAAATAAAACCACTGTGTGTGTGTGTGTGTGTATGTGTGTGTAATAAACATATATATAATATGAAACTTGGTGCCCGACCGGAAGAGATAACTTAATGTGAATAATATATTTGTTCTATGATGAGGTATTGAGCACTATTTTCTCTTCAATGTCTATTTTCCACCCTGTAATGGGACATACACAGTATGTGTGCAACACGTTTTTTACGTCAGTAAAGGTGTCCATGTAAAAGTGAATTACCCTTCTCAATGTAGTGAACTCTTCCGGTTACGTAGAAATACTTATATTAGGTTAAAAGAATTCTTAAATTCTGAGTGGTTCTGCAGACAAACTTTTAAAGTAAGATATATGTATATATTCAAAATCTATCATGATTACTTAGATTTTTCGTATGGAAACCAGGCAGAAGCTAAATTGTTATCTTTACTTAAATTTACTTTTTATTTGATTTAATATTCAGAAAATACTGAAGGTAAAGAACCAAATGCAAAGCTATATATTTTTAATGTAAGTAAAATGTAATTGTAAAATTACTTTTTTTGAAAGCACAAGTAAACTGATAAATAATTTTTAATCGCATATAAATTCTCTTGATTAAGTGAACTGTCTCTTAAATTTGATTAATGAATGTCAAAACAGTTAAAGCAAAACAATTCGTGGTCTATCTGTTGGATGGCTGAAATAGTTGCATATGTCTTCCTGTTGTCAGTGGGCTTACAGCCATATCACGTTGAAACACCGGTTCTCGTACGGTCACCAAAGTTAAGCCTGTTCAACACCTAGATGAGTGACTACTTGAAATACCAGGTGCTGTGTGGGTGGCGTAATAATATCTGCTCAGAATTGATAATCGAAGAGCCGAGTTCCAATTCCAGTCGGGTTGGTTATATTCAGTTACACACAAATACTCTTGGGGAAAAATATGAAAAAAATATTTTGTAGCTTTAAAAATATGAAAAAAATATTTTGTAGCTTTAAATAACTTACAAAAAGCTGATAAACCGTTAAAAAAACAAAGATACCAAAGGTTGAAACCAACGTAGCCGAATCGGCTGATCTCCTAATTTTTTATACTTAAAAGCTCTACATATTAAATTCTTTTTTTATGTGTATTGGATATTTTTTAATACTACTGTTTCCTGGTCTAATTCAAATCTGAACATTAACTTTTTTTAATTATATATATATATATATATATATATATATATATATATATATATATATATATATAAACTTTCACTCGCTTTTCCATTTCTTTGGCTTTTTTGTCTCCTAACTTGCCCTCATTCTCTCTAACATTTCCGCCCTGTTGGCGGGGCTTCAGAATACGTCGACTGAATCTCTGCAGAGGGTAAAAGTCCCTCAATGGGGCCACCTGTTAGCCGTGGGTAGCGACCCGTGTCGTCTGGGGACGGGATCCTGGTGATTGATCAGGCCAAGGCCCGGGTGCAAAGAGGCCATGGTCATGCAACACATCACTTTGGCCCTTACCTGGGCTAGACGGGCGGTCGAAGAAGCCCGATCCGATCAATCGGCTAGTCACATCAAGCACTAATACTTACCCGCATAAAAACCCATCTATCTAAAACCCATAAGATGTTACACAAAACCTGTCTGACTCTTTACTACAAACAAGTGATAGGTCATAAGTAAGTATTAGAAGGCGGTGGCAAGGGTCAATCTACTAGTTAGGAAAAGCCGTTACAGGTAAGGATTTTAACTGACTTTTTCATCAAAAACGGGTCGGGAAAACAAAGTGAAACCTGAAATGCTAACAGCCACTTACTAGTGCGAGTATACCTTTCTTGTATCCCTGGGATAATAGGGTGAATGCCCCCCCCTAACATCTTCCACTGATGGTCTCCGAGGATGGTGGGGAGCAAGGAAGGTGAATTAAAAAAAACAAAAAAAACTCATGGCAACAAATAAAAACAAAGGACTCCATATTGAAGACAGTTTGGAGAGCCTATACTCCGAAACCGAGTCAGACAATGAACTTGATCAAAAGCTGTTCCCTAGATTTATTGTCTTAGAGTCAATAGAGAACACCCCAATCACTAAGTTGTCTCCATTCATTGTTGAAAAAACAATGAAATCTTTAATAAAAACCTTATCAATAAAAAAACTAAGGAACAACACCATTTTGTAGAAGTTCCAAATAAAACCTCAGCAAATATATTACTGAAACAAAACAATTTTTCTAAGCTTAAGTTAAAAGCCTACCCCCACACTTCCTTGAACTCCCCAAAGGGTGTGGTAAGAAACCCAGATCTCTCACTCTGCACACTGGATGAAATAAAAATCAACCTAAGGAAACAAGGCGTCACAGATGCCCAAAGAATATTGATAACAAAAAACAACCAAATGACTCCAACAAACACTTATATTCTAAATTTCAACACTCCAAAACCTCCTACAGAAATAAAAATCGGATATATGATAGAAAAAGTGGAAGTATATATACCAAATCCTCTGAGATGCCACAACTGCCAAAAGTTCGGGCACCACAAGGAAAGATGTACCAGATCACCAACGTGTAAAGATTGTGGAGAAATCGGGGATCACATTGACTGCAAACTCCCATTAAAATGTGCAAACTGCAAAAAACATCATGCAGCAGACTCAAAAGAATGTGAAGTCTGGAAGAAAGAAAAATATCCTTAATTAAGCACACAAAAAACATAGCATACCCGGAGGCAAGAAGGATAGTTGAAAGTTCTCAGAATGCATCAACATATGCAAATATAGCCAGAATGACAAACAACTCGATTCAAAAACAAGAAACAACACAAAACAATCTGTCTGATCTGGTAGAAGAACTAAGATCCCTACTGGAGATACTAAAGAAAAATTTAATCAGTTCAACAACTAGATC
Source organism: Acanthosepion esculentum (assembly GCA_964036315.1). NCBI lineage: Eukaryota > Metazoa > Mollusca > Cephalopoda > Sepiida > Sepiidae > Acanthosepion > Acanthosepion esculentum. The sequence continues at coordinate 114,661,669 of OZ038484.1, forward strand.
CGATACTGAATGGGATCTAAAGGAAAATCCCCAATACCAGATCAACGAAACCAAAGATGTTACAAACCAAAGAAAATTACAATCCAAGCAACAGCAAATGCCAATCCTTCCCATCACCACTAACAAATTTAATAACTCCTCACCTCCAAAAATGAAATCTCCTTTGAAGAATCAACACAAGAAGAAGAAAACAGAAATTGTCTTAATTGAACTGATGGAAAGAGACAGTCAAGAAAGACATTCAAGTCAGAGAAGTTCAAAAAGTCCCAACAAAAACAAATCAAAAACAATCATCCCATCTCAAACAAGGGAATGATCTTCATCCAATCAAAGATCAACAAATGAATCAAAAGAAAAAACCAAAGGAACATCCCTCAATAAACAATCTAAAATCAAAACCAAAGACCTCAAAGACAAACTAAGAACAGAAAAAGAAACGGGAAAACCAGAAAGCATGGATTTCCAGAACAATATCCTAAACGAACCTTAAAACACAAAGCAATTCAGTAAACCAAACAGAAAAACAATGATCACAAACACACATAAGATACTGCAATCGAACTGTAGACGGATAAATGCAAATATTAATGAACTACAGTTACTCGTAGCAAATTTAAATCGGGCTGTTATCTGTCTTCAAGAAACCTTTCTCAAGGATAACAAAAAATAAACATTAAAAGATACCAACAATATAATTACATAAAAAAACACTGATCTTCGAGCATCAGGTGGCACATCAATTTTAGTCCGAAATGATGTACCACATAGTCACATAGAGCTCAAAACAAATCTACAGGCATCAGCCGTGAAAATAACCTGATACAAAGAAATTAACATTTGCTCTATATACATCCCGCCAAATGAAAAAATAAAAGAAAACGAACTACTAAATATAATAAAACAACTTCCTGCACCTTTCATATTACTCGGAGATTTCAACTGCCATAATCCAATCTGGGGTTGCAGAGATACCAACCAAAAGGGCAAAAGCATGGAAAAACTCATAAACAACAATGACCTATGTATTCTCAATAACAAATCCCCAACGCACATATGCCCGTACACAGGTAAATACTCTGCAATAGATCTGACCCTGTGTGATCCATCCATTCTTATAGATTTCACCTGGTCAACATACAACGATACCTGCGGAAGTGACCATTTCCCCATAATCTTAGAAAGCACAAGCCCACATCTAGAAGACAAAACACCCAACTGGAATTTAAAAAGAGCAAACTGGGAAAAATTCAAAACAATGTGCTCTATTAAACTAACCCCTAACTCAAACATCAAAAAGGAAGACCAAGTTGCATTCTTTACTAAAACAATAATCTCCATAGCAGAAAAATGCATTCCTAAATACTCCAAACCTACTAAACACTATTATCCCTGGTTCGATGAAGAATGCAGGAAAGCAATTAGATCACGGAGAGCCGCTCTACGCAAGTTCAACACACAACCAACAGAGGAAAATTTAAACACCTTCAAAATATGCAGAGCCAAAGCGCGACAAACTATCAAGCAATCAAAACGTTCTACATGGAGAGAATTTATATCCAAAATCAACTCCAACACAAAAGCAAAAACTGTTTGGAACATGATTAGAAAGATCTCTGGCAAAAATATAAACACTCCTCTCAGGCATCTCTCCAATCACAATGGGGAAAATAGATGACCCCAAAGAAATAGCCAATACATTTGCCCAACATTTTGCCCAAAATTCATCTGCCACAAATCACAGTAAAATATTCCAGGACATCAAGAGAAATGATGAAAAAGAAACAATCAACTTTCACTCCAAAAATACAGAAGAATACAACCAACCATTTTTACTAACTGAATTGTTAGACTCCCTCACCCAATCTCATAACACTGCAGCAGGACCTGACAATGTACACTACGAATTTCTCAAACAATTACCAGATCCTTCCATAGAACTCCTATTAGACATTCTTAATAATATCTGGTCCAGTAGAAATGTGCCTGATCTTTGGAAACAAGCCAACATCATCCCAATACCCAGAACCGGAAAAGACTTGTCCAACCCCTCCAATTACAGACCTATATACCTAACCAGTTGTCTCTGCAAGACTCTAGAGAGAATGGTCAGCAACAAATTGACCTGGATACTTGAAATCAACAACCTACTTACTAATTTTCAATCCGGCTATAGAAAAGGGCGAATCACAATAGACCATCTAGTTCGCTTTGAAACTCTCATCAGAAATGCCTTCATCAAAAAAGAACACTTAACAGCAATCTTTTTTGATCTTGAGAAAGCATTCGACACCACGTTGAAACATGGCATAATGCGAGACTTAGACAACTTTGGTCTCAAAGGTAGACTGCCAACTTTCATCCAAAACTTCTTATCTAATCGCCTCTTCAAAGTAACTTATGGTAAAACTCTCTCTGAAATCCAAGAACATGAAATGGGCGTCCCACAGGGAAGCGTACTATCGGCCACTCTATTTAACATCAAAATGAATAGTATCGTAAAAACTCTCAATCCTGGGACTGACCCCTTTTTATACGTCGATGACTTTCTGATCTGCTACAGATCAAAACACATTCACACCATCGAACGTCAGCTTCAACAGTGTCTCAACAAAATCAGCGAATGGGCGACAAGAAATGGCTTTAAATTCTCCCAAACAAAAACCAAATGTGTACACTTCTGCCGACAACGAAAGTTACATCTAGATCTTTCCCTAAAACTTGATAACACAGAAACACCAATAGTTGAAGAACACAAATTCATAGGCATTATATTTGCCAAAAAATTAACCTACATACCACACATAAAATATCTCAAAGTCAAATGCAACAAAACAATCCAACTTATGAGAGTGATAGCTAACACTATCTGGGGCGCAGATCGACAAGTTTTAATAAAACTTTATAGAGCATTAATTCGAACAAAATTAGACTATGGCTGCTTCATCTATGGATCTACCAGAAAGTCCTATTTAAGGGAATTAGAAACCATACATAATCAAGGGTTGAGATTAGCATTAGGAACTTTCAACACTTCTCCTGTAAACAGTCTACATGCAGAAACCCACGAATGCCCACTCTCCTCAAGACGGGAAAAACTAGCACTCCAATATTACATCAAACTTTATTCATGTCCTACCAACTCCACCTTCAACTGTGTCTTCTATCCTGAAAACAAAACTCTATTTGACAGGGGGAAAAAAAGGCATAAAAACATTCGGACTATAAATGGAACACTCTTTTGCAGACTAATTGACAAAAGAAGTATTCACAAATCCAAACTCCCTGGACACCCACCTTGGCTACTAAAACAACCAGAAATCATTCTAGAATTAACAAAATTCTCCAAATCTAATACACATCCTTCAACTTATATCGATAATCTAAATAACATTCTGGAACAACACCCAAACTGGACACAGATATTCACAGATGGCTCTAAAAACAAGAATAAAGTTGGAAGTGCGGCTATCTCTAACAACAGCATGCTCCAAAAACGACTACCAGATAACACCTCAATTTTCAGTGCTGAAGCTACAGCCATAAACTTAGCTTTAGACCTCACCCTCGAACTTAACCTTAACAGATATATAATATTTTCAGGCTCATTATCAGTGCTAATGGCACTAAAAAACAGAAATCTAAATAATCCTCTGATTATCAACCTACTACAAAGAATCAACCTCATCACTCAAAACAAAAACATTATTTTCTGCTGGATTCCCATACACATTGGTCTCAGAGGAAACGAAAAAGCAGAAACAGCTGCTAAAAGATCATTAAACATCAACATTAGTGACATAAAAGTACCTCGTACAGATTACAAACCCCTAATCAACAACCTTATTACGACCAAATGGCAAGAGTCGTGGAACTCCTGCAAGAATAACAAACTTTATAAAATTAAACCCATCTTCAGAGAATGGATAGAAGCTAAAATTTCCAACAGGAAAATGTCAAGAAGAGAAGAAGTAGTAATGACTAGACTTGAAATAGGCCACACCGCTGTCACCCACTCACACCTACTAAAAGGTGAAGAAGCCCCAATTTGTATTCCGTGCCAGGAGCTCTACACAGTGAAACATTTACTAACAAGCTGCATAGACCTTGAACAAATACGATTATGGTACTATAAAGAAAATAATCTGAAAGACATCTTCAACAAAACTGACCCAAATGACCTTTTAGAATTTCTAAAAGCAACAAAATTATATAACAAAATATAGTCGCAAAAGAAGATAGCATATAATTATCACACATTAAATCACAACACCTCTACCTATAAAATTATTGCTGGCGGTACGTTTTTTGAAAAAGAAACTATTGACGGCAATATGTTTTATTTTTGAAGAGAAATTATTACCAGCAATACTTTATTTGAGGAGAAATATCACCAGAAATAGTATTTTGACAAAACAAAATAATGAGGAGGGGTTGTCGGCATGAAATGACCCGTTGCGGTTGATGTGCCGTAGAACACAACAAAATCTCATTTCTCTGTTTGCATTTAATGTTATTATCGTAATAATATTGTTTAGACTAATAAGACGAGATTAAATCTCATACGTAAAATTATTGTTTATTCACCTTTGAACTACGTCAGTTTACATCGACGAGTGTATGTGACTGTTTTTTTTTTTCTGAACGTGGATTTCGAGTGGGGTGCTTCCTCTTATCTAGTTGTTTCATGTGTGCACACCCGAAACGTATCTGTATCAAACACCTTTTTACATGCTGGTGCCAGCAGGTGATATCCTGCGTGAGGCGCGAATCTGTTCCTGGTGACTATAAGGTTACTTTCCGAGTCATCTCGCTGAGGCATCTGGCTTCTCTGATGCATTGGTCTGACACTGACCAAGTCTCTTTTGGTATCATCTGGGGTGAACCCAGTATATATTGGGGTAATCACAGATCAACGTACCGTAGAACAAAGTTTGTTTATCGACATTAAATTTGATTCAGACTTTGGTATTTATTGGCGTGGACCACATGTAGGTTTCTCGATCAGAAAGCCTCACGTATTTCGATTGTATATTCAATCTTTAGTTTCCAATAAACATCACTCGGAACTTTTGCGCGTGCGCGCACACACTCTCTCTCACACACACACACCTCCCTAAATTTCGCTGACATTTTACTGGAGTAGTCAAATAAGACGACCACACATTCTTTTGTACAGTCTTGTCAAATTCAGATGAACAACTATTTAAACTTGTAAAAATTGTTAGTTATTTGTGTCACCCTGTGTTGAGCTTAGGGAATATCTACTCAGGGAGTAGCTGTAGATCGATGATTCACAAGCTAGCATCGTAGTCTGTTCGTTAATACAGACAATTTAGTTCTCACCAGATGGGCTTTTCCTAACATGGCCCTGTGTCAGACTTGACTTAGCCTAGTAAAGACTTGTTATCGTGCCTATCGTTTTAGAGACCTATACTCATAACTCAATGAGTTCAACCTTCAATTGTTTATGTGGCCCTGTGCTAGGCTAACTGAAAAGTTAGAAAACTGTACAAGCACACGTTTATGAATAACTGCCACACATACGCATACGTTGGGGGGCATTAAAGGTAGGAAGAGTGTTTCGTTAATTTTTCAAATGGTGGGGGCCTGCATGCTTTGAAAATCAGCATTCGATATTATATATATATATATATATACATATATATATATATATATATGTATGCACATTTCATTGAATACGACAGACAAGGTATTTTTATTTAGTTTTTTTTATATAATTTCTCATGTGATCTAATAATTTTTTTTCTTTTCAGATGATAAATTATATAAAAACTGTCTGAATGTTCTTTTTATCCGAGCGCTTTCGGCTATACATTTAGCCATTTTCAAGGATTAAATATTTTAACTATTTTAAATATTTTAAGTTTTTAACACTATTCGTAACATACTTGTTGACAACACAAATACATGTAAAAAAAAAAAAGCTAAAAATAATGGAAGCCTTATTAATAAACACAAAAAACAACACTTAATAATATCAACTATGAACATGGACACAATATCATGACCGTGTTTTGAAAAATGAAAACATTTTATAAAAACATACATGAAACAAACTATTTCTTATTTAACAGTTATAAAAAAAAACAAAAAAAAACGTAAGAACATTCGGACAGTTTTTATATAATTTATCATCTGAAAAGAAAAATTATTAGATCGCATGAGAAATTATATAAAAAACTAAATAAAAGCACCTTGTCTGTCGTATTCAATGAAGTGTGTGTGTGTGTGTGCGCGCATATATATATATATATATATATATATATATATATATATATATATATATATATATATATATATATATATTATAAGCTCTATATTGGCTCTTATGAGAAATACGTCACTTAATTAGCTACGAACCTCGTGTGTCCTGGACTAGCCGGGGTGTTTGAAATTAATATTAGCGCTATCCCCATGGAGCCATTCACACCTCCTCGGCAGTACCTCTCTTTCGGGGAGGGCTAGGGTTATTACCCGGCACATGAGACGTCCCCATTAGAGGAAGTGCCGAGGGGTCTTGAGCAATTTGTGAACGGCTTCCGAAGTCCCACATTCTGTTTCGACGTGGGCGTACGAATAAATACCCTTTCACACTGTGTTGCTGTACGACAGGTTGTGGATCTCTACGCGGGCACACACGCATACACACATACAGAAAGAGAGGGGGGAGAAAGAAAGAAAAAGAGATAAACAAAGTGACAGAAAGAGGAAAAGAGAGAAAGAGATAAACAAAGAGAGAAAGAGATAAACAAAGAGAGAAAAAAGAGAGAGAAAGAGGAAAGAGAGAGAAAGAGACAAAAAGAGAAAAGAGGGAGAAAGTGAAAAAGAGGAAAAAAGAGAGAGAAAAGAAGAGAGTGAAAGAGAAAAAATGTGTGTGCGTGTCTGTCTGTTTTAGGCTGTGGGTAGAATTGGTACACGTGTTAAGATCCCTAGTTACTCCGAGGTAAAATAAAATGGGCAGCATATACATTCAACAACACGACACAACGTTAGGAGAAGGAAAATATGAATGTAAGAAAATAAACTGGCACAGTCGTGTCAACGATATAATTTACCAATATATTTCTCGGGCGACCAACCTCGAACTCGAAATTTATTTATTTATTTTCATCATTTCTGTTGATTGAAATGATGAAAAATAAAACCATCAGTGTTGTCGAACGTTGACACGTACTTTACGGCTGCTACAATTATTCCGTACAATTTCGTCTCTCCCAGGGCGGCGATCATGTGGAGTTATGCAAAATTTAATTATTAAAATAGCTAGCATGTCAAGGTCACGCAGATATCTGACGGCGAATCGGAATAGCGAAGAATGCGTTTTAGAAGCTGAACAAAGTATTAAGAAGAGATAGGAAGATTTCGTTAGAAACAAAGAAAATAGTGTTGAATTCCTGTGTCATATCTTTTCTTCTTTTATGTAAGCTGGACAATTTTCTCACAGATTAAAAATGAGACAGGGATGTAGTTTTACAGAAGGGTGCTGAGAATATCACAGACAAGACATGTAATCCACGAGGAAGTTTGAAGAAAAATAGGAACGAGAAGGTCGCTTCTGCTTACCATCGGAAAGAGTTGAAATTTGTGGGACACATTATGAGGAAAGGTGCTTGAAGAATTTAACACTCGCAGGACACACTGAAGGAAAGAGGAGCAGAAGGAAACAGTGAGTAATCTACCTAACGAGTTCATCTAAATGGATGGCAGGAGAAATTTTGCTAAGAGCTCTTGAGGGCAGGAAGCTGTAGAGAGTCATGATTATCCACCTCCTGAGGACACACACACACACACACACACACACACACACACACACACTAGTCAAACTCCAAGCAAACGCCGTCAGAATTTAAATGGAAAATATTAGAAATTTATGAATGTGGTATAAAAAGAAAATTTTCTTAATAATCGCTGTTGGTTTTCGTAAATTCACAAACATTCGAGATTCTATCCACTGAAAAGGGATTAATAGGAAGCGTTGCAACAGGTCATAGTCAGTCCATTAAATGTAAGCTCAATTACACAAATCTTTGCCAATCGACTCCATTTCTAAGCTAGTAAACTTATACATCATTCCCCAGCTCCTGTAAACAGAGTAATGATAATCATAAAATGTATAAACTTTCGCTATATCAGGTGCGTATCAATTTCTATGAAAATTTCAAGTAAACCTATAAAAATATACATCAGCATAAAATCAACTTAGCCACACATTTACAAACAAAAACGTTACTGTAGAAAAAAAAAAAAGTAAATTGTAGTTTTAAAAATTTCAACACAATTATTGAAAGTTTATTTTCGTGACTATGACTAATTGCCAACGCTGCTATACATGCCGACAGATTACATTTAGAAGCATTTGGAATTCGGCTACATTTTTTAAGCATATGTGGTGGTTAACATTAATTAAAAAAATAGCGTGTGTGCGCACATACACACACACACACACCCACACACACACACTGCTACAACTTCCGGTAAAGTGGTTGGCTTGCTTTGTTTCACCACTAACCGTGCTTGGGATAAGACGTTAACTTTGCACCGGCCCAAAACAGCGAACACGCTCATAAACGTGACAGTTATTTTTACAGTACAGTCATAATCCCAGAGAACAGAAAAGAAAGTGTTCATTATTTATAATTTTACTGCCTACTTTCACCCCGTTGTCTTCTAATTCCAACTTTCATCTTGACTGACTATTTCTATGAAGGACCCAACCTCTTGTCTAGTCATCAGTTCCATCCAATATAGCTCTGCATTCATCACTAAAAAAAAAAAAAATTACTGTCGATAAATCTGTTATGTACAAAAGTACATGGAAACTGCTTTCTCGACAGTACACGTTTCTCGTTGCGATGTTCATTTAATGGTGATAGTTTGGTTATTTTTGTGTATTTAGGCAATGTTTTTAATATTTTGCATCTTTTTGTTTCTTTGTTTATGTTCGCAATATCAGCTTCTAATATTTTCTTGCTGTTCAGTCCATTTTTCTTTCTATCCTTTTTTTAAAAATTATCTCATTTTTAGACAGTTTTTTTCTTGTTCCTATCTTGACAATGTTTGCAATTTATTTTCGTCTCGTGGTGTTTGTTCAACTTTCGAAATTTCCAATGCTTTGTTCAGATCACTCAATTGTTTTACACTTGCTTCTCTTTTATGCCATCCATGGCAATCGTTATATATCTGAAATTAAATCACTTTACTATGATTTATATTTATTTACAACTGATGAACAAACTACGTGTTAAATATCTCATCCCACTACATCAGTGTAAATATTGCTAATAAAACAAATATTATAAGCTGATATTTACATGGTATATTTAACATACATTTAAGTATGTCTTGAAAATATTGCCAACATCAGTTGGTTAATAATACCAATATCTTTGCGAAAACATTGAGTTGCCTAATAAAATCTGTTAATGTCAAATTAATTGGAGATATTTACCAAGTTAAACGCCATCTTGCATATGACTATAATAGTGTGAGGCACTAGTGAGGATCGAACCTGTCTCACTTGCGAATCGTCTGAGATTAGTTTGCTAGTCATTGTTTTCCGCCAAGAGTCCATTAGCATTCAAAAATGAAACTGTCTATAATTCTTAAAATTGTGTGTGTGTGTGTGTGTGTGATCGGATGTTTATGCATTTCCAGTTTTTATCCGATTTCGATTAAATTTTTTTTTTGTTTGATAGATAATTCTTCAGTGCCGATTTTGAGTTCAAATTGTTAGCGACAATGGCTCTCCACTACTTCTTGTCCATTATAACCCTCAGCAACGTTTTTTACTATTTACTATCTGTTCTTGGTTATATATATATTTCATAAAAACTTTAATAAAAATAAATAGTTTAAATTATTACAATAATATTATTTATTATTATACAGTTCCCTTTTCAGGTCCACCACAATTTAAATTACTCCCCCTCCCCCCATTTGGGTATCTGCCTCAGTTGCACCCAAATGTTGTTACTAATATTGTTTTTTTCGGGTAGGTTGACTTTAAACTTTATCTGCTCCAATTGAATGGCAAAAATTCCCAGTAATGAAAGACCCTGTCAAAGACGGGTTATACTGCTAGTTGAAAATAGTTGTAAAACTGTCGTACGTCAAATGTTCCGATTGTGCATTATGTAATTGTTGTGTTGAACAACAAAGCAGAGAAAGACTCTAATCTTTTGTATTGTAATTACCACAAAAGTTTGATTCGTTTTCTACGGCTTTGCATTTTATTTAAAACCAGAAAAGGTTGCAGTTGAATTTTCCTTTTTAGATAATAAAGGTTTTAGTGATACAATTCTTACTGATTAGCCCATATCTGGGGGAGAAGATTTTTGCGTAAATCAATATAATGAACCCAACGGGAATTGGAACTCCGATTAACAATTCCGAACTATTATCCATGACCCCACCCGGACATCCAAGTTTAGAACACGTGGTATTTCCAAGCGGTCACCCATCTAAGTTCTAACCAGGATCGACGTTGCTTAACTTTGGTGATCATATGGAAACCGGTGTTTCAACGCTATATGGCCGGAAGCCTTCGGATGTATAATTGGTAAGGAAATAAGAATCTTTCTCTCGCTTGTATTTAGAACAAAATGGCGATGGAAATCCTTTCTAATATGTTAACTGCTCTTTAATTGACCATAGAAAGATTGAAAATATTAATGCCTCCCTTCAAAGTTATAGACAACTAGAGAGGTTTATTTTTTATAAACTGTGTGCGTGTCTACGTAAATATTTACTAAGTAGAGTTGACAGTTTTTTCTTCAATTTGAGCGCATAAACATTCACTCGTTTCAGTTTCTCTGAAGGCGGATTTGTGCCGAAAGTTTTGTTTTGTACGTGGCTTGTGACCGCCATGTTTAGCTTGTCTCTCGAGCGAAACAAGTGTGACTATAACCTGACTTTGTGAACTCTCGTCGCTGATACAGCTATCTTTGAAACTGATTTTCCCTTTCTATCTATATTGGTCTATCTGCCTGGTGCCTCGTGACACAAAGTCTCCACAGAACGTCTTCATTCTTTCCTATTCACGGCTGCAGCACATGCTTCATTCCAGGTTCGCCAGCCCATTGCTTCCCTCTCTTTTATAGCCCTTCATCATGTCGTTCTTGATATTCCCCTCTTTGCTGTTTTCCTTCGAAATCCCAGGTCAATGCCACAATTCGGTCGCTGTTTGAGTCTTGCTTTAAAGTGTGACCGATCAAATCTCCACCGTACATCGACGCTAAAGGGCTCTACAAACACGTTTGAGCAGTTTCGCCGTCTTTATATGGTCTTGCCATCTAATCTTGAGGTCCCTTAAGTTGTTATAAAAATCGGTCAATATGATTGTTGTCTCTCCGATTCATTTTCAAGGCCTTGTAGCCATAAAAGACGGGGATGACTAAGGTTTTATAAAACCCGATCTTCGTGCTTTTGCTTATCTCGGTTGAGTTCCACGCGTGCTTCTTATGTGTCGTATCTCTTCACCTGCTTCAACTCACCAGAAGCCGCCCTGATCTTTGCCACTCTAGCATTGATGTCTTCGTGCCACCGCCTTGTTTTCAAACTGTCGCGCCCAGATAAACAAAACTTTTGACATCTTCCAGTTCTCCGTTTGCGGTGATCAGAACTTGTTAGGCAGCATTAATTCGCACGATTTTGCTTTTTAGCCGTGTTGATCTTCAGCGCAATCTATTTAGTCAATTCTTTTTATTTTTCACTTATATTTTTCTGCGCGTCGATTTAACTAAGCAGGGTTGACAGCTTTTCTCTTTAATTTGAGAGCATAAACATTCACTCGTTTCAGTTTCTATGAAGGCGGATTTGTGCCGAATGTTTTATTTTGTACGCGGCTTGTCTCTCGAGCGAAATAAGTGTGATTATAACCTGACTTCGCGAACTTTCGTCGCTGATATTGCTATCATGGAAACTGATTTTCCCTTTTAATGTGAATTATTTTATTTATTTAGGTTGGACATATTTCAGTCCTAATGATCTGCAAAACTAGCTTGTTAACCATTGTTCCCAACAAAATTAGTATTTAGTTATCTGGGGGGGTCTGGATGGACTATTGGTATAGAAAACAAAATCGGTTAACAAAGTTCGAACACAGAATAGGGCAATTTCGAAGTATGATTTCGGGAAAGGCATGAATCTAATTTTCCACCTGCTACCACCACACATAACCACAGTATCTTTTAGATCTGTAAAGGTAGTCAGTCTTGGGAGTCGAACTAGAATGCCGATCCCGTCGAAAAAAATTACAATAGTTATAAACAACGACTGGGTATTCATGGAGTGTTCGAGAAATTACCCACCCCTACCCAACAAAAAAGAAAAGATTATGCATCGGGCGATACAGGAAGGAACTTTGATTTAAAGTTTAACTTAGACACAAAAAGAAAATGTAGATCTGTCGGTGAGAACTAAGTTCTCTTTACCAATTATTGTTTGTCTGATTAGTTTGCTAATTTTTTTTTATCGTTAGACTCTGTTTTTACTTTGTGAAATGTCTCATGTGACGTTTCTTTGAATTTTGATACTGTTTAACGAGATTTCAGCCTGTTTTACCCAATGTCACCAAAAATATTAACCGCAGGCGTGGCAAGGGGGCGGGGAGAGGTAAAAAGATTAAGTTTCTCATTCTTAAGACAGTCGAAAAACTAACGTAATTACCGAATGAACAGTTTCTCTTGCACTAGCAGCGACATTTTTTTAGCATTCTTGAGAGAGAATTTCAGATTTCACTAAACAGAGCAGTACCTGCTCTGTTTAGTAAAATCTGAAATTCTGCACCTTGCACTCTCACACACAAATAGCTATTTACTAGACGTAACTTTGTCTACACACGAGACCTAGTAGTAATGACCTGAATTTTGCTTTCTAGTAATTGAGCCACAACGAGGGTGCTAACCAAAACTTCGGGGTTTTTGACCATTGTAAAAATAGCATGACGTTACTTGTAAGTTCCATTATTTCCTTCGATGGATCTCTCTTGGTTGGGATCTCTCTTGTTGGGATTGAGTGAAGATGTTAAAAGATATCACAAGGTTTAATGATCAGAAGGCTTAACATTGTGCGTGTTCAATGATCTTCCATCCACCACAATTAATAAAAGACAAAAATAATGATTCGAAACATAACAATTGAATTTATTAAGTGTTTCATGTACATGCATATAAACTGAAAGGTTTGACAGAGTTATGTCTCTTAGATCAGGAAATATTTGTACCTGAGCTCATAAGTGTAGAATTAATTATTAAACTGTAGTTTATAAAAATGAGTATGTGTTGAATGTTTGGCATTGTGTATTGTACAAGTTGGTAAGAGTTCAGAAATTGTATTTGCGTGATATTTTGTAAAGTTCGTTTACGTCTGACTGCATTAATCAAGACGGGAGTTCTTTAACGGTCACATTTTGGCAGCGGAGATGAGACGCGAGAGAGACGAAGAAGAGAACAAGAGAGTGAAAAAGAGAAGCAGAGAATCACTCCTGTTTGGTTTTTATAATCTGCTGTATCACATGACTGGCTCAAACTTAGTTGACGCGAAAACAGACATGTCGCGTGTAGGTGATTTGATTGGTTGAAACTGACCAATCAGTGAGCTAGATTGGAGGTGATTGACCAATGAATGCTCGTTGTATATTTTCGTATGTATGATGTTGGTGATAATCAAAACAGGAAGAGTGCATTTCCCAGCGGGTGTTAACTGGCTGTCGTAGAAGATTCCACAGTCATGTATACAACAGCTTCACAACAATCCGAACTGCATTCGGTCCGCACGCTATCCAGATTCTCTGAACTTTTAGGCAGCGATTTGTCAGCATATTGAGCGCACATTTAAACAAGTCCACCCCATGACCCGTTGGGTCAACCTTGTTGTGTTATTGTTCAAATTTAGTTTCATGAAGAGTTTGTGAAAGTAGAGATATATTTTAAAAATACATTTATTTGCAGTTATTGAAGTTACTTTCAACATTTAAAAAATTGTCTGTTTTGAAGAAAGTTGAAATAAAAATACTTACTGTATAAACTGTTGTGGCTAAGTAAATGGTTAAAGAAATAAATCACGTATTGTAGATATATCATATATTAACAGTAAGTACAACAGAAGATTATTACACGGCTAGTGAGTGTGTGTCGGTTCTCATCATTCAATCTATTCGACTGTTAATATTTAACAGCCCCTCCCCACACGAGCGATGTATGTGGCACAAGGCCGAGTTTACCGTGGATTCTCCGAGCCTGTAGGTTCGGCCAAAAATATTCCCTTTGAATCCGCATAAATGGGTTCAGGGACTGTCTACCTCCCCGGACGAAACCTTGCACTGCGGCCAAGCCTCGTCCGGGTTCCTCTCTGCCGAGGCAGAGAGTTCGACAGTTACGAACAGTCTGGTCGACTGTTTCACCAAGGCCTTCTCTCCTACAAATCTTATAGTAGGCGGAAGAGTCCAACATAGACTCTTTAGAGGGAGGACATCACAACATAAACAAATCATATTTTGAAATCATATATATATATATATATATATATATATATATATATATAACCATCTGAATGTTCAGATTATAAAACATTTAAGTTGCTTTCAACATTAAAAAAATGTCTGTTTGAAGAGAGTTGAAATATTTAAAATATTGTTTTAAAGAAAGCTGAAATATAAATAAACACGCACGCAATCACGGGAAGGTGTAAAGAAAGACAGGTGAGTGAAAAGAGAGAGCGGTTTTTCTCCATTCCCTTCTCTCTCCCGGCTTCCTCCACGATAATAAATTCATATCTTTCTTTCATCACTCTCTCTATATATGACTTCTGGCAAACACACAAGCAACGTTCATAGACTTTTATAGTAATAAAGATAGAAACCATATACATTGTCTAATGCGTTGTTCGTATGACTACCGAATTTCGAAATGAATAGCTGTGAAACTCGGACGAATAACAGTGTAATATACTCCCCACCATCTTCTCAATTACTTCTGTAATCCACATGTCATACAAGCCGACAAATCGAGTAATAGATACACTGATGGTCCAAACGTGACTACTTACCTTCAGGTGTTGGTCTTCAGTGTATCAGCAAACAGCTTTTACTCGGTCAGGTATGAAGTCTACAAGATTTCCAATGATTTCGTCTTGGATTTGAAGTCAAGATTGAAACTACTGCAAGTTACATGATAGAGTTTCTACAGAGCGAACGTGTTGGCCCAACACATTACACAAGTTCTCAATGAGATATGGGAAGCCGGTTAACCAGGACAATCTAGTACAATTCGTGCTGGGTGCGATATCGCACTGAAAGAGAAAATCATCGTAGAAGATTATTGTCGTGAAGAGAATGAACGTGGTGTTCAGTAATGTTGAGATTGGTGGCACGCGACAAAAATACATCCTGTATTAAAGAAAGGACTCAGTATTTCCAAGAAGGACCTTGCAATGCCCCCACCTAGTGACTTTTTCTTTTCTCAAAGTGCATCCTAATGTCATCTCTTCATCAGACAACGATGCACATGTGCTCTGCCGACGACTTTATTCAGGCGATCTTCTCACAACGTCTAGTTCTGACGTTGAAGATACGTTTGGTGATAAACATCAGTGATTAGGAGCATTAGACTTCAGTTACGCAGCCTCGTATACAAGAATCAATGTACTGTGTCTTGTGATATATATATATATATATATCTTCCTTCATCTTTGTTAAATCATCTGCTATTTGTGGCACAAGTCGTGCAATTCTTTTGTCCATAACTGTGGCATTCAGCACATCAAATTGAATTAAACAAGATCGATTTACACACGCACACAATGGAAGTATCCGAGCTTGATATAACTTGGCAACCAACCAATCAGATTGGATTTTATAGCATATGCGTCGGTAATAAGATGCCACAGATCTCTTCAAGACACGTGCAGCTTTTTTCTTTTCTTTTTTTTTTTTTTTACCAAACATTGCATCATTCGTAACTGTTAGTCGCTACCACATAAAATCGAAATTTGGTTTTCTGCGACTTCTAGATTTTCCCAAAGCTAAAATATCCGTTGTAAACGTTTGTGAATGACATTTAAAAAGAACTCACGAGAGAATCTGATGGCGATCCCGATAGAATATTTTCAAGTAAAAGGAGACGCTGTAATAAGTGCGAGATCCCAAGGAATGTAGTTTAAAGGGAACTAAGGTGTCATTGCACTTAGTTAAGCCATTTTATTTATTAAAATTAAATGGCATGTTACTTTCAGGAGAGACCGCACACGCGCTTCATATATTGTAATATAAACAACAGTTTGAGAACCTGTATCGATTCTACTATAAATGTCTTGATGCAACCCAAATGTATCAATAATCTTCCTTCTGGAATCTTTCTTGAATCAGGGATAACGTTTGATCTTCAATCAAACGAAGAACCCATTTCGTCTGCATAGAAGGCCGGGCAGAAAATTTTAACACCCCTTTTCTGATACTTCTGCTGAATATTGTAGTTAACTCATAGCTTTTTGCTTTATGTTTAAACCCAAGTAATCATTCGTATACATAAATCATGTGACTTGATTATGTAGCGGACCGTGGGGTTAAAATTTCCTGTAGCCGGTCCAGCTACATGGGAATGTTGGACTTTAATTAAGTCCAAAAAAGACAAAGAAAACAAACAAGACCGATATATATGTGTAAACAAATATATATTAATAACAAGTTAAACAAAGACATGGACATTTACATAGTGCTTGTGTGGGAGAAATAATGTGTGTGTGTGTGTGTGTTGTGAGTGTTCGTACGTACGTGTATTGTTCTTAGAATTTCCCAGAATTTGGGAAACGCTGTATCTGTGAGAGGTCACATATTGGCCTAAGTGGAAAAAGAGAGATTTTACCTCACCTACGCGTGAGGTGGCGGCCCAAGGCATAAATCGAAAAGAGGTTGAGGCGAAGAGTCAGCCAGTATTTATAGCCAGGGGAGAGAGACCCCTGTTGAAGGATTAAGGAACTGAGGAGGAGCTAACTCCGACAATTACATCTTCTTCTCTCATTCGACCATGTATATAACCAGAGTCTTTTGAGGTCAAACTACGTAGTTGACAATATAAATATGAGAAAAGAAAGTTTCTGCAAATTAGGTGTGTCTGTATCATACCAGTTTCTTTTTATTAATGTTTTGGTGAACAGTTTTTTTTCTTTTCTTAAGGAAAATGATAATCAGAGATAATAAAACCGATTGAAATCTTTATGATCGTCCATAAAAACGAATCGGTGTCATTTTAGTTTTTAGGGTTCACTTGTTATTAAAAAAAATTCAGCTGAAAGTCTACCTTTACTGTCTCAAATGTTGTGAAGTCTACGATAAATCACGAAACCTCACAGCAGTAGGGGCGGGTTTAAAAAAAAAAGAACAAAAAAATATGTAATCATCTACGAGAGAAGGATAGGGTTTGTGAATTTATTTATGGAATGTCGCCACCGACAGATTTTGTTGCGATTTTTATGTTTTTACATTTATTTATTTCTTTTCGGCAGGTGTATTTCTCGGGATGGAACAAGTAAATGTTTTTTCGCTAACGAAATTTCCTATTTCTCCGTTTTTAAGCATTTAAAAGACTTTCTTTCACTTACAGTAGGGTTAGTTGTGAGAACAATATTGACAACGTTTCAATTTTTAGCGGATTGACATCTGGCGCTTTGGTCAATTTATTCTTGCTGATACAATCATAAAAACACATTTAGCGTGATGATTTTTTTCCTAGTTAGACGGGCGATCCTTCAGAAAACTTTTCGTTTTCTTTCTTTAATGAATAAAAAGCAAGTTTGAGAAAAAAGTATTTGGTTTGGTTGTAAATTTCGCTAAAATGGAATTTAGCTACCGCCGATGCAACGTTCCTGATCCCGATAAAATAATCGGGATCTGATAGGATCCAGTTCAGTCAATCATCCTTATGTTCTTAGCATGCGACAATAGTAAAGAGGTTATGAGAAAATGGTGATTATGATCTGACAGAAGCAAGGTGGATGGTTCATACTATCCTGATGACACCCACACAAAAACGCTATATCTAAAGTTTAAAAACGAATTTTTAAAATGAACAATCTTTCTTGAAGATTTTTAGTTTTAATTTCAAACTAATAGATTAATTTTAATATTTTCAAAAAGCAAAATACTTTGCTGTATTTCAAAAAGAATTTAAATGGATTGGAATGATTTTCTTTTTTATGAAATCGCGAAAATCGGCCATATTGTTAACGCAACATAATTCTCTTTTATTAAAAAAATCTTTCAATCAAAAATATACTTCTCTGAAATTTTATTTTGAGGAAGATTAACTGACTTAATGATTAATTAATCTGGATTAAAAAAATGACTTGCTTTTAGCTTAAAATATCACAGAAAAGCGTTTTTAACACGAAGGTGATTTTTTTATGAGATGTTGATAAATCTATAGATAGTTTAATGTTTGTCATTTTTAAAGGCGCATAACTGTAAAAATTAATTGATGTATACAACGTGAACACCATTTTTTATGTAATTTTAAGAACTGAGGAAAATATTTTAGGTAATTTAACGTTTTATTGAATTTTATGTACTTTGGCCTTTATAGTCTTACTTTTGAAAACGCTTGTTGAGGAAATGTTAGAAAATAACCAAATAAATTTTAAACTTACTATAGTTACCATTCTTCTTTTCTGATAATATCTTGTAAGGACGTCCGTATTTACAAAAAAATTAGCACGTTTATACAAGCACAAAACATTTCAAAATTCCTTTTAAAATACTGCGATCGTTGAATTGAATTTATGATTAGTAAATATACTTTTACTCAATAACAATATCATTTAACCGCTACAAATTAATACAGAATTAAAAAAAAAAAAACTTTATAAATTATTATAATTAAAATAAAAAAACATTTTTTGTAAAAATTCATAATTCATCGAAACACTTTTTTCTTAAGACATTAGTGCCCATAATATATTTTATACATAAAAAGCTTTTCTAATTAAATAAGGTCTTTATTTTATTGAATTTTTTACTTTACGTTTGAAAGCAGATTTTCTGTAATGGGGGTTCTGTGAGACAAAAAAAGTTTTAAATTCTCCAAGGACTTGTCCTTGTAACTAATGTAAACGTTAAGCCGTGTACAAAAGAATTTCTAAAAATTTCATAAGATTAATTGTGCGTGTGTGTATGTGTGTGTGGGGGGGAGGGGTAACAGATGTATAAGAAATTATTTTCTAAAATAGAAACGTTTCTAAAATTTAATTAATTTGTGAATAAGTTCTGAAAATTTCATTAAAATCTGATAATTATCTGATTTTTTGCAAGAATTTCAAAATCAATGTATTTATTTTTCACTGCAAAAAGACGCTCAAATTTCCCATACTAATGTATGGTCCCCCGTTGGCTCAAGAAAAATATTTTGAATGTTCTAAAAAGGATTGTAAAATTTAATTTAATCAAAAAATCTTTTGGTCTTTCCTCTTCATAATAATACAAAGGGTTAGACGATAATTTATTTTTTTTTTAAGTTTTGGGCATTTTTCATCATGTTTGCTCATTTTTTTTTTTTTTTTTTTTTTTTTTTAGCGAATCCGTAGAGATACCGTGTTTGATGCCTTTCCCAAAGAACCTAAACTTGAAAGTATGAACAAAATTGGTAAATTCCGTTGTTCTGAGTAAACTTTTTGCACTGATTGACACAGGATAGCTCTAACCTTCAGGCTAAAAAACGAATACTATCTTGATGACCGAGATCCTTCTCCACCACTGCATTAAAAGGGGAACAACAGCATACGCTGATGTCTGCTGCAAAGAATCGAAGAAACGATATATATTAACTATCCTTTTAAAAAAAATGACCGTTAATCGAATTTTGCATAAGGTAATTACTTCGTTCTCAAATTGCACTGATAGATAGGGTAAGAAATACACCATGGTAACTTCGGAAAGACTAAAGTATACAATAATTATTTTTGTTGTAATTTATGTAACGATGACCTTGTCGGAGTTAGCTCCTCCTTAATTCCCTAATTGTTCACTAGGGGTCGCTCTCCCTACACTATAAATACAGGGCGACTTCTTGCCTCGTTCACTTTTCTACTTTGCATGTGCACCTCGAGGTGGTGTAATGGTTAGGAAGCTCTCCCCGTTAGGTCAATTACGACTAAGTAGTGAGTTCGATCCTCACTGGGTGCCTCATACTTTCGGCCTTGTGCCACATCTATGCTACGCTTTTCTACTTTGCATTTCAGCGGACACATTTAAAAATGTAAATCTCTCGTAGAAATCAGCGTTTTCGCCCACTTGTGGGAAAACGCTATGAAAAACACACACACGTACGTACGAACTTTCCCCAGCATACAAACTCTTTACTTTCACACACAAATGTTAATGTCTTTGTCACTTGTAAATTTGTTGTTAATACATATATTTGTTTGTTTTTATATATATATATATATATATATATATATATATATATATAGGTCTTGTTTGTTTTCTTTACATCTTCGGTGGGACTCAATTTGAGTCCGCCATTTTCTTGTAGTTAGACCTTCTAGCAGGAAATAAACAGCACGTTCTCTAATGCAACAACACTCAAACCCACAGGGTCCTCTACAGCATTGTCATAGATTGCATCTTGAGACTGACTCCGTCCTATTCCACCTCTCTTTACATTTATTATTATTATTGGTAGTCCTCTGATTAACAATAAACAGTTTTCTGAAATTATTTTTACATAACGTTCCCTAAATGACATGATGTCGGTTTTCGATTTAATATCAGTAAGTTATTTCAGTTTTCTAAAACGTAAAAACTTTTCCGACCATATTGTTCAGCTGCAGTTTTCTTACCGGTGCTGCCTAAAGGATAGCATCCGAGCCGAGGGGAAGAAGCTAGGATTTCAAAAGGTGATTTCCATGACAGGAAGTCTTTTCTTATAAGACTGGTGCAATGCGTTTGTTTTCTCCTAATTTCCTCCATTTTGGCTAAGAAAATATCAATAAATAACGTAACTTTCCCAAAAAGCATTTTTGTTTTAAATCTCTAAATATAAAGGCATGTAACCTGCCTCATGGTTGAAATAATTATGTTGTTTGTCCGAAACTGATTTAGCCATTTAATGCAAAAGAAAAGTCACCATCTTAGGTGGAGTGCCATCTTAATCCAATTCAATGGACTAAGACGGACTCCACTCGCTTAACTTAGCGTTCCTTCCACTTTTCGTAACAGTTGGCAAAATCATCAAATGACTCGTCGCGTTGACAGTCTGATATTTATTCCTTTTTAAAAGGTGTGAGCTTTTTGGTAAAAAAAAACAACAGAAGATGCAGTTAGCCAAATTTCGACTGTAAGGGTGAGGTTGACAGACCTGGGTGACGCGATGTCACAAAAAAAATCGCCAAAATCCTTACACGAAACATGTAAGACGAAAAGTTAAAAATGGATTGGTACTTTACATAGAATTCCCAGATTTTCTTCTAAGTATTTCACTTGCGTTTTCTGCTTGTTCTAGGCATTCCACGACACAGATCGCCTCCAACTGATTCCCGATCAAGTTAGAAGCGTCATTACCAAAATCTATCTGCCCTTCCTACACTAAATCAACCCCGAAAGCCTTTTTAATCAGTCCAATAATTTCTGTGGGTGAAAGTTCACTTTTGAAAGCATATTTTCTGTGAATGCGACGATTAAACACTAAGCAAATCACCCGGTCACGACTGAGAATCTGTTTAACACATGTAACTAGGCAACTTTCACATCAGGATCGTGGTTGTTTGTTGCACTAAATTAGGTACCTCTACTTTTTCGCTAAAAAAAAAGAAGTAAAAATACATAGCTTGATGAAAAAAAAAAAAAAAAAGAAGCCCCAAACTTAGTAAAAAAAAAGTTTTATCGTCAAAATATTTATTATTTTGAGGAAAACCCAGAGAGTATTTTTATTATCTTATTAGATTTTTTAATCCTTTCTAGCACATTCGAAATTTTGGTTGAAATCTTTTTCTTTTAGTGCCTTTTTCTGGTGAAAAACACATTGATTTGGAAATTATAGCAAAAATCAAGTAATTGTCGGATTTTAATGAAACTCTCTGGACTGAAATTATTTTTGAAATTTTTGTTTTAGAAAATCTTTGTAAAAATATATTTCTTCTTACATATGTTACCCCCCCCCCCACTTAATTTCATGAAATTAAATTTTCATCCCCAAATTGTTTTTATTAGTTAAAAACGTCCTTGTAGAATAAATCATCTTTTTGTTTTTTGTTTTTACAAACTTCTACTTATTTCCCGAAAATCTGTTCCGAATCGTAAAATAAAAAATGCAATAAAACTGAAATTATTTAATTAGAAAAGCTTTTAATTGATTTTATAAATAAGATTTATTAATGTAAATGTCTTAAGGCAGAAGAATTTCGATGAATAATGAATTTTTGCAAGAATTGTTTTCATTTTTTAAAATTGTAATTATAATAATTTATTATAATTTTTTAAAAATCATTTAAAATTCTACATTAGTATAATCTCATTAGGTAATATTGTTTACTAATCAAGAATTTAAAAGCTTAATACAAATCAATTTGTATCAAGATTTTTAAAATAATTAAAAAATTTTTATGTATATAAAATATTATGTAACATGCCCTTTTTGAAAGTATGGTCGACCATACACGACATTATCAGAAAATAAGAGCGATGACTATAATAAATTTAAAGTAAACATTCAAAAAAATTAGATTACGGAGAATATTTTCCAACATTTTTATGATTACTAAGTACTTAGTTTTCTTTTGCTTTCTTTGGACTCCATTAAAGTCCAACATTCTTATGTAGCTGGACCGGCCAGCGGAAGCCTTAACCTAGAGATAACTCATCTTCTCTTCTCACATTCACACACCGCATGGTTCACAACAGGTATCGCGAATTAGTGGAAGTACCTACACTAACTAAATGGGTGACATTGTTACCTAACATCGGTCGTAATAACTGAGCCAAAAGGTAATGTCCGGGATAATTTTTTTTAAGATCTAAAGGACTAATAATCTCAAAAAAAAAAATGGTTTAAACAAAGAATATTTTCAGCATCAGTGGAAGTTAACATTTCGCCAAACAAAACATTAGAACGCCAAGACGGTTTGAGTCTGAAAATTCTCAAAACTGGTTCGACGTGTTTTTGAAAAGCCACCACTCAAAATAAATTAACATAAAGCTCAAATACATCGACTTCAGCTGACCGAAAACTCACCAGACAGGTAGCAGACTGCTTTGTTTCCTTCTCACCAATTTCACCGCTGTTCGCCAAGATCCCAGTTTTACAATGTTTGGAATTTCTCACTGAAGTAACCGTGTCTAGATGTTGGTTTTAGCATAAACAAAGATAAAAGCCAGACGAAAGATAACTAGATTTCGACTCGAAGGAATATGTAAATATAATTTGCTTAGCTTAGAGAATGTTTTCACTCTTCGGGTTTAAAATGTTTTCTCGTACCAAGTAAAGAGCAGCCATCTAAAGCAGAAATTTTTTAAATTGTTGATGTTGTTTACAGATTTTTAAGCTTTTCTTTATACGCACGTACGCACGCATATGCTTTTCTGCGATATTTTAAGCTAAAAGCAAGCCATTTTTTAAATCCAGATTAATTAATCATTAAATCAGTTAATCTTCCTCAAATAAAATTTCAGAAAAGTATATTTTTGATTGAAATAAT
>OZ038484.1:114690368-114755368 GCA_964036315.1 Acanthosepion esculentum
CTGTATGGAGTGACGTCACTAAATGGTTGTCATGTGATCTACGTGACTTATCTCCACCAAAGGGAGATGCGACTTCAGTGTCCTTGCAACTACATTCATTAAATTTAATAAAATGTTACCACTGAAATGAAATAATTCCTGGTATTAGCTTCTTTAAATACGTAATTTTTCAGTTGTATTTGTTGGCGACAGAACGTTATAATTTTCATTTATGATGTGTTATTTTTTGGTTTTGGTTCTCTATACTTAACGAGAATAAGTTAATTAAAGTTTAGATATTGTCCTTCCTGCAAACATAATTATCTTAATTAACCCTCATCGTCTCTCTCCATATTAGTCCTTTATATTTAGTGGGAAGAGTTGCAACCATAATTGCAGTTACTGAATATAACTAATTTCAGTCAATTGATATTCGTCAATTAACAGTAATCATTTGTATAACAACCACTAATAGTATTAAAACAGTAATAATATCGTTGCATATATGAAATCGCTTACCCATTAGATTGTATTTCAATATTATTTTTTTAAAACATCGACTGCCAACCACGAGTTATTTCGTTTTTGTGGTCTTTTTCATCAAGGCTACAAAATATTTCGTTGATTTCAATGCAAATAACTGATATCTGGCGTTTGAGGCAGACAATTTTAGTGAAAATATAACGTAAACGAAGCATTTGAAAATTTTGTTATTGCCCAAGTTGGCTCTTATAAAGTTGGCGTTTATTTGTACATTGGTTAAACGACTACAAAGTTTTCACTGGCATATTGATCTACGTGGAAACTTTGTAGTCGTTTAACCAAATTATACTTAGAGGTTCCCAGCCCCGGGGAACAGCTACCCGAGGCCGCGACCTCTCATTGCACCGAAGCCAGCGCAACCGACGGTTGCGAACAATTTTTGTTCCCAGCCTGGGTATACACGCTCGAGACCCCACCTTAAAAAAGACCTTGTGTCACAACTCGTCTTAGTGGGGCGACAGAGTAAATACCTAGATCAATATGCCATTAATCAGATAAGTGTCATAAAACCCATTAACCAACATTTCATACAAGGCATGATTATCCCATCAATATTAAACATATATTTGTAGGCAGTCCAAAGATATTATACATCATAAACCATAAAAAAGACTACAAGTACTTGAATCATAATCATTATAAAATAAAATATCTTTTAGTTGAAGAACTTGTGTATTAAATTTATTCAATAATTAATAAAGGCAAATTCAGCTTACATATTATCGCGAGCGGCCTTGCAACCATTGTAAACGACAACAAATACGTCCTGGGTAAGACGATAAACTACATCCAACAGCAAGGCCTCTGATCATGAGGTTTTAAGGAGCGTGGAACCAAATCTTAATTGCTGGTGTTCCCAGGTCCACCCTGACCCGGGGTGTTAACACCTATTAGGGTCCCAGCTATGGGCAAATAGTTGACCCACAAACTGGGTTCGAAACACTATGAAAGTGTAAAAATAGGTTTTAATACCAGCAATGAATGTTTGAAGAAAAAAAATTATTACTTGCAACAAAAATCATGTCGGCATTAAATAACCCATCGAGGTTGATATACCGTAAACCAAACCAAGCCATCAAAGACTTGTTTATATTTTGGTATTGAACCGAAAACGCATCCTATGTGGTATGGGACAATGACTGCTGGAAAAATTAGTCCAAATTACGTAAGCAGAATGATTAAGCATGCATCAGTATAAAAATCTTATATTCGTATTCAATTTCAGTGCTCCGTTCTGGGTATGACGATAAACTACATCCGCGTCCTGGGTAAGACTATAAACTACGTCCGATAGCAAGGCCTCTGATCAGGAGGTTTTGAGGAGCGTGGAACCACCTCTTAATTGCTGGTGTTCCCAGGTCTACCTTGACCTGGGGTGGTAGCATCTGTCAGGGTCCCCGCTGTGGGCAAATAGTTAACTCCCAAACTGGGTTCAAAACACAATGAAAGTGTAAAATATGTTTTAATAACAGAAATATTTTTTTTTGTAAAAATAAATTATCAGCAATACATTTTTTTGAAAAATATTACTAGCAATAAAAATTGTCGGCATTAAATAACCCATTGATGTTGATATGCCGTAAAACAAAGCAAACTCTAAATACGTCAAACACGACATATTAAAACGAGCAGACATGTTTCCGTTCAAACGAATTTCAATTAATCAATTCTCTAATTGTGTGGCAAACATTTAGCTTTGACGAGTTTTATCTTCGACTATTCATATTTCAGAATATGGAAAAATATTTTTTTAATATTTATTACACGGTTGTAACGAAGGCTTACTTGATGAAAGGGTAGATAAATTTTGACTTTGCTTGCATGAAGAATTCATTTCAGCCCGCCTTACGCCCCCTTCACTCTCTCTCAAATGAAAGAATCAGGCGCTTCAAAAAAAAAAAAAAGTAGTGGAGAATCCAAACAAGGAATGAAAGAAACTTGTTTTGCAATTCTAATGCAATGTTCTGGTTCGTGAATTCTTATTTGAAGATATTTATTTGTCCGCTTTCTTTTGTACATTGATTTTTTTTAAATTAGTTTTATCTTTTAATTTTATTCCTTTTGAGGTTTTGAATTTTAATCTTTATAGTTTCGTATTGTATAATAAGAGGGAAGTGCGGAAAACAGAATCCTGGGGTCTGCTGCATGCATTCAGCCACCGGATTCTGTTTTCTGCGGCTGCTCGTTTTCTGTTCGCACTAATACTCTTCTCAGACAAAAGATCGATTGTACCATTCCTTGTATTTTGTTCCAACGGCAGATAGTTTGGTAAATATCATGAATTCCTTATTAGTTAAAGGATATGAGAGCAAGTGTCAGATGACTCTTGAAGAGAAGATAGATGCCATCAAATAACACTGAAATGTCATGAGATACAGAATGGCACTCAGCCTCCAGCTTATGGAACCAACCAACGAACCAGCCGTTAGAATGGTATTCATACCTAATTATCAAATATCTGAGTTTCCAGCTGAACGGATTTTGATTTTACTCGAGTTATACTAACTTTTATTCGAAATTTAAATGCGCACAAATTTTAGAAAAATAATAAAAAATTAGCAAATATGCGTGAAGTATTCAATTCAGCTTATTGAATAAATAAAATAAAAGAGTATTCCATGACTATAAAATACCTGTGGAAGTTCCCCTATTGCATCGTTAAATATTTGAGCTTAACTTTAACAAATTATTGCAATAACAATAATAAGTATAAATACAAGTCGTTATTTAAAGTAAGAGGGTACAAATGAAAAGATTAAAAACTGACAAGGTTTTTCATTTCACTGAAGCAGCCGTTAAACGCATGAGAGCGTTATTGCTTCCTCTATTTTCTCTCTCATATATATATATATATATATATATATTATAAACAGAGCATTTACTTAAATATTTGTATCTATAAAAAGAATGTTAAACATAAAATGTCTTAAAATAATTGTCGGACTTTGTCCATTTCATAATGTGTGACGTCATTTGTTTACATTTGATACGCCAGAAGCAGATATGAATGTACGTGAGAGATTCATGGATGATTGAAGTTTAAAAGCAGTAAATTCGACCTTGCCTACCAAACGATCCTCTGTGGCCGAATCGGTAAAAAGGCACGTCAGGCTATATGACGGTTCTGTATAGGATACAGGTTCGAATCATGTCGGAGGACGAATATTTTCTATGAAAATTCCTCGGACATTCAGGCCGGTAAATGTCATTTAATACTGTTTATTATAAACAGAGCATTTACTTAAATATTTGTATCTATAAAAAGAATGTTGAACGTAAAAATGTCTTATATATATAATCTTTTTCTCTCTCACTAAAACAAAATTGCGTCTCTGATACATATTTTTCTGTCGGCTTTCCCTGCTATCACAATGGAATGGACTATTATTTATCTGAGTTAATGGCAGGGCACACGCTAATTAACGGAGGTAGAAGCAGATTTATTATAAAGAAAAAAAAAATTCCGGCATCAAAGACTAAAAAAGAAAAAAGCAGAATTTTAAACACAATCTAGGCAGAAAATTCTATGAAAAATTAAAGAAATGCATACAATCGTTTGAACTTTTACATTTTGCACACAAAAATGTTTTTTAATGAGTTTTATGTCTGTTTTATATGCTCGTGTATTTTACCAACATTAACGTCATACTTCTTACGCCGAACATTACTTTCTCGTTTATTATAAATTTTATTATTATTATTATTATCATCATCAATTCTCCATTTGGCTGAATGTCTTCTCGGATCACCTTCATTTTAAAAAATTCTTTTATTTTTTATTTTTTTTTATTTTTTAAATTTAAAAAATCTCCGTTGTCTTTAAAACTTTCATGGGTTTGACAAATACTCTAACCTTCTTTTGTTTGTGTGTGTGTTTTGTCAGACCATTCTGGTTCATACTCCTTACTATTATACCAGGCCTTTATTTCTAATAGATTTACTTACGTTACTTTTCTCGTTAGATTTTTTCTATATAGGACATTTAAAGACAAAAATCACAAATGGGTGACTTTTTTGTCTATTGTTTCACACATTTTGATATTTCCTCTGAAAGCCAAAATATTTTTCCATAATTGGAACATTAAAGATGACACTTGCAGACACGCCTGTTAGCTGAAGTCATACAAGAATTAATTTTAAGATTTTGAACGGAAGCAGATGTCGTTAAATCTTTAGAATTAAAAGATTTTCCATCAAGTATCCGAAATTAGGGAGTGTCACCATTTCCTCCTCACACTCAGTTAATAGATTTTACATGAAATTGTCTGTGATAAACCAAAGCTAAATGTCTTGCTCAGTACGAAATTGGCAGAAAGATAATATTTTTCTCAACACATCTGAGATCTACATAGACTGACGGGTGTGGCTTATTTGAGACATTTCTTGCTACAGGTGACCGGTATACACATCTCGACATTTAATGTCGAGATGTGTATACTCGTCATTAAGTCTCTTAGTCTTCACCCATTTAAATATTGTAATATTGATGACTTATAACTATTTTTTAAATGAGGTTGGGATTTTGACTAGACCAGCTATTCTTAACATACATTTTATCGCCCTTTGAAGAGATCCATGCACTAAATCCTGGCAAGCAGATAACCAAGTGTGGTTGTGATAAAATACGAAAAGTAATACGAAGACTTTTCCTCGACATATTTGGTTTTGTCTAGATTCAAGATAATTTCCTTGACAAAATACACGAGCAGAACCTGACAAAAGGTGACCTGACCTATCACTGTCAAATTTGAAATCCGATAAGATTTCCATCTATCAGTCGTTAGCAGAAGCTCTTTGGCAGACAAGTGGGATATGTCACAATAATAAAGAATATGTAATATTTATTTATAGTTTTGAATGTGGGGTTAAGTGTGTCTTGACATTTTTTTTTAGTGATTACCTCACATCTTAAGTAAAATAGATCAAGAAGACCCATGTTCTTTATAAATATAGATAAATATATGAATATAGATCTATATTAATCTATATGAATATAGATTTATATTAATCTATATAAATATAGATCGATTTGAGGCATGATTTTAAAAATGATTATTATAATACGAAAGTGTAAGTTAATTTACAATATTGTATTAATGAACTCAAGCCATGATCGGATATTTTTTTATAAATTTGGATCGGAGAAGGCACGTTCCTAGTATTAGCGCTGTGAGCACCCGCCTTAAGTGCGATGTCATTTCAGGGCGCAGATAATCATGGCTTCCCATAGCTTCCTTTTCGTTAATACCTGTAAACAATTCATTGTCATAGATGTTCTAGAAAAAGAGTGGTATTGTCATTTTGTGGAATACGAAGGGAATGAGGATGATTTAATGTTGTGTACGTTGTATGGCGGGTCCTAGCTGTTACGGTCTGGGCTGGTGGAACTAACAAATGTAGCTTGTTTGAACATTTGCTATCGTAATAGTGATAAAGTTATGAGGCTAGCAACGTTTCGACTGCCGGAAAGGGACTGCATAGTGGAAAGTTCATCATCACTCACAAGGACGCGTAATCGTTTTTGAATTCTATCCAGGAATTTCGAAATTCGATTTAAATAGCCATAAGTTTAAATTCCAGATTATGTTTTTATTCTGATGTGTTAACGGTTTGTGGGTGTTAAACTTAATCACCAAAATACCCACATAATATCCGGCAAGTCAAGTTCGGGTCACATTCTCCGAATACTGCGGCATGGACTGGGTGTTCTGATTCTCTAGGGAGCGCAACAAGTCTAAAAGATGGTTTCCTTATCTCCGCAACTAGTGGCACTAACAACCGGAATTTTGAAAGACCCATTAACATAGTCTAGTGCTTTTTTTCACTGAGTTCTCCTTGCTTTTCTCTCCCGAAAATAACCTTTCCTCTCTGTCGAATCGAGGGTCACGTCACTCATAAATCTTCACTTTGTTTTTTTTCCCAGCCGGTCACGGATAATTGCGTGTGGCCTGCGACTCTTACGTCTGTACTTCACGCCAATCGTATTTGGTGTCTTTCATTGGAGATCACGTGGCAGCAAATCTCCTAAATGTTGCTGCGCTCTGTTCAATATTCTTGCTGTTTTATGTAATGCTGACCAAAGTGATTTCCAATTCTTCCAATCTAAGGCTATTTGAGACTCTGTCAAGCGCACCACTGATGATGGGTAATTGTCACCTTTTAATGTTCTACAATTCTTTCAGTTCTCTAGGAAGGTCCATATATTTTTCCATCTTTTTAAAACTTAAAAAAAAAAAAAATTTTCCTCTGCTCTGTGTTACCTACCAAGAAGATATCGATGACTGTAACGATAAATTAACGGCTTCTTTATTGATACAGCTAAGTATAAATGTATATATAATCTATTTGTGTATTTGAAAAGTAATCTGTCTTTTATTTGAAAAGTAATCTGTCTTTTATATTTTTTCATTATAGATGCCTGAGAGTGATAAGGTACTGCGATTAACCTTTTAATTCATTTTTATTACATTCGTTCAAATGTTTTCTTTTCTGAACATAAGTGTGCAAAAACTGTACAAATGTTCTACATATCCGAGCGCTTTCGGCTATTCTATTAGCTATTATCAAGTATTTTTTAAAACTGAATATGTAGATTTTTATATATGTTTGTATCTATAATGATGGGAAACTTTTTTTTCCCCAAACACTGTCAACACATTAAGCCGTGTTCATAGTTGATATTATTGAGCGGTGTTTTTTTTACTTTTTTTTATTAAGAATATCAACTATATTTTTCTTTTTTATTATTAATATCAACTATGAACACGTCCACAAGGCGATGACCGTGTTCGAAAAATAGATTTCCATTACTGTAGATACACACACACACATATATATATATATATATATATACAAATCTACATATTCAGTTAAAACAAAATAATAAAAAACATCCTTGATAATGATTACTAGAATAGCCGAAAGCGCTCGGATATATAGAACATTTGGAAAGTTTTTACACTGTCCAGAAAAGAAAACATTTGTGCTAGAAAAATTGAATAAAAAGGTTATCTTTAATGAAACTTGTGTGTATATATATATATATATATATATATATATATATATATATATATAAACAAGGCCAGACGATTGCGTTTAGCATGAAACACTGTCGCATCTGATATTCAACAAAACAATGTAGAGCACTTACCCCCTCTCTAACAAACAAACACACATTACAGCTAATCCCATAAATGTTTTTCTTATATATAAAGAAAAACATGGTTGAGAAGGATAAAAGGAAATTATATTTATGTCTATAAAACTGGGCATAGCTTAACAAAGAAAAACATTTATGGGATTATGTGTAATGTGTGTGAGAGAGAGAGAGAGAGAGAGTGTTCTACGTAATATAGTTGAAATTAGTAAGTCGATTTACTCGTGGAAACAAAACTTCCCAGGGACGACTTCCATGCATCCTATGGGCGAGAGGGCATAAGGGTTTATGTTGTTTTCTTTTATAGTGTTTATTACACCCCCACGCATATAGCGAGCATTAAGAGGGGTCCTTTGGCAGATAAATTGTGGTAATCGCACAGTTTACTCTTTATGGGAGATGGATCAGACTTCGGTTTGTACAATGTGTCATCTTATCTGATTGTCTGCAAGCAAACACTTCTGACAGCTTCTCCGTAATCATTTCTGTCATCTATAGCGCTACCCAGTTTTTCTCTTCTGATTCCGGTGTAAGCTCTGAGTTGATCAATGAAGATTCTTGCTCGTCTACCGCTTTATCTTAATTTGGATTTCATAGTTTAATTTCATGCACAACTTCTCGTTCACTTCTCCAGTAGCCTTCTCCAAACTGCGCTCGCCTTTCACAGATTGTGTCCGTAATCCTTGGTAGGTTTCATATCATTCTTCACTGGACAGACATTGTTTCCAGCTGGCTTTTACCACTGCTTTTTTTTTTTTGGAGTGGGTTGTCAAATATGAAAAAAAATCGACTTATGTTTTTAGGCGCACAATAAAAAGAACTGTTACTCAGTGTGAAATTGAACAAGAAAGAGTTGTTTATCTACAATAACTTATGTGAAAAGAAGAGTGAAGACTGAAGAGGCTTGTATAAAATATTCTTTTGAACTCCAAAT
Organism: Acanthosepion esculentum; assembly: GCA_964036315.1. NCBI lineage: Eukaryota > Metazoa > Mollusca > Cephalopoda > Sepiida > Sepiidae > Acanthosepion > Acanthosepion esculentum. The sequence continues at coordinate 114,698,981 of OZ038484.1, forward strand.
GTAATTAAGCTGAGTAGAAAAATGTTCACGAGAAAAGTGGGAACTTACATTAGTTGCTCAAGTTAAAAGGTCCTTGGTAAAGAATGCAAGGTGTCAGTAAGTCCACAAAGTATTATCAAATTTTCGGTGTTTGACAGGTCAGTACAGCGGGAGTATCAGAGTGGAAAGTTTTGCTAAATAAATGTCGTTTTTGGTGAACTTGTCTTTTAGGATTATACTTGCAGCGAGTGAGTTGTCGTATATCGTCAAAGAAGACTTGGTCTATTTGAGGATAGTTTCAGATAAACAAGTTCAAAATTGTCTGTTTTATTTAATATTTAACAGTCCCGGAAAAGTTGGTAGGTCACATGATATCGTGGAGTCGTCCAACGTTCCTTTCTCAAGTCACTGCTGAAGGTAATCTAATCTCTTTGACTATCCACTACGAATCGTATCTGGATCAATAGTAATTAAACCAGATGGTAGCTTCCTTTATATTTTAATGATAGGCTCTCGAGACACATTTCAAAATTGCCACAGATTTCAAATTGCATTCCTTTGATTGGTTGAAAATAATCAAGAGAAGGAGCTCTCTTAGCAAACCTTATTTTTATTTATTTTATTTTAAATTTTTTTTCAGAGCATTCCTTTTATTAGCCTGAATCAGAAAGTGAATCGCCAAAATCAGGTTCAGAAACAAGACTTATCAAATAGTCCCACCCGAACGCCTCACTGGTTGGAAGTTTCTTTAAAATAAAGATAAATGACCACTATTCATTTGACCATAGATAAAAAAATATTTTGTTCTTTCTACCTCCTTACTTTGTCAATATTCAATCTTACATCTATAACAATACATTTTCACTTAATATTATGCTTTCCTTGTTTTTTTTTATCATGTACCTTCAGGACATAGACAATCATTACTCTTTACAGATTTCTTTTCTTTATAATCAATGAATTGTCATGCATTCTTGTGAAAATGGATAGGTTTTAGGACTCTGTTTAGGTTCTAATTAATAAAACATTTGGATTTTATGAACTTGCTTAGTAAAATAAATTAAAATTTAATCTTCTAAAGTTCATAATTTTTAAGGATAAAAAAGTATGGGATACGATTATTATGAGAGGGCTCTGGGTGCCACATTTGACCAAAAGTATGTTAAGATAGTTTGTCGTTGTTTCTTCAGCTTTAAATTTTTCATGGTCACATCTTTCAAAAGGAACATTATATAGCAAATGATAGACGACTTCACAAAGAAAAACAAAGAAGTTTAAATTTTTAAATAAGTTTATTCATTAGGACAAACACGGTATAAAAACTGAGTTAAAAACCTCTTGCTTTTGTTGCAGCATTCACTCGGGATCAGTTGAGCCGGCTCTGTCAAACAAATTTGCCGAATCCCGAATAAAAGCTGACCAAGTATAGCAGAGGTCGTATTCATTTGGACGTGTAAACTCATAGAAGCTTCAGTGGGAATTTGCATTCACAAGCGGTCCTCAAACGCATGTAGAGTTAAAAGCCTGTATAACAAAAATGCATCAAAGTTCGTGTTAATATATGTACTTTTACGTGTTATGGAAATATTTCTTTGGCATGCGAAATAGAAAAAAAGTTATTGATCAATATTGGATGTCTTTTAAAGTTCATCAAAGAAAGTGTTCAAGCATAAAATGTAATTGGCCAAAGATAATGTATTTTTGTGATTAGCATAGTGATGATAATATTCAAATTCTGATGAACAACGTTCAGAATTTATTATTTATAATTCTTTAGAGGCTCCAGAAACGATTGTTTTTGGACTAGTCTGATTTCCTTTAATTTAGTGATTTAATTTATTGGTTTCTGCTGATTGTTCAAAAGATTTTATGTTTATGGTTAACCTCCAAAATTGATTATGCTGTTTGATCTTATCTATTTTATGAATATTAATTGACACTCGGTGAATGTTTTGTGAGCATAACGGTTATCGGCGCACCCATTTGAAATTCCAATCTAATCTGTTACTTTCACACTAATGATTTTTATGAAAAATATATGAATCCATATCTCCATTCCAGCTATGGGTTAAATAGCAAAGTTGAGTGAACTCTTTAACCTTTGAGTGGTAGCTAGTCCATGATGGGTACTCTGAATAAAAAAACAAAAAATCTGAAGAAGGCAACGAATAACGACTATCCTCTTATTCCCACGATGTCACGGTGATTAACAGGTATTAAAAAGATTAGAGAGCTGAAAGGACATGACATTGCAAGAAGAATTAGTGTTCGTCTCGAAGGTATAGTGTTGACATCGGATGCTATATTTTTAATTAGTATTCTTGTAAACCTAGCTGTAAAATGAATAACCAGCAAAAAAAACAGAAAATGCCACTGTAGTGGAATAGTCAATGAATTTATGTAATCAATGAATACACAGTTTAATCATGAGGCTTGGTAATTTGCGTGTTACTTTTTCCACAAACAATTTTTAAAAGAGAAGTCGATCAAAATTACGCAACACCAAAACAAGAACAAATAATAAGAACACAATTTACTGAACGAGAAAACAACTTGAATAATTATTATACATATTATATACAAGTTTGTGATTTATAATAGTTTGTTCGTATCAGGTCAATTCAGTTGAGGTTGAATGTTCGTACTGAATATGTGTGTGTGTGTGAGAGTTCGTTCGTTCGTATCAGGTCGATTCGGTTGAAGTTAATTGTTCGTAAAAGATGTGTGTGCAATTAAAGGAAAAAGATAATTCGTATCTTTTTAAGTGATTTGAGGCAATATTTCTTTGGTAATAGTTGAACAGGAAGAAGTCAACTTTATATAATATTAGCTCAAGCGTCTTTCGCTGAGTTTGCTTATTCAGGTTAACTGAGTTTCATAGAGACAGATTTGGAGAGACATTCGCAGATCGACGAAACGTGTGTTTGTCGGTTCGGATCTTCGTGCAAACTGATGGTTTCCAAGAAACAGCGTGTTCCATTCCGTTTCGAAGTTCGCGCTTTCGCGGGAACATGTATCAACCGACCTGATTGGTCGACTCTGTGTCAACGGACCCGATTTGCCAATCTTGCTATGAACGATTCATTTAGTATTTTGCGGGTGTCCACGGTAAATGGACTATCCCAACACTACATTCAAGAAAAACTAATTTTTCGCTTACAAAGATTCCTATAAACAATTATCGTTTCACTTTATAAGTGAGGTTGATAATGAAAATTTCTAGTCTGTGTTCCAATTTTTAATTTTGATATTTTGATCATTTGGTTAGATTTGGAGTAATTAAACTGGGTCGAGAACTTTTCAGCTCCTCCTAGCAGTATTAGTATTAGATTCTGGAACCATTTTGAGAAACCAATTCTCCAGAGTTTTTTCGGTCTTGTGTTTTCAGAGCATGTGTAGGTAACTTACCGACGTTAAAAGAGTATATGTGAGTTGGGAAATTATAAAAGAACAAAACTGGTTTCATAACAATATCAAATGTGCTTCTTTTGGGAGATTAGCCAGTTCGTTAATATAGCCCGCGATCTCACAAGATAAAAACGACCAACCAATCAAGAGTAGCAGATTGAATTACGTGTTTTTTAAAAATATTTTTTTCATTGAGTTCACACTCTCTCTTAAGTTTCTCTCTCTTCTTTTCCCGTGTAATGGAAATTAAGTCGAAGATAAAAATGTCTAGATGTTAAAAAAGTGATGACTGTAGCCTCAATTTTATTATACCTCAGAAAATGTGCAAACAGCAAAAACATACAGACGAGATACATGACTGGCGTTTCGTTCCTTCTTTAAAAAAAGCGTTTTTGTCGGCTAGTTTTTTTTTCTATTGGTCAATAACAACCATTTAATTTTCAAATAATTTCAATTACGTTATCAAGAGAACTTTCGGTATTCATTTCTCCTACTATATTCAAATTGTAGCCCTACCTTGTTCCGTTATTACATATTTTATTAGAGCTATATGTTTCATTTCTCTGCCTTTGTGGCAGATATTATAAATAAATTGGTTCCTTAAGTTTTTAAACAAGCTTATTCGTTTACTTTTCATAAGAGAAGAAAAAAAAAAGCTGAAGCTATATTTCTTAATTGTACAAATGTTGTCCTACATATCATTGTTCTCAAGGCAGTGGAGACAATGAACATATTTTTTTATATTTTTTGTTTTTATTTAAAGCAGTGAATGTGATAAAAAATAAGGAAGAAAATACAATATTATTTTAAAGTCAGACATTCAATTTGTTTGAATTAACACATTTGAAAGTGAAATTAGTGTAAAGTATGTTTTTGAAATATTCTCGGGGGTCTGGGAATTAAAAATCAGCTTCCAAATAAACAATGATGTCTACAAAGTCAGTATTTCAATATTTTATTTCATCTATCTTCCTGATTAATCTGGTGTTTAAAGATAAATACAACAAAGATGAAGATACTCATATACATAGAATAATAACAATTCTTCACCTCGGTCAGTCGTATAGCACTAAGCTGGCTGAAGAGAGTGTCGGAGTTAGCTCCTCCTTAATTCCCTAATTATTCACTAGGGGTCACTCTCCCTATACTATAAATACTGGGCGACTTCTCGCCTCGTTCTCTTCTTTTTCATTTCTTCATTTCAGCGAACACGCCCATAATGTAAGCTTTCGCAAAAAGATAACGTCTCCCTACTTGTGAGAAGACGCCGTGAACATTATACACAAATACACGTACGTACGAACATTGACCAAAGAACAAACTCAAATGTTCGCACACACACAAATATTATTATGTCCATTGTAAAATTGTGCTGTTTAATACATATATTTGTCTAATATATATATATATATATATATATATATATATATATATATATATATATATATATATAGGTCTTGTTTGTCTTCTTTACATTTTCAGTTGGACTTAGCTTGAGTCCGGCAATTTTCTTGTAGTTGTACCTTTTAATATTCTACCAGGAGTTACACACGTGTTCTCAATTCAACAACTCGCAAACACACAGGGTCCTCTACAAGAGCACCAGCCAAAATGTAATGATTTAAAAGCAAAAAAACAACAGATATATCGGTACTAGTTATGTTATTCATGGACTAAAGCCAATGCTACATCTTGGGATTTCTGAAAACGCTAGGGTCCCTGGAGAACGCACTCTTATTTAACAAAAAAACAAATATGATGATACGAGCCTGAATAATTCATGGAATATGGAACAATTGGATTTAATCAATAGCTTCATCAACCGCAAGAAAAGTTGGTTCTCTATGTCGCGTCAGAAAGTTATTCTCGCCCAAGTCCATCCATCAAATCTATAAATCAACCATTCGCCCTTACATGGAATACTGCTGCCATAAATGGTCTGGTGCCCCCCGCCGTTCCTCTTAGGGTTCTCGACAAAATCCAGAGACGGATATGCAATGTGGTTGGCCCTGATCTGCCATCTCGTTTACAGTCGCCTTCCCACAGACGTGTCATGGCCTCCCTCTGTCTTTTCTACAAATACTTTCACGGTAACTGCTCCGACGAGCTATTTTCGCTAGTTCCCAAACTGCAGGAATTTAAACGTGCCACTAGGTCGGCATCTCAGTCCCACCCTTTCACTGTCGAAACGGTTAAATGTAGCCGTATCTTCTACCATAACAAGGTTTCATCTACTTTTTTAATGTCTGTCCTTTCAGAACGTAGGTAATCCTAGTTCGTCATAGATTCCGTTGCTTTTATTGTCTGTGAATTGCCATACCAAATAGTGGAATGGTTTTCTGTTGCTTTCTGCGGTTTTGAATTCAGGGTAACTCTTCTGTTAGACTGGTTGCCATCAAAGGTTGGAGAAATCCCAGCCTAACCTGCTATTTAACTCATAGCTGAGGTTACTAGATCTAGTAGATTAGCTAAAAAGTACACAGGTCAATAAAGTGAATAAGATAGGGATATTAACTTGAATAATCCAGGAAAAATGACAATGTACAGCACTAAGACGGTCGGAGAATACAAAAACCGAAACAATAATCGAAACTACTGATGAAGATACCAATTGACAGTTTAGATAATCTATGGAATAATGACGGTAGTTCATCTCTGAACCTCAGACAGTACGAAGATGTGCGCCAAAAGAAACGCAATGAAATAATAATCACAACGATACTAGCGTGAATAATACACACATTAACGGTAATCCTTCATAAAAAGAGAAATAATACATGTCTAACGAAACGAAAGGCAACAAAAAACAAACAACAATTAACAAACTGCGTATGGGGAAACTACAATAATGTATATGAAAAGAAGAGTGAAGAGGCTTGTATAAAATATTCTTTTGAGCTCCAAATTTAATTAAGCTGAGTAGAAAAAAGTTTAGTATTTGTTCAACCAACCAGTTCTGTTAATGCCAGCTAAGAAATGTATTGAAATCGCTCGTTTTAAATTCCACGTTGGTCCCATGTCTAGAATGAATTAACACTACACGTTTTTTTAAATTTATTATATAAGCAAATGCTCAAAGGAGCTTATATGCGCATCTTTCCTTTGTGCCATGCCCTGTCAGGACGTGACCCATCATGTTTTTCTACAACATCCTATCTTTTGCAGCTCTAAGTATTTTTGACCCTTTACCATCTCTTTGTCTTTGTTCCAACATTCATTAATTCAAATTCGTTAAGTTGGTTACTCACTGTTTCACTTTACAAGGAAGAACTATGCTTTTGTTCAATTTTCCTAACACGCACGTAAGCACATATTGACAGTGATAATTTTAAGTTTACCTTTTGTTTTAAGGCCACAATAGTGCTAGACTCAGTCAGGATCGAACTCGCAACACATTGGTCAACAAGACTAGTTTTCTAATCAACTCTCTACAACAGGCATCTACGTGTGTATGTGTGGTGGATAGGTGGAGAGATATAGAGGGTGAGCAGGATATTTAAGAATACACCTTTTCGCGGTTACAAATAGAAGACGATATAACGTAAGGTCACGGGTCATACTCCAAATATTAGCGCCCCTATTTCTTTTGAAGACCATTAACATAGTAGCTTCAACTCTGACACAGGAAATGAAATGGTATGTTCTGTTCATGGCACTAGATGTCAACAATGGAAACTCTGAGACAGCTAGCCTCTTGAAGGTAGTCAAAGTCCTTCATGTCTTTTGTCAAGAATGTGTTTGAAACTTCTGACGTGGGTGAGATAATGTAACGTCGTAAGAACGTCTGAGTGGGTCTCTAACATCAACTACGACCCTCAGTAAGTTGAAGGGTTTGAATCATCCTGACTACTACTTCGGAGGCGTCTCTGAGATGGAGATCAACCAGTAACCCCACAATACCAAGGAAAGTCGCCATCGTGAACGTGATGACCAACAAGAACGACAAATCTGATTCGGATATGCAATGTCATTCGAGGTCGCATGAAGACGGTCTACAAGGTTGCTTTATTGAATAGCCTTTTTCTATTTTTCTAAGTTAAACACGCGTACAATTTTTTGAGAAAAAATATCATTTTTTCTAGTAAATGTATTCTATATATTATTTCTTCCCAATTTTCGCGTGTGCACATACATATATACATTACATACATATATATATGTGCGTGTGTGTGTACACACACATACGTATGTGCGTGTTCCTGTAACGACAATATATAATCTAAAAGACAAATGAAAAACTTTTCTTTACCAACGCGTTTCGTGCCCTGAGGAATTTTATCAAGATAAATATCATTTACTTGCTAATCTGTTATTTCCCTTTCTGTCTACCTGTCTATTCTGAAAATATAAAAATTCTTTGTGTAAACCTGCTGCCATTCCTATGGGTATTATTTCAAGTATATTTAGATTGAATTTTAGAGTTGCTGCTTTTGCATGACTCTTAATTACGTGAAAGAAAGAAAAAAAAAGTGAACAAATAGATAGAAAAGCAAGATGGACAGAACAAATAAGAGACCAAAAAATCAAGAAAGAAAGAAAAGAATAAACTGATAGAGAATGAAAAAAGAAAGATGCACAGAAAAATGAACCAAAAAAAAGAAAAGAAACAAAAGAAGTACGAAAAGAATCGAATAAACATAAAAAAAGTCATTTTTTAAAAAAGTAAAATGATTATATAACTGTTGAAGACCAACGAAAGAAAGAAAATAAGATGATCAAAAGGAAAATAGCGAAAGAAAGAAATGAGAATGTGGAAAATACAGACATCACAGAAGAAAGGGAAAAGAAAAAATGATATGAAGAAAATAACAAAGAATGGATAATGAAAATGAAGAAAAATAAGGCAGAAATTTCATTAAAAATGTGCCGGAATGAAAGCAGGCAGAATGAAATAAAAGGGCCCGTAAAAAAAAAGAAAGAAAGCCCGAAGGAAAATATGGATGACAGAAAAAGGTACACGAAAGGAAAAAATGGAGAACATTAAAAGAAGCATTAACATTAACAGGAAAGTGAAGCAAAAAGAAAAAGATAGGTTTTAAAAAGAAAAAGTACAAATAAAAAGAACAAGAAATTATACGATGAATACGCACGAAAGAATTATATAAATCGTCTAAGATGAAGGAATGATTAAAGATGAGAGGGCAACAAAATGAAAAAAAAAACAGTTACTAGAAAAAAGACAGTTAAGAAAATAAAGCTCAAAGTAAAACACATTTTAACCTTTAGAAATTTCGACTGTATCTCGTAAAATTATCCGAATGTGATAAAATTATTATGAAGTTGATATGCTTTCTGAATAATCTAAATTGCGTGTGAAAGCGGTAGATTACTGACTTTTACATTCCTTGAATTATTCGGACAGAAAAACCAAGCAAGAGATGACCAAAGAATAAAGATTGCATCATGAAATACACATGTGCATGCATGCACCCGCCCCAACATAAGCTCTACGTAGGCGTTTGCACAGGGATATATGTGAACATTGTGGCATGCATACATAAGTAGGTAAATACATTTGCACTGATGCATTTAATATATTATCAGATTTAGTTCATCATCTTTTCTTTCTCAACCTTTTCTAGATACATGTATGTTGCGCTCTCTCTCTTTATATATATATATATATATATATATATATATATATATATATATATATATATATATATATATATATATATATATATATATATAAATAAAATAATTCCAACTTGCTTCGCCAAAGAATAAACTTTATGTACGCACGCACACAAATATCCCCCAATATACACAATATCAACATATATGCCTATCTTGTCTCAGTCTCTCTGGAATTCGTAAAATATGTTCATTTATCAAGCAAGTGATAGTTTTCTTTGTCTGAATTTTTACACAAGCTAAAGAAGCCCTAAGCTATTCATTTTAAGACAGATATATTTAGCTTAAATCGATACGATCAGGATGGCTATTGGGTGAAAATTACTTTAGGAAAAGGAAAAACCAACTGTACACTGAAGTGAAAGAACTCTCACTTCATTGACTGACGGCTTTCAGTTATCGTCAGATAGATGTGAATAGAATGAACCAAATGATGTGATAGACGGATAGGAACGGGTTGAAACAATAAGTACAGATAGGTAGGTAGATAGTGTTTACTTTTTGTCCATTTTTCAAGTAGGTGCTGTTAACAGAAACTTACACACAACTATAATATTATATGCCTTTTTCTACAGACTGATACCTTTATCTTGTTTTCTATACTGGCTACGCTTCAGCCGTTGCATCTTCGGTCCTTCTTCTGGGGTCTCTTGTTCTTGGTAAATGTCTATGAAGTTTGAACAGAATCATCTCTTTCAATCCAACAGGTAGATTGTTCCTTGTACGTATCCGTTATTTTTAGTCTATTTTCCTATGTTCGTTTCTTCCAATAAACCAGAATATGTCTTCGTCGCACTATCATTGACTGAGTTCACGACTGCCAGGTAACCAGATATGTTTTAATCCTCTAAGCCAGGTGTCATTTGGACAATTCAGTGGTCTAATCTTAGAGTCTTATACGTGATATCTGTAATTAAGTGGTGTAATTCTGAAGAGGTTGTCGGAGCATTTTGTGTGTTGATTCTTTCAATCGTTTTATCCTCAAGTTTTGTTCTGTCTATTATCTTGATTTCACTCAACAGATTTCTAATTATCACTTCCCTTTTTCATGAGCTGTCATACCTGATTTCAACGTTCTCTCTAGCACTACAACCGTTCAATGTTTCTTTAACCTTATCTTTAGTGGTGTCCGATTTCACCCTTGTATTCCTTGCCACTGCTTGATTGGATGGAATATATTCCCATAGTTTTAGGTCAGGTTCTCTTCTAAGGAGTCTTTGGTTGGGAGAAATGTCTTCAAAGGGTTGAATCTTTTGAACACCACCCTGATGTTGTAGGTCCGGCAAGGGTTCTGATCTACTCCTTATGTATGATAGATAGGTCTTGGCAGGTTTTTATTGTATTTGGTCTATATTTCCTTGTTCAGCTGATGTTATACCTGCCTAATAATTGTTACCTTGAAGGGGGTTTCTAATGCTGATCATCTCCTGTTGGTATGTGTCTGCATCACCACTTACACGTTTGGCTCAGTGTTGAAGGCACCAGACAATCTTGATGCTCTATGGATGGCGGGAATTGAAGTTCGGGTACTCTCCGGTCAATGTTAGTTTACGATATACATATATCTTGAATCCATACTCCGTGCGAGTTATTAGTAAATTCAGTAAGCGAGTTGATCAGCTTCCTCTTTCATTATGAATTGTATAGAAAGTATTTTTGAGTTCACATAGCTCAGAAGTGCTTGCACACTTTCTTAGTGAGGTCAGAGTATGAAGGTGTCATCTTGGTATCTAAGCTGCATGGTTGTAGTTGATGACATTCCTAAGTAGATCTATTTTCATAGCATTGCTATGAAGCAAACGAATGTGAACTCCATAAGATAATCAGCCTAAAGAGCCCTATAACAAAACTTATCATCCAAATTCTGCTATACAGAGCGCGCAGCAGAATATGACCGGAAATAGGACAAGAGCGGTGCGGGTTCGTTAAAGACACTGGAACAAGGAATGCGATATTTATGCTCAGAATTATACCAGAAAGAGCAATACAAATGCAGAAGGACGTGAACCTGTGTTTTATAGATTATGCAAAAGTCTTTAATAAAATTCGTTACAAAGAACTGTTGGAACTTCTTAGTAACCTTGACACTGACAGCAAACTGATAGAAAATGATTTCAGTAAATATACAAAAATAGAAAGGGTTGTGAAACAAGGATAATGTTTTCTCTCCAGACTTATTCAACTTATACAATGAAGCAATTCTGAAGAGACATAAAAGCCCCACCAGAATTCATTATTAACGACCACAATCTTAGCAACATAAGATATGCAGATGACACAATGTTGATAACAGACACAGAAAGAAAACTATAAGAATTCGTACAGAAGTTAGTGAAGGAAAGCGAGGAGAAAGAACTAAACATCAATTGGAAGACAGAATGCAATTTAAATATCTAGGAAGTTTTTAGCAGAGGACGAAAACACTGAAATTCGAAGGCGTATTATGATAGCGAAAGATACCTTCTAAAAACCAAGCAAAGTATTAAGAAACAGAACTGAACGTGATATCAGTCCTCCTATATGGTAATCTCTTCAAAGATGGATAAGCTTGAAGCAACAGAAATGTGGTCCGACAGAAGAATGCTGGGGATACCATGAATCAAACATGTGAGCAACGATGAAGTTTTAGAGAAAATGGAAACAAAAAGGAAATTTATACTTATCAGGAAGAAATAGTTGGGATTTATAGGTCGCATAATAAGGAAAGAAGGCTTGTAAAATCTGATATTTACAAGACAAACTGAAGGTAAGATGGACAGTGGAAAATAACGCATCATCTAGTGAGCTTGAGTTAATGGATGGCGAAACAAAGTTTACGATAAATAATAAAGAAACAAAATTTATTAAGACATACGAAGGAAAGGAAATTGGGGAGGACCATGATCGCCTTCGTCTTGAAGGGACACGAAACAGATCTTGGGCATATAGCGAGTTGTGAGTTGTACCTTGCTCATGTCATTTTTGTGGTGGCAAAGTCTGCGAGCGAAAAAGAGAAGTGAAAGAAAGAAAGAAAGACAGAAATAACTATTGATAGAATGGCACACAATCAGGAGAGAATAAGAGACAGAGGAAGAGAGGTAAAGAGACAAAGAGAAGAAAGGAAAGAAAGAAGAGAAGCGATAAAGAGAGATAGAATGAACGAGCAGCCAGTCAGATATATCAAATTTCTCTCGTATCTCTTAAAGCTTCACACGAAAAGTTAATAATTTTAAGAGTATGTGTTGGATCATCTCCTTAATCCGACATCCTTAAGACCTCGTCATGGAGGGATAACATAAAATGCCGGAAAACAGAAATTGACTATAATTGACTATATCCTTCTCTATGTAAACATATGACCAAACTCCAGTTATACCAGCTCATTTCATATATATATACTACATGGCCCCAGAAAAGTCCAGACTTTTTTTTTTAATTTAATAACATTCGTTAAAAATATACAGATATTTTGAATGTTTGTTTTATCCGAGATAGAAAATAATTTTCTATCAACCCTAATTAAAAAAAAATAGTATCAATGCAAAATCAAGCCCAATGTCGTATCGATAGAAATACAGGCCATATTGAAATTTTTTTTCTAAGGAATGAAAAGAAATGTGTTCTTTATTTAAATAAATCCGTTTGGCAAATGTAATACATTGGTCTGTTAAAAATGTTACAAGCCGTAGTGACATATGATTTTATTAATCTTAGTCTACGATTAAGTTGCTTTTTGGTGGCCTTTACTCAAAAAATGAACTACTGGAAAACTGCAACTTTGAATTTTAAATATGTTAAGTAGCTACAGAAACGAATTTTTTTATGTTGAATAAGGTACAAATTTAAAATATTCATATTTTTCATGTTAATCTATTTTAAAAATAGATGCACTTTTTTGTCGGGGTCATTGTATTTGAGTTTGCTTATAGGTTTTAATTGTATTAAAAATAATTTTTAAGATACGGAAAAACATTATTGCACACACGCCTAATTTTATGCTAAAATAAATATGAGATGTTAAATTCAAAGTTCGACGATTTGGTTTCAAATGGGTATTGATCTTTCACGAATTCGATTTAACGTGTCTGTCTATAGACCGTTAAGGGCACCTCGAGGCGGTGTAATGGTTAGCAAGGTTGTCTCGTTAGAACAATTAAGACTGACTAGTAAGTTTGATCCTCACTGGGTGCCCCGTACTTTCGGCCTCGTGCCACATCTAAGCCATGCTTGGAAAATCACTACAGACCGTTAAATTACTATTCAAAGACCTAGTTGTAAAATTCACAACTTAATAGCAATAAACTCAAACATGTCAGATTATGGTGGCTGTCGGATTAAATAATGGCGGATTACAGAGACACACTATATAGTGGGTGCTGAAAAGTTTTCGGTTCGACCAAGAAGAAACTAAAAAAAAAATTGAGGTTTACTCATTTGATCAGAATTTGTGAGACGGGTCTAGCTGAGATTGTAACACCGTATCCTCGCCCCACTGGACCCACGCACTCCACAAGACCCGCCATTGGTTCGGTATGATCCAGTATTACAGGTTAGACACAAGTCTCCGGTTCCCAATGTCAATTCGAAGCCACCCTCCAGCCACGTTGTGATTGTTTTGATCCTGGAGAGAGGTCATCAGATCGTAGACATCCGGAAGCTCTCCGTTGGTCCACCTGCGAATTCGTCGGGTCAGAATCGGGTTAACAGAAAAAATAAATATAACCAAATCGATTCAATTTTGAAAGGACAAAAGATACTTCGAATAATTTCGGTAAGGAGAGATGTGGCCTTGGTTTTAAACCTTTTGGGTCTGTTCTTAGCGTAACTACTACAACTTTCGATGTTCCCGTTCTCAGTAGTAGTAGTATTAGTAGTAGCAGGAGTAGCGGTACTTAGATGTTAGCGGCGGTATTTCGCTTCTTCGCCATCAGCTTCAGCAACCACAGTGGACGCTTCCTTTAGAATATCTGACGTCTCTCCACTCAGTTCCATTGCATTCGAAGACAGACGAACTCAAAAACTCTTCTCCTTTAAGAGAACCGGTCTCACGTGTCCCAGACTGGTGACGTATCTGTTTTTTTTAGTACGAGCGACGTACTGACATACTACCAAAGTACAACTTCACTCCTCTGAGAATAAACAATTTACTTTTCCATTGATTGGTTTCCAAGGTTCACATCAAGACGCCATTGTTTATCACCTCGCTATTAATTATTTGGCCGCTATTCGTAAACTACAGAGATTCTTGTTTTTAAAATAAATTCTAGATCAGAACATCCTTAATTTTAACTTCGGTTCTTATAGTGTCAAAATCTATTTCTTTGATTAAAAGTTCCAAATTATTATTGTTCCAGTAATTTTCTATTAAAATCTGATATCCTTTGTACACTCACAAAAAGATTGTAAAAAATCTTTACAGCATATTAACATCTTGGTTATTCAAAAACGCCTCTCTTTCACTTGGTGTTTTCTGTTTTACAGCATATCCTCCTTTATCATCATTAGTATTATTTCAGGGGTGATATCGCCCCTACCACAAGATCATATCGGCACTAGTACAGAGAAGTTTTCATATATAAAGTAATAAAAAATAAAGTACTTTTTCTTCTAGATTTGATTACTTGTGTGTGATTTTTAATATATATATTCTAAAATAAATACATTCATTAAAAATTAATTGAGCATTATGGCTGTCTGGCGTTTGTTTACGTTCGTAAAAGACAATACGCTAGAATTTCCCTTTCACTCTGCCGTGCGCTGATAGCTCAGAGGTAGCAACTCCGACCGATCGGTCGAGTTTCGATCCTGGCTTGAAGTAATCGGATGTCTAGCCGCGCTGATGAGCTGTGGTAGAGCGAAACAGGCCTGTATGTGGATAACATTTTATATATATATATATATATATATATAATATTTGAAAATAAATACGCTAGTCCGGTAATAAAACTCTTTGCTGTAGGATACAAAACCAAGAGACATAGACGAGCATGGCTATCCACAGATTCCTGTTCTTTATTGTCTGAATTGCCAAGCATTCTTGGGAAAGATAGTGGAGATGTTTCCCGTTGCCTCCTCCACGGTTTTATATTATTTTTTTCTGCTCTTAAAATGGTTGCCACCCAAGGGTGGGGAACCCATTGTATCCGGTTATTTAACGCATAGCTATAAGAGGGAGAAGAGATAGATTCATATTTGTTCGAAAGTGAACGTAACAGACAAGCCTGGAATTTAAACTCTGCTTTCCGATTTCACTTTTTATGTCGATATCCGTTACGCTACCTGCACATCCAAGATTAGACAAGGCAACGTTTATTATGTAAATATTTTTAGCATTTTGATAATGGCATAAAGCTCGTTTACATCAGTCGATCTTCTGAGAAGGATTAAATGATTACTAATAGAAATTCTGGAGAACTTGAAGTGTTGGATGTCCATATGGACAGAATTAGAAACTTCCCACGTATGTTAATGTTAGGGTAGCTTGAAATGTTGAATGTGTTTCGACAGAAGAAGAAACCGTATACTTTCAATGTCGGTTGTAATGTTAGCTGTGTTGTCCGCATCTTTCACAGTTATTAGGCAGTTTCAATTTTGGATACGCCTCTCCTCCTTTCGTAAACACTTTATATTGCCAGAGACTTAGTTAACCGTACGTAAATTTATGGCTCCGCTGGAGGTAAACATCTGAATTAATTTATCAAGAAACCAATCCAACTATAATCGGTTTGTAGCCTTGTGTAGAACTAAGCTAACTTGAAGGAGGAGTCTAGAATATGCAGACTACATCTCCTGTAGATTAGTAAATACCCCAAGTGGGGGGATCACCTACAAAGTAAAGGCTTACACTCAAATGATCAATATTTACTTGTTCTTGGACCAAATAAATATTTATAGAATCATATACAGGTTGCGGCAGAAATACCTCTCACATAAGGGTATGACATTAGTGGCAATGGTATCATCATCTAGCTAATGTATTACCGTTATGTAAGAGCTATTTCTGCCGTAACTTGTATAATTGAAAAAAAGTGTTTAACATTAAATAACCCAAAAAAGGATGACATAAAAATAGATAACTCCAGAGGTTCGCTAAAAAGTGAGCATACCATGATGAAAAAAATGACCCAAACTTAATAAAAACAAAGTTTTATCGTCAAAATGTTTGTTCTTATTAAGAGGAAAGACTAAAGTATTTTTTTGATTATTAAAAAAATATTTCTTATCCGTTTGAGAACGTTCGAAATTTTGGTTATTTTTTTTCTTGCGTCAGCGTGGGAACTAAAAATGAGTATATGAAATTTTAGCGTCTTTTGTGGTGAAAAAACATAAAAACGACCACCCCAACCTAAGCAAATTTTAGTAAATAAAGACTGTTTGCAATTGCGTGATGGTTAAAAAAAAAACTAGACTTGTAAACCGGTTCTAGCGTAGTGTGTTCGATCTTCATCCTCTGTCGACGAGCCTTTTATTGAAACTTGTCATAGTAAGTCGAATCAAAGTACAATAAAGAGAGTACCTGTCGTAGAGCAATGTTTAGCAAGGTACTCTTGTAGACCAGTGCCAGTGTAATGAATTCGATTCACACTAAGTGTTTTAATATTGAAAGCTTATGCCAGTATAAGCTAAATAAATATTCAGACAATAAATAGGGTGAATGCTGTACAGCAATGTTTAGCAAACTAGTCTCGCAGATTACTGCTACTGGGTACGCTATTATTTTAGCCCTGTATCAGACTAAATTAAGTTTAGTAAATAATTTTACTGCATTCGTTTTGTTCCATAATTATTGTTATATTAATCATCGCTATTTAAAATTTTTCTTTCTTTCGTGTTTGGGAATTAGTCAAGGGCGATAAAAGTAACCCTGACCTAAAAAGCGACATCAAAAAAGTTGAACGGTTATAGTTTCGTTGGAGTTATCAAAAAATTCAAAAATCATGGGCGGGGAAAGAATGAAAATTCTTTGTTGTTCCTTTAAATGCTTTGGGAATTTATGGTATTGGGGTTATTACAGTGGTTAATGTGCTGATTTTGAAAAATCATTGACAATTACTTCAAGTCATAATAAATGTTTAAGAAATGGGGCTTTAGGTCCAGTTTGGTCATTTAAAAGGACCCATAAGATTGATGTGCCGGTAAACAATACCTTACCGTGACCATTTAAAAGAAAATAAATTTTGTATGAAAAAGGATGTATTTTGTGCTATAAAATCGTAAAATCTATAAAATTTGTAATCTTAACTTCTTGTTAGGGTTTCTTTGTATCATTAGCGAACGCGTGTTGAATTGTACTAATTACTAATAACTCCAATCATAACGGATACTAAAAATCTTACAATAATTTCTTTCTGTCAACGACATTTCCAATACGATTACAACTGTTATGGCGACTTAATTATCACCGTGTTGGTGATACGAATTGGGGACAATATGAGACCTCAGTAAAAAAAAAATGTTCCACGGGGCAACCACTGATGTCTCTTGGCACATTGTTAGAGTGCTTTGAGGAAGGGATATGTTAATGGGCGCGCGAGTAAGAATTTGCACACTAAAAGTAGTTCACATTTTTAATGTGGGCGTGGAAAATGATGGGGGCAAACATCTTCCCAGCCCCTCTGTCGACGGACAGTTATTCCTGCTATTTGCTTTTGAAACTAACTATTGCCTTATGTTTAATAGTTTTCAAGTGGCTTGAATTTGACAATTAAATAATAATAATAATAAAACTACACAATTTCTTAGTTGGCAATAAGAAATACAGTCTGATTGTTGTTACGTGGTAATCACTGATTTTACAAGTATTGACGGGTGACATGAGTATGTAGGGAATTGTTCGAAATATAATTTATTAAGTTATAAAACTGAAGTTATCTAAATTGTAAAATTAGAACGTCATACTTTTTTGACAGAATGAAGATCCACGGACGCAGAAAAGTAGGTAGATATAGTTTTTAAATCCTATTTATATGAAGATGATGTAACAAGGTGGAAAATTTATTAATGACTCGTTTCTCTGAGAGCGTTTGCTCTTTTGGTTTCCTCAGGTTAGAATGAAAGAAAGATAAAACTAGAAAGCCGAAGAGAGCAGACGCTTTCGGCGAAAGGCGTCGTTAATAAATTTTTCATTTTGTATCATCATCTTCACTTTTGTTTCGGATACTATTATACATCATACAAAAACAAATCCTATTTATCTTGATATGTCTTCATTGTACAAAAAAAGGTTTTTATATTTTGTTTCTGTCCCTTTTTTTTTTTTTTTTTTTTTTACTAATGTTCGCACAATACAAGGGCCAAGCCAAATTCAAAGCAGAGAGTTACCATGTTAGCGTAGGAAAGGACACGCGTTAGAAGTACAGAGCTGAAGTAAACTTTAGAAGGAATCGGAAACCCAATCTTAAACAGGAAACTCTACTCTTGTTCAAAGGACCGGGTAGGATTGTGAACTGGACGACAGGTGAACCCATCTACTCCTATTGATGGGGGAGAGAATAAATAAATAAAAACAGAATACAATAAATAATTAGTAAATGAAATTTCAAGTACGGCGATTAGCTCTGAATATATGCGTTTGGGTAGACTTATAGAACTGGCACTATATTATATATTAAGTTTTAACTTATACTAATTTAAGATATCCTCTATCAAATATCATGGAATTAACATAGACTTTTTTCACAAAAAATTCAAATAATGTACAAGAGATAAGGCGAGATATACGCACAAAAAAGTCCAAAATTTCCCCCTTCTCTTGAACAGTAGTAGAGGCCCATCTCTTGTTTCCTGTTCAGGAAGGAGTAGTTCCTTTTCTTTTCTCAGGCCTTAATAGTGGCGCTGTCATGAATTTTTGTGATATTCGTGGACGGTGGTAATGTCGCTTCATACTGAAGGTAGCGGGTTGGCAGTTTTCTGGTTGCTGTTCCCGACTGGTAGTTAGGAGTTCGAACTCTTGCATAGCGTATTGAGAGGCTGCTCTGATCAACAGTTGCAAAATATCCGGGTCCTTGCAGTGCCACGTCGCGCATGGAAGGGTGTCCCAGCAAGCACCTCCGGTGAGCAACCCTGAGGCCACACTATGTTGCAATCTGCGCCAGTTTCCTTCCTGCACATGTTACATTAGATAACTGACGTCTATTACATCATGACTATAAACAACCAAAGATATAAAACTAAACGAGCTCAACAAAAAACACTTGACCCCCTGACCTTTCTTTCTCCAACATTCGTGGTATTCGTACCAACTTCTGCAGTGTGGAATCGTTCCTCTTCGAAAAGTCTCTGGACATCCTAGCTCTCTGCGAAACTAATCTTAACTCTTCACTCCCCTTCTGATTTCTTGATTCTTGGCTACGTTCCTCTCCTTAGAAAGAACTCTAAAGTCCACATTCATGGCCTTAGAGTTTATGTCCTGCTGTCTAGAGAACTCTCTCTTGAATCTCCAGACCATTCATACATTCGTGTCTCCATCTCTCTCTACTTAACTCGGTCATCTCTCTTCTTTCTCTACCGTTCCCCTTCCTCTCAAGACTGTTGCGTACTAGATAGTATTTCCGATAATATACACAAGACCATCTCCTTATACCCGTTTGCAAACATATTCGTGTTCGGTGACTGTAATGCCCACCATACCAGGTGGCTTAAGCACTCTGTTACTGACCTCGCTGGCATCCAAACCCTTAACTTCTCAATCTCTCACGCAAGTGGTTGACTTTCCCACGCATTTCACAAGTAGCCACGACGAATACGCTTCTCTTGATCTCATTTTTACCGCTATCCCTGATTCTGTTCGTACTATGCAGCTATGCTATCTTGGCAACTATGATCATGCGGTAGTGTCTGTAAACATCTACTACCGCTTTCCTACCAGCCAAGAATCTCCTACCAACAGAATATCTTTCTGTTATCAACGAGCAGATTATGACTCGTTCCGTGATTTCCTTCGTGACTTCCATTGGAATGAAGTTTTTAATCATCCTGTTCAAAAATGCGCGTCTAAGGTCTCCTCCTGGGTGAAAGCCGACATCGATACTTTCATTCCAGTAAGGAAATATCAAGTTAAACCACGTTCATCTCCTTGGTTCTCACCTGCATGCTCGGTCACTATAGCGCACGGGAGTCACTTCTTTCGGCTGTACTAGAGTGTCACGTTTGATTGCAACAGACGTATCTCGCAAGATCGGTCCTAGAGATTATTGGCGGCTCTGCAAGAGTGTGCTGAACAATACCAAATCCTCAATCCATCCTGTATT
Source organism: Acanthosepion esculentum (assembly GCA_964036315.1). Taxonomy (NCBI): domain Eukaryota; kingdom Metazoa; phylum Mollusca; class Cephalopoda; order Sepiida; family Sepiidae; genus Acanthosepion; species Acanthosepion esculentum. Next base: position 114,719,230 of record OZ038484.1, read on the forward strand.
CAATCAAATCAAAACCCTGACATCTACAGCATGTAAGGTTGAATACTTTGCGCGGAAATTCTTTTCCAAAACACTCGACTTATCTGGAGTACCCACACGTGATTTCCCTCCGAGAACTGAGGCTATATTGAGTGATATGCGCATAACCCCGTCACTGGTCTCGGAAAACATTTCTAAATTAGACTCCCATAAGGCAAGCGGAGGTGACAGGATAACAGCCGTCGTCCTAAAGATATGTGCTCCCGAGCTAGCTCCAGTTCTCTCCAAACTCCACAACTATTGCCTTACTGCTGCTTGCTTTCCAGCTTGTTGGAAGTCCTCCTCTGTAGTTGTTGTTTTTAAGAACTCTGGAGAACCTTCTGAACCTCCTCTAACTATCGCCCTATCAGTCTCTTACCGCTTTTCGGCAAAGTATTGCTGAAGTGGTTAAGCTAAAGTTGTTAAGCATCGTATCTCTCACGACTTACTCTCTGACAAACAAAATGGATTCCATTTTGCCAGTTTTACTGCTGACGTACTTATGGGCATCAACGAAATATGTATATCAAGCTCTTGATAATAACGGCGAAGCTCGAGCTGTGGCTCTAGATATCTAAAAAGGCGTTTGGCAGTGTTTTGCATGCTGATATTCTACATAAGCTTCAGGGCTACGGTATTATACGACGATTGTTTGATTTAATCCAATCATTCATATCAAATCATGAAATGAAGGTCGTTCTGAACGGGCTCGCTTCCAGATTCTTTCACACAAACGCGGGTGTCCACCAAGGCTTTATCCTGGGTCCTATACTGTTGCCATATCTGGTCTGGTGCACCTGCTGTTTATCTGGAGGTTCTTGACAAAATCCAAAGAAGGATCTGCAATGTAATCGATCCTGACTTGGCATCTCGACTTCAGTTAGTTTCTTACAGACGTGATGTGGCTTCCCACCGTCTTTTCTACAAATATTTGCAAGGCAACTGACGAACTTTTCCCCCTGGTGCTACGACTTCGTGAATTTAAGCGTGCTGCGAGATTGTCATCTAGCTCCCACCCTTTTATTGTTGAAATAGTTCAATGTAGCGGTCACTTCTACTCCAACAGTTTCTTTTCTCGCACTTCCCGACAGTAGAACTCCCTTCTGCTTACATGTTTCCCTGATAACTGCAAAATTTAAATGCAACGCCAATCTCCTTCAGTTGTTTTGAACCCCATTCATCTGTTATCCTTTCCTCAATCTCCCTTATACCTAGTCTTTTCTCTCACTTTCAATTTCTGTAGTTCCCTGCGTATTAGGAGCACTCCCGCCTTGCTTGGGGTGAAGTGATAAAAAAAGAAAGAAACGGTAACCCATTCAAAAACGCATACACTTAAATAAATCGAATCAAATACGGAATGAACAAAATAAATTAAAAAAGAACGATAAGAAAACTTATCTGAATCGATTTCGTCAAACTTAACAAACCCTTCGGTCAAAAGGAATCGACTCTGAATCTCTAGTGTATTTTGAATAGTGGGTAACCTTGAAGTAGTGAGTAATAATTTGCACACTGAAATAACTTTACATCATTTTCGCGTAAGTGGACGAATGATTTTCAGAGAGGGATAGCTCCACTTGGCGACAGGTCTTGATGTTCCGATCCAGCTAATTTCCTTACATCCAATCTCCCCTTCTGTCCTATCATTAGTCATTCAACTTTCTTATATTTTTGTCATTGGCTCTCTATAAATCAAGTCGACGGATGGTTTGTCTCTCCACACTGCAATAGCAATGGAATATTAAAACATTCATTTTTCATTAGTATTGGTTCTCTCTAAATTTGCATCTTTATCTTTGTTGTTGTTGACACATCAGTTCGGTCACTATACAATCGGTCTTTACACAGATATCTGTCGTATCACTTCTCTGTAGAGAGACTATGTAATCGACACTGTATGGAGAGAGAATAGAACACAATTATCCGTATAAAACAATATACAAAGAACAGCATAGTAAAATAATATTTAAAGAAGCGACACAGATCACATGGTTCAATTAGCAAGCCTTGCATAATTATGAACACAAAGTCGCTAATAATAAAAAAAAATCAAACATATGGTTAAAAGCTCTAAAATCATTCCTGTTTGTCGATAAAACGCGTTAATCTCGTTTCCTGGAAGTGGAGAGTTAAATCCATAGATATATCAGCTCAGTGGGTGAGCAGAACGTCCATAAAAAAGAAAGGTATCAATTACAAATTATCTAGGAAAGATGTGAAAGAAGACGTTAGACCTTCAACATTACTTGAAGACTACTGGATACAGCAGATATCCCCCAGAAAGACGTCCACCATAAGTAATATATAACTTTATTAATTTTTCAGAACGTTATCTTCATTTTCGTTGTTTTGTTCATAAAGTACTTCCGAGTACTGTTTGAAGTTCTAAGATAAAGCACTGTTAATTTACATTATTTACATTATTCGGACTACTGTCCTCATCTTTGTCGCCATATTTATTACAATGTTTCGGCCGTTGTACGCCCCGGCCTTCTTCAGGTGGTTGGAATGTCGAACTGAACCCTTTATTTCGCTCACTGGGCTAGACTGTTCTAGTTTCACGTGCCATGTTTAATGGGTGTCAGTTATCAGTTATCTCCTGTTAATTTTTCCCTCTGAAAGTTCTCCACTGCCTTAACCGGGTATTGAACTCACACACTTTGGGTCCTGTCACTGGATCTAACCAACGCCTTTATCCACTGTGCCATGTGTCCTTGAAGACACATGGCACAGTGTAATAAATATGGCGACAAAGATGAGGACAATAGTCCAAATAATGTAAATAATGTACATAATACCTCGTCTCAGAAATATAGATAGTACTGATATTATTCTATGCCATTATACAGACTGGTGCATTCGTCATTGTTGTTTTACTTACAATGTTTCGTCCGATGAGTTCTTTGGTTTTCAAAAATTCCGTGATGAAAAATGTCTTCTTTTATCTACCGGGTCCTTCAGGATATGAGTGGCTCTCCACGAACACTATTTTTTGTAATCTTTTTTTCCCCCATACTATCCATCCCAGTCCCTGTTCTGCCATCCATTTACACAGGCTCGGTAGGTAGGTTACTAGATGTTTCTCTCTACCTTTAAGATGGCCTGTGACTATCAAAGTTCTTCAAGCCTTCTTTCCTCATTATATCCCAGAAATTTTAACTGTCTCTTTGTGATTGTATGTACAACTGTACTTCTTTCCATTTTAAAACTTCATCGTTGCTCACATGCTCCGTCTGTGGTATTCTCAGCATTCTTCTGTAAAACTACATCTCTGTTGCCTTAAATATTCGTCCCATTTACGAGGAAATTGTCCAGAATTCATTGGCATCTTGTAGGACTGATATTACATAGTTCAGCTCTCTTCTTTTATTTCTACTGAAATTTTCCTGTTTCATAATGCATTGTTTGGCTTTTGGATTGCATCTTCGTACTTCTGTGTTACATTTTAAGCCATCTGTTAAAACAGTTGCTTGATTTTGATGTCACAAGTTTGCAACTCACATCTTGGACTGGATCTATCTTGCTAACGAATATATATTATGTCTTGTTAAAATTGATGGTTAATATTTTCTTTGTTATTTTAAATAAAACATTTCAGCTGGTGTTTTTTCCTGTTTTCTTTGAGTGTAGATATTACATTTAACAATTTTTTGTGTGTGTGTGCCTGGGAGGTCATCTTTTGTCACCTAATTCAGAACAGTTCAAAGATTTGAGCATTAAAGATTCATGCTGCGCCTAAGTTTTTCGCCCGTGAACCGATTGTTCACCCTGTTTAGAAAGGACACCAAATTTAACAAACAAGTATGACGCTGTCCCCTTAAAAAACACAATAAGAAAAACAGACTAATTTGAAATCGCATCTGCTGATGTACTTTTAATATCTTTGGGCAAGAGTCGATCAAAGATATAAAGCAAATAAGATTCTCAACTTTTATTACATTTTTGTTTTCCTGTATTCGTTTTGTATTCTTTTTGCACTCTTTGTCATCGGTAGCCGCTTATGTCATGTGGCGTGGTGAACATTAAATTTGTTGGGCTCTATACTATTGAGGGCGGTTAACACACAAATGGAACGATTAAATCCACTGATCTCTTTCTATCATATAAATATATGCGGCCACTAAGGTCACCCGCGACAGTCTGTTTCATGCTTGAATAGAATCTTCATGGCCTGAAGCACGAGATGGACTGCCCCGACCGGTGTTGACATCAGTGTCCACTTTTATATTTACATACGCTCTATCGCTAATATTGTGCATTTTCACTAAATATAGAATACATTAAAACTATGTTTTTATCACACACACACATACACACATATATATATATATATATATATATATATATATATATATATATGAGAGAGCGAGTAGCGCTGAAAAGTTCTCAGCCTGACTCACTTCGAAAAATCTTAACAAATGCCCAATCATCTGATATATTTGAATAGCTTTTTGGTCTAACCGAGAATTTTTCAGCACCCCTTATATATATATATATATATATATATATATATATATATATATATATATATAAAGCGTGTGTGTGTGAATAATACAGGGTTGGTATAGATGGAATAAAATTCTGATAACCAAAACCACTATTTCTTGAAAGTGCTCAACCGCAATCCTAGAATTATGTTCGCCGTCTGGAAGTTCAAGTCGGTCAGTTATATGCCATGCGTGATACACGTTTAAGCAATCATGCATCTTTCGATACATGATTGACGAGGCAGATTTTTTTCCAGCAGTAGGTTGCCATTTCTGTCTGCGGTAGACCAGTTGCCATCCAAATCTATAGAACCCAGTCTGTCTTGCTAATTACCCATAGCTGGGGGGAGAAGAAGCGGATTCATACCTTTCCCAAGAGTATTAGCACGTAAGTGAATGTAATGGATTCGAGTGGAATTCGAACTCGGCTCTCCGATTCCCCAATCCGAAAGTTCAAGATGAAAAGATAAGTTTTGAATTTCACCTAAATATTTTATCTAAGGAATTCGAATACTTCAAGATGACCAATTTTTGTTGAATGTTAATTTGATCGTTCTAATAAAGTTATGAAATCTTCATTAGGGTTAACGTATTTGGGTACAAGAAATAACGAGATACTGTAGGTAGAAAAATTGGGTTGCACCAGTTTTTGAGGTGGAAATAGCTTGGTAGCCTTCAGAATTAGCATTCGAAATTATAACCTTTTTACCTGGGCTCTAACAGAATACAGGCACAGACGGAATATAAGTATGAATATATAAGTATGAATATATAAGTATGTTATCAATCAGATCAGTTGATTCAAATTCTCTTCGACTTGGAAGAATTAAGAACAAAATTTATTTCCGAATATGAGTGTGTTAATAATTCCAACATTTTTCTGCTTTGATTCCTCCACCTCGAATTATTTTTATTATTATTTCTGGTCAGAGTTATAGAAATCTTATTTGCTTAATGATTTCTACGAGAATAACCATTTTCTAATTTTTATTTTAAATAAGTTTTTTCCTCAGTTGGCAATTACTCGGCCCAGAAAAATTGTAAAAAGTTAATTTTTTTTTAAGTGTCTCATGAAATACATAAGAGCACATAAACATTTGAGATCTGTTAGACATTCTATACCTAGCCTTAGCCTTTTGTTTACATCCTACTGAAATTTGGGGACAAACTCACTACTTCTGTGCTCATAGAACCACACCCAGGTAGGGGGGGGATATACTGAAAAAATTATTACTCCCTTTAATGAGTTATGCAGTAACTATTCTAGCTGTATGTTCGTCAATAAATCCGTAGCCTAATGGAAAAACAAAACACACAACAAAGACAAACCTTTATTTGGGATAACAATTATTTTATTTTTCACATAATTTCCCTCCTTGCGAATGCTCATTCCTCAACGCTTCTCTGGGCAGGCACATCGCCAGAGTATTTAGAGTGGTAGGGGGTGCCTTTAACACAGGGAGTTTGCCAGTAAGAATTTGTTTGTACGCTAAAATTAATTCACATTATTTTTCCGATGGAGTTGAAAATGATTTTCTAGTGGGTTCCAGACCACTCCCATACACGCACTATCAGCTCCTCGTGCCACGATCCCCTCCTTCAAATATTTAAATAAAATGCTCGTTCTTTTGTTTTCTCTCCTTAATAATGTTTTTCTCTCCATATTCTCTCATACCCAGTAACTGTTTTAGTGGCTTTATTGCCTTACTTGGGGTGAAATGATTAATATATATATATATATATATATAAAGAATTAATGGATCTATTTTTAATCCGACATTTTTAATACTTCAAACGTTATTTAGTGGATACTCATATTTGAACAGTGCGTATTAAGTATGCACAGGCCGACAGACGTAATACACACTGTTTAAAATAAAAAGAGGGGGTCTGTTTTAAATAAGAAGGTTTGAAGTAATATATGTATATATGGTTTGTGCCTGAACTGAAGGCAAAATAGTGAGGGATTTCATTGCTTACAAAATCTATTTATCACTGCTACACGGTTTCTGCAGAAATGTAATTCTATATAGTGATATAAAACTCGATGGCAACGCTTTAGTGTCGTGAATCCCAGGTGGTTCCGTTTCTGTCTGTTGTGTGCATCAAAATCGCCCAAGATAATTCATCAACTGAACAGACGTTCCAAATATGTCGGCTCCCATTAAACTTGGAAGAAATAGCGTTCGTCGTTTTGCACATCAAAGACAACGCCTTCCGCTACCTGCGGGCAGTAAAACAATTTTAAGCTTTCTTTGTAAGGTTAATTTGAATGAGGCACTGATATATTGTGATTGTTCTGACCGTAGCTTAGATGTGGCACAAGGCTGAAAGTATGGGCACCCATTGAGGATTGAAATTACTATTCAGTCATAATTGATTTAGCGAGACAAGCTTGCTAACCATTACACCACGTCGAAGTGCCCAGAAACATTGATATATTGGCGCGTAAAATGATTCGCCCTATTTCGTGGCTGAAATAGTTATACACGTCGATATTTATTGCATATAAGAATACACAATTTTGGCACAAGGCCTAAAAAGGGGGAAGTGGTTGAGGCTGGTCTTCGCTTACTATCTTATACCTAGCTAAACAGATTCACGACCCAGTCACTCGTTACAATTTGCACATTCACCACAAGAACTCATTCGTCACCAATCAATCCTCCATATACCATAATACCGCATACTCTCATGGAACCTAAAAACGCACCTCGCGCATTTATACATAAAAATCTGATGATTTACAATGAGTAGGGAGGGAATGAACCCCAAAACAAAATTAAAATATCAAAACAAACAAAAATATAACTGAATGATTTTCTAAGCACAAGGCCGACAGCATGGGGCATCCAGTGAGAATCGAACACAGTATTCATTCGTAACTAACCTAGCGAAAACAAACTTGCTAACCATTAGGCCACGTCAAAGTGCCCAGAAACACTGCTATATTGGCGCATAAAATGATTCGCCATATTTCGTGACTGAAATAGTTAATCACTTCTCTCGACAGAAAAAACACTGGTGTTATATAGCTCTCCTAGTCCCACGCTGACTATTGGCTAATACCGACCCAGTATCGTTTATATGCAAATAGTCTGCGCCACTTACTCTAAGTAGGAGGTCATTTCTCAACAACCCATTGTAGAAGGGGACGCAGATACAACCAACTCGGAGTCTTTTATCGGGCTGATCGGATTCTCTGTTACAGTATATCCTGCCAGTGTTTAGACGCCAATGTTCGAACGGGTAAAAATCTCGTATTTCAAATGCTAGATTGCAAGCTAAGTATGCCCTCCCAACAAGAGATTGATGTAACACAATCATTTTTACATAATAAATAAAATAAACTGAATACTGTGTTTGTATGTGTGTGTGTGTGTGTGTAGGAACAAAATTCTGAAGTTAAATGTATATGAAAAGACTGATGTTTTTTTTTCATCATCATCATCATCATCATCATCCGAATTACCCGCGCCTTGCTCCGTGTCATATATTTTATTTTATAAGAAAATGTTGATTGATTTTAAATTATTGTTATAATTTGTGGGGGGAAAAAATGGTGCATTCCAATATTACTCACTGTTCTTTCCAATGTGACTTCCATCTTTTGGCTTTCTCCTTCTATATTTTGGATAGGAGTCATTCCTTAGTTTAAATTTAATTTAAATCAAAGGGGGAAAAATCTTTCAGTGGGGGATTTGTGCAAAACAAAAAAAAAAAAGATTGATCTGACCCCTTTGATATGTATTTGATGCCATACTTGATTGCCTGAATTGATGAGCAGATTTCAACATTGATATGACAGTTGAATTGTCGCAACAAATATGTATTGTAAGGCACTACCCACTGATTGGTTATTTTTTTTGTGCAACTTGGTGTCCATATTGTCTCATTTTGATCTTGCCGATGTGACCTCCATCTTCAGGCTTTCTCTTCTATATTTTAAATAGGAGTCATTCCCTTGCTCAAATTTAAATTTAATCTAAATCAAAGGGAAATATTTCAATGTATGGTGGGGTGTTTGCCCTCCGAGGACCGCCTTTGATCAAAATGAAGTATATTTATTCACATGCACTAGGAGCCATTCCCTTGTTCAAATTTAAATTTAATTTATATCAAAGGAACAAAAATTCATTGGGGTGTTTGTGCCTCCCAACATCGAGGACTCCATTTGATCAAAATGAAATATACTTATCCAAGTACCCTGGGTAATGTAGTTTCAGAATATATATGGTTATGGGGGTCTCTCTCCAAAACACTAGGAGGAGTTCGATAACAGACACACAGAGGCTATAACTTGTATATATTACTTGGTCCGCGAAGATTTGGGAAGGTCTTTCATGTCCGTGACAGATGGTTAACGAACCTCTGCGCGAGACAGGCGGTGGAAGCCCCAACCGTATAACGCTATCTTTCATCATTTGCTTTTTTTTCTCCTCTTTTACGGCTTGATTCTTTGAGGGAAGTTGTTTAATATATTTTGCGCTTCCATATCACTTTCTTGGCCACTTATGTTTCCCACTGATAATAGCTTAATCGACAGGAGATGAGGGTCTTTATTTTAGGGAATCCTTATATATTTTCAGTTGGGTTCATTTTTCCGTCGGTCGGAGGCTAGCTCCGCGAATAGGAGGTCTTTGAAAATAATCGCCATACCATATTGTGTCCCAGAAAATCATTCAATGGAACTGTCGCAGACTAAAACCCCGACATCAACGCATTACTATTAAAAACAGATTTATATCTCGCAGTTGTTTGCGTTTAAGAGACCTTCCTTAAACAGGCTTACGGCCACATCACATTGAAACACCGATTCCTGTGCGATCAGCGAAGTTAAGCAATGTCAAGCCTGGTACTAACCTAGATGGGTGACCACTTGGGAATACCAGGTGCTGTAAGCTTGAATATGCGGTTGGTGTAGCGAATAATAGCTCGGAATTATTAATCGAACAGCCGAGTTCCAATTTTAATTGCATTCGTTATATTCACTTGCGCACAAATGCCATTGAGAAATGTATGAATCCATCTCTTCTCCCTCCAGCTATGGGTTAATTAGTAATACTTGTATCACTAAACCATCATTATCTCTCTCAAAAATTCTTGCTTTCTAAAAATATTTTATGGCTTTAAATAACCTGCAAAGGATTGATAACCCATAAAAAATTAATCCATCTGTCTTAAACAAGACAATAACACCAGTATAAAACAATACAATTACATAAATGTTACTCGACACAGAGCTTCTGGGTGTGTATAAATTCTTATTAGATACGATATATCTCAAAATTAATCTTGAAACTAACCTACAAGTAATTGCTTTGAAAGCAACCTTACATAATTAGTTAATATTTGCTCCATATATATTCCACCACACGACCCCGTAAATGAAAATGAGTTCAACAGACAACGACAGCAACTTCTAAAAGCTTTCATCTTACTGGATGATTTTAACAGTCAGATTATTATACAGGGGTGTAGGAATATAGATCAAGAAGGCGAAACCTTAGAAAACATTTTAATAGAAATAAATGATGCCTCCTCAACAAGAAACTCCAAACTTCAAACCACCTACTGGCAACTATTCGGTTATAGATTTATTTTTATGTGATTTTATAATTTACCTCTATTATATTTAGACAGTACATGACGGCACATGTGGTAGTAATCACTTCAAAATTATACTAGAAAACCTAAGAACCTAATGATGAAAATCTTCCTCATTGAAAATGAAACAGAGCAAATTGGAAAGGATTCAGATCCCAATGTAAGAAAAGATTAATCTAAAATGACAGTATTAAAAACTTTATAGAAGCCTTAATCGCTATCATAAGAAAATACATACCTAAAATATAACTCGAAGCTAACGCAACAGATCATGATTTGATAATAACTTTTGGGAAGTCATCAAAGGAAGACTAGCGGCTTTGTGAAAATTCAACAATCATTCGATAACATCCAACGTAATCCCCCTTCAATCTATAAAACACGTAAAACAATAAATGAAGCCAAGATAAAATGTTTGAAAAATATGTAAGCCTAACTCATTCTGTTCTGCGTCCGTGTCACAGGTTTATAAATAACCAAAAGGGTAAAATTGGTTATTAATAAACCTGCCGATGATCAGGACACCGTTCTCAGAGTCTTAATTGCCTTAAGGTGTTTATCTAGTTGTCTTCGAGATTACACACGCGTATTCTCGAGGGCAGAACAATAAAGCAGTGATGGCTATCCAGTGGATTAGGATAATAGACCATTCAGCTCATCCCTCGATGAAGAGTGCGGCCAGCTACGAGTACCCCAGCAAACATAAGAAAAAACAATCTTCAGCGAAAAACAAACAACTTCCCTAAAATATCTGACCAAAAACAACACAAAGTAACTCGTAAAAATGACAGTAGACTTACGAGCCGATATAGTTTGTTTTTAACTCCTCCAATAAAAAATGGTAAAAAAAAACAAATACAATGCTGAAACTGCAATCATTCTACTCCGAAGACAATCATCCCAAAACCCGAAAAAGTCAATACAGAGCTACAAAACTATCGACCCATTTCTGCAAAATCATGAAACGTAGGATAAATAATGGACTGACTAGGTTTCTGGAAAACAATGACCGCATCACCGATCTGAAATGTGGTTTCCGAAACAAAAGAAGCACTATTGATCACTTGGATCACGTAGAAACATTCAGAAGGAAAAGCTTCTTCAAAAAATGAACATTAGACAACATTCTATTTTTTTTTTTGAACAGGGCATACAACACTGCTTGGAAATACGGTATTTTGAGAGACTTAAATGATTTGGGTCTGAGGGGCAGACTGCCAAAGTTCATAATTTCCTGTCGGAGAGAAACTATAAAGTTCGTGGAGGATCTATCATTTCCGACCTTCAGAAACATGACGAAGACTTTCTTCAAGGAAGCATAGTTACCCTACTTAGCATCAAGATTAACAATATAGTAGTCCCTTTAGAGTACAGGCAAACATGACTCTCCACAAATTATGTGAATTGCTATGCATTTGGGGAAAAGATAGTGGAGTAGTCTCCTTGGTTTGGAATTCAGTTTTCCTTCTCTTAGACAGGTTACCACTCCAAGCTAGAGAATTGAATCTATCCTGTTATTTAACCCATGGCTAGGAGGAGAAGAAAAGGAATTATAGCCATCCCAATAGCATTTATCCGGAAGTTAACGTTACAGGCTCGCCAGTAAATTGAACTTTCATGCGTCGATAATCATTACGCTAACTGCACTCCCGTTTGAAATACTTCAAATCCAAATGTAGCAAAGCTTTACAACTACGTGTGGCGATCCATGTAGAGGAGGTGTACGATTGTGAAATTTTACTGAAAGCATATACACTACCAATCCATTCAAATTTGGAAGACAGTTGTTTCATATATATAAGAAAAACTTATTTGAAAACGATAAATACGATTTACCACAAAGGTTTGAAACTTGTACTTTAAAAAAAAAAAACATCATTGGAGATTCTATATACAGAAGACCATGAAGCCCCCTCGCATTAAAACATGGATATAAAAAGAATTAGCGCTACGATACAATATAAACTCGAATCTAGTTTATCCAAATTTGCTTATGATTATACCTTTTATTCAAACTGCAAGCATCATTTTAAAAACCTGCAATAAAAAATTTCGATGTTCGAATGTAATCTATCATTAAAGAATAACAAATTTTACTTGTAAACATACATGATACCATTATTAAATATTCCCCCTATGGGCATTTAAACAACTCGAAATAATTCTAAACGTAAGCGAACAAAACGCACCCCATTACTTACCAAGAAAAACTCCACAAATTCAAAGAACATTATCCAAAAAGCTTCAACATTCTTACAGATGACTTCAAAGACAATAACAAAACTATATGTCAGCCGTTTTCAATAAAATAAAGGCTACGAAACGCCTTGCAACACACTCATTTTTAGTACAAAAACCTGTGCAGAAGATTTCGCACTCGGCGTCATTTTAGCGAGCAACTTTCAAAGGATTTATCTTTTAAGACTCCCTTACCGGTCTAATGTCTCTGAAAAACGGAACATATGAAAGCCCTTTAATTGTTAAACTCCTGAGCAAACGAAACTGTGCAAGTCGAGAAAGATTATGCCATGTGGAAATTAGGGGAATCAATAGAGCTACTCGGCAGCCAAGTTGGCACTAGAGATAATCTCCAGTGAAGGGTTTGGCATGCTATATATCGAACTGAACGAAAGTTGGCGAGCTCTTCCAGAAAAATGGCAGCAACGTTAAAGTAACAATATATATAAGACATTCTTTTCGAAGTGAGGCCCACTGGAGGAAATCAGGACACGGAAAGACCCGAAAAGAACAAGTTGCATTGTTCCAACGATGTTTCAGCTATAGACATACATTTTTTTTTATAATTAGGACATATGAAGGGACAGGGATGTGCAGCATACCAAGTACTACATACGGTGAAACACATCCTGACTGAGTGTGGCGATTTTATGAGCATAATGGGCATATTAAAAGATGTTCATGTGGATGAACTTACTATTCTTCATAAAGGAAGTAGGTCCCTAATCCAAAATAGCAACATCTGACGTATAAAATATTGAAAAAAAAATGAAAACATGGAAATGTTCTTGATGGTAATTAATGCAGATTAAAATTAGAACTATGAATTCAAAATGTTTTTTTGTCTCCTCTAAAACTTATATATTTAGTTATAAGGTATGTTAGGTTATTCTATGAGTGTTAATCCAACCATGTAACCTATTACTTACTACTGCGTAGCCGGGTCATCGGTGACTAAACTGGTCACTCCATCAAGCTGTTCTAATGTGGAAGGATTTTAATAAAAGTGCGGAGGAACCTTCTTTTAAGGTCAACGGCCATCTAGCACAATGGAGTAGATTGGGCTTCCTGGCTATGTATTCAGCCAGTGCGGTGATGACACGTCATCACTGGGTGGAGGGCTTCCTAGACTAGAGTCAACGTCCAGGGCGGAAGGTTTTCCCGACTTAATCAACGGCCACATATCCGTGACCAATGTGAGCCTTCAAGTTGGAAGTCATCGGATGTGGTTTGACGTGGAGAGGGATGGGTCTGCCAGGATTACTTGCCCAAAACATGCTACGCTTGAATGAATACCTATTCGGCTTTCACCCAGATATGGGAATTGAACTGGTCAGGTGCTCAGTAACCCTACAACCTTCCCGGTCATGGGTTGGATGATGATAATGATATCTAGTCTTGAATTCAACATTAAATCGACCAACAAGCATTGTACGCTCATCTAAATGCTGAAAACGTTTTAAAATAATAGAAGCGTTATCAATAAAAAGGAAGAAAGAAGCTCTCAATAATATCAATTATGAACACAGTCACAACGTGCTGACTGTGATCGGAAATTAAAAAAGTACTTATTGCTATAAAAATGTACATATTCAAAAAGAGAAAACTATCCTTCATAATGGCTAATAGATGAGCCGAAAGTGCTCGGATCAATTTGGATAGTTTTTACACACTCTGTTCAAAACAGAAATCACTTGTTCGAATGCAAGCAAAATATAACAGAAAGCTTAATCGTAGTGCCTTGCCAGTTGTCTTCAATGAAACCTGTATAAAAGAGGGATTGCTGCCCAAATACATACACACAAATACACATTATGTATATGAGCCTTAAATAAGCTCCAGTGTAATGAAAGAACAGGTGTCATGTCATAGAGATCTACACGTGTTTCTTTTATTGAATGAGAACTGTTTGAAAGAGAGTCGGATTGTGAGCCTTTGAGACTTTTGATGATCATTTTGGGGAATTGTTTTGCATATTATGCGTCGGGAATGCTTCGATGATGGCAAGAAGAGTGAAAACTTGCGCTCATAAATCAGGTAATCAATGTAGTCCAGACGTTTACCATGATTGAAAAATTGTAAGTGCAACAGTGATAGACTGCATGGTTTCCACATCAGAAGAAAGGTGACACTAGACAGCAACCGTTAGAAATCGTTTACTTTCAACAGGCTTACGAACACATGTGCCTCGAGCCAGAATTCCACTTATGCCACTACACAAAAATTTAATAAATAATCTTAATAAAACGAGACCTATAACACTACATACTAACTCAATAACGACTGCAATTGAGAATAATTTATCTAAAATTAATATAAAATGTGTTATAACTACTTCAAAAACAATAAGAGATTTAATTTAATAAAAAAAAAAAAGAATAAGAACATCCTTAAGCCTGAAGTAGGAATTTACCAAATAAACTGTTAGAAATCTCCTAAGAAATACATAGGCGAAACATTTCGGAATTTAAATAATGAAAACAAGAGATCTTCTATAAAGCAATCCACCCAATACGTTAGTCGTTCATTATAAGTCTGTCTATAATTTCGTCTTAAAGAATGCAGTTTTAATTAGTTATTACAGTGAAAATGTATTGAAATTGCCCTTATTTCAAAATCTTCCTCGGTAAATTTTTATCTAGGATCATCCAACATATCTCCTTTTCCTAACAAAACTGCTGGTATGACAATGTGGAACACTTTAGCGATAAAAAGCTGAACGAAATCGGCCCGGTGATACATACTGATACATCGGATGCCAAAAATATATATAAAAAAAATAGATTTAAAGCCAAGCGTCCCTGTATCTTCAGCGTATCTTGATGGAAAATTGTATTCTCCGTTGTATTTCTCCCACCCCTAACCATTATTAATCTGAAGAAGTTCAATTACTTATATATATATAAATGTGTGTGTGTATGTGTGTGACTCTGCATGTTGCCAACCACGAAACCTTGTTCTTAAAGCTGCCTATTCCTAACAAGACACATTTCCAAGTTATGCAACAGTCCGGGTTCTATTCTGCATAATTCACTATTAACGACTCGGCTGAGCCTTTTCATGCCCTAAATACCATTTACAATCAATATCTAGACAAATGCCTAACACGCAAGAAAAACAAATCAAATAATTGAATTAAAAACGACCAATTCTTCCAGTATCTTCTTAACAATATGTAGAAATCTACCCACGCCAACAAGACATCACCATAAGCGGCCCAACACCTCTGCTGCTCATTTCAGTCAACCAGACCATAATATTGATAATGTTAGATACTTCCTTTTAGCATCTTCATTTAAATGCCAACAAGAACGCCGAAAGTTCGACTTAATTTCATTTTATTTTTCGTTGAGAAAAGACACAGGCTTGTCCGAAAATTCCAATTTTAACATCTTGTGCTTCTACACCGATTCCCGTACTGTCACCGAGGTTAAGCAACGGCGAGCCTGGTTAGTACTTAGATGGGTGACCGCTTGGGAATGCCGGATGCTGTAAGCTTGGATGTGCGGTTGGTGTAATGGATAATGATTCGGAATTGTTAATTGGAGAGCCGAGTTCTAATTTCGGTTAGATTCGATACATTCACTTATACGCAAATATCATTGGGAAAGGTATGAATCCACCTCTTCTCCATCAGCTATGGGTTAATTAGTAAAACTTGTACCACTAAATCGTTATCTAAAAAAATTCTTACAATCTAAAACTGTTTTCTGGCTTTAAATAACATTCAAAGGGGTTGATAAGCCGTAGAAAAGTAATCAATCATGCTTCTATTTGGTCTAATTGCCTAATAATATATTATTATTTCCTTTGATTTCTGTTGTATACTCATTTCCTTCCGAGTCCCAACCAGAGACCTAAGCTCAGAAATGTCATCATGACATTTTCCATTGAACATCTGTGCAAAAGTAAAAACAAAACAAAACAAAAAACAACCCAAAAACACACACATTTTACATAGATAATGCCCTTCGTAGGGTGTTAGCTGTACTTGTAAGAACAATTTATTTGTATTTCTTTAAAGCATGGGCTGCCTGGGATCACTTCAATAAGTCTACCAGAACCTTTTCAATCAAACCCAAGGCCCCAAACACAACTGGAATTATTAATGTCTTCATGCCTTAATATTTTTAAAAGATACTTGTATTTTGATAGTTTTTTAAGATGTTCAAAGTTACATTACATTTTGCATTACAGTCTGCAGGAATTGCCATGCCAATAAGAAAGTACATTCTGTTCTTGTGGTCTTTGATCACAATGTCTGGACCATTACTTTTATTGATATGTGTGTGTTTGTGTGTGTGTATGATAAACGTCGATAAAATTGTTACAGGTTCTATGTCTATAACCGGGTTTATTATGTTCTTTCGACTAGCATTTCTTTCATCGGCATATTATATCTACCTACACACATTATTCATTGAGCCCTAAACAAGGTGATAATGCCACTAAGACTCAAGAGGTTACTGAGAGTGAACGGTGAAAAGACGTTAGTGAGGAGAAAGGGCAATAAAAGAAGAGGGTTCAAGAAGACAGAAAATGGTGATTGACGTTACATTTAAATTTGTAGGTTGCAGGGAAGCAAGAAAACAGTTTCACAGGCGAGAAGTGCGAGAAGAGAAACTATTAGAATATGATTTAGGGTAATCTAGCTATTTCAACAGTAAAACGATGAGACCTAGTTGTCAATATAGAAGTATGCTTAAATTCAAGCAGTCGAAAGGGAAAACTCATTCCAAGGAAAGGAAAATATTAAAATTTAATTATTTGGAAAGGTGTGTCTGTGATTTGCATGTGCGTGTAAAGGTTCAGTCGTCTGTCACTCGGAGGAAAGATAACTCCAGTGGTAACAAAGAACGTATCGACACTGCTACGTGTGTGAGTGAGTGAGAGAGAGAAAGAGAAAGAAAAAGAGAAAGAAATATATTATATTTCTTCTTTCATAGACCTTAAACCGCTCCACCTACCGGTGTCTTCGTCGGATCAACTGGAGGTAATCCCCAGAAATTGAACCGGAGTGGACCAACTTTTAAAAATTATTTGAAATTCAGGCACTTTAGCTGTGCTCAGTTATCAACCACGGGCACTGATGGAAAATACATTTAACTAATTTCACCATAAAGGAGGCTATAAATACTTACGCGTACTTAGGTTTGTGTGTGAAAGAGAAAAAAGAATGAGAGAAGTGAAATTGACGGATTTATGAATAAGAATAGTTAACTTTACAACTTTTCTCATTGTTTTTAGTGCTATGAAAACAAAATTTATTATTATTATTATTATCATCATCAAAGACGCTAACTCACGATACAAAGAATTCTGTTTGTAATTTCTCTTGAGTATTTAAAAATAGGAGGGAATATACACTTAATGATTGAGTTAACGCGGCAAGTGAATAACTGTCAAAGAGTCGGGTATGTCGCTTAATAAATATTATTAGCTATTATTAAAAGTTATAACCTTGTAAATGATAGCAAAAACACACATGCATATATGTACAGGCACATATACACGTATTTACAAATGTAATTGCTTGCAGCAAATTTCAATGTATTAGCGATTTATGTAATAAACATATCATTTTCTTTTTTTAATATAAAAGCTAAAAGTGATCCGAAAAATTATTTTTTGGTAATCAATATTGTATTAAAAATAAATGTAACCCAATTCTATAGTATTTAGTTGTTTAATCCTTTTGAAGGTTTGGGATTAAAGTTTGCACATATTTTTTACATTAACTTACGGTTGAGTTTGGAGAAACCTATAACCGCCGAAATGAAATGGCAATGATTTTGGCGGGTAAATGCTATTTGAATGCAAAAGGTAACTTGAGTGACTGCCTTACAAGGAATGAAACTGGAGCACTTCAACGTGGCGTAATCGTTAGCAAGCTTGTCTCTCTAGGCCAGTTACGAGTGAATAGTGAGTTCGATTCTCACTGGCAGCCCCATACTTTTTGCCTTGTGCCACATTTAAGCTACGCTCAGAAAATCATTTTGGGGCACCTCGAGGCAGTGTAATGGTTAGCAAGCTTGTCTCGTTAGAACAATTACGACTGAATAGTGAGTTCGATCCTCACTGAGTGCCCCATATTTTCGGCTTTATCCCACATATAAGCTACTCTTGGAAAATCACTACAAGGATTGGCTTGGAACTGATTTATGACGTATTTAAATATTGCGTACGGTAGGAAATAGTGCAGTGACTTAAATAACTTTGTATAATTTCCCCCTGTGTTTTGAGAAGCAAGATTTACTTAGATTACAGATCAAAAGCAATGGTGCTTTCTTACCAAGTGACAGCTACATAACCTTATAGGAAGGAAAATAAAAATTAAGAGAAACATAAAATGAAGTTTACTTTGGTAAAGTTTGAAATTTTGTTAATCGTTTATGACTATATTTGTTATATCTCTATAAGACGTATTTATCTGAGCTGTTGTTTCGACTTGAAGGCACACTGCAATTCTGTGTAATTTCTCATCTACAGTATGTGTGGTTTATACGGAAACTCTGCTAAGCAGATCTTGGTTAGAGTTCAATTATATATTCCCTTATATTGGTTGCCAACCACGACTCGAGAGTTCAATCTGCAGCACAGGCGTGAGAAAAAGATGGATTTATACGTTTCCCAAGAGTATTTGTGAGAAAGTGTATGTAATAACCGGAATTCGAACTCGACCCGCCAATTTCTCGTTCCGAGATTTTAACCGTTACACCATCTGCATAAGACGCACGTGCAGAAAAATACTTTCACTTAACTTTTAAAGATGTCATTGTCGAATGCTAATCTCCTTAAGCTCAGCCCTTGTATGGGCAGCGAAGATGAAGAGAGGATTTTTGTTTTATTTCAATTGGCGGCAAAACGCCTGTTCCGGTGCATGATGGGAGTTTTCATATTTATTTAACTATTTTTTTATAATCTCTCTTTTTCTTTCTTTATTGTTAATTATCATTCTTATCTATATGTTAAAGGAATTTTATTACTTTTCATTTTTCTCTTATTAATTATTATTTTCGTTTCATGCTCCTACATAGTCTACTACTAAGGGTTAGAGGTTATTTAGTGATTTATTTGTTGCTACCATTTCAAGCGTAACGATCGCCCATGGAAACAAACAGAATAAGGTTCAAATTCTGAAGTTGATAACTAGTTCCATTCTGTGGAATAAAAGCAATCAGAAAGAGATGTAGTTCCTAATTTTGAGAGGAAGACAGTAGGGGCATCGTATAAACATTTTCTTTACAAAACGAGTTTGCTGACCACTGTTCTACAGTCAGGTGAACGAAGTTCTTCACTTCAGTTGTTTATTTTTTCTTCGTTTTTATTTTTGGGAACGGGTGGATGGTAATAAAAATCATCATCAAATCAAGTTATATAATAATTATCAATGTGTACTTATTTTTTTATATTTCCGGTGTATTTATATATTTCCTGTCCCATCTGTAGTGGCAAGGGGGGTAAATCAACTTGATAGTACATTTATAACTGGTTACTTCCTTTAGTTGTTTTAATAAGCTATACAAATAAAATACATCTGCATTTAGACAAAACTACTTTGCGAGCAAAATAAACCGTTTAATTAATCCGTTCCTTTACTCATACGTTTGTCGGAGTTAGCTCCTCCGCGGTTCCTTAATCCTTCACCAGGAGTCTCTCTCCCCTGAGTATAAATACTGGCTGACCCTTCTCTCTCTCTCTTTCTTTTTCGACTCAGGCCTTGGGCCGCAACCTCGCGCGGAGACGAGGTAGAACTTTCTCTTTTTCCCTTAGGCCAATAATGGTGACATCTCACAGATACAGCGTTTCCCATATCCTGGGAACACGCTAAGAACAATACACGTACGTACGGACACTCAACACAACACACACACATAACTTCTCCATACACACACTATGTAACTTTTCATGTCTTCGTGTATTAATATATTTGTTTACCCATAATATATATTTGTTTACCCATGTATATCGGTCTTGTTTGTTTTCTTTGTCTTTTTTGGACTTAATTAAAGTCCGACATTCTGATGTAGCTGGACCGGCCAGCAGGAAAGTTTAACCTTCTGATATCTCTTCATATCTTCACCCCTCCGGTCCGCTACACGTTTCTTAGATTGCAGTCTTATTTGTTCATGCCTTTCGCATGAGGCACTCAGATACCTTTATCTATTAAGCGATTGTCTTCCTTCAACTTGGTCTTGAAAAAGGCTTTGTTGTCGTCGTCCTTGGAGGTCTGTTGCTAATCTTTTTCTTCCGAGAGATATTTCTATTTCACTGTTATATTAAGCACACACAATTTTTAGCATGAAAAGATAGAGGAAAAAGCGATTTATATAATACCAAGAGTAATCAATGAATCACAGATACCATTGAACGTCTAAAAATATAAAGGGAACGGATTAATTAATGTTTCATTGGCATCTATTTTAGTTAGGAATTCGTTATCTCCGCTTTATTGAATCACGATACATTGTTTCAAAATTTTTGTTTCATTGCATCTCACTGTTAAAACTTAACGACATGTCAACAAAATGATACTGAGTTCAAAAAATCTAATATACCAATAATAACCCACAGTCTAGTAAGAGCATATATGGCACATGCATCACAGTCAAATGTTTTGATAAAAGCAGTGCATTACCTTGCAGGTGGGGCCCAGTTAGAATTACCTTCAGATGGGCAACTAAGTTCAAATGGGCCCCGATAGAGGTTGTTCCCAAGTATCTTGTGCCTCCCAAGTTGTCTTGGCTGCCTTCAAACTTAAAAACAAACAGCTCTCTGGACACCCGGTCATGATTTTACCCCGCTGGTCCCGCTCATGAACAAAGGTGCACAGTGCGTCAGTACCGCGGTGGAGGTGGGGGTATACCTAACTGGTTATACAAGGCAACAGAAAATTAAATCTGTTATTAACCTGGATATTTACATTTTGATTTCCCCCAAGACAAAACCTGTACATGTTAACACCTTCACTCAATTAAGATCAGAAGCTCTAACCGATGTAGCATCAAGGTATTTATTTATATTTTTACACGTTTTCACATCAGTTATATCTCGTAGGCCGTGCATTTCGTTGACGAGGAATTGACAGTAAGTCTCCTGGGTACTCTAGCAATCTCCTCTTGGTCATCATATTATAATTCTGCTTGTTCTTTTGTTACGCAGTTAGCACGACCGTTAAGCCCTGCCAATACTTAATAAATAATGGACTATTCCGTTTTGATCGCGATTAAAGACATATCAGAGACGTTGTTTAGTTTGAAAGAAATAAACTCTTATGTGTTTAACGTATGCTTCCGTGAAATGGAAAACAAAACTTTTCATTTGTACCCTCTTACTTCTTTGAATAATAACCTGCATTCATACTTGTGATTGCCATATTTTGTTAGAGTTGTTAAACTCAAATATTTAATGAGGCAATAGTGAAAATCCCGTGGCTATTTTTATAGTCGTGGAACTCGGAAGAAGCATATTCAATCATTAACTTAAGAATTATGATTCATCAGAAAATTCAAATAGCAAAAACGTGATTAAGATACGTTAAACTTCCACATCAGTTATATCTAGTGGGCCGTGAATCTAGCTAAAGATCAATTGGCAGTAAGTTTCCTAGGGGCTTTAGTAATCACTTCCTCCTCCTTATAATAATATGTTAAGTTTTCATATTCGTTATATCTTGTAGCTTTCACTGGAGATCAAGAGGCAGCAAATTTATTTAGTATTTCTGAACTTCCCACAGTATTATTAATATTTAATAATAAGTTTAGTTTAATATGACACTAAAGGATTGGGGTAAAAATAGAGGGAGGGAATCTGAGTAACGCCAATCTTTCAAGATGTCCCTCCTGTAATCCTATCGAAATTTGAAACTGTATCTCATTTTGATCGCTTTTATCTCACTGAATGAAACTCGATCTCGTCTCCAGGATTTGAACCTTATTCTGTTTCTTTTTTCTATGGACGACCGTTGCGCTTTCCTGCTTATGTTCAGTGTAGCATCCGATCCTCAGCATTTTCTGGTTGAGAAACCTACATTAAGTGGGACGGAATTGGGAAATGCGTAAAAATAGAGGAGTGGGAAAAGAGGATAAAGATGAAGAAAGGTAGGAGACTTCCTGGAAAATTAGCATTCGAAATATTGTGAATTTGATGCAGGCTTCAAACCGATAATGCGGTAACGAATTACAAAATTACTTCAGTCACGAAGTCACTTTCTCTCTTATTTTAGTAATGCAGTCGTTCAGATAATTTCAACTTTTTTCAGATCGCCAATTTTTGCGACTCGGTGAGATACTATCAATATTTAAGTTTAGCACAGTCTGGTACAAGATCACACGTATGGGCGACCAATTAGAAGCGAACTCTTTACAGAAGTAATAGTGTAGTAATATTCGAAATCGCTCCTTCCCCCTCTTTTGAAAATAGTGTAACGGTTTATCCCTTGTTTCCTGTTTAGGACTGGGCTCCCAGTTCCTTCTAAAGTCTTCTCATATTTTTTTTTTCATTCGCGGTAACACCTTGAGTCCTAGTGGCATTATCGCCTTGTTTGGGGTGAAAAACAAAACAAAAAAACAAACAACAACAAAAAAAACTGGTGTGTAACAATTTCAGAAGCATGTCAGAAAAAAAGGATCAACACACACACACACACACACACACACACACACACACACACACGCAATCTAGGAGGGGGTGTATACAATTTTATAAGGGCTTTAAAACTGACATTTTAAAAAGTATATAGAATAAATATAATTGTTGTGAACTAGTGAACATATTTCTTTGTCCTCGATTGACTCTGAAGAGCGAGGAGCGATAACCGGTTAGCCCTTTTTTGTTGTTTCTTCTTTGTTGCTATATTTTTCGATTTACCACTTCACATTTATTTTTTCTGATCCTTGCCCTTCCACCTTCTTTTATATATTTGTGCATGTAATTATAAAATGATTACTTCTAAAATTTTACAACGACAGTTTCCAGGAAAAAAGGTAGACAAAATAAAATTTTAAATAAGATTAGAAATCTATCGGAAAGAAAATGGAAAAAAACAGTAGAAAACAGATAACTTTGGACAAAAAGAGTATTGGTGTTGGTTCTAGTCAATTGAAAAACGTACGCATTTTTCTCTCCTGAAAACATTAATACGAGACTTTGCAACAGTTCGTAGCCAGCCAACATAGAATATCAGCTCGTCTATGCAAAAGCAAAGCGTCTAGAGATCAAGACTCACCGCAGAGTCAAACTATATTCTAGTTTAAAAGTCAATATATGCTTGTAAATACTTCCTTTTCTCTTGTAAACTGTAGAATTGTTTAGTATAAAAAGAAGGATAGCTCCAAAGAAAATAAACACTTCTCTATAAAAACTTTGCACGTTTATTTATTATTTTAAGTATGACTATGATTAATTATTAACGCCTCTATAGTAGTTTGTAAGATTAACTTACTTTGCTAAATTGCCCTTTGGTAAAAAAAAAACTCTCATTAGGTTAGTTTTTTTAGTACGACAAAAATGTCTGTAGGGTACCAAATCATTGAGGGAATCGAACTCACTAAAAACAGTCGTACTTGTAGTAATAATAATGGTCTGTGAGACTCACTAGACTACTTTAAAAATTGCTTTACGACGAAGCGTTCTGAGCTTAATCGAACACAAGAAATATTTGGGTACCTATCTAGTGGAGATCGAATTTATTTCAGGGTATTATACTCTGTCTCCACGACAATAGCATGCTAACCATTGCTCCACAGTGTGGCGAAACTGATTCGTAAGCAGTTGATTAGAGGTAATAAGTGCTCTGATTATACTCCACTACCATCAATTATGTTTGTCAGTATTGAAGTTTTTTTTTTCCTCATCTCTTTTTAACTCTTTAAGATAAGCCCTGGAAAATAGAAGAGCGTAAAAAAGAAAAACTGAAAAGATCGAGTTAGGCTCATGAAAGATAGAAAAAGAAAGACAAAGATTTATTGAATGAGTGAGTTTTTACTTTTTAGAGTAGACAAAGTGGGCTTCCATTGCTCATTCCTCTTTTCTACTTACCACTTTAAGACTTTCTCCGCAGCTGATCCTTTTAGAAAGACTACTTATTTCTCTGTTGTTGTTTTGCTTTTTCTTTTCTTTCTATTTTACTCGAACTTGTTTGCTACTTCTCTCCACCTCTATAAGTCAGTCTTTCTCTCTTTTTTTTTTACGTCTTAGGCGCGCAAATATATCACACGCATCTTGACACGTATGTCTACACATATACTTGTGTGCTATTTCTCAACAGCAAGCCTCCTACATTAACGCAACAGCCAAACAGAACAGTCCATAGTGTCTTTTCCCGTCCTCTCGAAGTTTGCCTCCCTCTCATTCCATGCCGACATATTCACCGGCTGATTTGATGAGCACAGCATTTCCTGGGTAGTTTCACTTGTTGTTAGGAACATAACTTGAAGAGTTGGACGAAATCTTCGCCATTCCCAGGTTAAACCAAGCAGAAATCACACTATTTTGAGACCTGCTATTATTTCAGGATTTTTAATATCAGTCGGGGTGAAGGTAATATTTGCAGTCGTAGTACTAGTAGTCGCTCGCAAAGTTGTACAAATATCAAAACTTCTCTTACACCCGACAGTCACGTCTAAATCGTTGTTTTCAAGGGCGATGTAAAAGAAACAAACAAAATCCAAACATGTATTCTCTATCTTTGTTGACAACTACGGCTTTGGTTCTTACAATAGCCAGCTTAAATACTCGTGTGGTTTTGGCTGGAGATGATTTCGTCTCATCGATAGTGGACACTTACGATCTCTTGTATAATAAAGGAGTCGAGGCCTACACACGACAACGCTGGTTCGAATGTCTTACTCACTTGAATGGGGCCCTCACTGACTACCGTGTCTACCGAAGTACTTTGATTACTTGTAAACGAGAGTGTCGGAAGAAATCCTCTGATGATGATGGTGCATTGAGTACTAAACCTCGAATTACAGAAATGCAAATCTTCTTCAGGATTCTTAAAAGATCAAACTGCATACGGAAATGTAAACAAAATCACTTTGGTAACAGGCCTGATGTCCTGGCTAGCCGAGGTATTGAAGAGGAGTTCGAATTCCGAAAACCTTATGATTTTCTACAATACTGTCATTATAAGGTAAGTGGAAGTACTTGTTTAACGTTTCTTTTTTTTTTTTTAATCTTAGTTTACTCACGCAACAACTATAATTT
Organism: Acanthosepion esculentum; assembly: GCA_964036315.1. Classification (NCBI taxonomy): domain Eukaryota; kingdom Metazoa; phylum Mollusca; class Cephalopoda; order Sepiida; family Sepiidae; genus Acanthosepion; species Acanthosepion esculentum. Next base: position 114,744,789 of record OZ038484.1, read on the forward strand.
TTTTAATTTAATTTATCGAATTATTCGGCCAGTCTGTCTTTAAATTTCCAAAGCCTTTGAGTTTGATATCAAATATATTTTAATTTTTTTAGTGACTTTTTTTTTTTTTTTTTAATAAACTTCCGTTTATTTTTCAGTTTTTTTCAGAAAATTCTGCGTGTTCCAACTAAAAAAGATCTCGAAAACTGAAAAAAAAGAGAGTAATTCAATACTCGGGTAACTTAAATAAAATTAGGTTTTAGTTTTTTTGTAAAAATTCTCGCGAGTTTTGGGATATTACCATCTTCTATTTTTTTTTCTTTTTCTAAGCATATTTTTTTTTTTTTTTTTTAAATAAAAAAGGAGAAATATTGATTTGGAAATTATGGATAATCGATTTTGAACACTCCACCACTCGAATTTTACTAGAGATTAGAAAATATATCTAGATCTTGTCCCGTATTTGATTTTATTTGACAATAACACAGGATATGGATAGCTTTTTAAATTTTTTCACTTTTACAATTAAACTTCGAACATAAAAACAAAATTGAAAATGCTTTTAAAAAATGGTCACTCATATAGTTTTCAAATTTAAATACCATAATTTTGCATGTCAAATCATTTTCGATGTTTACTTCTTTAGTTTCTGTTTACCTAATTAAATTACAAATTAAAAATCCGTCGAGGCTGAAAAGTGAAAACTTAAAAGGAAACTTAGTAAATTTTATTTTTAATCTAATTATGCTTGGTATCAGATTCTGTAGGTTTTTCTTCCAGTGTTTGTTTCTCAAATTGAATTCTAACGACTTAGCTTCCTTCTGTTAATAATCCATATTATTAGTAGACGGAAATTAAAAAATCAACTGGGACAAAAAGACTAACAAAGAATTTTGAACAGGGAAAGTATTTTTATAAACGACGTTATTAAAGAAAGAAAACAAAATAAAAAATTATCTTTCAGTTTATAAAGCTTTTGTCAGTTCAATATTGTGTTGATTTTAATTTTTTTTTTTTTGTTTGGTTTGAAGGTCTGGATTTTTTTCAGTCTCTGTCTAAGTAAACTTTAGTTTTTAGTTCAGAGTGTTTCCTTTTTTTTTTTACTTAGAGACGGAAAGAAAATTCACAACTCAAATTAGAATCAATTTCTTTTTAGTCTAAAAAGAAATTCTGATTTGAGTTTTGTTTTTAAAATAAATATTGAAAATAAAATAACACTGATCAATTCAATTTTCAGTGGTTAGCTTTTTGAAGCAACAAAATACACATGTATTTTGTTTTGAATTTTTTTTTATCAATTATCTGTGAATTCTTAAACCAAGAATTCGGTTTTTTAGAACTTTTTACTGGCAATAATTTAATTACCATCACGATGTTCTGTTGTTTCAGTTTAGAAATAAAAATGAAAATAAATAACGGTTCATACTTCAGAAAAAAGATGTTCTTTAAAAACTTTTTGTATGGTTCTAAAAAGAAAACAGTAGGTGTTGACTTGCGTGTCATAAATTTCGATGACTAAGACATTTTTTATGTTAACTTTTTTCTTTATGATGTAACACTTTTTTATTAATGTTGCTTTTTTGTATTTCATCTTTAATTATTTTAATTTGAATGTTTTTTTTCTTCAATTTATGCTTACTTTTTGTCGCAGCAAGCTTTTGTTTTAGTTATTTTTCACTTAAGTTAATTTTTTTTTTTTTTTTTTTTTTTTTTTTTAACGAACATCAATTTTAAACGTAATATAGTTGTATTTTGGGGGTAATTTAATATTTATTCAGTAAAGGATTTTATTTATAATCCTGATTTGTTTGCCTCTTCGTTGAGATGAAAGACTGCAGTGAAAAAGTTGTTAGGTTTGCAATTTTTTGTGACTTCCTTCCTCTTGATGTGAAATTCTTCTGAACATTCCTGTACATGTTAAGTGGGTAGAATTTGGTATTTAATGTAGATTTTTAATATAATTTTTCTTTTTGAACAAAGCCATAAGAGTTCATATTTATGAAAAGTTTTTAAACTAGGCAACTTAGAACACGTTGTTTTGTGTTGTAACTCCTACCACCATTATTACTACTAAATGAAAGCCGTACTTCATTTTTTTTTTCTTTCTCGAAGTGTCGTTAAAAGAATGTTTTCGGGTCAATATTCTTGGGGTTTTAATTCTATTTTGAAGACTATACATAATGAGGTATAATTACTACTATTTTTTTAAGGCGATTAATATCGGTTTCGAACCAGATTTACCTCTTAGTTAGTACGAGCCACGACTTCATGTCGTAGTTTTGTTTTTAGGATACAGTAACTTTGGAAATATGTCCCTGATTGCATACAGCAGCACATGAAGATGAATATAATCTTTAATAATTCTAATTACAAATTTGTTAGGGTTCTTTGATGAAAAGGCTATAAGTTTGTATTAGTTATCTTTAGTTTTTTACCCTCAAAGAAATAAAGATAAATGATAATTTCGTTTGCGTTGCTTTTTTTTGTTGAGTGAGAGTTTGGTGAATAAATGTCAAAACAGTTTTATTTACCTTTGTAATAAATTCTGGCATGTTAATTGGAGAAACGGTGTTTAAAGTGAAATGTACATGCTTCAGCTTAGCTCTTCTGATCATTCGCAATTCAAATGTCATAATGTTTGTTCATCACTGGGCGCCCCAAGCTTAAGTAACGTCTTTTTTAGCTTTTACTTACAAACAAGTAAACAACTAAGTAAAAATAAAAACTAATAATTGAAAAAGAAGTTGTACACTTAAAATTTGAAATAGATATCTAGTTTATTTTATATAAGTCAGTTTGTCTGCAAACTGGAGTAGTGTGTAGTTAGCAAGCTAATCACGCAGTCGTTGACCATTATTGATGGCGAGTTTGATCCTCACATGGTGCGTCATAAACTAAGCTTCGTAAATTTGTATTACCCTGTGTGGTTAGTAGGCTTGTATTGTTTTTATCCTCACTGGATGTTCACATTTATAGCTATCATACTTTTAACTTTTGCAACCACCCTCAAAACAAAACGCCATATTTACTGTAGATGAACAGGAAGCCATTTGAAAGTTATGTGCAAAGAGGCAAATCAAAGCAATGAACCAACAAATCGTGCAGAATTTCTTTGTGGAATCAAAGACTCAAAGACTCAAAATTTCATCATTTTTTCTATATTACTGCTTCTTTGAATTTGTATTAAAATTTAATACAAATTCAAAGAAGCAGTAATAATAATTAAATGCAGAAAAACTTATTTTTTTATTGATGTAGATTCTACGTTCAATTTAAATATCATAATGCAAATTTTAATGCATGAGAACTAGTAAGAAGTATGTTTTGATGCAAAAAAGTATAATAGCACCATGTCTTTGTACCAAATTAAAATTAGTAAATGACTATGAATGTCTCAAGTAAGCCCTGATGATGCTATTTCACCCTATTACTGTATGTGATATTTAATGGCTGAGATAGTTGCTTATTTGTCACCTAGAAGTCAACAACCTTCTTGATGTCATCAGTTCCTAACTAGGTAATTATGCTGATGGTAAGACAACTATTTATACCAGTTTTAATAATAGTAAGTTTGATAGGTCTGACAAAGTAAAACTGTTAGCTGCTCTCAAAAATGACTTCCGATCAGTTGTTAACTGGCTTGTAAATTTTAATGTTTCCAAAACAAAACTGCTATCTTTTAATTTTAATCATCATAGATAACCATTTTTGCCCTCTGTCAACATGGTAGATGCTAACCTCTGGGAGACCAACTCATTGTCTTCATGGTCTCACATTTTCTACTGACATAATGTAGAGTGATTATATTAAATCAGTTGCTAGCTCTGCTGTGAGGAAAGTTGGTTCACTGTGTTGTGACAGACAGTTTTTCTTGTCAGAATCCATTTTGCACATTTATAAATCTACCATTCATCCATGCTTTGGATATTGCTGTCATATATGGTCTGGTGCTCCAGCTGTATATCTCTAGATTGCTGACAAAATCCAAAGAAGGATCTGTAATGTTATTGATCTTGATCTGGCATTTTGACTTCAGTCACTTGCCCACAACTGTGATGTGGCTTCTCTCTGTCTTTTCTATAAATATTTTCATGGCAGTTGTTTTAACGAACTCTCCTTTTTGGTATCTTGACCACATGAATTTAATTGTATTACTGGATTATTAATTAGGTCTTGTCATTTTACTGTTGAAATAGCTAAATGTAACCATAAATTCTATTCTCATAGTTTCTTTTTTTTTTGCACTTCTCACCTGTGGAACTCTCTTCTGGTTTCTTACTTCCCTGTCACCTACAATCTTAAAAAATTTAAATGCAACATCAATCACCATCTTCTGTCTTCCTGAACCTTGTTCTTTAATTGTCCTTTCTCTTTACTAAAGTCTTTTCATTCTCTTTCACTCTCAGTAACCCCTTGCATCTTAGTGCCTTTTTCACCTTACTTGTGGTGAAATGATTAAAGAAAACCTCATTTTTTGTGTAAACCAGGAAATTGAATGTTGATCTTCTAGCCAGGCAGCCTTCCCCAACTCTGTAAGGAGGTTGGTACAACCTGACCTTTCTTCTAAGAAATTTGTCAGGACATTTATTAGACAATTCTGCAATATCTGTATCTATCAAACCACAAGAATTTCTTGGTGCTAAGTTAATCTTGGAAAATATTCCTTATCGTCTGCTCTGTTAGCTTCTCTTCAGTTAACTTCTCATTACCTAATATTAAGTTTTATTAGTTTTGAGTTATCAACATTGCAACATGTTCTTTTTTTAAATTTTTTTTTTTTTATACATTATGTGTACAAACCAAGCCAAATAAATCTATTACAGATGTTGACTGCTTTGAAATTAATTCTCTCTGACTTGGCTTCATCGCTTTTTTGTAGATTGCTCATTTTTTCCTTAAGCTGAAACTTAATAGTGTATTTTATATTTCTATAATATTTTTACAAGATTAAAGATGATAGACAAGGAATGTTTTATTTTATTATTTTTTTAATAAATTTTATGTTTCTGTCTGAATTACTGGGATGAGGAGTTATCATGATTTTACACTCTTTACATGTAAACTATTATCCTCATCTTTGTTGTTATATTCTATATTTTAGCCTTAATGAACCAATGGCAAGTTTAAAATTATTTAAAAATGAATATCATCCAGGTTTTTCTATTATGATAATGGCCAGAAGTAGGGTTGAAGTACTAGACCTCAAACATTTGGGAAAAATATTTACATTCTTTGACTGTAGGTATGATTTCTTGTATGAAAAAAAAATAATGAAAACTTAAAATAATTTCATATTTTTAGTTTTTCATTAAACGTGCACAAAGTTGGGGATGCTGAAAAGTTCTAACCAAGAAACCCTTAAAAAACTAAAACAACCTGTTTGAACAGATTTTGTAAAGTGTGTTGAGTCAAACTTTTCAGCATTCCTTTGTGCCAATGAAAAACTACTGCTTAAATATGCATTCTTGAAATTGAGATATATATATATATATATTCTGTTTATACTTTATTTTAATAGATACAATTATAATAATGTATAAACAGAAAATATGTTAAATAATTGTCAGACTTAATTCATTCCATTATACACACACAAACAAAATACCTTTTTCAAGCTAAGTAGACCCCCCCCCCCCTTGATGTTTGGGGAAGGTGGGTTTGGAAGTGAGCACCCTTAAATACATGCAATACATAGTTTACTATATATCCTAAGTAAACCCAATATTATGGCTAATCAGAAATTGGTCCCAGAATTGTGACTTTTCTATAAGAAATTAAAATATTACCGGAGACTCTCATGATGATGTTGAGAGGGTTCTTTCTTGATATGAACTACACTTAACCTGGTCTGATGTTAAATGGGGAGTTTATCTGGGTTGAAACACTGACCACCAGCATAGCTAGGAAAAGCACAAGTAATTTAGATAAGACAGGTTATTGGGGATTTTTTTTTTCTTTTTTTAAAGATATCTAATGATTGCTAATGAATAAGGGATGACAAGTGTCTGCCTCTAACCACAACTATCAGTTAGTCATCTTATCATTTTTGTTGATGCTATGTTTTAGCTGATCCAGTATATAGCCGTCTTTTAGGAGTACGGTCTAGTTAAAAAGAGAGAAGAGGGTCTTTTTATTTATTTTTGGTGAAGGTAGTATAAAACAGAAAATGGCAGCTAATTTGACTCTCGGCAAAATTACAAAATTGATTTATTATAGTTTTTTTTTGTTTTTTTTAAATTAATTCACTTGATGGCCAGATAACACTTAATTTCAGATTTCTTTTGTATCCTTTATGCAAGACTACAGTTTCAGGTTTTTAGGTATGCTTTTCTACACTAAACATTTGTATTTATCATCACTTGCTTAGAAGCATCATAAATAAATTAAGTAGAAATTGAATTACAAGCCATAACAGATTATCTGCATTTTCTTGCTTCATACATATCGTATTTACTTGGAACAATAATCTGGTGCAGTACTAAATTGAGAAGATAGGGTTGTAAAATGAAGGATCATTTACAATTAGTTTATATAATGAATATTTTTTAGAATTCCCATGATCCCCCAAATAACATATGTCTGCCTGCTTTGATATCAAAGGTCAAGGTTTGTTGTCTGCTTTGGTGGATGTTGAAAGCTTGAAATTTGACAGTATAATTAATTGCTGAGCCTTCTCACATATTTCTCTATCATATTCTTTGTAAGTTATCAAAAAATTCTACCCTAAACCTATATGCCCTTTCCATATTAAAGTCCTGCTTTTCTGCATTCGGTGTATTTTTGGGGATGGGTGGGTATGGGAATACTCAAACATTTTCCCCCTATAAATTAATAGGCATTGCTTCTTCAGTATATGCCATTTTGACTTATAAAATAATTTATAGGAATACTACTTTTTTTTTATATTTGTGAGGGGGTTGGCCCTCTATTTGGAAGTGTGGAGATCATGTTTATTAGAATACAGTAATTAAAACAAAGGTGAGGATATTATTGAGGGGGGGGGTCATTGCAAGATATAAATTTTGTGAATAGCATTCCTTAAGCGATGAATTACCTTCAACACCTTGAGATGTCTCTGTGTACATAAAAAAAAAATATATCACCATAACATTATAAAGTTAAAACATTTTTTAACTTAAAAAATTCCGAGGTGAAGTATTATCATTCCATGAGGTTTTTTTGACTAATATCCTCATCTTTTGTTGGGTTTTGGTGAATGCGTTAAGGAACACCAAAAAATACCTCACTGGAGACATAAAACCAACAAAGATGAAGATATATTTGAAGAACTAATTGAATAATTTTCTATACTGATGTGGCCATTAAACTTTTAATGCTGATTGTTCCACTACTGGAACATATTTTAAGATGTTTTTTTTTTATACTAGAGGAGCATTAATTTTTTAATCACTAATATAAACAGAAAACACTAAACTACAATACGTGCTTGCAAATTGTGTAAAAATACAATTCATGACTTATCAGTTTATATTAATTTTCATTAAATCTTGTATCTATATCTGCACACTAAAAGGTTAATTGAGCAGCAAACTTCAAGATAAAAATGAATTTTACTATCTCACTAATTCTGCATGTCACATCACAAGTCCTGTAATTCATCAATGTCATAGAGGCACCACGTGTACTGCATCCATAGCAGTAGTGGTGTTTCTTCAGGTTGGTTTTGAATTCAGTTTTTCTTCTAGACTTGTTGTCACTTCAAAACAAGAGAGCTCTGTCTGCCCTGTTATTTAACCCATAGCTAAGGGGGAATGAGATGGATTCATAACTTTCTCTGAAGTATTTGTGAACGTTAACAAACTCTGCTGGAATCTGAACTCTGCTTGCTGATTTCTCTTCCCAAGTCATTAACTAATACATATTCAGTTATGTTCATGTTCATCATCATTATCATCATCATCAATCCCATGGCCAGGTGTGGTCATAAGGATCACTGAACACCTAGCCCCCCCCCCCTCTGCATGTCTTGGGTAAAATAGACCTGGTAGAGTCCATCCTTCTCCAGGTCACACCAGAGCTGATGTTCTTCGACTTGAGGGCTTGCTTTGGTTATGGACATGAGGGCATATATTCCATTGGGGAAACCATCCATTTCTGGTCATTGACTTCAGTCTAGAAAGTTCTCTGCCCTGTGATGCTGTTGCTAGTTGTTTACAAAAACTGGCTTGGGAGCCTCTCAATTAGTGAATGCCTGTTAAATACAATATTTGATAATTGCCAAATTGTAAGTCGTATACAGCTTTTTCAACTGTCAAAAATCACCTCCTCCTATGCTTGTATACTTTGGACTGTTTAGAAACTGAAGGCCTATATCTCTGAACTGTTTTGTGGATGTCCCATCAAAGATTGCATCATTCATAGATAGATAGGTGTGTTGATGGGCCCTGACTAACAAATGATTTGTTATAATGATTTGAGGCAAGGTTTTACAAGGCCAGATGCTCTTTATGACACCTAACTCAAACACTCACAGTAGTCCAAGTACATAGTGTTTTACTGAGATGCCATCTTTAGGAAGGTTGCCATTCAAATCTTCAGACTCTATCATAGCCACATATATATATATATATATATATATATATATATATATATATATATATATATATATATATATGATTAATACAAATATAAAATTTGTCACTTAGCTGATTGATATATTCAGTACCTCTAGTCAAGAGTTTCATAGATGAACTTTGTGTAATCATTCAGTTTACTCATCAAGAGGTATCGGCAATTGTCTGTCAATTTTTCTCATTTTCATTATTTTTATACAAGTTAAAAAAAATAATTTTTTTTTTTTTTTTTTTTTTTTATTGATGTTGATTTTTTTTTCTTCTTTGTGTGCATATGCTTGTATATGTGCACATGTGTAGGATGTAATGTTGGCTATTGGCTCCTATAAAAAGCTCATCAGCTTTTTAACAGGTCTTGTTTTTCATCCTATAGAGTGACATTACACCCTCCTCATCAACAAGAAAGCTAGTTTAGACACAAACCACCTGTCCATGTGGCACGGTGTTCTGGGTTACATGTTGCCAATCGCAGGCCTCTCACAAAATAATTAACACTATAAGACAGGGACGCGTAACAATTAGTCATTTAATCTATTCACTTTTTCTCATGTTCAGTAAAACATTATTCTTTTTGCTATTGTTAATGTGCCCTTTTTAGCATAGTTGGTAGAAGTTAGCTCTTTTTAAAATTAAAAACCCAATGATATTGGTCAAAACACTAACAAAGAGAAATGTCATTTTTAAAATGTGCCTGTTAAGGTTACATGAAACTGTGTACATTGAAATAGTCAAGTTTGTCTCCTGGGAAATGAGTAGAATTGATTGTAAGGATTGGCAATTCTCAAGATTTCATGTTTGTAGATTTTGCAAAAAAAAAAAAAAAAGAAAATGGTTTTTTGATTTCTTGGTTACTCTTTTTTTCTTACTTGCATTTCATTTATTTATTGTAGGGAAACAGATTGAATTTTATGAGAGTATTTCACAGCAATTAACTTAAATAAATTAGTGTCAACATTTTATTATTGCTAAGTAACATTAACTAAAAAGTTTCCTCTTTCTCTCTCCCCACACAACTGCTTCCCAACTGTCAACCCTCAACTCTGTTCACAGTCAACACCCAAACATTTGTTTCAACTGGGATTTCTAATAGTATGGCACAAATGTTAGATGGAATCAAATACGTACAATTTCTTTGTATGCATTAAGCTTTGCTGAGGCAGAATAAATAGCAAACGGAGCCAGATTGTGTTACGACAATTCTCTAAAATGAGATGGCCTGCTTGTTTGTTTAGAAAATTAGCATTCAGACAGGTATGCCAAACTAAAATTTTATTTTCAGTATATCTAAAAACCTTTAATACCAGCATAGAGAGATGTTGACAAACCATAAGAAATGTACCAAATTTATCTTGCTAGCTCAATTAGCAACCAAGTTATGACCATTCAAAGTTCATAAAAACTTTTGTCTCATATGCTGTTGGACAAAAAGCTGATTTTAACAGAGTATAACTGAAAATACAAGCTTCAAACGAATTTAAAATCATAAATGTAATGTCATATAGGTAGTCTTGAAGTAAAAGAAATATAACGTTAATGGGATCAATAATTCTTAGATCAGACCAGCCTAAACATTGAGAAATTTGTGTTCTCAAAAACAAAATTATAAAAATGACACTGAAGTGCAAATTTGATTGATTATATAAGTTTCAAGTTTCATTTCAGCAGTTAATGCCTTGTATCTTCTCCCTATACTTTATAGCACAACACAAATGAAGCTCTTTTTTTTTCCCACTTGACCAGATTGTTCAGATTTGTGTTGTTCTAGACAATTTTTCTCATCTAAATCTGTCTTGCACTTTCATAAGTCTACCCAGTTGCATAGCTAGAGTGTGTGCCACCTGGGTCAGCCCTTGAGTTTGCTGCCCCCCCCCACTGGCTCCCACAAGAAATACATATTACACTCACTCTTAAAGTTATAAAACTAGTTTGTGTACCGTTATGTTACTTTCACATACTCAAATATTGAATGCTTAATTTCACACCAAACATACATTAACAGATAAAAAG
>OZ038484.1:114760368-114790368 GCA_964036315.1 Acanthosepion esculentum
ATAAAAAGGATTGACTTCAATGAATTATGTCATATATTTTGCCCAAATTTATCAAATCTAAAGTATGTAAAGTCAGCACATCTAACGAGGTTGACTGATGAAGAGTAGAAAGCATTTCTCTAGGTTCGATGCCTTAAAAGGTAAACGCCAGCTTCATGAATCTCACTAACCTTTTGTGCTGCTTAGTTTGTGAGATTTGGATACGTGTGCACTTGGTGTGATATAACTATTTTATTGCGGGCAACTCGAGGCTGTGTAATGGTTATCAAGCTTGTCTTGCTAGAACAATTACCGCTGAGTAGTGAGTTTGATCCTCATTGGGTGCCCCATACTTTTGACCTTGTGCCACATCTAAGCTATGCTTGGAAAATCACTATAACTATTTTATTGCTGTTGTGGCCTTGGATAACTTTTTAGTAAATAAATATGTTTGTTATCTTTATTTTTGTGTATTGAACAAAATGGTTATCTTGCTCTTGTTCGTCATTCTTTCAGTTATTTGGCCCTCTGTGAAAAAAAGTTTAGTGATCCCTGTTCTATAGGATACTTTCTGGTTTGTGTCTAGACCGCTAGGAGTGCCTCACTAAATGAAGGTAGAGGAGTGATATGCAAACGACTCTCTCCGTCTGTCATTTGTATTCATCTTTGCTTGATTTCTGATTTTTAAATTTGTGCTTTTTTAAAAAAAATAAAATATAAATAAAAAGGGCAGTAAATCATTTTCATTTCTTTCTGTTTGTTTAAAGAATGTCTATTGTGTTCATGTGAAGGTTACCAGTTGAATCGGTCATATAAACCATTGTTTCTAGACAATTAGTGGGTTGGTGTTTATTTTTTTTTGTTATTGATTCAGTTATGGACTTTTTTTGTGGGGGGGACCTTTTTATGCTTTTCAAGGTTTGTACACATTTTAACTATTTGATTATTTTTTAAATTTTTTTAATTTTTCTGTTTTCTTTTTCTCTGCCAAACTTTCATGCCTTGAGCATTCTCATGTTCCTTTCTCTCTTTGTCCTCACTGCTTTCTCTCCTTTTCTCTTTGCCTCCACCAGCTTCTCTCTGTCTCCTCTCACTCTTTGTCCCCCACCACCTGTCTCTACTCTCTCTCTCTCTCTATTGTACCCTCTCTTTCCTCTCTCCCCCACTTTCTTGTATGGGTCTGTTATAATATGACAAGCCAAAATCAAGCCATCCACTCCTGTAACTATTGCAAACTCTTTATCCTATCCAGGAATTTCATGTTTATTTTTATTTGTTTTGGGTTAGTATGAGTAGTGGGGTATTTTTTGGGTGGGGGAGTTTGAAGTGCAAAACTCTAATTTTGTACCATGTTTATAATTCTTTTAAAAATTTCAAATTATATGATAATGTTCATACTGCCTATATTTATAAACACTTTAAGTCTGGTACTGAACAGTATTTTCCTATAAGTACAGCAAATTTTAACAAATATATACCAGTAGTTACTCTAATAAATATTAATCAGATTGAGTGAAATATTTTAACAAAATTTAATGCAAGAATTTTTAAAATCTAATTACAATTGAAAAAAACCTGTTTGCATAAATGCATTTGTATTACTTGAAAACAGGCCAACTTTAATGCACTTTTATCATTATTTACATCATAAAATTCTAAAAATCTCTTATTTTGGACTCTGTTATATATCTGACAGTTTTGTATCTCTTACATATATGTAAATACATTAACCAGTCAGTAGTTTCATTTTCTTGCACTGAAATAATTGCAGAGATAATACCATTTTCTATTGTACTTGTCACTTATTCCTGAAAAATGCTTAGATTCTTCTTTGTTAGAAAGTCTTGATGCAAAGACACTGTTTCCAATAACTCATGATAATTACCTTTTGTTAAGACTGTATTTTCCTTTTATTATGTCTGTACAATGGCAGGTTTTGTTTGCAAATAATGCATTATTTAATAGTTTCAAAATGTTATGTATTTTCGTCAATTAATTTCTTATGTCATTCTTCAAGTTTCGTGGGCTAACTAATAGCAATTACTATTTTATATACACCAAATGTCTTCTAAATATGTGTAATTATTTAAACGACTCATAGATTTAGAATGATGCTTGCAATCATTCAGAATGTGTTTATAATTACTGTAGCCGTTGTTGGTCCATGTTTAACCTGATTTGAGCTGAAAGAGCAAGCATGACCAACAGTAGTTTTTCTTGTGGTGCTCTTGCACATAACCAATCAATCTGTTCGTACTATCTAATTTGAAACAAACGTGTGCTTACTTTAGTTTTCATTAGAGAAGTAGGTCATCCTGACTTGATAATTTCTCACTTTTCAGCAATATTCCTTTGCTCAAATGATTTTTATTTTAGTCTGAACACATCTTACTCCACTATAAGTACATTCATGTATATTTTATTAACAGTCTTTTTGACAAGTTCAAATGCTCATAAAAATGCACAAAAATTTTAAATTATTAATTTTATTTTGTGTCATCAAAGGAAATGATTTTGAAAAGTGTAAGATACATTACATAAATGAAAGCAATGTAGATATTTTTGAAATAAAATGAGTGATGGTATTTATTGATAAACACAAAGAATTTGAGTTCCTGGAGGAGGTTATCTGCAGCTGTGAAAGGAATATCTTCAAAATCATTAATATTCCAGATGTTAAGGTGAATATATCATCCAGTAAAAAAAACCCAAAAGAAATGTCTCTTCAGAATAAAAGATTCAATTTAATAAGTGGTGAAATTAACAAAACCATAAAATTAAAAGATTTGTTGTGCTCATAAGTAAAAAGTGATGTCAATTCAGAGAAATATGAAATTATCTTTTACAAGTCAGTCAAATGAAAAAGAAAAAAAAAATCTATAAAAAAAATAATCTTGTAAGAGGTTTGATTGTGAAGTGTTTCTGTTTGACTATGATTTTGCAAACTTTTTCACTAACAACCCCTTTTGGTAAAATTTGTTTTGCAACTTCTTATTGCTATAAAAGTAATATTACTAAAATTTACACTATATTACTCTTTAGCCACAAGTTGACAGTTAAAAAAAAAAAAAAATACTCATTAAACAAATTTATCAAAAATTTGTAATGTAAAATTTAATTTTTAAATTTTAGTGTTCATTAAAATTATAAAATAAAGACTAAAACAAAATGATTTATGTAAAATAAAAAAAAAATAGTATTGAGACCCTTTATAATAATCACAAGGTGTAAGATTTATTTGTGCAAAAAGAACTCCAAATCAACATAAAAAAAAAAAAACCTCCACAGGTCAGATCTTTTTTGTGTTAGCTAAAAATGTGAAAGAATGAAAGTCACCATTTTGTTTTTTTTTTTTTGGGGATGCTGAAAAGTTTTTCTGAGTTGGAACAAAAGTCACTGGAAAAATTTGTTAAATAATATTTGAATTTACTTAGTAAGAAAATAAGTAACATCTATATGAATAAATGTGAAATTAGAGCTCAATTCTCCCATGTTAAATGGTCCCAACTCTACTATATAGTAATTTACACACTACGTATTTACTCTCCTCATTAAGACAAGTTGTGACACAAGGTCAGTTTTTAAGGTGGGGACCCAAGCGTACACCTGGGCTAGGAACAAAAATTGCCCACAGCCCCTTCAACTGTTGGTTGCAATGGCTTTGGTGCAAGCATCGATCACTCTCTCTGGTGCAATGAGAGGGCACATCCTGGGCTGGGCACATCTCAGTATAATTTTCCTCAGTTGCCACTCTGTCCTTTGACGGAGCTGCCCCTGAGCACACTCTGCCCAAAGACAGACATGCAACTGAGAGATGATAACTAACATGTTACAAACTACTTGAGAGAGTAATTTGTATTTACTCAACCCCCCACTAGGTCAGGCTGTGACAAGGTCGGTTTAATATGGGGAGCCCAAGCGTGTACACCCAGGTTAGGAACAAAAATTCTCGAACCTTCACAATTGTTGGTTGCGCTGGCCTTGGTGTGTGCACTGATCCCTCTCCCTAGTGCAATGCGTGGGCGTGGCCTCGGGCAGCTGTTACCGGCACCTCTCATAATTTTCCTCGGTTGAGACTCTGTCCTTTGACACAGTCACCCTTGAGTGCACTCTGCCCAAGGACAGATGCAACTGAGAGATAACTAATGTTACAAACCACTCGAGAGAGTGATTTACACACTATAGGCTTAATATCTGAGTTATATGTTGTCTACTTCTAGGCGGTATCACTTTTCAGGTTTAACTAATTTGCATATTGATTTTAAAAAAGTATATTTCATTCAGTCATGTACCATGCATGATACATGCTTATGTGATCATGTATCAAAAGATACATGACTGACAAGGCAGATTTTTTTTTTTTTTCCCCCGCAGGAGGTTGTCATTTCTTTCTGCAGTAGACCGGTTACCATACAAGGCTATAGAACCTGGTCTGTCCTGCTATCTACCTATAGCTGGGGGGAGAAGATTCATACCTTTCCGAAGGGTATTAGCACGTAAGTGAATGTGGCCTTGACTGGATTTCAAACTCAGCTCCAGGATTCCTCAATCTGAGCCACTATTACTCCATCATGCCTCCTCATTACTTCATTACTGTTCTTTTATTTGAGGATTGTTTTGATTTTTATATTAAAAATAGTTCTGTTTAGGAATATGTCTTATATAGTGCAGAAATGTGTTTGAAATTTGCATTTTACTTGGCCTTCAACAAGTTGGCATCTGTTTGTAAAACTTTCCTTAACTAAACAAGTCTGCCCCCACACCTGACCAATTAATTTCTTCTGTCTTTACAGTCAAATATATTGAATGTTCACAACCCCTTCAACATTTTATAAATAGTGAACATTAATCTTTTTCCTAGAAAAATTACCAGGTTATTTTTCTAAGGTAAACATTTATCAGTTTAGATATCCAGCATCCATAATTAGTTGCCTTTTTACAGAAGCTACAGTGTGGAAATTCGACAAAAAACTACATTCTACCAAAATGGACTTTTCTAAGTAGAACAAGTAAAAAAAAAAAAAAAAAAAAAAAAAAAAAGCAAACAATATTTTCTACACAAATGTATCCCCTGCCCTGAAAGAAAATATAAAAATACTTCCTTTTTAATTTATTTATTTTTAAAAAGTCTTAACCCAAATAAGCTAATGACTAATTTGCATACACTGCTTAAAATATCTTCTATTAAATGATTGTCCTCTTTTAATTTTAATTAGAAATCCATTCACAATTACTTGTTAAACATCTAATATCTATTTTTTTTTTTTTTTTTCTTGATATTAATTTGTACTGGACTTCAAACGAAAACTTTTTTTGTTGTTTTTTGGCATGTGTTTTCTATTATAGCTGTAATTCAAATGACAACTTTGGTTTAAAAATATTCTAAGTCCGCCAAAGTTTTTGCGAATCTTGTTTCTAAAAAGAGAACATGCATTTATTTATTTATTTACTTTTTTCTTTTTGACAAATACCTGTAGGTTTTTTGGTAGCAAATCTAACTAAAATAAAATATTAAAAGGTTTTAAATAATTACTGCAATATTTTATGATATCAAATTAATGTTTACTTTTTTAACAAGATACTTGCAGTTTTGAACATTAAAGTTTTTCGGCCTTTTAAACAAAATTAAAAACAAATTTATTTTTACTTTATATATAAATTTTGTATATTTTCCATATGAAACAAACTATTTGTAAAAATTTTATTTTAACTGTGGGAACATATTGAAAGAGGCTTTTTATTTTGACCACTAATATGAGTGTAACTCACTGGAGGTGGGACAGCAAAGGAATTTAGTGACCTCCTTTTTCAAAATTGGAGAAATTTCACATGATCAAGATGGACAAATCAGCTTTCCTGAAGGTTTTGGCACTCTGGTTGAGAGCATTGAGGAATTAATTTTTAAAGTATACCCCAGTATAGCAGATAACTTCCAGAATACAGATTGGTTGTGTGATAGAGCAATTTTGGCTCCTAGAAATGAAACGGTACAGATCATCAATCAGAAGATTCTGCAAGATATCCCAACAGAAGAAAGGATATACCTATCCAATGATACACATAATGCAAATTAACCCCACTCCTGTAACTGCAGGAAAAGAGGTAACTGCCCACAGAGGGGAAAATGTTAAACAAATAATGTAGTTTATCAAGCAATTATTAAAAGGTGAACTAGATGTTCTGCATTGGTATGACATGGAAACAAATATACTATAACTTTAAGAAGGCAGTACACCAGTAGTACAATGCTTTATATGTATTTGTGGGAATTGAAAGCTAAAAGCAGAGAAACTCCAGAGGTGAAATGGAGAATTTTTTGTCATTAGTATCCTCCTATAGAGCCACAATTTTCTTTTTTCCTGATCTGTATGGAGATTGTCCAACATTCACTGTCAGAAAGAAGATAGATATCATATAGCGATCCAACACTCTTTTCTTTGTCTCTAATGAACATTTTCTGTTTCTCAGCACTTTTCTTAGCTTTTCAAATGCTTTTTTTTTTTCTTCGTCCAGTGCATGTTTAGATCTCAGTTTCATTTTCCATCCTTTGTTAAAATGCTTCCCTAATAATTAAACTTCTGCATCTGCTTACAAAAGGCTTTGATTTGTTTTTTTTCTCTTCAGAAATGTAGTTTTGTACTCTTATTGCGTCAAAAACAATCAAGGTCTTTATCAAATAACCTTAAAGCTTATATATAGTTTGGGGTTTTAAACATCATTACTATGAACTTGAGATGCTCCAGACACCAAACTTTAGATATGTTGTTGGCTTTGGTTCTAAGAATTGAAGATCTAAGGTTTTCCACTTCTGGTAAGGAACCACTGATGTTTGTCCAGTATGGAACTAGCATATCCTCCCAGGAAAAGATTTTAGATGTAGGGCAAGGATAAATTTCTAATAAAACTCTGGTTTTTACAGATCTGTCACTTCTCTATGTACATACACACGTTACATCTGGGAGTCAGGTTTTGCATATTGATTGATTCAGTTTTTCGGAGTAATGGAACAGCAAATTGAAGAAACAAAACATCTAACTTAATGACAATTATTGAGAAATTCTCATTAAAAATATTTTGACAATCACCAGTTTATTATTAAACTGACAAAAAAAATGTAATAGCTGGTCAAGCTTAATCATAGCTACCTAATTTAGTTATGCGAAAATTCAAGGCTATAACAGTTTTGTTTTTATGTTTACAACTTTTCCTTAGATCAATGCTTTATAAACACAAACAAGATTTGAGTTTGCTATGTTCACAAATGTTTCAGTGTTTGGCATTTGAGCTCAGGTTCAAGCAAGAATTTTTTTTAGATTTTTTTTTTTTTTTTTTTTTTTTTTTTTTTTACCAAGACAAAAAGGTCCTCTCTGCTTGGAAGAGTGGTGCAATTTAATTACTCTGTCTAGCCACATGCCATACCATGTTAAGCTCAATAAAGATAGAACTTTTGAACCTTTCTTATATTGGACTAAAGTAAGCTTTGTAAAAATCTTCTAAAATGAAAATTAAATGTTTTTTCCTTCAATTATTATAATTTCATAAATTATAAATGTAAATGCACAGAAAGGAACTTGTTTTGAACTGGGTCAAAAAGGGACATAGAGGAACTTTCAGTAATACTTCTTTATTTTCTTTGCTTGAAAAATGTATGTAGGGGATCTTATATGCCATTAAATATGGTGATACTTTTTATTTTAACTATTAAGGTTTAGTAATGTATTAACCATTGCCAAAAATAGTGGAAAAATGATCAGTTCATTTTTATCATTCCAGTAAGTGACTCCTCCTGCCATACTTTATCTTTAAGAATCAAATTAGACCAAAAATGGAGTATTGCTGCCATATCTGAATTGGAGCTGCTCGGTCGTCACTTTCAAGCGTTGATATTTCAAAATCAATTACAGTCTTGTTGAGGAACACTTATTCTCCACTCTGCAGCCTCCTTCCCAGGTACACAATATTGCAAACCTATCGCTACTCTCTTACTATTTCCATGGCGAGTGTTCAGATGAGTTCCATTTTTTAGTTCCACCAGTTCAGACCATTCTACTTCTAGGGAATTGAAACACTTTCTTTTCCTCTGTGTTCCAAAGAAAAGAAGAAAGCTACATTCACAGCGTTTCATCAAGAGCTAAATGGAACAGACTCCTGTGTGAGTGCTTCCCTAAATACTACAGTCTTAACCTTTTCAAGTTAAGGGTCAATCTTTATCCTTCTTACCATAATATTCACTTGATACAAGTTTGTTTCATTCATACCTACCTCTACCTTGAGTGGCTCTCAAGATTTGTATTGAGTTAATTCCATCATTAAAAAAAAAAAATTTTTTCTTTCTTCTGAACTCACTTAGAGGTGCAGTTTCATTGCTCTTATTGAAACTGCAGAATTTTAACAAGTATAGATAATTTTTTTACAGTAAATATAGAATTTAGTAAACAGGATACATTTTTTTTTCTGTCTTGAAATGGCTTGTTTGACGACATTCTCTTCTTTCAATTAGCATTCTGTCAGTTTTTTTTAAATGTTTTGTATGAAAGTAAATAAATTACCAGAAAACATTTGATTCAAGTGTTGCAGCTTCCTAATTATCTGCTATCCGTATTACATCAGCAGTCCACTCAAACACCACTTTTGTGACAATTCCTTTTCACCATTTGAATAAGCCAATCATACAACTCATATAACAAACTCCTATTACTTGATAAATGTTAGGCAAACTTTCACTTAAATATTGTTCTGCGTGTTAACAATTTTAAACCAAACTCCTGTTAGAAGCAGAGCATACTGGTTTAATCTTCATATTACTCCTGATTTAATAGTCCTATCCTTGAAACATTTTATTGTTGGATCTATCAATAGATGAGGGAACTAAAGAACAATTAAATTCTTTAGATGAACAGTTTTGCTTTCACATTATTTGTTTTGGCTTTTTATTGCATTATTCTCTGATGGTTAAGTAAGCAACATGAATTGGAAATAAACATGCAGGATGAGATTTGAACACTATTAAATTACTGTCACTGACAATAATTACAGGTGGCATGATTTTTGAAAGGCTCTGCCTCTTTTTTCTTTTGACATTAGAGCTTAAACACGTTTCTTTTCTCTCTTGGCTTAAAGCCATAACACCTTGAAACACCGGTTCTTGTATGATTACCTGATTACCAAAGTTGGTCATTACATAGATGGATGACCACTTTTTATATTATTTTTGTTGCTTTTTTTTTTATCACAACTCCTTATTGGTTGTATTATTTATTTATTTTTTCAAGTTGTAAAACTTTCATTGTGTTTTATTTCCTTTTTGTTTTGTGATTTGTTCTGTACATGTGCATGTTTATATAAAATAGAGGTACTTCTAACTTATTTCTTGTGGGATACAGGAGTCAAGTTCAATTTTTCTGAAATTCTTAAGATAAAATATTGTTATTCCATGAATTTATTTTTGCCCAGCATTTCAGCTGGTTCGCTCTCCAGCCTTCCTTAGGTGTATATAATCTAAACTGCATTGGGCTTATTTATAAGCAGAAGTCTTTAGTGAATTAAATCATCAATTTTTTTTTTTTTTTTGTTTCAAACAGGACCCCAGTTACTGAAAATCTGCTTTGAATCATAAAATCAAAAATGCAATAAAACTAAGACCTTATTTAATTAGAAAAGATTTTAATTGCTTTATGAACGCGATTGTCTTAAAAAGAAAAAAGAAAAAATTGGTGAATAATAAATTTTTACAAGAATTGTTTTCAGTTTAAAAAAATTTAAATTAGAATTCATTTTAAACCTTAGGTATCGCTTTTCTTTGAAGGTACCTAAATATATTTATATCTAATAGTGTAACAAAAAAAAAACTCCTGGTAACTTGAAGTGTCACATCTGTATTTCTCTGTGTCACACACAATGATTATGGCTTGACTCACTACTGATATCACTTAATTGCTAACTATTTACCAATTCAAACCCTCAGCCAAATAGAAGTAGCAGGAAGTAAAAGAAATCTTTATTCAACTCTCCAACACCTCCCCACTTCTTAGAGGAGTACCATCAAAAATTCTTGATACTTTTCTTTTATGTTTGATTTCTTTTTTTTTTTCTTTTTTTTTACTATCCTGAATTTTAAAGTAGGTTTTGTATTTTGGGTGTTGGTGTAGTTATTTGAATAGTATCACATCAGATGTCTAATAGAAATAATAATATTTGTTTGGTTTTTGGTTATATATGTTCACTATTTATCTTAGATGAATTTGGCTGATATTTGACAGGTATTTTATAAGTTTTTTTTTTTTTTTAAATTCCTTTTGGGTTTATTTAACCAGCTACTTTTGCCTTTCCAGTCTTAGATTACCCCCAGCCCATTTTTTTCCTACTTGATTGTAAGTTCTTTCAGGCTGTAGCAATATTCTTGAAGCATGTATCTTTCTATATTTCTGAGATGAGGTATTATGTACACTATTTACATTATTTGGACTATTGTCCTCATCTTTGTTGCCATATTTATCACAACGTCTTGGCATCTCAAAGTTCTCCACCACCTTAACCAGGTATTGAACTCACACTCTTTGGGTCCTGTCACCTAAAAGACCCAAAGAGTGTGAGTTCAATACCTGGTTAAGGCGGTGGATAACTTTGAGAGGGGAATTAACAGGAGATAACTGATAACTGACATCCATTAGACATGGCATGTGGAACTAGAACAGTCTACCCCAGTGAGCGAAATAAAGGGTTAAGTTCAACATTCCAACCATTTGAAGAAGGCTGGAGTGTACAACGGCCAAAACGTTGAGATAAATATGGCAACAAAGATGAGAACAATAGTCCGAATAATGTCAATAGTGTTTTGAAGCATGTGTTATAGCTTTTTTGTGATCATTTTTTATGAGGTTATGGCACAATTACCATATTTGAAAAATATTAGAAATGCTATAATAATTACTATTATTAAATTAGCATATTAAAATTTGTTAAAAATGATAGCATTACTTATGTATGGTTCAACACCTCTCCCCTACGACAAAAGATTCACACTGTCCAGTTTCAATGCAGTAACTGTTAGCTCTGTGAAAAGTGTTATACACTTATATATATATATATATATATATATATATATATATATATATATATATATATATATATTTATTCAGGAGTTAGGATCAAGTATGGATTGGAATCCAACAGGATGATAAAATAAAGAGCAAATAGGAAACATTTATCAATCTAACATGTTTCAATTTTATTAAAGCTTTGCCAGAGACTGAGATATGGAGAAAAAGAAATTCTGGTATTTTTACTTTTGTGCTGTTTGATTTTTGTTGGTCAGTCATGTATCATGTGCATTCTACTCTTTTAAACCAATGCTAGTATAATTTACGGCATTCCAAATTCAATACACATTAATGGATAGCAGCTTGGAAAGAAATATGAGGAGTTTGTCACTTTCACTTTTGCACATACCCTTGGGGATTGGAGAGGGGGAGTATTGATCCGTACTTTCATGGTAACTGCTCTGACAAGCTATTTTTGCTAGTTCCCAAGCTGCATGGATTTAAACATGCCACTAGGTCGGCATCTCAGTCCCACCCTTTCACTGTCAAAACGGTTAAATGAAGCCGTCTCTTCTACACCAATAGCTTCGTGTTTCGCACTTCCCGTCTGTGGAACTTTTTTCCTCTTACTTGCTTCCCTGATAGCTATAATCTCCAAATATTCAAATACAATGTCAATCGACATCTCCAGATGCCTTGATCTATTCCCTGTCCTTCTCTTCATCCTTTCCTCTTTCATGCCTTGCTCTCACTTCCTGTAACCCCTTGCGTGCTAGTGGCACTCTCAACTTGCTTGAGGTGAAAAGTTTAAAAAAAAAAAATCAAAAAAACAATAGAAGCTCTTCTCCCCATCTCATCTATTGGTTAAATAACAGAGCAGACCGGATTCTCTCCTGTTGGTTAGAAGCCAGTTATTGGAACCCGAGGAGGGTTGTTCGGAGATTTCATGGCACACTGTGCACTATTTCTGTTATCAGTTCTTTTGAAAAGTGTGGCTGGTAATTGTAATCAAATTATTTGTGTTTGGTGGTTCACTTCCAAAATTGAACAGTTATGCCCTTATACATTTATATTTGATGGTAGAGTCTGCTAAACACACATTAGGTTTTATTCAGTGTAACCCGGATATAAGAGAGTTGCCGGGACCGGAGAATAAGTCTCTTATATCCGGGTTTGGTCTATTATATATACATTAACACAGGCTCTAATTTGGGACCAGAGAAAATCTCTCTTATATCCGGGTTACACTATATATATATATATATATATATATATATATATATATATATATCTCAGTAGATGGTATGACAACAGAAAAAAAAATGAACACTGTCTTAGTACAAAAATTAGTAAAAACAAGTTAAATTTCATAGAAAGGACAAAATAAAGAAATGTCAAATTAACATGAAAACGTACATTACATTTGGTGGGGGAGTATGGAGTTTTGTCCCTTTAAAGGATGGCAAAATTCATTTCATTGTCATCGCCATTTGATCAAAGTTTAGGAGAGTTAATTTTCGTGGCATTGGATAGTAAGGTATCACTACTGCTTCTCTTTATTTTGGGGAGCGGGGTAGGGAAGTGCATCTTTTTCTTTCTTGAGAGAGAGAAAAAAAAAACTGATCTACCAACTTATGTTAATACTGCTTGACCAGTGGGCCAAAAACGAAAAATAAAAATCAGTTGATGGTATGACACCAGAGAGAAAATGAACATTGTCTTAGCACAAAAGTTAGTAAAAACAAGTTAGAGGATGCAAACAAAAAGGAAGCTCATACGTAATATCAGGAAGAGGCAGCTGAAATTTCTGGGACACATAATGAGAAAGGAGGGCTTGGAAAATCTGATGCTCACAGGGTGGATAGAGGGACAAGGGAAAGCAACATGTGACTTACTTAATGGGCTTAAGCAAGTGGATGGCAGAACAGGATCTGGGAGAAATAGCAAAAAGACAAAGCTTATTGAAAGCTACAAGGGACGGGAGAAAATGGAGAGCAATGTTTGCCTACGTCCTGAAGGGACATGGCACATAAAAGATATGTTGTATCATATAAGCAAAAAGAAGCCTGATTTACCAAAAGTGGCCTTGGGGTTTCTCTTGCAAATCTTTACTTTAAGGTCTTAACATAAAGATAAAGAGTAGAATTTATCTGTACTTCTGTCTTTGTGTTCCCCAGGGATATCTGTTTGTGTTCTCTGTAAGACAGTGTGCGTATATAGTATTGTTAAAGTAAACATTGGTTTATTTGGTTTGTTAATTCCATTCTAATGGCTGAAGGCACCCTCCATAGGTTAAATGCTGTAGTGAACTTATCTTCTTAAGAGGTGAAGAAGAGATTATCTTTAGTGTGAGATGTCAACACACAAGCAAATGTCAAATGGTGCTGCTGCTGGTTGTGGTGGGGGGCATCCTTAATTCTTACTTTGGATCATTATCAACATTGTTTTTCTTTTCTTGGTTTTTATTTATTTTATTTTTTTTATTTACTTTCCACTTACTCTTTATTTGTGCTACTGTCATTATCTGTCTCTGTGACTGAAATTATAAAGAGTGGTCTGTTTTATTAGAGGAATTTTTGCTAGTCTTTCTGGAACTTTATCTTAATTAACCCCCCCCTCAAAGCACTATTAAGAATCCTCCTGTACTCTAAACAACCATTCTGTGCTTTTTTTTTCTTTTAAAAAAAAAGAGACAATACCTATAGAGTACAGTATTATTATTATTATTATTATTTATTTATTTTTTAAAATACTTTTCTTCTGCAAAAGAATAAGTTCATACAGTCTGCATTTAAATCACAATCACTAACCCAGAAAGGTTGTTGTTGGCACCAGATGTTCTGTAGCTATAACAGTGGTGGGTGTATCTAGAGCAATGTAACTGAATGGAGACCATCCCTCTTCAGGTTGGTTTCGAAAATTCAGTTTTTCTTCTGATTGATTTGTTACCCTACCAAAGCTAAAGATCCCAGTTTACCCTATTGTTTACATTGGTTGGAATTCAGTTTTTCTTTTCTTAGACTGGCTGTCACTCAAGGCAAGAGACCAGTCTGTCCTGATATTTAATCTATAACTAGAGGATTCATGCTTCTTCCTTTTAGTGCAATATGAATAAAAAAAATAACTATCAGAATTTATACTTGGCACACTGATTCCATGTTCTGTGCCAATAACTCTTAATCTACCTGCACATTTGATTACAAAAGCAGCAAAATATGTTTATTTTTTTTACATTATCTGCATCCACTAACTTTTTATTCTCCAGGCACAAACCTTGACTCATGCAATAGAATTAAAGCCTTTTTAAGAATACTGAACTCGTATCTTTGTTTTTACTGTGGTCAGTTATATAAATTTTATCTTTTTAATTAAAGTGTTGGATAGCAGCCAATTTCTTGATGTCTACAACTTTTGATTTTGGATTCTTTGCAGTTGAGTTTTGAGCCTAGTGTTGCCATAGAGACAGTTTAAAAATTTCTTCTCTAAACTTTGACCTGTTAACACATGGGCCTATATATATATATATATATATATATATATATATATATATATATATATAATGCTACAATAAGTAAATAAAGACAATTTCTTTGACCCTTATAAGATGAGGTTCAATCCTTTTTGTTCTTTTGTTATAGTTTTCATTCTTTTTCCTTTTTC
Source organism: Acanthosepion esculentum (assembly GCA_964036315.1). Taxonomy (NCBI): domain Eukaryota; kingdom Metazoa; phylum Mollusca; class Cephalopoda; order Sepiida; family Sepiidae; genus Acanthosepion; species Acanthosepion esculentum. The sequence goes on from OZ038484.1 coordinate 114,775,047, forward strand.
TGATTTTCCTTCCATGCTTTCATTTGTTTTTATTTTCTTCCTCTATTCCCAGTCAAACAAAATTTCCATATCTTCAATATAATCTTAAAAATAGAATTTCTTTTATTTTTAATTCTTTAGTCTTGTAACATCAGTTATTTTTCTTTTTATGAAACTCAAAGGAAAAAACTAAAAGCCATGGAAACATTTTTTTTTTTTTTTTTTTGTTACTTACAATTTCCATTAAACATATTTTTGTTGGTAATTCTCTAAATATTAATTTCTGTTTTTTTTTCCTTTTTTATAAGCAACCCCCATCCACCTCTACCAGATCTGTCATTGGTTTCTGTTGGGCACTAGTATTCAAAATCAAATATTTCAGTATCGAAATAAAATTGGTATGCAGACTTAATGATTAAAAATAATTCTTTTTTTATTTCTCATCTTTTATCAGCTTCTAAATATTGATCAGGTTTAAACAATTTATAACCTTTAAAATATATATATTTATAATGGTTTTAACACAATTTCTTAAATCAAAATCCAACCCATCAAATAATTTTTTCTTTCTTTAGATTTTTCTCTCCTAATATTGATCTCTTGTGCTATTCTTTAAAAATATGGTAAACACATAACTCTTAAAGTTTTTTTTTTTTTTTTTTAAATCATTTCAACTCCAAGACAGTAATGCCACACTAGGATGGAAGGGGTTACTGGGAGTGAAAGAGAATAAGAAGACTTTAGGGAGAAGGACAAAGGTACAGGATTCAGAAAGATAAATGTTGATTGGCATTGCATTTAAATTTTTAAAGCTGACAGGAAAGCAAGAAATCGGGTGTTCCACAGGCAAGAAGTATGAGGAAAAAAAAAACTATTAGAATAGAACAGCTGGTTGCATCTAGCTAGTTCAACTGTGAGAACGAGTTGTTAAACTAGTAGCATGCTTAAATTCATGTAGTTGAGACACTAAGGAAGAAAGCTCATCAGAACAATTGCCATGAAGATATTTGTACAGATGAAAGCTTTAACTTCTGTTAAAATAATTGAAAAATATATTCAACAATATTTATTTTTTTTTTTTTTTTTTTTTTTTTTTGTGATGTGACAATCCTGTCCTAAATCCAGGAAGAATAACTGATCATATTGTAAGATATGGTTCAAAAATTTTTTCTGCGATGTTTGACCTTTGTGCCTACCCCCAAAAATTGGTGTCAAAACGATAGTTATTCTCTTGACACTACTATTACTGTATACCCTTTTGGCTCCCTCAGAAATGTTTATTTACAAGATTATGAAATATGGGAAGTAAGTACAATGCAAAAATTTGTTACTTAACTTTTATAAAGATTTATTAACTATTCTATAAAAAAATACATTTTAAAAAATATCAAAATATATAAGAGGAAGAGATGCTCTCAACATATTTTAGTGAATTTATGTGGCAAGAGCAAATGAAAGAAATGCACTGAAAATATTTTTTTTTTTCAAAATTTATAATTAGTCACTTGCCATTTTGTGTTTATTTAAATTTTCTTGTTCAGACATTTTTATAAATTTATTAAAAAAGATTCTTGTATTTCTTTATAAAATGGCAAATAATAAATATTTCATTATAATCAGTTTGCATATTTTTATAATGTTGTAAATATAAAATTATTCTTGTAAATAAGCAATCTAATAAATAGTGTTTAATATTTTTGTCAGTTCTCAGGAAAAAAGAAAATGGATAAACCCACTTTTATACTTTATTAAAATTCTAATCATTGCTTTTTAAAACCATAAACATTGCCAAGGGAGTCAAGTGTATACAGTAATAGCAGTTTTAAAGGAATAACTGTCCTTTTGACACCCCATTTTTTTTTTTTTTTTTTTTTTTTTTTTTTTTTCAGGCACAAAGGTTAAACATTGCTGATTTTTCATTGTTAGTTTTGCTTCTTTCAATCATTACTAATGATTAACATTCTCTGCTATTCTCATCTTGGTTGTTATAGTTACAAAGCTTTCACCCACTGAGCCTTAGAAGTCTTGGACAAACTAATGTAGAAATTCTGAAGCCTTAAATCTAATGTTCGGACTCTAGTGATGGGACAGTATGAGTATCCTGACTCAGATGAAATTTTTGTTGTGACCTTTTTTGCTTAATCAGTCAGTTATGTGCCATGTGATACATGCTTAGGCGATCCTGTATCTTACAATAAATGACTGACGAGGCAGATTTTTTCCCACAGTAGGTTGCCATTTCTTTCTGTGGTAGACCAGCTGGCATCCAAGGCTATAGAATCTGGTCTGTCCTACTATTTACCTATAGCTGGGAGGAGAAGAGGATTTATACCTTTCCCAAGGGTATTAGCACATAAGTGAATGTAATGGATTCGATTGGAATTCAAATTCTGCTCTCAGATTCCTCAATCTGAGCTGCTATTCACCGTGCCTCCTTTCTTAATCAAAGGCTCCTAAATTGTATGCTAGGTCTACTGAGGGGGTTGTCTTTGCTAAACATGTGTGCTGATTCTTTCAGTTGTCTTATCCCCCAGAGTTGTTCTGTTATCTTAACTTCATTCCACAGAGCTTGATGACCACACTTTTCTCTATATCAGTTATGCTTAATTTCATTGTCTCTATTCAGACAAGTTTTTCAGTATTCTTCCACCCTTACCTTTAACATGAGTTTGTCCTAGAGACACATGGCTCAGTGAATTAAAGTGTTGGTTAAAACCTATCTGGTTCCCTGGCAGTTGTGAGTTGCATTCCTGAGTCTGGTAGTACTGAATATTTGCAACTTGAATGGTTCTTGAGCCTTATATTGGTGAAATTTTTTTTTACAAATACTTAATCTAGAAATTCAGAGAATTTGACACGATTATATATACTGCTATTATTACTATTAAAGGTAAGCAAATAATATGACATAGAGTAATTGGGATAAGCCTAGGACTAAATTTGAAGTTTGCCTGTTGATAGGTCTCTTTGGTCAAATCGATTCAGCTTAATTCATAATTAACAGATGTCAAAAGATACAAGATGTGTGTTCAAGTCTTATTGGAAGCTCCTTTTTTATCTTCATGTTGTTTGCTTATTTTGTGTTTGTGAATAAAAATGTTTAAAATCCATATAAATTAAGATTTGGCAAAATTAAACTGATTTAAATTATAGTGGACATATTATTAGAAGATATTCTGTAAATTAATCGCTTCTACACAAAATAAAAACCTTTATATTGAAAATTATTAAGATACAATATACGTTCTGAGTGGATAATAATTTAAAATAAAATTTAATTTATTGATAAAGAAATGTAAAAATTACACGGTATTTAAATCCTATATCAAATTATTGATCTGCAGTTTCAGCTTTTTATGCATGTATACATATTAAGTGAGAAATTTTATACTCTTTGAGTCATGAATTTTAAAAGTAAGCCGAGCATTTTTCTGTTAAGTATTCATGTTTTGTATCTACTATAACATTCATGTGTGATGTATAAATAAAAGCACAATGTATCAAGTAGTCAGTGAGTTGGCATGATAGTCTGAGCAGCAACCAGATGTAACAGTCCAAGTTAGTCATTAAGAAATTTTCCTGTCTTCATAAGAAGAAACTGAACAAAAAAAAAAAAAGGTTTTGCAAATCCCCACAATTTCTGGAATATAACAATTCTGGATTTACATTTGATCTGCTTTCTTTGCTTTTGATTTTCTTTGTGGGCTAGTTGAATATTTTTACAAGGCCAAATTTTTCAACCCTCAATTTTCTATGTTATAAAAGTGAAAACACTCTGAGCTTATGGTAAAAAAAAGGCAACAATAAGAGGAAAGAATAATATTGTAGGAGGTTTACAAATGTTTGAAAGGGATTAATTAAAAGATAATTTTGTTAGGGACTTGAAAAACTTTTCAGTATTTAAGTTCAATTTGATTTCAATGATGCTGGTTGTGACCAAAAGAGGTGGGATTCACCTACATTCCTGAGTGAAATGAAGGATTTTGTTTGAAACTCTCAGAATACAAAATGAGATTTAAAAAAACAGACAGGAACTGGGAATTTCACTTACCCCCAAAATGTTGTCCCCCCACAAAAAAAAGATTTTCTAAAAAAATATTACAAAAAAAATAATTAAATAAGGCAATATCTAATTTTAGAATTTCAAATAAAAAAAAATATAAAATTAGGACTATAGGTCAATATGATTTTAATGGATTTTTATTGATATATATGTGCATGTTTTATGATTGAGTAATTTGTTTTCTACAGGTTATCAACCCTTTGCAGAATATATTTTTAGATTGTAAGATTTTTTAGATTATAATGGTTTTAGTGATACCAGTTTTACTAATTAACCCATAGCTGGGGGGAGAAAAGTTGAATTCATACCTTTCCCAAAGGTATTTGTGCATAAGTGAATATAACTCAATGGGAATTGGGACTACCCATTTAGATACTGACCAGCTCAACATTGCTTAACTTTGGTGATTTTTCTGGGAACTGGAATTTCAACACAATGTGGCCATAAGCATGTGTGTATGTATTTATAGTAGTAGTAATTTAAAATGTGGTTGTGAAAGGTTCAAGAAAGAATAGAACAGTTGTGATTTTTATCAGCTTCTGCTTTACAACCTGACAGCACCCATCTCCTCAAGGAAATTATTTTAAACCTTCCTAAAATGGATAATTCATTTCTTTGAGGTTCTACCGTGATACAATTTTGAAGTTATTGTTGATAAACATTCCTTACTGTAGATAGACATAAGTAACTTTTTAGTTTATGTAGATTTGAATTTATCCTGTGTGTGTTTTTTTTTTCTCTTTTAAATAAAAACTGTATTTTCTGGTTCAGAATTTGTGATCATGAGGTTTCTGTGGCATACAAAAGCATTGAATGTGTTAAAGTTTAAATTCCTTTTTATTTTTTCTTCAAACATTGGGGGGTATTGTGCCAATGTATTTTGAGTGGTATAATAAGCTTGAGAGCAATAAAAATTATCACAAATCCTTCAAAAACTTAAAATATATAATCAATATAAGACAGCTAACTTTACATCAGAAACAAGTGTCTACCAAGGCCAAATAGAATGTAAGCAAATACCCCCAGAAGTACACTGGCCTGAAATTTAAAGAAAAAGAATTGAACATAAAAAGGACTTTAAATTACTCAGTGCATTTGTAAGCCATTGGAACTTTCATGATCACAATTGCCTTGATAGAAATTATTTTAGGTTTTAAAGATTGAAACTTTTTTATTAGTTTTAAATGTTAAAATTAAGTAAAATTTTAAAAAATATAAAGAAATACCTTAAGTGTCACTCTTCTGTTGAAGGGCCAAGTACAGTATTTCAGTTAGATATTTTTTTTTTTGTTTGTTTTTTTTTAGGGATAAGTGGTGATGGCAGTGGGGGGGGGACCAGGATTCAGTAGCCTGGTAAGAGAAGATGGGTACAGAAAAGGCCAAGGCTGAGAAATTTTTTTTTTCAAAATTCCAAATGAAGTTCTTTCTTTCTAAATCCACCCCACCCCCGTACTGGTAAGAACAAGAAAAGTGGGCTGAGATCTCCTACCAGCAGGTTGTCTGTTGGTTTTACACTTGAAGAAGTGGAGGGGGAAAAATCTTGGGTTTGATTTTGATAACACATTAGCTACAGTCTGCTGCTTGGGGCTTGATTCGTGATTTTAACCTTATAGCATGGAAAAAAAAAATTCAGTTTCTCTATATGTAGATGGAAGATGGAATATAGAAAATGTATTTTTTTTTTTTAAATTACTAAGTGCACATGTTTAATATAAATAACTAATTATATGACCCACAATAGCAGTGGTAGAAATAGGACTTATTAAACACATGAAAACTTTCATTCACTCTTATTATATTTACAGTAACATAGCAAATGCTAAAAGTGTGTGTGTATAGCATTATTTATTATTTTACTAGTGAATGCATTGTAAATTATTTACAATAGAAATGCATTACAATTATAAAATAAATGCATGAAAATTTTCATAAATTCTAATAGTTACAAATACAGGGTGCGATGGGTAAATTGTCGCCATTTTATATTTTTAATTTTTCACATGAGTGTTGTTTGTTTTTTATTTTGTTAACTGTATATTATAGTAGGGTCAGTTGGGTACTAACTGTGCGAAAAAGAGCACCATGATGCAATTCACTATGCCAGAAATTTGGAAATGGCATGTTGTACTGCTTGGCATTTGCACCAGAGCTCCAATATGAACATTTCAGTGTTTGGGTGTCAATCTGAGGACAGTGCAGAGGATTCAGAAAGAGTTGGATGAGTCTAATGGTGATTACGAAGGTACGGCAGCTTAGAAAACTCACTCTGATTGTTCTGATAAGAAAAGAACTTGCAAATTTGTTGGTGTTGGCCTCAGACCCAACATGGAGATCTACATCAAGTGCTTGAGGAGGTAGTGCTGCCCTGGATCAAGAGGGTGGCTGCTGGAAGACCCTATGTCTAGCAACAGGACTCTGCACCTTGTCACATAAGTAGGAGAACCCAGTCAGACATTTTCTGTAACCACATCACCCCTTACATCAGGCTACCTAACTCCCCAAACTGCCACCCCCTTGGGGGTGCAGTTGAGCAAAAGACCAACAAAACCCCTTGTAATAACAAAAATGAATTGAAGGCAAGGAATATGGCAGCATTCACAGATTAAAACAAGGAGACTGTCTTGAGGAGTTGCAGGAGATTCCAAAGTCATCTGGAGGCTGTGATTGAACTCAATGATGATTTTATTGAATAAATTTACCCTTTAGTATTTCAAGATATTTTTGTGTAATTTTGGTAAATATATCTGTTAAAATAAGTGTTATTCTCATTTTTGTGTAATTTAGATAACAACTTATCCATTGCACTCTGTAGAACAACAGTTTTATAGATATGCTTTGAAAATTATTTTACTCAAGAAATGTATTGCAAAATTGACAATAGAGATGATACTAAAAATAAACAAGAAGTAAGCAAATATATTTCCATCATTAGATTTAGTGATGAGAAAAACTAACAAATGTAATAAAAAAAAAAAAATATAACTACTTTAATCGCTCTAGTTTCGGTGGACTGATTTTAAAATCCAACAAACATTTCTCTCTCGTATATAAAAACAGGCTGACATTCACATTAGAGTCTAGACATTGGAGGTGATAAGGTAATGTAATTTTATTCATGATCCCCACTTATTCTCGCGTATCCACCACATTTTTCCACAAATAAAGTTTTGTCTTTCTTTCATTCTAACCTGAGGAAGCCAAAGAGAACAGAACTCTGAAGTACATTGTTTATATAATTCATTTTATTCATCTTCGCTATTGTACATCCGACAAACACAGATATCTAACTTCTGAAAAACATTAACATCAGAGGCATGCTGCAAAGGAAAAGAGTACATTTTGAATCCTTCCTCTTTGTGAAGAATTTGTAATGGCCCCCACCTTGGTCTCAATTCAAGGTGGATATCATTCATGGGGCTATTTTTCTCTCTTAATAAAATGCCATGTATTTTCAGGATATAGATAATTATGGCTTTCCACACATTCCTTTTATTCATAATCTGTGAATTGCCATGATTTAATGCAAAAAATCGGCAGTTTCCTGTTGCTTTCTCTATGGTTTTGAAAGTAGAGTAGTTCTTCTCTTTGACTGACTGCTACTCAAGCCAGGAGATCCCAATCTACTCTACTATTTAAACCATAGCTGGAGGCTGGAGAAGATTCATGCTTTCCCCAAGAGAATTTATATAAAAGTGAATGCAACTGATTAGGCTGGAATTTGAATTTGGCCTGTCAGTTCCACTTTCTGGGCCAATACCTGTGATACTATTTGCACATACATGGAACTATAAACAAACAAAAATCACCATAGTAACATGATCTCTTAAAGGCAAAACTTTTTGATGGTTTTGGCCTAAAATTTGTTTCGGGATTTAAAACACGGTTTTCTTTATATACAAGTTTCATTAAAGAAGACTGACAAGGCACTTTTCAATTTTTCTTGCCTTGGTACAAGTGTCTACTTTTTTGGGCATAAAGTGTGTAAAAACTGTTCAAATGTTCTATATGTCTAGGCATTTTCAGCTATTCTATTAGCCATTACCAAGGATGTTTTTTTTACTGAATATATAGATTTCTATAGTGATATGTTTATCCCTTGTTGCCAGGATTGGATTTCTGGTTCCTTCTAAAAAAATATTTTTGTTCTCTTTCACTTCTAGTAATCCCTTGTGACTTAGTGACATTATGACCTTGCTTGGGTTGAACTGATTAAAAAAAAAAAAAAATCTGAACACAAAAAAAAAAAATTCACATCACAATAGATACACATATATAAAAATTTGTATATTCAGTTAAAAAAAAGAATTGATAATGGCTAGCTGAAATTGCTTGGATATATAAAACATTTGGACATTTTTTACACTTTATGTCCAGAAAAGAAAACCCTTTTATTAATGCAAGAAAAATTGAATAAAAAGCTTAATTGCAATACCTTGTCAGTTGTCTTTAATGAGAATTGTATAAAAGAGGGATTGCTGCTCAAATATACAATATATATATATATATATATATATATATAATTATAATAATATTTTTAGTTTTTAAAAATATGATTCCTCCGCTACATAAGAGTTCTCATGTTTCATGTTTATATATATATATATATATATATATATATATAAGCAAATATGTGGATGTAGATCCGACGGTATGAGGAAATTGTATATTCGGATTTTGTTTTGTCTTTTCCATATTTTTCATCATATGTGTGTGTGTGTTCAAGCATATTAAATATATTACATAACTAAAACAAATTGTCCATGTGAACTGGTGCATGAAGGTACTATACTTTAAAAACCCAGCATAATGTGTAAAGATGTGGTATTTAAAAGAAAGATGAAACTGACATAGCACTAAAATCAAAAACTCTTGATAAGTTTATGAAATCTGAAAGTACTTAAACATCAAACAATTTGTATTTACATTTTTACCAGAAATCAGAAAAATCTTCAGATAAAGAATAAATAAACAAAAAGTCCTTTAAAAAGAACTTTTGTTGGTCTTTAATTAATTTTGTATAAAATATAAATTTTATGCAAGTTTGATTAGAGACCAGCAAAAACCTATATCTATCTATCTATCTATATCTCTATATATATCTATCTCTAATTGGCCATGGTTAAATACAATTGGCAGAAATGCCTAACAAACAGAATTGACAAGTTTACAATAACAAGAGAAACAAAAGGACAGGGCCAAAATAATATTGAGCAAATAATAAGGCACAAAGATCACAATCTTTTGTACTCCATCACACATACATGGTACGAGTAAAAACAGAAAGACTTCAATGTAAAATTTTAAAGTATTTAATTACCAAACACAATTAAAATATATTAACAACAAAGAAGTAAAGAGTCAACAAAAAGATTGATTACTTATCAATTAATACACGACTTTGTAGAGCTGCTAAAAAAAGTACTAATTTGTTTTGGAACATGTGACACTTGACTTTAACATCTGGGTTAACACAATTAGTCAGCACGTAATTGTAACCACACATTTATGGCGGTCTACATTTTCATTATCTAGAGATTCATGTTCAAACTCCGGTGTCGGCAGTGACACTTTTCATTCATATGACACCTCCCCTTTGAGATGACTTCTATAGAGTCTATATTTCTTCAGTTTTGGTTCAATATTTAAATATTCTGTTGCTGTTCTTTTTCTCTTACTGTAAATCCTTGGTTCAATAATTTCTGGTGGGGTGGGCATGTCAAACATGTCATATAATATTTCCATAGGTACCTCTTTTCGTAGACTTATTAAATCAATGAATCTTCGTTTTAACTGATTATGGTGTCGTTTATGTTCCCACCTTTGTCCCTGTACCATGTACATCACTTTGCCAATCTGTTTTTTTATAATGCCATCTTCCCAGAATTCTTTCCCACATTGGTACATTTAAAAAAAATGCTTTAACTTCATGTTTGAAATATTTAATTATATTATTGCTGTTTCTTGTTGTTCTTGCCTTACATCTCGGTAATGTATTAAATATGGACTTGATCTTCCTAGCGACCATCAACTCTACAGGCAACATTCCAGACACGGTGTTCGGGTTTGGGGTTATTCTGAAAATGCTCAGAAATTGTAGCATTACTTCATCTGCCTCCTCTCCCTCCAACTCAAACCGTCCAGCCTGTCTGTTACTTCTTGGGTGTAAAGGGGGGGGGTTGTTGTAATGTATTTTATTGTTAATGATTTACAGAAAAAACTAAATTCACTAGCAATGAATTCTGTGCTATTATTGGTATCAATAGTGTCAGGTACACCAAATCTTGCAAAAATCTTGTATTAAAAAAAAAAAAAAAAAATTTATAGTTACTGTGAAAATTGTTTTTCTACATTTTAATATTTCTGGCCATTTAGTGTAGCTATCTACTACCACTAGATAGTATGCTCTGTTTAGCGGTCCTGCAAAGTCTCTGTATTCTGGTCCGTGGAGTATCGGTTGAAATTTTATAGGTGGCGATTTAGCTGCCAGAGCTCAACCTCTGCATGATTTTACTAAATTTTCAGTGTCTCTGTCCATTCTTGGCCAATAAGTATAACACCTCATTAAGGATTTCATCCTTGAAATTCCTGGATGTCCTATATGAAATTCTTTTAGCATATGTTTTTGCAATGATGCTAGCTAGCATTACAATTCTTTCTGTGTACATAAGTACATTATTGCATAATGAAACAGAATTACTTCCAGTGATATTCTCTTTATTTTTTTTAAAAATCTTACTTGCTGCTTCATTTTCATGATAAAATCGTCTTTTGCTGGTTTAATTCTTATTTCCTCTAATGTTACAGGTAGTTCTCTCGTATTGTATAATGCATTCTTTATTTCATTTTTAGCCCTTATCACTGCAATTACAGCGTTCTCTAGTAGTTTGCAGCATTTCAGTATCAACCTAGAGTTCATCTGCATGACTCGATTTTTGGATGGTAGAAACTCCATTTTATAATTATAGTTTAATAAAATAGTTCCCCCCCAACACTGCAGTCTATTTGCTGTATATGTAGGAACACCCTTTTTTCATCCATATATGAACAACAATGTACAATGGTCTGTCTGTAGTGTGAATTCTCTACCATGTATAAATTTATGAAACTTTTTTTATAGCAAATATGATGGCCAATGCTTCCTTTTCTATCTGGCTGTAGTTTTTCAGCTACTATTAACGATCTTGAAGCATGAGATATTGGTTTAGTTTTTCTGTCCTCATATTTGTATAGTATCACACCTCCAATAACCGACTCGCTTGCATCTGGTGCAATCACAATCTCTAATTTAGGATCAAAATAAGCTAGTGACAAGTCTGATGTTAGGACTTTTTTGATCTCTTTGAAAGCACTTTGACATTTATTTGACCAGTACCATCTAATTTTTTTCTTTAGCAGGTTATTCACAGGTGCCCTCAATTCATGTATGTTTAGTATGCATACGTGGTAGTAATTGGCAAACCCTAAAAATGCTTGTAACTTTATTACATTTGTTGGAGTGGGTATATCCCTCATTGCACTCAACCTTGAAGGATCTGGGTTTTTTTCGTTTGCATCGATAATTTACTCTAGATATTTAACTCTGGTCATAAACAGTTCACATTTTTCTTCCCTGATGTTAAAAATGTAATCTTTTAAAATTCTCTTGAATACTTTTTTACATCTTTCATCTGCTGATTTTGGGTTTCACTTTTTATAAAGTACATCATCCAAATATGCTTGTGCACAATCCAAACCAGCCAGCATTGTATCCATAATCGGTTGGAATATGCTTGGTGCTACCTTTATACAGAAAGGAAGTCAGTTAAATTTGTATAGTCCTTTGAGTGTTAACTGTTAATAGTTTTAAGCACTCTTTTTCTACTCATAGGTAAGCATTGTAGGTAAGTATCTGAAAGATCCAACTTTAAAAAAAAATTTACCACCATTTAATTTGGCAAAAATTTTCTCTGGACTTGGTAATGGGAAATTATATTGTTTCAAACTTTCAGTTAATCCCATTGAAAAATCAGCATATATGCAGATTTTATTTATTTTCTTTTTTACGTAAACTGTTGGTGAAGCCCATTTGGAATAATCTACTTTTGATAGAACTCCTAATTTTTCCAGTCTGTCTAATACCTTATTAATAGGTTCTAATATCGCAAAAGGTACCAATTCTTTTTAGTTTAAATACCAATGTTACATTCTCTTTTACTTCAAATTTTTTTTGTTTTTGTTCATGTTTCTAGACCTTCTGAGAAGACTTCTAGAAAACTCTTTTAATTCTTTCTTTAATTTTTCAGTTGTCATATTAACACTAGAGGTAACATTATTTATTTTGTTGCAGAATGAGTTAATTGGGAGGTCCCATAGATCGAATAATGCAATCCAATCTGTTCCAAATAAATTAGCTGTATTCTTTAATACAAACACAACTGCTTTTTTAGTTTTACCAGTAAAAGAAATGTTGCAGGTGAATTCACCCATAAAGTTCAATTTCTTCCTTGTAACACCACAAACGATTTTCCAGAATTAATAAACTGGTTTTACCCACTTTTCTCCATGTCTGTTCATTGATAATGGTGATCTCATACCCTGTATCCAGTTGTAGTTTTATTTTTACATTCTTAATTTTAATAAAAACAAATTTCCTCTTTTGAGATTTTTCTAGCTCAGCTAAAGTCACGGTCGCCAAATTTTTGTTGTAATTGTTGTTCCAACATTTCAATTATGACAGATTTTAATTCTTCCATTTTTCTGCAGTTTGATAAATTAATTTTTGAATATCCTTGCCTGGTTATTTATCTGTCCTGTGAATATTTTGTAGTTCCATGTGTCGTCACTTTTGTGAAGTGGTAAATATTTACTGCAGATCCTGTTATGACATTTTTTCGCTTGTGAGTTCAATGCAAATCTGTCACTTTTGTAATCCATCACGCATACATAATACAAGTAATAACAGACTTCAGTGTAAAATAATAAAGTATTTAATTACCAAATGCAATTAAAATATATTAACAACAAAGAAGTAAAGAGTTAACAAAGATTATTGATTACTTATATAAAATATATTTTAATTGCATTTGGTAATTAAATACTTTATTATTTTACACTGAAGTCTTTCTATTATTATAAATATTGGCGACTACACGACTGCATAGAGCAGCTAAGAAAAGTACTTATTTGTCTTGGAACATGTGACGCTTTAATTTTATGTACAGGTTAACACAATAGTCAACACATAATTGTAACTGGTATTTACCAACCTCCCCATAAGGCAGGATGTGCCACAAAGCTGATTTTTAAGTGGGGTGAATTTGAGCCTGTAGGCTTGGGCAAAAATTCCCCATAGACCCCACATACATGGGGTTGGGTCAGTCTACCTCCCCAGATGACTCTGCCTGTAGGCGTAGCCCCGTTTGGGTTCCTCACTGCCCAAAAGAAGAGACTACAACATGTAATTGTAACCACACAGAACATGATGGAAGGCAAAAAAAGATTCTCTCATATAATTAAAAGAGAGTAGTTTTGTTTTGGAGGTGTTAAAATTCTTACTCCAGTTAAGATTGAAAGTCATTTTCAAGATCAGCTGCCAATTTGACCTTATAGAATTTATCACACTTACCATTAAGTCCAGATGAAATGGTTGTCATCAGCATAGATACCAAGATGACATTGGGAAGGTTGTTGATGAAAATTAGGAACAAAGTAGTTCCAAAAATAGAGCCTGGGGGCACCCACATTAATGTAAAAAGTTCTAGAAGTTCTTGGCTGTTCAAGATCACTTGCATTTTATAATTTGTTAAGGCTGAATCAAATAAACAGATACATCATAATTTTTCAACCAGTGAAGACCAAGCAAAACCTTATCAAATGCCTTACAGATGTCCATCAGTGAAGTTCTCCCTTTTTTAATTCATCATAATTTATATCGGCCTTATTAAAATTCAGTTATAAGTTAGAAAACCTGATGTTCATCACAATAAGCATCATTGCTGTCCTTAGATATTAACACATTACTACTCATTAGTCAAACTGAGCCGAAAAATATTTTATGGAATTATCTAAGTCAAAATAATCTTAAAAATGTATCAAATTATTTAAACAAGTGAAAAAAATAGTAAGTCTGAACTTATTTTTGTTATTATAAAATTATTCAACTGTTTCTTATGTTGCACAAATGGAAGTTATTCATTTCATGCCTCCTGGTACATTTGTCTCACAAACAATATTTGTCAGACTCATTTGAGTCCAGGTAAAAATAAATAAAAAAAAATTGGCATTTCAACAAACCGCTATTATTAAATGTATTAAACAAACATGTTGCAGAAGGGTAAAATAAGAAACTGAGTTATTTGTGAACAGTTCAAAGCAACCTTCTTTGAAGTACTTACATGGCCTTATAAGTACTTCAGAGTGATAAGAAAACGTTGCTTCAAAAGTCAAAGGGGGAAAAAAAAGCCTTTCAAGTTGCACGCCGCCTGTGATTATTGTCAGGGGGAAGTAATCGAACACTCATCTGTAGGTATGTCCACAATTGGAAATTCAAGTGGACAGCATAATGACAGAGAAATTTATAAAATAGAAACATTTGCAGAAAATGTTATTTATAGAGACATTTTAGAGTAGTAAGAGAAATTTTATAACAACTTACTTTTGTCTGATAGTAGGATGGGTATTTGGCAAGTGACAAAAAATATTTATGCTGGTATGTCAACAAATACTAATCACAGCTTAATGATGAAAACAAAGCATTTATTTTACAGAAGAAATATTTTTTAATACTTTTGTACCAATGCTCTTAAGCATTCAATATTACTGATATATATACCATATATAGTGAAAATTTGAGATCAAAATTTGCCAAATAGCATGTCAGTATGCAGCATAAATCTTAATTTAATTTCAATGAAAGCACAATGTTTTGTTAAAATCAACTGAAAAGGTTTCTAGTTATTTCTAATTATCTTTAAATTGATCTTATATCTATAAAACCCAAAATAACATCAATGGCAAAAATAAACCACATGACCTAAAATTTCTGCTTTTAATTTTTTTTTTTTTTTTTTACATTTTTTTTACATTTAAAAATCTTCACTGTTGTCCTAATGGAACATATTTGTTTTTAATCTTCAAATTCTTTCTGCCTGAGTGCTTCCCATATTCAAAAATAGGAGGCAGATTCCTTGCAAATTTCTTCCCCTGTGGCGTGTGCAGAAATAATTCAGGAAACAAAGATTGGAAATTGAGGAAGGGTGTGGTCTAAAACTTGACACTTGTAAAAGAATTGGATATTATTTT
>OZ038484.1:114795368-114877868 GCA_964036315.1 Acanthosepion esculentum
AGTTGTAGCAAAATGTGAAAGTTATTTTATTTTGATGGAGCCAGGGAATGCTCAGTTTTTTATTTTCTATATCAATGATAATTTCTTCTTTGTTTTACATCACTCTACTTTGTTTTGTTTTTATTAAACTAAAATCTGTTCTTGAGCTATAAATGAAGTTTTGAAACAAGGACTAAAAATTTTTTTTTAACGAGTCACTAAAAAAAATCTTGATCTGACCCATTTAACAAAATTTGACTAAATGGCCAAAACTTTTTGTAAAATATTTTACAAAAAAATTTTTTTTTTTTTTGTAAAATATACAAGTGATGCTGAAAAGTTAATTTTCAGCATCACTTGTATATATACTAAAATTCACACAAGATCAGGGTGGTTGGAAGATGTATAGCCAGTCATCTAGGTAGAGCTAATGGCCCCCTCATGTTGAAACACAGGTTTCCATATGATCACCAAAGTCAAGCCTTGTCAGTACCTAGATGGGTGACTGCTTGTGGATACCAGGTGCTGTAAGCTTAGATGTGTGGGTTGTCATTGATAATGACTCAGAATTGTTAATCAGAGAACTGAATTCCAATTCCTGTTGGGTTTGTTATATTCACTTACACACAAATACCCTTGGGAAAGGTACGAATCCACCTCTTCTCCACCAGCTATGGGTTAATTACTAAGACTTGTATCACTAAACCATTATTATCTCCAAAAAGAAAAAAAAAATTACAATCTAAAAAATATTTTCTGGCTTTAAATAACTTGCAATGGGTTGATAATCCATAGAAAATGAATGAATGGATCAATCAATCCTCAAAGTAAAGAAGCCCTATCTTCTTAACTGGAATGAGCACCAACATGTGCCTGTGGGAATTAGTTATTTTATAATTTTAGTAGCCTTCTGCTAGGCAAAGTTAAGTAGGCACCAAGTGAGAATTACGCATTTCTCAAGTGAATTGGTTTATCAGACAAGCTTGCTATTACACTGGAGTAAAAAATGACTTCAGCAGATATACAAAAATAGACAGGGGCGTAAAGCAAGTATGTGTCTTCTCACTAGACTTATTCAACCTATACAGCAAAGCAATTCTGAGAGAACTAGAAATCCTACCAGGATTCATCATTGGCAGGCACAATCTTAACACCATAAGATATGCAGATGACACAGTACTGATAGCAGACACAGAAAGGAAACTACAAAACCTGCTACAGAAGGTAGCGAAGGAGAGGGAGAAGAAGGGACTAAGCATAAAGTACAAGAAGACGGAATGCATGGTCATCAGCAAAAAGATGAGCCCAAAATGCAATTTACAGGTTGAGAACACTAAAATCAAGTCGGTACTGAAATTTAAATATCTGGGAAGTGTTCTAACAGAATGGAATGTGTGACACTGAGATCCAAAGATGTATTGGGATGGCCAAAGATGCATTCCAAAAGCTAAGCAGAGTATTACGATACAAGGAAAGCTTTGTTGGAAAAAGAGTACTGAGCTATTACATATGTTATATATCCTCATGTATGGCAGTGAGTACTGGATAATCTCCTCAAGGATGAAGAAGAGACTTGAAGCAACAGAAATGTGCTTCTACAGAAAGATGCTGAGAATACCATGGGCTGAACATGTGAGCAACAATAAAGTTTTGGAGAAAATGGAAACAAAAAGAAAACTTATACTTAAAATCAGGAAGAGGCAGCTGAAATTTCTGGGACACGTAATAAGGAAGGAGGGCTTGGAAAATCTGATGCTCACAGGATGGATAGAAGGACAGGGAAAAGCAACATGTGACATACTTAATGGGCTTGAGCAAGTGGATGGCAGAACAGGGTCTGGGAGAAATAACAAAGAAAATTTATTAAGAGTTACAAGGCACAGGAGGAGGTGGAGGTCCATGATCGCTTACATCCTGAAGGGACATGGCACATAAAAGAAGACACTTTTGTTATTTTAGCTTTGTGTGGTACAAGGTATTAGTAATGAAGCATCTAGTAAGAATTGAACCTGCTACACTACTGAGAGTTGGGCTTGCTGGTATACTGTAGTTGACACTATTTTTGTTATTTACTTAAAGTTTTGGTTATCTCTATCTATAAAAGGCTGTGTGTGTGTGTGTGTGTGTGTGTGTAATGAATGCACGGCCGCAATTTTCGATGGATTTGCACCAAAATTTACATGCACATGCTCCAAGTTAGCGGGAAGGCCAAGACCGACGTTGCATTTCCCAACTCTCATCGATAGTGGAAATAATTGATTTTTTTTCATGCTTCTACTGCAGTTTTCATGTAGTTTGCGGCCATTTTCTACTGGCCAGAGTGAGAGCCTATAGCTGGCTGCCACGAATAGGCAAGAAGATTCTACTGGCCAGCGTGAGAGCCAACAGCTGACTGACACGAATGTTAACTAGCATGCAAAAAAAAATCGATAGCTGCATTCGTCACAAGTGGGAAAAATTTAAATCTGCATGGCACTTTACTCCAATTGGCTCATTTGCTTGCTTAAAGTTAATGTTGATTCAGATTCCACAGAACTGGGTTGGGTGTGAAAAAATATTTGTTGTTATTCTCTTTTCATTCGTTTTTTCCAGTTACGAGTCCTTTTTTAAAGCTGATCGTTTTGTGTTCATTTTGTTTAGTTCTTTTTTCGTAACAGATTTAATGTTTAGTATAGAGCTTAGAAAAAATTTTCAGTGTGAGATAGGCAAGAAGTAAGGCATGTAGCAACATCAGCATGGCAAAGGGCACTCCTTTAAAGGCAAGGAAGGGCAAAAATATTTTAAGTCAAGTGATAGCGACTGCTGTATGAGTCGTACAATTTTTGAATCAAGCACGGTCAACGCCGGGCCATGCTGCTAGTATATTATAATGTGAATAAGTACTTTCTTTTCTGGACTTAAATGAGTATAGAAATTGTCCAAATGTTTGTTGATCCGAAAATGCTTGGAATCAAACTTTTGAACAATTTCTGCACTACTAAGTTCAGAAAAAGGAAACACTTGTTAGCAGATAAGAAAAATGTAACAAAATAAAAATTAACAGGCATGCCTTGTCATTTTTAAGAAAACATGTATTAAAGAAGGGTTGCTGCCCAAATATACAGCTAATATATATATTTTTTTTGTACAGATGGAAGAAAATTTTTAATTCTAAAAAAGTCATCATATAGTTTTATTCAAACATTGATTGCTGTTTTTTTTGTTATTTTTTATTTTATTCTGACATTCTAGTCAGGGTTAAACTTGACTAATTATCAGAGAAAATAACATCCGGATCTCTATCCTTGACCAGTAAGTCCAGAGGAAAAGAGAAAAAAGACTCTTGCCTAATTAACATTAGATCTCTTCCTAAAACCTTGGTTGAGTAAGCAGCTTCTTGTGTTAAAAGAAAAATAGATTCTTTAAGTTGTTTAACATCTGTGAGTATCACACACAGCCTGTTGTACTTTACTAGGTCTATGATAAGGGTGGCTTTAGAATTTTGCTGGGCGCATTATGGGTTCACTGTTAATCCCTAATAATAATAATAAAAGAACAATAGTTTCCAATTGTACCACAACATATCTTCATTTATTTAACCTTCTTGAATGAAGTTTTTTTCTTTGTCTCTCATAATTTTTCCACCTCATACAGAATGAGAGTTCAAGTTTAATGAGAAGTAACTTCATTTTGATTTCATACTCTTAACAATTGGCCAAGAACACTAACAACAGTTAGGCAAAGATAATTAGCCCCAAATGATAATTATTCTCTTTGCACTCAGGTCAAAGATTCTTTCCTTTTGGCTAGTATCATGTTGCCTCTTGCTACTTGGAGAGGAAATGAGCACTGCCAAATATCTTCACTTGTCCACTAAAAAATGATATGAAAAATGAGATGTTAGCTCTGTTTGGCCACACATTTTTCTGTGCTACTGGCACCATCTAGCCCAAATAGCCATGTGGTACTTTGGAAGGAGATGGGCAATGTCAAATAGTTTCTTATTATTTATTCTTTGAAAAACAAAATGTGAAAACCTGACAATTTAGTTCAGCATGACACCCTACTTTCTTTGGTCATGTCACCAAGAAACCAAATTATTTTGGGATGGTTAACTTTAACACTAAGAAACACAGTTAATGCTTATATTCTGGAAAATTACTTTTTTTAACAAGCAATTACAGGATTAGGTGCAGGAAACAATCTCTTTTTATTTAACTTGATTTAAAAAAAATAAATGAATTTTTGTTTTTATTTTGACGCAGCTCGCACAAGGATATATGAGCAGTGTAATGGTTATCAGCATTGGAAGTAGAATTGGCAGACTGATTAAAATTCTGGCCTAGTGTGTTGTTGACTTCACACTAATGCTGGTGAGAAAGGCATGACTCCATCTCTTCCTGCAAGCTTGCAATGTGTTAAACAACAGGGAAGACTGGGATCTTGAGCCTTGACTGGCAGCTTGTCTAGGAGATTGTACTCTACTATATTTCTCAATGTCTCATGGTAATTCACACACACATTAATGAAAAGGACGTTTTGGGAAGCCTTCATTGTCTACATCTTGAAAGGACATAGTATTAAATTTTTTATTTAAAGTCTTCACAATGTCCCCTGTTATGTTGTCATCTAAAGTCAGTTATTAAAGATTTATTTTCTTCCATAGTTAACAAATACAGTTTCTTGTCTGTTCAATTTTACCATGATACCACTACATGATCAGTTTAACTTGCATCTTCAGCTGACCAACATCTGTAATGGGAGTTTTAACTATAAGCTATCTTCCTCCCACATAAATGAAGTGTAAATAATCTTTCGATCTTTATCTAGACTATTGAACATATAATGCTGTTCGTGTTGTTACCACCAGTAAAACCTCCATTTTATGGCCTGTTTCTGGTGTACAATTCATAAGCAAAAGGAAGATATTTATTTGTCCTCCTGTAAAAGTGGAATGTGGTATAATGCCTTTTTAAAGTTGGAACATGTATAGGAAAGTGCAAAGCTGTAATTATCAAGGTGTACCTACTCCTTTTAGTGTAATAGGAAGGAACTATCTGTGAAAATGGATCACTAGGAATAAAACAATCCTTAAGAAAAAAGAAATATCTTGCAGAAAAGAAATAGTGAACAGTATACTGGTTTTGCTCAGTTTATTTCCAGCAGTAAGAGGCACACAAGGGATTCCATTCTCAACAATCAGTGTAGCATAAGTCGTTCTCTATTCTTTTTTTTCTTTTTTTATATGTAGGATACTTTCCAATTCTTTTTCTTTTGAGCAGAGAAATCCACAATGTGCTGATATGTCTTTCAAAGTAATATATGTGGCTTCCTTTAATTTTTGTTTATTCTCCCACAATGCTCCAGACCTCTTAATTGGACCTCAGATACACAATATCCTGTTAATATCTCTAGTGAACTGACTTGATTCAGCATAAACTTCTTGGCTAAGTTAGAAAAAACATTTTCCAGCAAGAGACCAATGTAGAATGGGTTTCTTGCAATGTTGTGACAACAACAAAGGCCACATAAAGAATGTGTTTAAGAGTCAAAAAATCTCTTAGAATAATAATTTTTCTCAAAATTACATTAATCTATCATCTCAGGTTGAGTTCTTGGTCTTCAGTCTAATAATCTATCTGTTCTTTATTCACAAATAGTTTTCTTATGATACATAAACCAACCTTCTGTCTGTTCTCTGCTTTTGTTCTGCTATATTCACTCATGCATAGAACATTTTGGATGCTTATGTGAAACTATCTGGAGCAGAACCAGTTGTGTTTTTTGAATGAAGTCATTGCTCTTTATCACAATTCATTTACAATCTTGTCTTTATTAGACTGACAAAATTTAACTAATGCTGCTAATATTAAAAAAAATTTTAATTCTGATATTGTCTTTAATATAATACTCAGAAACATTTAGCTGATAAACTGAAGTATTACCACTTGAAACAACTTTCTTATCTTTCCTGGATTTTGTTTCTGAATAAAACTGGTTTTAAAATCTGTTTTTAAAATTTTATGAAAAGCAGTATTAGTTCATATTTTAAAAAATATACCAAAGTTTCATAGATTTCTGGTGACAATGTTTTAACTGTAATCCGTTGTTCACCTTTTCATATTGTTGTTTTGTTGAAAGTAAAAATGCAATGAGTAATAAAATACAGTACTAGTAAGTCTATAATCAGATACAGATATAATTGCCTGCTTGTGGAGAAATATATTGATAGTAATATCTAGCTCATACACACACACACACACACACACACATATATAACAACTTTTAAAATTTAATTTTTTGGATGTTACCTTTTTTTAAAATTCTTACATGTCTTAATATCAGTTTTATTTTTTAAGATTTTGATGGTTTATATAATGTAAATCCTCCAAATTTATTGGACTGTACATGAAATTGGTCCAACGAAGAAATTACTAAAAGCATTTAACTTAAAATCCACATGTGAAATTTCTCGAATTACAAGCACTATTTTTTATTTTTTTTATTCAAGAAGTGAGGCAAGTAAATTCTGTGCATTTATTTATGAATTCAATTAAGAATTTTTTTTTTTTTTTTTTTTTTTTTGTGTGTGTGTGATTTTACATTTCATTTTGTGGTTGCATGCATTCTTTTTCTTAGAATCAAAATGAAAGTCATTCTTTAAATGTGGTTACTCAAATTCTCAAGTCAGATTTTTCAGTGTTCTTGTTATATACAGCTGCTTTGAATGCATCAATAAAATGAGAAACCATATGATAACATCTGGTGTAATAGTTTGTGAAAATAGGCTTTCTTATGAGATCCTGTCTAATTTTTTAATAATGTACATAAATATCTGTCTATGGACATGTGTATATAATATTACTCGAGTAGGTGTTGAGAATGTCTTGGCAGGCCCCACTACCTTTAAAAACTAAAAAAAACACAAATAAAAAAGTATCAATTTATTTATTTAATTCCTTCTTGGTTTGGACAAGAACAATTCAGCACTCCTTTATTTATGCATATAGATATATATTCAGATGTGTGATAACTTATACAAATGGTAAAAATGTAATAAAAAAGACCTTGTCAGTTTTAATAAAGCTTGTTTGCATGAATTCTTGCAGTGTGTGTATATATACACATGTATGCACACACACACACACACACACATACACACATACATACATACATACATACATACATACATATATATATATATATATATATATATATATATATATATATATATATATATATATATAATGGCTGGCTACATTGCAGACACCTGTACAGGTATGTTGGTGTTTGTCCAACATCCGCAGAGCCCTCATGTGACTTATACTGTAACTATGCTGAGTGGAACTTTAAAGTATCTGGTATGATAGTTTGGAACAAGGCCTGTATGCGCAAGACCTTGATCATAGTGACTTGTGACTGCTAGCACAATCATTGGACAGTGCCATTTACCCAGTTTTCCTCATATGGTTTTTAAGCACTTTCTAAATATACTGCATGCTGGGATTGCCCCCCCTCCCCCCATGTTGATAATATCAAGAAGTTGCCTTCCTGGCTATGGTGAGATTTGAATCTGGGTTTTGTGATCGAAAAGCAAATGTTTTAAACATTTGGGTCACAGCTCTCATATATATATATATATATATATATATATATATATATATATATATATATATATATATATATATATGAAACTTAAAGGAGGTATGGTGGAGTAATGCATAGTGGCTCGGATTGAGGAATCCGAGTGCCGAGTTCAAATTCCAATTGAATCCATTACATTCACTTATATGCTAACACCCTTGAGAAAGGTGTGAATCCTCCTCTTCTCCTCCAAGCTATGGGTAAATAGCAGGACAGACTGGGTTCTATAGCTTTGGATGACAACTGTGAAGGTTCGTTTGGGGACTTTGTGGCACATGGTCCACCAGGTGTCTGTATTCGGCTCTTCAAAAAGTGTGGTCAGTTCTGCACAAAGCCTTTACCACTATAATCAAATCATATGTGCAGGCGTCTGGCTGTTGGTTCCTAGGAACTGAGTTGTTGCTTGACCCTCATGCATCTAATACAATGGGAGAGTCCAGCATATATATATATATATATATATATATAAAGCACACACACTAAAGATTGAGTGTGAGGACATCACAACCATTGACAGAATTCCTGTCTTGTATGGATAACTGCAAATTTTCGCTGCCATATAAATTATATAGGATATAGTAGTCCAGACCTCTTTTCTTATTTATTCTTTAATACTTTCAAACATATCCTTGTAAATTGTGCCTCTTACTTTTTGAGTCACTCTTGCACCTTGCACAAGGTGAACCTTATTGTAAAAAAAAAAAGTTTCTGAAAAGCATCTTTTTCTATTCTTATGCACCTGTTGGATTTTTGTGTTATACTTTTTCTTGTTTGTTTTTACGTGATGCAAATAATTGAAATTTCTATACCTGCTTGATTTTGATGTTTGTAATGCCTAACTCACACACTGGAATGTCCCTTTTCGTCTTAGAATTAATGTTTGGTCTTTTCTGTCATCTTAGGATAAATGTTTAGTCCATTTTGCTTTCATTGCAAACTCAAAAAGAAAACAGGGAAAAGGTAGTCGATCAACACAATTTCATCTGTGTAGTGTATGTTGTTTATGCAAAGATGTGATGAATTCTTGAAATGTCTTTGAGAAATAACAGAAAAAAATGCCCCGTATCATACTCTGTCTATTCCAGTGAGGAATGTGCACACTAATGAGTTCCATCTGCCCAAGTTAGGGAATTCGGCGTTTTCCTTCTCCTAGATTGGTTTCCAACCAAGAGCCTAGTCTACCCTACTATTTAACCTGTAGATGTGGGGAGAAGAGATGGTTTCATTCAAGGGTAATTGCATTAAAGTATAACAAACTCTACTTGAATTGATTGCTGATTTTTTATTTTTTTTTTAAATTCTGAGCCACTAATCATTACACTGACTGCACAGCTGTAAACATTAATGGCACCAATTGACTGATCGGTATTCTGGCCAATGTGAATTGCTACTTCCCATTCATTCAATTTTATCTGAAAACAAAATGTTTATAAAATAAACATTATTTTTTTTCTGCCTGTGATTTCTTCTATTGGTCGGTAACAATAACGGATTGAGTAAACCAATCAATCTGTTCTCTGTATAAGGATTTTTTATTCAGTTAGTACATTTTGTGCTGCTGTAGTTACCACTCCTCTCCATCTCACAGTTATGGTTCATGGTAGAAGAGTGCAATGGCTTGCTGGTTCCTTTTGTAGCTCACATGTTGAGGTTACCCTGTCCCTCCTCTTTGTTTTTGAAGTTATTTTCTAGCCTTTGCCTAAAGAAGTCGGACCTACAAGGCAGCAGATGGTTTGAATTGAACGTTTCCTTCCCCTAGACTGGTTGCCACACAAAGCTATAGGACCCAGTCTGTTATGCTATTTCACCCCTAACAGGTGGGAGAAGAGATGGATTCATACCTTTCCCAAGGGCATTAGCATGTAAGTGAATGTAATGAACTCTGTTGGAATCAAACTCTACTCTCCAATTTCCAGTCAAGTTCATTACATTCACTTATGTGCTAGTATCTATACAACAAACTCATTCTGTACACAAACTATACTATGATACTAGACAGTAATTATAGCAGTCATAATTGTGGCTTCTCTCCTAGCATGTCTCAGTTGGTCAAGTGATTGTAGAATAAGTGACGTTTCCACAGGGAGTAATGAGGTTATTAAATACAAGGCAAATAAAGACCAGTGTCGATGAGAAAAAATGGATTTTTGACATAATGAATTAGCTCTGTTATTCCTACCTGATTTTTTTAAAAATTTCTTTTATCTGTATAAAATAGTATAGTTTGTATGAGGTTGTTGTATGGATGTAAGAAGATGTGTAGGCAGGTGCAGATTGAGGATGTGTAGGATAGATAACAGTTGACACTAGACTTGAAGAGGTTAAGATTATAGTGATTGGGGAAAGCATCCTCTTGGGAGTTTTTTTTCCACAAAATAGCAGTTCTTGGTAAGCTGTCTAAATGAAACTCTCTTAACAGTGGAATACGTAAAGAGTGTAGATAAGCTGACCTGTTTACATGGCTTTTAGCTGTATGGTCTAAACTGGTGGAACTAAGAATGTAGTTTGTCGAAACAGTGGTTTTGAACCCAGTTTAAAATAATGCCTGAAGATTGCTAGAATCTTAATACTTGTATCTGTCATCATACAACCTAAAAGAAAAAGATACATCTGAATAGTATTAATATGTATAATAATAGTAATATTAATAATTTTGTAGAGCCATAGATATTTTTTAGATGTATACATTAAGTTCTGAAATAAAATCCTTTTGATAGCCTAGTCGATCTTTATTTTATTGTTTTTTATCCCAAAGTTCTAGGTTGAATACTCACTAATTGTTAAAGAAAGCTGCATTAAACCCGAATAAATAAGAATTTAAAATTCAGGTATAGATTTTCTCTGACTTTGAATACTACTACAGCTCGGTAGTAAACAAAGATAATATAAAAATCAAAAAGACAGTTTTGGCAAAAATGGCTAGTGTCTAACTGGTTTCTATCACTAAAGTGATTAAAGTCAACAAAAATAAACTTCTGAGCAACAAACAGTATGGTTTTCACTCTTCTAGGTTCACTGCTGATGTCTTAACTATTATCACATATAGAATCAGTGAAGCACTTGATAATAAAAATCTCCAAGTGACTCCCCCCCCCCAGATAGCTCGAAAGCCTTTGATAAGGTGTGGCATGGAGGATTGCCACACAAACATGCCAGCTATAGAATCACTAGGTGAGTCCTCTCGGTTATCAAGCCTTTCCTGTCAGGTAGGTCTATGAAGGTCATCATCTGAGGCCAATGAGATCAATTTTGGCAACCCCCAAGGCTCTCTCCTCACTCCTATGTTTTTCTACTTTATATCAACAATCTTCCCAAGAACACTGTCAGATCCTTAGTAAATATATGCAGATAATATGATGTATGGGTGCACCTTTAAATATCTTGATGACCAGTACCTGGTAGCTGATCTCTCATCTGACCTAACTCTTACAGCATTAATGGGG
Source organism: Acanthosepion esculentum (assembly GCA_964036315.1). Classification (NCBI taxonomy): domain Eukaryota; kingdom Metazoa; phylum Mollusca; class Cephalopoda; order Sepiida; family Sepiidae; genus Acanthosepion; species Acanthosepion esculentum. The sequence goes on from OZ038484.1 coordinate 114,806,414, forward strand.
AAAAGACTGCTTGATATCATTCAATACATTCAAAACTAAACTCATCACATTTCATCACTGCCAAGCAGACCCTAAACCTGCACCAATCTTAATGAATGGTCATACTCTCAAAGAGGCGCCTTGACTTGAATGCCTACTGGGTCTAAAGCTCACTTCTGACCTCAAATGGAATGTGTATCACTGCAAAAGATGCTGGATGAATGGTCAGCTCATTGTATCACTCCAGTAAATACCTAACTCCTACTGCCATGCTTTATCTTTACAAGAGATCAGACTAAGAATGGAGTATTGCTGTCATGTCTGGGATGGTGCTGCACAATTCTCACTCTTCAGCCATGACAGATCTCAAAAGTGCTTATGTGGCATTGTGGGTGATGAAATATTCTTTACCCTGTGATCGTTATCCCACATGAAATGGTGCCAGCTTTTCACTACTATATCACTATTACTATGGCAGATGTTTGGACTGGTTACATTCCTTAGTTTCACCAACTTAAACCTTCACAGCTAGGACCCACCACGCCATGTTCACAGTGGCAAACCGTCCCTATTCCCTTCATGTTCTTTTGATAAAAAGCACGTTTCCACTTGGACAGCTTTTTCTCCCAGAACTCTTACTTTGTGGAACAAGCTCCTGAAAGAATACTTTCCTGATAACTAGAACCTAGCTTTCTTTAAGTCCATGGTCAACTGATATCTATTTTACTTATCCTCATAATACTCTCTTACTTCCTCTCTGCCTCCCTTACAATGTCACTTAGTAGCCTTCTACCTTTGGGCCTTGGGCCTTGTATTGGGTGAACTGACAGTAAAAAAAGTATTTTTACAGGACATAGATTATGAGTTTCATTCTCATGAGAAACTGACATTATTCTTATTTTATACTGATCATCATGTTAATCTCAAACATTGTGAGACAAAGTAAGACTAAAATGCAGAAAACTTCTAAGAGAAAAGGGTCTGTCATGAGTGTGTATCAGAAAATTGTGTTATAAGACTTTCTTGAAGGAAGCATATCAAATGAGTGAAATCAAGTTTTATTTATAGAAAGAATTGCAGAAAATGATGAATAAAAAAAAATAAGATTCACACAAAAAATATATAAAAACTGCAAAGAAACTGTGTAAATAAAACTGTATTTTATTTATTTCTTTTCTTTTCTTTTTTTTTTTAACAAGTTCAAGCTTTTTGGGGATCAAAAACCTGACCTTAAAGAATTCACATGAAGTGCAAACTCTTATATCCTTCACTATGAAATGAATCGGTTAGAAATAATGTTTCCGCCATTTTCAAATGCTTCCATTGTAAAACATGGGTAATTGGGCATTTTATATATTGGGACTTACTTTCTGCTGAGAAAAAGATTTTATATATTGGGATTTATTTTCCCCTGAGAAAAAGACTTTTTTTTTTTTTTATCAGTTATGACATAACCCATAGCATATTATAGTCTTTAGACATTTTCCCAGGCCTGTCATTAATTTGGTAATTTAGATGTGAATTGAATTCTTATGTCTATGACGGCATTTTTTAAAAAAAAATGATATGGCCTTAAAAATTTTATTTATATTTTTGATATTTTATAGATTTATTTTATATGGATAGCAATAGAGTAGAGTGAAAGGCTTTTGATATTCCATCTGTGAGAAAGGGGTCTGTAGGGTGGAAAATAGCTCATCACTCACAAACCTGAATAGATGCTTTTGAACTCTCTCAAGGATGAAAAGTGAGGACTGAGCAGCTCCAGCCCTGATGTGGTAGCAATACTCCATTTTTGATCTGATCTGAGTCTTGTAAAGTTAGAGCATAGTAGGAGGAGTTTGGTACTTTCGGTAATTCTAGATTAGATATATGGGATAAAAAAATCAGTTTAAATTGACATCAAGAGGATATGGGTTAAAATATTTTTAGCTTAAATGTAAGCAAAATTATTTTAAATCTTGAGTTCCTATTTTTAATAAAAAAATAAACTTTTCAAGCCGTTTTCTATTTTAGTTTTTTTTTTTTTTTAAATTAAAGTTTTTCTTTTTTTTTCCCCTTTCTAGTTAATTTTTAAAAAATATTTTAGAATCTGACATATCTTAAAATAACAATTCTGAGTTACATATATCACTAAGTAACTTGTAAATATTTTATCTAATATGACTGATCTTAATATTACCTTGAATTTTTATTTGAAGCATTATTAATTTTTGATTTGTATTACTTTCATCTTAATTTTAGTTACTCATCATTGCAATTGCTCAAAGCATTTATTCTGCAGTCTGTTAGTAATGAATTCACATCAGAAATAAAGAATAAATCAACAAAATAAAATCTTTATAAATTATAAAAAACATAAGAAAAGTAGTTTAAAATAATATGAAATAAAATTCATAACATTTGTTTTTAACTATTTTGCTAAGCAACAAGGAAGAAAATGGTAACAGAAAGAACACTTATACTCAGAATCTGGAAAAAAAAGTTGAAATTCTTTGGACACATAATGAGTTTGGAAAACTTAACCCTTATTGGGGATGTTGCATGCAAGACATAAGGGAAGACAGTCATCCGCATATCTGAGCTTGTGTGAATGGTTGGTGGAATGGGGGAGGGAGCCTTAGCAAAGGGAGAAAAACGGTTAAGGGCCATAAGAATAGGTAAGATGTTGTAGAGAGCCATAATAGCTCATGTCCTGAAGGGACATGGTACATAGAAGATAGCATAAAAAGTGATGTAAGTTCAAGCCTTACCAAAGGCATTTTTTTTTTTTCAGTTCACACTCTTTAAAATTGGTTATAGATATAAGTTGTTTCAATTGAAAGTTTTGAGTGGTTGTAATGAATAGTAACTAAAATAAAGTAATGCCTCATATTACTTAACTTTTGGAATCAAAATAAATTAATAATATATTGTTAAAATCTAAGTCATTATGCACACTGTATGTATGTGACATATTTTGAATGTGGGGCAGAAATCTGTACAAATTTCAAAAATTGTTTTTATGGAAAACGCCATACCAATTGTGTTCAAAAAGTGAGTAAATATTTTTGTCATTTTGAATAGTATGATTTTTTATGGGAAGAGGGTATGGAAGTGTTTCCCAACATTCAGGCTGCCACTCCCACTGATTTTTTTTTTTTCTTTTTTTTTTCTCGGAAAAAAATTTAAAACTACCTCGTAAATTTCAAAAACAAATCTGTCAGTTGAATTTTGGCTATTTTATAAGCATTAAATCTCTTTATGAGAGAATGCCCCACTCTTCTCTGGATCAGTTGTTTATATATCTACCCAACAGTTTTTCTCCCATGCTCAAATATCAGATGCAGACATGCCCACAGGTATACAGTCACTAATGACATTAGGTGACTTGCAGATCTCTACCCCCAGCTGGATGTCGACCCGACCCCTGGTTTCCTTAGTCCAAGTCCAAAGCCTTTTCTGGCATAATAATACACACTTCAGCTTTTCCTTTATCCTCTAATGTAGCAGTAAATGCTAGACAGTTTTCTCACCAATTAAGATGAGACATGAAGTAACAAATGTGATTTTACAGAAGGATGCTAAAAATACCATGGACAGAACATGTGAGTAATGAGGAAGTTTTAAGGAAAATGGAAATGAAAAAAGCACTAATTAAAAGACGCATATTAAATGGTACTTTTTCCGGACATTTATAACGACCATTATTTCTCTTTTTCTTTTATGTACTGTGTCCCTTCAGTACATTGGGGAGGGGGATCATAACTCTTCAGTTTCCTGTCCTTTGTAGCACTTAATGTTTGTGTCCTTACCATTCCTCCAAGTTCATACTTTGTCATTCATTTAGATAAATTCATTAGGTAGGTTATTTACTATTTCCCTCTGTCCTTCAGGATGTCTTGAGTGTTAAATTCTCTAAGCTTTCTTTCCTAATTGTGTGTACCAGAAATTCCATCTGTCCATTTCTGATTGTAAGTGTTAGTATCATGTTGAAACACTGATTCCCATACAATCAAGCAATGTTGAGCCTAGTCAGTACCTAGATGGGAGACCACTTGGGAATACCAGGTGCTGTAAACTTGGATGTACAAGTGGTGTAATGGATAATGGCTTTGAATTGTTAATTGGGAAGTTGAGTTCCAATTCCAGTTGGGCTCATTATATTCACTTATGTGTAAATACCCTTGGAAAAGATATGTATCCACCTTTTCTTTCCCCAGCTATGGATTAATTAGTAAGACTTGTATCACTAAATCATTATCTCTTCCCCGACAAAAAATAATTCTTAGACTCTAAAAATATATTTTACAGCTTTCAATAACCTGCAAAAGTTTGATAAACCATAGAAAACTAATTAATCAATCAATCCAAAGGTACCTTGAGGCTTTAATGGACAAAGTATATCAATTTGTTCATTATGAATAGTTGCAAAATTGTTGGAGTTATTCATGCCAAGAATTTTTTTTTTTTTTTTTTTACACTTCTAACATGAACATCTGTTATTTTAATATTTTGAGGATTGTCAGAATTTATTTATTCTGATAAATATTTTTTTTATTTTCTTCTGAAATGCATAAAGTTGTCTATCATTAATTTTTTCTGAATGGAAAACCTGGCACTAAAAATTTAGTCTAATTTGATTTTGTAATATTGAGTTGAATCATAAAATTCTTTCTGCTAAATAAGAGAGCAAGTATTTTTGGTTAGTGAAAATAAAACCTACTTTCAAGATAGTCCTCAAATTTCTTGCACCTTGTGGAAACATCACAGTTGGGGGCTGTCAATTTGCTTTTTCAGTTAGATCGCCTAACATAGTTCTGTGGACAACAGTCACTTTTTTTTTTTTTTTTTTTCACGTGGCACATATCTTTGCCTTGGTATGCAAACGTCACTGAATCAGATTAAAACATCTTAATATGAAGATAAAAAAAAATATTTGGAGCCTGTTTTTTTGGGGTTTTTTTTAAAGACATTGGTAACTTTCCTTTTCATACTAATGTGAATTTGAAATTTTTAAGTTTCATTTTCTTGTGTCTGACAAATAAATGTCCAAAGCATTAACCTTATCTTTGTATGAAACAAGACCACAAGTGTGGCATGCTCAAGATTGAACTTGTCCTAATCTTAATCAGCTTTACTAGCTTCCAAATTATTGCTTCATGTTGAAGGGGTGATACAATTTCCAAGAAGTTATTTGTTTCCTTCTTCTGGATTGGTTGCCACCCAAGAAAAAAAATCACAGGCTACCCTACTGTTTAACCCATAACAGGAGGAAGATGCATTCATAGCTTTTCCAGGGGCATTAGAGCAAAGTGAACCATATGGACTATCATAATTTTAACACTGTACATCAATTCCTTGTTACATTAACTAAACAATAATTATATATAGAATAATAGTTTGTCTGCTTAAATTCTGAAAACTTTTTATAGTGGATGTTAAACACTGTTGTTACTGGTTTCATTGGTATATTAAACATAAATGTTTATTCCGCAAGTAATAAGTTGTCAAGAGAGCAGATTGTGAAACTAGGCAAGTTGGAATATTCAAATTGAAATGCAATTTTTATAAGAGCAAGTCTTTCTAAAGATACTGTTTATATAGTTCTACAAATGCAGGGATTTGTGGAATGCACACAAGCAGGAATTAGTGGTTTATTCCATAACTTCCCCAGCTTTTTTCTTTTTTTAAAAAAAATGTAAAGTACATTAACAAAAGTGATTTGGAACCACAAACTTGCACTGTAAAGATAACCTGAGTCAAAGACAAGGTGGTGGTTTTTGCTGAGAACAAGATAGCAAATAAAAACCAGTTTTTGCCAAGAATCTCCTTCTTGAAGAAGATAAGATAAAATATAGTCAACACTGTAAACATAACAGAAAATTTTGGTCCTATTATCACTGTGGGAACCAGTACCAGTCTTCTTTTTTTTCCATTATAAAATAAAATAAGATATCAGAACCATTACCCCTTTTTTTCTTATGCTACATTAGTTTTCCTTTCTGTAGCTTTTATTTCCTGACTCCACACACACCATCTGGAGGTTGGGGTATATAACTAGATATTATAGATTGTTCTCTTTTATATACAGGGTGTGTTAAATCTGTGTCTACTTATGCTTTCCATTCTTTTTTAAAATTTAATAAATGTGTACGTTGACAAATGAATATATTTTTAAAATATTTCTCTATATACAATGAAAGAATGAAATATCAGTTTAATTATGCAGATGTTTAAATTTTTTCCATCATGCCTCACTCATATTTTTTTTTCTGTAGCTAATATCTTTCCTACTTTTTAATGATAATTGTTTCAAGAGGTAACTGGAATAAATGGGATTTCATAAAAAAGATAAGAAATTATATAGATAAAACCTTTTCACTGTTATTATTCCATCACTGGTTTGATTCCATCTTATTGTTGTTTTTTATTACAACACTCTGGGTTAATATACTCTCTTTATGATGATTATTATTACTCATCATATGATGGTATTTTATTGTTGCTTTTTATCATATTTTTTATCTTCTCATTAGAGAAACAACATAAAAACTTTGTAATAAAAAGCAATAAGAAAGTAAGACAATATGATGATACACAGAATTTCATATTTTAATTTGTATATATTTAATTTGTTTACCATTTGTTTAATTTGTTTCTGGTAAAGAAAAATGGTTTCTATTATGAATTTTAATACAAAGAAAAAGAATTTGTGCTTTTAATGTCGAAATTGATAACATACTGAAGGCTTTTTGGATCTCAATAGATACACTGGAAAAAATAAACAAATGTCTTCAAATCTTTTTTGTTTGTTTTACATATCTCTTTCACAATGAGAGATGTCATAAAAAGAGACATTTGTGTTGACTTTTGATTTTCAGAAGGCCCTGTAATATGGTCTCCCTAAGCACTTTAGATATAAAGTAATGTCTTTGGGAAAAAAAGTGGGTTTATATTTAGGTTACAGGGTTTGAAGAGGAAGAAATTAGGTCAGTAAAGAATTTCTTTAAATGATATCACTGCCTTAACAGGTGTATGGGTCAAAAAGTTTGACAGTTTTTGACAATAGTCAGTATAAATGTCATAAATATACACTCAATAAAAACTTAACATGTGTAATGTCTGTATAGCATGTGTCAGAGAACGCCTGGGTTTCTCTCAAATGTGTAATAACTAGGATGTTTATAAATGTTTGTATTCTGTGTGCATGGCTTGTGTAATAGTTAAGACAGATGTGCATTTCCCACTGATGGTTGTGATATTTAAACTTAGCTATAAGCCAGAATTTCAAATGCTGATTTTCAAGGAATATTTTCTCTTCTTGGAAGTTTTTTTTATAAGTTTAGGCATTTGAAGAGTAATTATCAATAATTATGTTTTACTGAATCTCATTAAAAAAAACTTATTTTAAAAATATGAAATATATTATCTCTATTCTCTACGAGTCTTGTATTAATTCCTGACCACAGACTATCTATTTTTCCTGATTTTCAAGGCAAATTGAACAATGAAAGTTGCACAAAGAAATTTGAATTGAAAATTTTAAATTCTTTGCTTAATCACCGAATCCCGAGTTTATATTTTTTGACATGTTCACTGTTATTTTTGGGTATTTGAACCCTTCAAATAATGTCATCAAATGTGTTTTGATTGTTTACCATTAGAAATTGTTATATATGACTGTTTTATCTGAATTTCTAGGATGAAGAATTATCATTATTTATACTTTATATTTCGATTATTCTCATCTTATCACATTTTGACCACTGTGCTCCCCGCCTTCTTCAGGTGTATATCAATCTGGGTAACCTGCAGGGAATTCCAAACTGAACCCTTTATTTGATTTATAGGGTTAGACTGTTCTCCTTCCACTGCTCATGTCCAGGGATATCATCTACTTCATATTTTTATTTAGTACTGTTCAGTTGCTTGCCCTTTTTCATCTACAGAACAGAATAGCTGAAAGAAAAAGGAATAACAAAAATGCTTTGTTCTCTGAGAGAGTTTTATGACGTTAAGTTATGTGTTTATATAAACATATATGATTTGTTTTATACAGAAATTATAACATGTATGCAACAAGGAGTGTAAAAAAAAGATGAGAGCCTTACTTGTAATATTTCCTGAAGGGAAAACTGGAGTTATTACTGCAGTTTCTCTATGAACCTGGTGAGGCTATGTAGTTTTTCCTGTAACCCCTAGCACTGTGGCCTAGGGAGATCCTTCTTCTTGGTTTTATATCACAACCACCTTTTGTTGCTTTATCTCCAGACATCACTCACCGGCTATCACATGACCCTCATGACTTTCTCATGAAAGGGAGATAATTGCCTTTTGTATCCCTACATGCCCTTCTTAGACTGGATTAATGGGGAAGATGTTCATTGACCAAAACTGAAGGGCTATAATCCAAGGTTGACAACACATTACAAGCTAACATTCTTCCTCTGCTTGTGCTGGATGTATTACCAGTAATTTGTTGGCTACAACAAAATAAACTTTTACAGGATAAAATTTACTTCAGCTGACATGAAGTCAAAAGAATATATTGAATCAATTGCTAAATCTGCAGCTAAAAAAGTTGGTTCATTATGTTGTTAGATTCTGGCGAGAAAAATTGTCTATCTTACATATATAGAAGTCTACCATTCATCTTTGCTTTGAACATTGCTGCTAAATCTGGTCTGGTGCTGTTGGTATATATTTAGAGATTCTTAATAAAATCCAAAGAATCTGCAATGTTATTGGTCCTGACTTGGCATCTTGGCTTCAGTCCCTTTCCCACCACCTTTTCTATTAATATTTTATGGTAATTGTTCTGATGAACTTTCCTCTATGGTACCTAGACTCCATGAATTTAAGCACGGTATTAGATTGGCGGCAATGTCTCCTCTTTTAGAGTTGAAATGTCTAGATGTAACAATAAGTTCTATGCTAACAGTTTCTTCTATTGCACTTCTCACTTGGAACTCTCTTTCAGCTTCTTGCTTTCCAGTCAACTCTGATCTTCAAAAGATTAAATGCAATGTCAATCATTATCTTCTGTCTTAATTCTTATTCTTTTATTGTTATCTCTCCTTAATAGTAGTTTTTCTCATATTCTCTAACACTCAGTAACCTCTTGCATCCTAGTGGCTTTATTGCCTTGCTTGAGGTGAAATGGTGAAAAATAAAGTGTGTGGCAAAAAAAAAACTAACTTGAATTCAATATGTAAAAAAAAAAAAAAAAGTCCCAATGGATATACTTATAAATGTTAAAATAAATTTAAAAAAATTAGGTATTGATTTGAATGAAGAAAATAATTTTTAACTTTAATAAAATATAATACTTCTCCCACTTAGATTGCTATATGGTGAGGGGAATATTGCTAAAATTTAGGAGTAATGATGTTCAAATGGTTTCCTTATGGAGAAGGATTTTAAAGTAGACCATTATTTTAATGTCTTTTTTAAAAATTTTACTGTTAATAAAATGTTTTTTTTTTTTTTTTTTTTTTTTTTCAGTTGGATAATATAAAAGAAGCTGTAGCTTCATCCTATACATTCCTCATGGCAAATCCAAAACATAAAGCAACTCTGAAAAATTTATTATATTATCAACGTTTACCTGGAATACTTGACGATCATTTTATTGACATGGAAAGAAAAATCTTTCAGGTAACATTTTTTTTCTTTTTTCATTGTTTTGTTTTTCTTTTTTCATTGTTTTTTTTTTCTTTTCTCATTGTTTTTTTTTCTTTTTATATGATATTTATTTTGGTTATGAAGTAGCATAAAATATATATATATATATATATATATATATATGTATATGTGCTATTCTATACAGAAATGATCCCATCATCTTTTATGAGTACTGTGTGTGTCAATAGATATGATGACATGGCAAGATGAGCAACACTTGGTAGGAGGCTACCAGAAAAAAAAATTTTTTTCTTATATATATTAGAGAATGGTAAGCTTTTAACAAAGAATAAGAATCAACATTGCTATATTACTATTAAGCATGTTAGATTTAAAAAAAGGAAGTTGATCTAACCTAAGACCAAGACAGTTTTTAAATAAATCAAAGGAAAAGGATTTATTAAGAGAAAAGAGAAAACTCAACTTGCTGATATCCTCATCACTGCCCATAATGCATGAAAAAACTTGGAAGTGCTGGGTGTCACAATGGAGACAATATCCTGGTATGTTTTTCTCATTTGTTTTGTAAGAAAGTTCTTTTGCATTGATGAATATTTCACAAACTCAGGAAACATTGAAAGGAAAGCCTACTTCGCATTTCTTTTCTACGCAACAAAATTGGAGCTATCATGAAAAAAAAAAAAAAAACTTCAATAGTTGCAGATGCTATGAAAGAAGAAAAATTATTTTTGTGTGTGTGTTATATATATATATATAATGTATGTATAATTATTAAAACGTTTGTCACTTAGCTGAGATGTTACCTTCAGCATTCAGACTACAAAGTTTTGTAGATGGATGCTCCAGAAATTACTCTGTCCACTCCTCAGGGGTTATCAGCAATTGACTGCTTATACTTGATTTTTGTTTTTTATATGCACTTTACATTTTTTTCTCATAGTGTGCGTAAGCATGTGCCCATCTGTGCATATGTGTAGAATGTCATGATTTGTCCTTTTCATCGTTTTTTTTTCTTTTTTTTTTCTTTTTTTTTTCTTTTTTTTTTCTTCTTTTTTTTTCTTTTTTTTTCCTTCTCCTGTTACACTTACTCCTTAATTTCTTTTTTTCTTCTTTTCTTTCAATTGTTGCCATTTGACTTCCGGTTTTCTAGACATGTTATTAATTTTTGAGTGTTCTACTCTTTTCTTGAGTTAGGAAAATTGTATTTCATATTTTTTCTTTTTTTTTTTTACATAATTAATTTCAATGCTTAAATAATAAAGTAAATATTTATATATTGTGGATACTGATCTCAACACCAACTGGCAACAGCGTTTCATGCTTGAACGCAATCTTCAGGCATGAAATACTGTCACGAGTTGGTGTTGACATCAGTCTGCACTTTTTACTTTTACGCATGCTTTTCCTGGATGTAGAGCATTTTTTAACCTATAAATATTGCATAATGTAAAACTATATAACACACACACACACACACACATATATATATATACATACACACACATATACACACACACACACACATATATACACATATATATACACACACACACACACATAAATATATACACACACACGCACATATATATATATATATATATATATATATATATATATATATATATATATTTGAATTGGACGAGGTCAGATAATTTATTTAAAGACATTTTTATGACATGTTTAACATTCTTTTTATAGATACAAGTATTTAAGCAAATGCTCTGTTTTATAATAAACAGTATTAAATAACATTTACCGGCCTGAATGTCCGAGAAATTTTAATAGAAAATTTTCGTTCTTCGACAGGAATCGAACCTGTATCCTATACGGAACCGTCATTTCGCGTGACGTGCCTTAACCGTTCGGCCACAGAGAAGCGTTCGGTTAGCAAGGTCGATTTTACTATCTTTAAACTTAAATCTTCCATGAATCCCTTCTATTCATATCTGCTCTAGCGTATCAAATGTAAACAAATGACGTCATATATTTTTGAATTGGACAAGGTCCGACAATTTATTTAAAGACATTTTTATGATATGTTTAACGTTCTTTTTATAGATACAAGTATTTAAGCAAATGCTCTGTTTTATAATAAACAGTATTAAATAACATTTACCGGCCTCAATGTCCAAGAAATTTTCATAGAAACGTCACGCGAAATGCTGGTTCCGTATAGGATACAGGTTCGAATCCTGTCGGAGAACGAAAATTTTCTATGACAATTTCTCGGACATTGATACGCTAGAGCAGATATCAATAGAAGAGATTCATGGAAGATTTAAGTTTAAAGATAGTAAAATCGACCTTGCTAACCAAACGCTTCTCTGTGGCTGAATGGTTAAGGCACATCACGCGAAATGACGGTTCCGTATAGGATATAGGTTCGATTCCTGTCGGAGAACGAAAATTTTCTATGAAAATTTCTCGGACATTCAGGCCGGTAAATGTTATTTAATACTGTTTATTATAAAACAGAGCATTTGCTTAAATGCTTGTATCTATAAAAAGAATGTTAAACATATCATAAAAATATATATATATACACACACACACACACAGGAAGGCAGTTAATCATGATAGTTATGAAAAAAAACTCCATTATCAAAAGGAAAACAAATTAGTATATTATAGAAGATACAATGTTGCATTTTTAGAAAGAAAAAAAATCAAAGTTTTTGGCTTCACAGTACCTCATCCATCTTTGATAAATATCAATTTAACTGAGCAGTAGTAAAAAAGATGAGATATCCCTAGACACAGACATCAAGCTGAGAACAATCTGCCTCTGTAGAGTGGATAAAGGGTTCAATTAAAAATTCCTTGAAAGTTACCTGACATTAGAAAAAAAAAGTTTGATGGCACAGCAGCTGAAACAGGATCCTAACAAAAAAGATTAAGGATATTAGTCAAACTGAAAATAATGTCAATAATAACTACTCATCCCAGAACTAAAGACAAAAATTTCATTATTTTATTTTTTTCTCTCTACCATAAAATCAACCTGCCAATCATTCTGACTTTGGCATGTACTAAATTCAGCATAGTACAGCAGACTGGAGTCAAAACAGTTAACCAATCTTCCAAGTAGGGAGAGCCTACCTAGAAAATCAGCATTTGCTGTACTGGATTTTACCTTGGTTTCAACACTAATCTTGATGGAAAATGTATAACTATTTTAGCCATGTGGCAGATCATTATACATGCAGTGATATACTAAGCTTTACTTAAGCTGGCACAAGGCTACATGTGTAGAGCATCTAATGAATATCAAATTCATTACATAAACTTTGATATTAGCTTGCTTACCTTGATTTATTGTGAGGTGTCCGACCTCTCATCCTATCTCCACATTTGTTCCTTTCATACGTTATGCCCCGCACGTATCAATCTTATGCGAGGAATGACTTCATAAAAAACAAAGGTTATCTACAAATATTTGCCTGTTTTTCTAAAGTTTGATTTCCACTACATTCTTACAAGTTTTCTTTTCTGTACCCAAAATGAATAAGAAGCAATTACTAATTCATATGGGAAGATTTATGTAGTGTTCCCAGACCACAAAATAACATTTGCCTATTTTGATGTCAAAGGTTGATATGTGTCTGCTGTGTGAACTTGGCTGCTTAGCCTCATGCATTTTTTATTGTACAGTTCTTACAAAAGCACTGTACAATAAAAAAAAAATGCATGAGGTACTAAAAAAAATATTTCCTAAAGTTACTTGCTCTTTCTAAATTAAAATTACAGCCACATCATAGTATGTTTTTAATGTTTGATTTGTTTAATATTTAATTATTAGATTGAATTACATCTTTGATTGATTTGATTAATAAATCCTGCCCATGATATCACAGAACATATTAACAAGTTTTTCTGGACAAAGATTATTTGGTTGATCACATTTACATAACTTTGGCATCAAACTACATTGGTGCGATGGATAAATTGTCGCTTAAAATTATCTTGAAATACTAAAGAGTAAATTTATTCAGTAAAATCATCATTGGCTTCAACCACAGCCTCCAGGTGACTTCAGAATCTCCTGCAACTCTTCTGGACTGTCTCCTTGTTTAAGTTGGTGAATGCTGCCATAATCTTTGCCTTCAGTTCATCCTTGGAGGTACAAGAAATTTTGTTGGTCTCTCACTCAACTGAACCTGACATATAATAATCAAAGGAGTTTACACTCTCCAATGTTTGTATTAGAGCTTTCTGTGTGCCAAGCAGTACAGCATGCTGTTTCCAAATTTCTGGCATAGTGAATTGCATCATGGTGCTCTTTTCCTCACAGTGCCCAACTGACCCTACTATACCGTGCAGTCAACAAAATAAAAAAACAAATAACACTCGTGCAAAATTAAAAATATATAATGGCGACAATTTACCCATCGCACCTTGTATGTGTACGAGGATTTGCTTTGGATTCATTTAAGAAAAAGGGTAATGAATTTCTTGCTTTTGAGCCATTCTGATAAGAGGATTTGGCTTTAATTTGATACAAAAAAGCTGAGAAAATACATTAACAACATTCAACACTAACTAAGAATTATATAAAAAAAAAAGATACCAGAATAAATATTAATGACTTTTTTAAAAGTCACTCTTTTTCTTTCTTCCTGAGAAATGCCAGCTTAGGGAAAGTACTGAGATTCATTATTTAAGCATACACACATTTCATTCTTTCATTTTCATATCTGATAAAGCCTAGAATGGTGAAATACATCAAATCTATTTCATGAAATGTTTTCATTTTGTGTGTGTGTATTTTATACATACATATATATATAATATATATATAATATATATATATGTGTATAGTCCCCTCCAAAAGTATTGAAACAGCAAGGGCTATTTTTTTGTTTTTTTGTTGTTCACTGAAGACATTTGGGTTTATGATCAAAAGATGAATGAGACAAAAGTTCAGAATTTCAGCTTTTATTTCCTGGTGTTTACATTTTAATGTTTTAAACACCTTAGGACATACCACCTTTTTGTTTAAACCAATCCATTTTTCAAGTGACCAAAACTATTAGAACACTGGCGTGTTTTGTTGTCCAGGTATTACTTTTTAAATTGATTGTTTAAACTCTTGATTTTAGCCTTGGTTCTCACCTATAAAGACTGCATTTCTTGTTAAAAAGGATAAACCAACATGAAGACAAGAGAGCTGTCTATAAGAGAAAAGCCAGCCATGTTGAAGCTGAGAAAAGAAGGAAAATCAATCAGAGCCATTGGGCATAGCTGACACAATTTGGAATGTCCTGGAAAAGAAGCTGCTGTTGTACTGAGCAACAAACATAGAACTGGTCAACCAAGGAAAGCAATAGCAGTTGATGATTGTGAAACATTGTGAGAGCTGTGAAGAAAAACCCCAGAACAACAGTCACTGACCTCACCAACAACCTCCACAGTGCAAGGGTAAATGTTTCACAATCCACAGTTCAAAGAAGACTTTGAGAGCAGAAATAGACAGGCCATACCATAAGATGCAAGCCACTCATCAGCAGTAAGAATCAGAAAGCCAGATTGGAATTTGCAAGGAAGTACAGAGATGAGTGAAAAAGTTCTGAAAGAAAGTTTTATAGACTGATGAGACCAAGATTAATCTCTACCAAAGTGATGGAAAGGCCAACGTGTGGTGAAAGAAAGGATCTGCTTATGATTCAAAGCATACAAGCTCATCTGTGAAGCATGGTGGGGGCAGAGTCTTGGCTTGCATGGCTGCTTCTGAAACAGACTCGTTCATATTTAATGATGTTGTAACTCATGATGGTAGTAGCAGAATGAATTCAGAAGTCTACAGAGACAATGCCAATTTACAGCAGCCAACATAATAAAGGACTTCATCAGAGGAAAAACTGGACAGTTTTAGACTAACTAAGTCAATCACTGGACCTTAACCCAATAGAGCATGCATTTGATCTCCTGAAGAGACTGAAGGAAGAAATACCCCCAAAACAAACATAAAATTAAAAGAGGCTGCATTAAAAGTCCAAAAAAGCATCACAAATAAAGAATGAAATAGTTTGGTGATGTCAATAGGTTGCATGCTTGATGCAGTTATTGCAAGCAAGGGTTATGCAACCAAATATTAAATGTTATTTACTTTAAGACTATCTGTTCCTTTACTTTTGCTCACCTAAATATGAGGTGATCCAATACAAAAGGTGGTATATCCTAAGCTCTTTGTGTCCTGGGTAAGACAATAAATTACATCCAACAGCAATGCCTCTGGTCAGGAAGTTTTGAGGAGCATGGAACCGCCTCTTAATTATGGTGTTCCCAGGTCCACCCTGACCTAGTGTGGTAGCACCTGTAAGTTTTATCATCAAAATGTTTATTATTAGAGGAAAGACCAAAGTGTTTTTTTATTAATATTTTTAATCCTTTCTAGCATGTTAGAAATTTTGGTTAAAAATCTTGTTTTTCTTGCATCAGCAAGGGCAGCAAATATTAGTATCTTTTTTTTTGTGGCAAAAAACACATTGATTTGGAAATTCTTACAAAAATCAAATAATTGTCAGATTTTAATGACACTTTCAGGACTTACTCACAAATTATTTTAGAACCATTTTTTTTTACCCACCTCCTTACTAAATGAAATTTACAGAAATTAAATTTGTCCCTCTTCATATTTATATTAGTTAAAAGCAGCAGTCCTTGGAGAATGTAAATCATTTTTCTTTTCTTTTTTTTTTTTTTTTCAGTTACACATTTACTGAAAATCTGCTCTGAATCTTTACAAGATTAGTTTTCTTTTTTTCAAAAAATATTTTTTAATCTCTTAAAATTCTGTCTTAATTTGTCCCTTTTTAGATATTATTAAGTGAAAACTATTTACCAATCATAAATTGTAAAGCTTAGTACAAATCATCGCACACCAATATTTTAAAAAAAACTTTGAATTTTTTTTTTTTATATATATGGTTGATCATACATGACATTATCAGAAAATAAAAGTGATAACTATAGTATATTTACAGCCAAAAATATTTAAAATTCAATAAAACATTAGATTATGGAGAATATTTTATCTTTTTAAGATTAGTGAGTACTTAAAAATTATATATAAAAGTCACGTTAATTCAATTACTTTTTAATGCTTAAAGCCCCTTTAGAACAACATTAAATATCAATCTGTCATTAAGCTGTCAAACATGTGAATGCCTTAAATAAACTTAAATGAAAAAATGCTACTATCTGATTAAAAAAAAAATATTTCTATGATATTTTAAACTTAAATAATAATTGTTTCAAATCAGATTAATTATATTTTGAATCCGCTAATATGCCTCAACGTTTCAGAAAAGTATATTTTATTTTTAAAAGATTGTTTAATAAAGAGAATTACATTGCAATGAAAGATGGCTTAAAAACATTTAAATTTAATCTATTAGTTTAAATTAAACCTAAAATAAAAGCTTCAAGAAAGATTTTTCATTTTTAAAAATTCATTTTTAAAAATTCATTTTAAACCTTAGGTATCTTTTCTTTTTGAGGTACTGACATTTTATAGCAATCTTTACAAGTTCCACTAATAATTCTTTTTTAATATTTTGTTCATTTTTTCATGTTTTAATTTTTCTTAGAATCAACAAATAAAATTGTTCAAATCTTTTTACATGAATGATTAACCCTGAGGGCCATGGCAATGTGAATTACTCACTTGTCTGTTACCAAAGAAAAAAACAAACTGGATTAAGTAAAAAAAAAAACACATCAAGCAGTGATGGGTGAGTCTTGTTTTGCTCATTCAAATCAAATAAGCAATATCCATAAATGGTTGTCATGGTAGTTATGAAGCTTTGTAGAAGGCGAGGCCAAATGGTAGGGAAGTAAGAAGTTGGGGCTGACTAGAAAATAATTATTCAAAATCCTAGTTTTTAATGTGAACTTGAACATTTTTCCTTGCATTCTCTCTGGTGGTGAATATCTATCTCTGCCATGAGGCAGACCCCATCTTACTTGTTCTGCTGTTGGACTCATCATGAATCACTGTATCTGTCTAGAAAAAAAATCTATCAAGAAAAAATACTAGTTTTTACTTGAGTTACAACCAAAGAATTAATGTTTATTTGAAAGGCCTGCTCAATTAACCAAAATCTTTTGATCTTCTCTCTTTTGGGTTTTGTACAAGATACCTTTTGACTTTTTTAATGAATAAAGAAGTTCTCAAGTTTCTTATATTAGGGGTTCATTCAGGAAACTTCATACAGTAATTTACTGCATTTTTGTGTGTGTGTGTGTGTGTGTAAGACTGCACCTTTTTTTGTTTTTAGAGTTTAATTACCCACAGCATTAACCTTGTTACCACAGTGGGATTTCTGATTATTAAGATTTTTTTTTTTAATCATTTCACGTCAAGCAAGGTGATAATGCCACTAAGATGCAAGTGGTTACTGGGAGGGAAAGAGAATGAGGAGATTTTAGTGAGAAGGACAATAAAAGAATGGGTTTCAGGAAGAGAGAAGGTGATTTTAAATTTTTGAAGATTGTAGGTGATAGGCAAGCAAGAAACTGGGAGAGCATTCCCTAGGCGACAAGTTTGAGAAAAGAAAATATTAGAATAGAACTTATGATTGCATCTAGTTTTTTCAAAAGTCAAACAATGAGACCTGTTTTGCGAATCTAGTAGCACACTTAAATTCTTGCAGTTGGGGTACCAACTGCCATGAAAATATTTATAGAAAAGACAGAGAAGCCATGTGATGGTGGTGAGAAACTGACTGAAGTTTGAGATGCCGGGTCAGGACCAATAACATTACAGATACTTTGGATTTTGTTGAGAACAAATAAAAATAAGTTATTTTTACAGCATATCCTTTTTTCTAATTCTTCTCATATGAGAAGTAAAATGATTGTACTGACTAAAACTGAATTTTAATAATTTCAGATGAAACACATTATTATGCAAAGATTTTATTTTTAGCATTTATAAGGAAATTTTTAAAAAATTCCTGACTTTAGCAAACTTTTGAAATGTGCTTTTGACACAGTTTTTTTTTTTTTTTTTTTTTTTTTTTTTTTCAATGTAAATCTTTAATTTTAGGCAGTTATTTTATTTTATTAAATTCTTGAAAAATTCAAGACACTTTTAAAAATTTTCTTTTTCAGTGTAGAATTAATATAAAGACATTACAAATAATAACATATGGACATTTTTTTTTTGTAATAATTACTTTCAGTATTTACAGTAAAAAAATTACATTTTTGAAATGGAATTAATTTTTTTCTTAAAGAATGTAAACTGCATATAAAAATAAAAAAAAATAATGGAAATTAAATGCTGAAAAACAAATGTTTTGTATTACATGAAATTAACATTTTTAAAACTATAAAAAAATATTCCACATCTTTTCTTTCTTTTCATTTTATTTTCTGTTTTAAATCAAAATATTTTAATGGATCTATTCTTTGGCTGTGAAATTAATTTTAATAAGATCCTTTTAAAATTATGAGATGAAGTAATTAATTATTATACATCTTAGTTATAGGTTTTCAGAGTTTAGACATTTTAGAGAATTATGGGGAAAATACAATATTTCTTTCTTTTTCTTAAGTGAAAAAAATGTTTCTTACAAACAGGATTCATTGACATTATAATTCCAATAAAAAAAATAGTTTAGTATTTAGATCAGGCATGGGCAAACTTTTTGGGGCAGTGGACCACAGAAGATATAGTTTATCCTAATCTGGGCCACAAAACTAAAAAAAAATTCTATGTAATTTTTGATTGAAGTTATCTCAGCCATTTTCATTACAGAAGATCATACACATAATTATCTTCCTTTAAGAATGGAGACATTTTCTTTGGGAGAAATATTTTTTTTCTATAATTAAAACATTGAAGTCTTAATAATATTGCTGACAGTGTGATTAATACATGCAGTTGCATGTGATTTATTTCTGATCTATTCATTTGACTATGCAAAAAATACTTTTAAAAGAAAATATATTTATCCTCCTGAGAAAATAAATTCTAAATAATTCCTGTTTCTAAAGCAAAAATTGTTTGCACATATGATCTTCCTTAGTGAAGATCTGCAGTGTTTTAAAAAGCTGAAAACGTTACTTTCAATGAAAATTTACAAAATTCAAAAAACATTGTATTTAATCATTTTCTATGGATATGTATGAGAGGGTGTGAGTGAACAAGTGAGAATGAAATGAAACAAACATTTACCTCACAAAATTAGGTATACCATCCAGAGAGCCAATTGGGCTGCATGTGAGCTGATGTATGTATGTATGTATGTATGTATGTGTGTGTGTGTGGGGGGGTGCACAGTTTGCCTATGACTGATTTATATTACCTGTAACTTTTTCTTTTAGTCTTTTTTTTCTTCTTTTTAGCATTTTATAGTTATTATCAAATCTTTGAATTCAATAAAAATTCAAGTTTGAATAAAACTCAGATTCTCTAATTGGAAGTTTGTAAATTTTATTTCATAATTTTTTTTACCCAGGTCATACATTTTATTACAAGGTCAGATTTTCATTTTAGATCGTTTTGCCACTGTCTTTGATTAAAAGCATGATAAAACTATAATGCCACTTTCTTTGTACTTTGAGTTTTTGACTTGAAGCCTTTTCATTCTGTCATGTCTTTTATTAGTTCTGACTACTTTTAGAATTTCTTAAATAGAAAAATTTTTTTTTTTTTTTACTAACTGGATCCATTGATACTGTGACTTAAATAACAGTTTAAAAACGCTGGCCCATTGCAGAATCTACTTAAATTTTATTTTCAACTTTGATTTGTGTCTTGTTTTATATAAGTGGACACTAAGGTCAACACTGAGCAGTGACAGTCTGTTTTATGATTGAACACAATCTTCAGGCCATGTGTGTTGTGTTTTGACTCAAGTATTTATATATGCTGGTCAATGTTGCATTATGGGTAACAAGATTTATTGTCTTATCCTAACAATTATTAGGTAGGCAGTAACTTATGCTTCAAATTAATTCTAAGGGCTATTGAGTAGGAATAATTGTGGTTGTGAATGCAGTTATTTGTAGCTAGTTTATAAATTATTTAATTATTTGTTGTAGATATTTACTTGTTTATGTGTGCATTTGTAGTTCAGTTTTATTATTTACTTAATTCTTTTTTAGATTTTTTGTTTATTTTATTTTTTCAGAGCTTGGTTGTTTACTATTAAGTATCGGTTTTCTTTAAAGTATGTTTCATTATCTGTGTTGTATATATAGTGTATATATTTGTATTTTTCATGGTGGAATTTTACAAGATATTTGATTTTAGTTTTTAATTTTTAAGTAATGTAGTAAAAAATTGTTTCTTGTCTACATTTTGAGAAGTTCTGATTGTTTATTTAGTAATTTGTGTTGGTCTGGGAAGATGGTTATAGCTATTTTCTCCTACAGACAGAATTTAGTTTTTGGATTAATTGTTGTAGGCTAATGTTGTTTTCCTTATTTTCCATGATATTTTTAGTATAATTTGTTTTTGTCTTTAATTTCCAGTATATGTTTAGAAAGTATTGTTGTTTGAGTATTTACTATTTGTAAAAGATGTTTTGTGTGTGTAATTTCTGTTTCCAGGGCCCTTCAGTTACTCCTTTGTATATCTTTTCTTTATCTGCTGATTTTACAGTGGCTTGGTATATTATATTGTTTTGCAAGCAATTTGGCAATTGCTTTCAAAACAATATACCAAAATATTTGAAAACAATATAAAAATAATATACTAAAATCTTGCAACAAATATATTCTACCTTTCAAATATTAAGCAAAAATTTGACAAAATAAAACAAATTTAATTTTTGCCTCTGTCAATCATTTTTTTTTCTTTGTTTGACCCAACAAAAAAAAAAATCTTGACCCAACAGCTAAATGTAATGATTAAGACAACAAAGATCAGGATACTCATCTTAAATAGTTCATGAAATAATGACTGCTTTTTTGATAGCAGACACAGAAAGAGAACTGTAAGAAATTCCTACAGAAGGAAAATGAGAAGAAATGATTTAAGCATCAACTGCAGTTCATTATTGTTAACGAATGGATGAGCCCAACTTGGAGATACCAAAATCAAATGAGTACAAAAATTTAAATATCTGGGAAGTATTTTAACAGAGGACGGA
This sequence comes from Acanthosepion esculentum, assembly GCA_964036315.1. NCBI lineage: Eukaryota > Metazoa > Mollusca > Cephalopoda > Sepiida > Sepiidae > Acanthosepion > Acanthosepion esculentum. The sequence continues at coordinate 114,828,124 of OZ038484.1, forward strand.
CACTGAAATCCGAAGGTGCTTTGGAATAGCCAAAGATGCATTCCAAAGCTAAGTAGAGTATTGAGAGACAGAAAAATCTTTGTTAGAAACGAAGAAAAGACAACTGAACTGTTATGTAATATCAGTCCTCCTATACGGCAATGAATGCTGGACAGTCTCCTCAATGATGAAGAGGAGATTTGAAACAACAGAAATGTGGTTCTACAGAGGGATAATGAGGATACCATGGACAAAACATGTCAATGACAAAGTTTTAGAAAAAAGGGAAACAAAAAAACTTTTACTTAACATCAGGAAAAGACAATTGGAATTTCTAGAGCACATAATGAAAGAATGTTTGGAAAATTTGATACTCACAGGACAGATTGAAGGCAAGAGGGACAGAGGACAACAATTCATAACCTACTTAGTGAGCTTGAGTGAATGGATGGTGGGACAGGGTTTAGGAGAAATAACAAAAAGACAAAATTTATTAAGAGCTGCAAAGGACAGGAAATTGTGGAGAGCCATGATCTCCTATGTCCTGAAGAGACACAGCACATAAAGAATTCTAGAAGTATATAGTTTCATCTGAAAATCTTTTTTGTTCAAATTCCCAAAGAAATGATTCTCTAAGATTTTATTTAAAATATAAGAATGCACTCTTGTTGAAGTATTAATATTAAAGACAAAGATGTGGATATTATTTGTAATTAAATCTAACACACTTTCTGAGGAATTAATGGGTTTTATTTTTAATCCAACATTATTTCTTGTTACGTCACTAAAATAATGTTTAAAGGCTAACATGCAAGAAGAAAAATACAAAAATCAGGCAGTGATTTATGAATTTTTTTTAACAGGTAGTGGAGATTGATAGTATGACTACTAATATTACTTGTGTTGAACTTATTCTCAAGATTCCGGTTATGTTTATTAGTTGGTTTGTAAATAGTTGCTGACATTTCGGAAAATCTGACGTGTTCCAGTTTAGCTAGAGAAAGGATAAATTTCTTCTGTTGCAGCTTTGTAGACTCTCCATTACACTGTTCCCCAACCACCAACACATGTCCACACACACATATGCAGAGCAACAAACTCACAAACTCTCATTTACAACTACGCACTTGTGTGTGCTCACTCACACAACCTCCCACTTGCATACATAATGTGTACATATCTCTCTCACAAATGTACACTGATATCAAGTCATATGAAAGAATGCATAAATGACCAATTCTCACATACACATAGTTTATGTTCTGCATTTAAAAACTCATTCTTTCCTGCATACACATACAGTGATACTTATAGACATAATAAAAATATATATATATATATATATATATATATATATATATATATATATATATATATATATATAGCATAATGAGAAGCCACGTATACTTTCTTGATATGTATATAATATGGATAAAACAACTGAAAAGTTGCAAATTAAAAGAAAAAAAATTGGTGTTTATTTTTGTGAAAGTATTTATTTATATGTTTTTATATATTTGATATTTCAGATCGCCTCGATCCTTCCTCAGAAAGGATCGAGGTGATCTGAAATATCAAATATATAAAAACATATAAATAAATACTTTCACAAAAAAAAAAAACACCCAATTTTTTTTCTTTTAATTTGCAACTTTTCAGTTGTTTTATCCATATTATATATATATATATATATATATATATATATATATCTACGACTATATTTTTTCTCTTTTCTTTTTTTTATCATTTTGCTGCAAGCAAAGCAATAAAGCCAGTAAGACACAAGAATAAGAAAATGAAAGACATTAAGGGGTGAGAACAATAAAAAGAATCATCAAGAAGACAGTAGATAACGATTGACATTATGTTTAAATTTTTGAAGATCAAAGTTAACTGGAAAGCAAGAAGCCAGAATAGAGTTCTACAGGCGAGATGTGCAAGAAAATAAACTATTAGCAAAGAACTTAGTTACATCTAGCCATTTTAACTCTAAAATGAGACATTGCTACTAATCTACTTTTGCACTTAAATTCATAAAGTCGAGATACCATAGAGGAAAGTTCATCACAACAATTACCATAAAAGTATTTATAGAAAAGGCACAAGGAAGCTACGTTATAGTGGCGAGAAAGTGACTGAAGGCAAGATACCAGGTCAGGACCAATAACATTGCAGATTCTTCTTTGGATTTTATCAAGAATCTCTAAATATATAGCAGGAGCACCACAGGTTATCATGATTCTCTATATTCCACCTTTTTTATTATCTGTAAATTTCTAAACATTCTTGGAAAAGATAGTGGAGTTGTTTCCTGTTGCCTTCTCCATGATTTTGAATTCAGAATCATCCTGCTATTATATTGGTTGCCACCCAAGGATAGAGGACACAATTTATTCAGGCATTTAAATTATACCAGAGGATGAAGAGAAGAAGTGAATTTATGCATTTCCCAAGGGCATTAGTGCGAAAGTGATTGCAATAGATTGTGCTAAAATTTGAACTTGGCTGGCCAACTCCCCTTCATGTTCTGATAAGTTATGCTACTTGCAAATACACAAGGCTGTACACTTATAGACTTATCCTTTATTGCATATACACACAGTGATACTTATAAACGTATGCTTTATATATAGTTACCTCCAAAGATTTGCTAAAAAAAATGATGAAAAAATGCCTGAAATTTAATAAAAACAAAGTTTTATTATCAAAATCATCATCATTATTATTAAGAAGAAACACTAAAGGATTTTTTTGATTATTAAATTATATTTTTTAATCCTTTTTAGAACCATGAAAATTTTGGTTAATTTTTTTTGTGTGTGTCAACGGGTGACCAGAAATTAATATAGGAAATTCAAGCATCTTTTTGCAGTGAAAACCACATTGATTTGGAAATTTTTGCAAAAATCAAATAATTGTTGGATTTTAATGAAACTTTCAGGACTTTTTCCCAAATAAATTAAATCATTTTAGAAACATTTTTTTTAGAAACTCTTGGTAAAAATCACTCTCCTTTTTTTTTTTTTCTCCTGCTTTTAACCCCCCCCCCTATTTAATTTTAAGAAATTTCAAGAATTTTATTTGTGTATGACTTAATGTTTACATTAGTTACAAGCAGGCATCTTTGGAGAATTTAAATCATTTTTTTTCCCAAGTCGGAACACCCAATTACAAAAATTGCTTTTAATTGTAAAATAAACAATGCACTAAAACTAAGATATTATTTAATTAGATAAGCTTTTAATTGTTTTATGAATAAGATATATTATGGACACTATTGTTGTAAGAAAAATCTTTTCCATAAATAATGAATTTTTAGAATTGTTTTCATTTTAAAAAAAATTTAATTAGAATAATTTATATAGGTTTAAATCTTTTAAAATTCTGTATTTGTAGTGGTTAGTTGAATTATTATTAAGTAAAAACTATATTTACTAATCATAAATGGAAAAACTTACTACAATTCAGCAGCCCCAGGTATTTTAAAAAGAATTAAAAAAATTTTTTGTGTGTGTAAAAAAAAAAAAAAAAAAAAATTATATATGACTGTTCATACATAAATGTAAAGCCAAAGTACTTAAAATTCAATATAATAATAGATTATTTAGGATATTTTTGTAAATTTTAAAATTGCTGTGTAGTTCAAAACTATATAAAAAAAAGGTGCTCATAATAACATCCAACTCCATTTTAAAAATGCTTTTATGCAATATTTTAAACTAAAAGTAATAACTGTTTCAAATACCAATCAATTCAATTTTGTTTTGAAATACAGCAAAGTATTTTGCTTATTTGTATTTGGTTGAAATTTCATTTTTTTAAATTCATTTTAAATGTTAGGTTTCACTTTTTTTGTGTGAGTATATATATATATATATATATATATATATATATATATATAACACACACTACCTATATAAAAAATGTTAGTAACTACACAAACCTGCTTTTTGATAATTATTTTCTTTGGTTACTTTTTTTTTTTTTAATTTAAGTTGCTTTTTATTGCAATTTCTTAATCAGTAACACTTGCTTCATCTAATAATAAATTCAAGATAATATTACTGCTTTTTGGCAACAAAGCAAAAGTGTATAAAACATTAACTACTGAATTTAAAAAAAAATTATTATTAGTTATTACTTTATTATTATTATTATTTTTATGAATATGAAGCACTGCTGAAAAGTTCTTGGCCTGATTCACTTTGTGAAATCTTACTAAATGACCAAACATTTATATTTGGAAATCCTTTCTTGGTTAGGCAGAGAATGTTTTGGCACCTTTTTGTGATATTATTTATTATATTTTTATTTTTTGTCAATGTAAATTTCATCTTTTAAAGTTAAGACAAAGTTATTCAAGATTTATGAAGTATTACCCACATTTTTTCAAAATTTAGCTATGAAAAAATTACATAACATAATATCAGTTTGAATCTTTGCTAAAGTCTATAGTCAAATGATGAAAAAACATTTGTATTTGATCTCAAATGATGAATAAAAAAGCATTAGATGTTTTGTTATAGTTTGGATATTTTTTAAATTTTGCAATTGTAGAAACAATACAAACCAGTATCATTAATACAAAGACAAAAAAATAGTCTATTTTAATTTGAAATTGAACCAGCAAATGTTTTCATAAAGGATGAAATTCTTGTTTAAACCATGAATCCCATCAGTTGTGGAAGGATTTGCTTTCAGGATCATCTATAATGATTATTTTTCAAGTAAATTTTAAAAACTATTATTGAATTGTATTTTTCTTAAATATAATTAAAATGATTGTGAAAACTTTTATTGTAAGAACACTCATGATATGAAGTTAGATAAAAGAAATTTCAATATAAATGAATGTATTTATATTTAATTAGCTTAATTTTGCACAAAAAAGGTAGGAAGATGGTATTGCACCAAATCCTTCATGTGTGCAAGGATGGTTATCAGTCTCCAAAAGTTTGCATTTGAAATATGAGCTTTTTATACCTGGATTTAAACACTGATGATGATAGCAGTTAGAAACAAACAATAATCTCAGCCATTAAACAAATCCTTTAAGTAATATATCTGTATTTCAATGTTTGTTCAGGCATTCTTTTCTTATTAGTCCCTACTGAGGTTGCCTATGGGGGTAGCAAACTTTTTGCTGCTATTCACTTGGGCATGTAAAATAGTTATAGGAGAGTATTTTGTCTAAGTGTTTGCTCATATACTTAATTTCAATAATGACATGCCACTAATGATATATTTAGCAATGGACACTATTCAAAGAAAACTGGTTTCATGCCTTCCCTAAGGGTGTTAGTGTGATGCAAATACAAACAGCCTTTAGCAATACTGTTTACCAATTCCATTTTTCATAACTGTTCCTTTTCTGCTCCATATATTATCAATAATAAATTTTTTGGTGTCTCAACTGCATGAATTTAAGTGTGCTACTAGATTGGCAACTAGGTTTCACCGTTTTACTCTTGAACTAGATGCAACCGTCTCTTCTATTTTAACAGTTTCTTTTCTCGCATTCATCACCTGTGAAACTCCCTTCCGATTTCTTGCTTCATTCAAAAAATTTAAATGCAATTTTGATCGCCATATTCTATCTTCCTGAATTCTGTTCCTTTATTCTCTCCTTGCTTCAGTCTCCTATTTCTCTTTCACTTCCTGTAACCCTGTGCATCCTAATGTCATTATTGCCTTGCTTGGGGTGAAATGATTAAAAAAAAAAATTTTTTTTTTTTTAAATGCTATAATGACACAATCCTCAAAGATTAAAAACTTGATCCATATACACTTTACATCTCATCGAAATTTAGTAATTTTGTTCCTGGCATTTAAACGTACCATCGTTAGTTACATATATTTGCTACTTTCGATCTGCTGGTATTTATTCAGGGTAAATTTGTTCCATATCACCATTCTGTCAGGAAGCTGGGATATAAATTTGCTTGACATGAAATTTGTTTTAGCCTTTGACTGCTGGCTCTGGAAACAAACTTTTCCATCAACATTTATTTATTTATTTATTCTTCTATTTTATCAGATTTGATGTTTATTTTCCAATTTTTCTTAGGTAGTTATTGTTATTGGAGTGTCAAAAGAAAAAAAAGTTAGCTGAAATCCTCTTTGTATTGTGGGAACATTCAGCAATTTATTATTTCCCACTTCCAATTTCTATTCAGTTTGCTTCTTACTATAAATTTTCTCGTTTGATGGTCAGGACCCTATTTTTTTTTTTTTTTTTTTTTTTTCTAGGGAAGGTTCTGCTTGGTTTATTTCATTGTTATTTTACATTTCTGTATATGCCAAACGGTATCATAGCTTGAGGTCTGAACTTTAATGTTGTACAAATGTCTATTTGTTAAAGGTGTCCAGATATCAAACTTCAGTCCTTATTGAAGGCTTCATGCACGTTTTCTATGTTTTCTGTAGTGTCTAGCTAGACGATCTGTTACAGACCCTTTTTGATATTTATGAAACTTATCGTGACCTGACACAGATTGAAGAGAAATACTGAATCTTTTTTTTTTGCTACCTCCCAAAATCTTAATGTTAACCCTGGTATGGAAACTAATGAAATAAACATACACACTCCCACAAGTTAAGAACATTTTGGTGTGGTGGAGGTAAACAAAAAAGCCACCAAGTGTCTCATATTGCTAATTATTTCTTATTTCAAACTTTTGAAACTTTTGATGGCATAAATAAACCTCTTCAGGCAAAGTTGTAAAATTTGACAGCTTGACTGATCTAGAACCTAACTAAAATGATATAAAGTATTGACTATTCAAGAGAATAGTTGGAATGTTTTGTTTCTTCAAGATCAAACTGCTGTTAAAATTTGACCCTAAAATTAAATTGTCCTGGGTAAGATGATAAACTACGTCCAGCAGCAAGGCCTCTGATCAGGAGGTTTTGAGGAGCATAGAACCACTTCTTAATTGCTGGTGTTCCCAGGTCCACTCTGACCCGGGGTGGTAGCACCTGTTAAGGTCTCAGCTATGGGCAAATAGTTAATCCCCCTCCCCCGCCAAACTGGGGTCAAGACACTATGAAAGTGTAAAAATAGGTTTTAGTACCAGAAATACTTTGTAAAAATATTATTACCAGCAATAAATCTTTGAAGAAAAAATTTATTACCAGCAATACACTTAAGAAAAAAATATTACCAGAAATAGATTTTTTTGAAGGAAAAAATATTACTAGCAACATATTTTTGAAAAAAAACAAAAAGTACTAGCAATAAAAATTGTTGGCATTAAATAACCCATTGAGGTTGATATGCTGTAAACTAAAACAAACCAAACTTAAAATTAAATGGAATCCATGAGAAAATAAAAACAATGTTTTTTTCTGTTTGTTGTTTTTTTTTTTTTTTTTAAATTCTTTTTAACCTTGGCACACTGACCAAAGTGCTGATGGTAAATACATAACTGCCACAACTACAAAATCAACTGTCAAATATTTACTAAATCAGAAGTAAGGCATGAACTCATTACAGTAGTAATAGCCTAAGAATTCAGGTTGCTAATTATTATTTGATCTCCATTAGCTGCCTCCACATTTGCAACCTTGAGCCAGACTAAAAAGCTTAGTAAATATATAAGGTTAATTAGTATCTAGACTTGATTGATTGAATGTTTGTTTCTGGTCTACTTTGTTTATATTGTGTAGCTTAAAGAATGGGTTCTCAGAATTTTGAGTTTATTCTCTCTACAAGAAAAGTAAAAGGTCAAAAGTGTAGTAAAGCTTGTGATACTTTATGGATGTTTTGAATTCAATGAGATTCATTGTAGATGGAAAAGTTAAGAGTGTGTGTGTGTGTGTACATTTTCTCTCTCAAGGGCACATATTCTACTCTCTTTATGTCTCCCCTCTCTATGACCATACTATATCTTGTAAGTGGTTGATTTACCAATGGCTTCTGGTTTCCAAAATAGGAAGCCAACAAAGTCTGGAATTCAGATTTACTTTATTTCAGGAACTTCTCAAAACTACAATATCTGAAGGAGAGAAATATAAATGTATTTATTCTGTTAGACATTAGATCATAAGTATTTTATATATTCACTTGGTAAGATTTTGAGAAGTGAGTTGAACTGAGAACTTTTCAGGATGCTTTCATCTGTACACTGATGGAAAATAAAATTGCTAAATCCTAATCGACAATGTCGATTTTTGACCTTCACACAATATATTTGTATTAGAGGGTAGAAGATGTTTTGGTAAAATTTTCAAAGTCTTCAGCCATCTTGTGATATAGCAACACACCATCTGTGTCTAAATTTTAGATGATGACACATGCTACAATAAGGTTTGTTTTGGTGAAGGAGTCCAGTGCTCCTTTTGTTCAATTAATCATTTGAGATATGTTGGATTGTGGGCTAACAAGAGGGTGGATAGTCACAGGACTGATCAGAGTAAATATAAACTCGGGAGTGTCAACATGGACTATTAGGAATCACTTACTTGAAGCTGGAGTACAGACACTCGTACCTGAGTCAGATGCCTAACTATACCTCAGTTGTTGTGAAAATATGCAATGCTATTGTGAGTGGGTCACTTGAAGGATTGAATGACACTCTGAAGTGTTTAATGATGATAATAAGTTCTGCCTTCGTGTAAGTGATGATCATTTCAGTGTGCAGTATAGATCTTGGTAGCAATATCTCTCACAAAGTATTTGCCTAAGACACAGGTTCAACTCCTGGCATCATGGTGTGGGTTGTCCTAAGTTAGAACTCTTGCTTGTTTTTGGAGTTTGTAGAAGGAATGTTGAACAGTTTTCAATCCATTCTTCTACTATACCTGCAACAGGAAGCTGATGTGCTCTTCCAGCAGAATAATGCCTGCTCACACAATTCCTATACTAGTTACAATGCTCTGCAAGTTGTTCAACAACTCCTTCGGTTAGCACAATTTCTAGAATTATTCTCATTGGATGGTATAATGCCTAACTCATTCAGTTAGCTCACCTACAATTACTGTTATATTATGTCGATGCAAGAAGCATAGAATAATGCACAGAATCTTAAAAACAATTCAGAGATTACCTTATGATTTGGCATTGTCATATTGATATCTTAGATTCACTTAAAATAGAATAGTGTTTTGCATATGTGGATGTACAGGTAGTGCAATGGATGTTTGCATGAAAGTGGAATCAGGATTTTGAGTTCAAATTCTAGACTAGTCTATTAACTTTTGCACAAATGCACTTAGGAAATGCTTGAATCTGTTTCACCTTTTCCAGCTAGAGATTAAATAAAAATACAGACTGAGTATCCTTTAATCTGAAACCTCCAAAATCCAAAAGTGTTTCAAAATTTCAGAAAGCAACATGGCTGCCTGTAGCATGATTATTGCATTGCGACATTACAAATAAAATGCTGACTTTTTTTTCAGTTTTCATTACATTTAAATGTAATCAGAATCCATGCTTTGTTTTTATATAAATATTGTACCTGTATGTATTGTTACATTTTAATCAAAACATGACATCGTTGATAGAGACTGTTAGCTTGCTAAATTTTCCTTCTCACACTCTGTGATATCATTGATGTACCTTCTCCTCCTGTTTCTCACACCTGATATAGAAGTAGTGTTTGGTATTGCATTTATATATTTTTTGTAAGTAATGATCATGTTTTTGTACACATATAGAAAGTATAAAATATTTTTACATGAAATCTTAATTTCACCATTTAAAAATTCTTGTGACTAGCATCATTACTTGTATCTGTATGTACACAAAATTTATTAAATTTTATATAGAACTACTTTCAGGGTATTTGTTATTTATATAGAACTACTTTCAGGGTATTTGTTATTTATATAGAACTACTTTCAGGGTATTTGTTATTTATATAAAACTGTCTTCAGGGTATATGTATAAGCTGTTATGAAATGTAAAGGGATATCCTGTTTATGCTTGGGTTCCATTCCAAGCTGACCCATTTTATAGATGCTATATACAAATTAAATAGCCCGTATTCCAAAATCTGAAAACCAAAGCACTTCTGGTCCAAAACATTTTGGATAAAGGATTGTCAACCTGTATAGACTGGGCTCTTTAGTTTGAGATGGCAACCAATATAAGAGAACAAAAATTTTGAATTCTGAACTGTGGAGAAGGCAATGAAAAACTGCTCTACTGTCTTTCCTCAGTATGATGATATATAATAAAGAACCTGTAGAGTCCTGATCATCTGCATCTTTCAGAGAGTTGACATTTAAAATTTTATATACACACACATTTTTATGTACAAAAGTAAGTTTTTCAGCATAGTTTTTTTTAACTAATTCCTTTGTCTACATTGCTCTTATCTTTTTTTATTAGGTTGATCTCATTAAACTTGTCATGTTAGCATTTGTATATAATGTTTGTGTGTGTTTCATTCTCACTGCAGTAGTAATGTGATAGCTGAATCATTAAATACAACATATCGTGTTTTGTTGTGTCTGCTTTGTTTTACCAAATTTTTTTTTTCACCAGAAACATTTAACAAGACTTAATGCAAATAGCAAATGTTTTCTCTTTTTACAAACTTTGTTGTCTTTGTATGTGTTTTAGCTTCTTTTGTAATTGTAAGAAATGACCATCGCGATCAATAGGAAAAGCACATGTACTGCATGGAATCACTGCTGAGTTGATCATTTAGTCTTGCTAAGCAAACACGAGTTCTTCTCACCTCAAGTCTTCAAAGGGAATAAGTTTAGCAGAGAAACACTAGTCGCAGCTGTCAATAGAAAATATGCCAAAATGCATAACCAGGTAATTAGTTGCTAATAAAACAAATCAGCTGGTAATTGAGTCTTTTGAGATCACAAATATTCTTTTGAATGAATCTTGTATGTGAAATCTATTCAGAAAGTAGAGAGCCATTTTGATTATCTCAACAACTGGTTACAGAATGTTAGTATAAACTTGACAACCAAACAGTGGGGTTTTTATTATGCATGCAGTGTTGATTAGAGTGATGACTAGATGCCATGGGGTGAGCTTGTTTAATGTCTGACCATCACACTCACAAATGTATGTTTCAGCTCAGTCTTCATGTTTTATGCAAATTTTATTTTTTATTTTATTTTTTTATTTATTTATTTGTTGTTTTTTTTTTTTTTTTTTTTAAAACATTTCATCGTCCAGATATGTCTGCCTCCACTCCACCAAATTTATATGATATGTCTGCCTCCACTCCACCAAATTTATATGATATGTCTGCCTCCACTCCACCAAATTTATATGATATGTCTGCCTCCACTCCACCAAATTTAACTCCTTGCATGTCTGGACTTTTCCAAAAACTACAGAGACATTTCAAGCTGTACACAAAATAACTTAAGGTAGTCATGAAAATGGACTTTACAGACTGTTTTGGAAAGTGGAAGGGGTACTGGATAAGTGGGAAGTCCTAATGTCATTATTTTTAAGTGGACTAAGGTGTCATTTCTCTAGGAATTTTTGTTTTGTTAATATTAAGTGGTTTCATACTTTCTGGGCAGACTTTGACATTCTGGTGCTACAGAGTCACAAAGGACTTTACCAGATAACAGAAACCACATCACTTGAGTACTTTCAACAGCAGCTACAGCTAAAATGGATATCTGAAGTAACTCTGAGAACATAAGGATTTTAATCAAGATGTTGATATTCTATAATACTTCAAACAAAAGATTAGAAAGAAAATCCCCATCAAGACTGGAAAGAACAAGCACAGTAAACTTGATAAGTTTTGTTTTAAGAGAAAGATTCTGTTTTTGGCACTGGCTACTTCGTCAATGAATACTGAATGTTTCCTTATAAGGAAATAGCTATTATTACCATTACCATAAATGAAGCTCATAAAAGTCACTAAATGATGATAGTGCTTACTGTAGTGCAGTAGTTATTAAGATTTCCTAACAGATCGATGGACAAGTGCATTAAGTTGAATCTTCCGTTGGTCCTACTCTTCTTTGAACATGAGCCAGACAAAAATAAACTTAGTAAATCTTTTAAGGCTTGTTTTATAACTGGAATCATTATTTCCCATTGCCAGAATTGATGTTCCACTCTTGATAAATGCCAGAATTTTGAAGATTGGTTTACAAAATAGATAGCATTCCACCTTGGTTAGAAGATTAGCATAGGTTTTATTTATTTTATAACTATTTTATTAGCTTCAGCCTTGAAATGAAGAAATCCATTATAGATATTTATGAAATATAGCTTAGTCTGACACAATATCAGATGTTGGTAGGAAGATTGGCAAAGTACAATCTTTGAAAATGGTTAAGTCTGCATTTCTTCTATTCTCTTCTCTGTTTTATCTTCTGTTCTCTTCTCTCTGTCTTATCTTCTGTTCTCTTCTCTCTGTCTTATCTTCTGTTCTCTTCTCTCTGTCTTATCTTCTGTTCTCTTCTCTCTGTCTTATCTTCTGTTCTCTTCTCTCTGTTTTATCTTCTGTTCTCTTCTCTCTGTCTTATCTTCTGTTCTCTTCTCTCTGTCTTATCTTCTGTTCTCTTCTCTCTGTCTTATCTTCTGTTCTCTTCTCTCTGTCTTATCTTCTGTTCTCTTCTCTCTGTCTTATCTTCTGTTCTCTTCTCTCTGTCTTATCTTCTGTTCTCTTCTCTCTGTCTTATCTTCTGTTCTCTTCTCTCTGTCTTATCTTCTGTTCTCTTCTCTCTGTCTTATCTTCTGTTCTCTTCTCTCTGTCTTATCTTCTGTTCTCTTCTCTCTGTCTTATCTTCTGTTCTCTTCTCTCTGTCTTATCTTCTGTTCTCTTCTATTCTTTTTTAATATATGTCTGAACAATCAATACCACTGATGGGGAAATATATAACAGCCCCGACCCAAAATCTTTGCTTAGTATGATGCAGGGCCAAAATGTTGGAGAAGGCATGTCTGCCATGAAAATCTGCTTTTGTGACCTTGGCTTATATCTAGACACGAACACTGACTACAGGCACCAATGTTGTGACAAAACTTGATATTTACCAAGTTTAATATAAAAAAAATCACTCTTTCTGTTGAAATCCTTGCACTATAAATATCCATTGTTTGATTTGTTTCTTTTTAGAAATATTTCAACAAATTCTTTCATTTCTACTTAAATTCTGTGAAATATTTTGCTTTTGGAATTTTTGATGAAAACATTTTTGTATTCAATTTGTTGATAGACTTGTCACTTGGAAATTACTCTTGTCTTTCAAATTTTACTGGAAAATAAATTTGTAGAAAGCTTTTTAAATGCATTGGCAGCTCTTCTGAGTAATTTTTTTTTTTTGTATAGATTCAAATAAATTTGTAGATAAAATAAATGAATAATCTTAGGTATGAAAACTCCTGGAATCACTATGGATCCAGCAAGTTATCGTTGTTGTTATTATTAGTAAAAATATTATCATTACTATTATTATTGTTGTTGTTGTTGCTAGTAAAGGAATAAATACTGAAAGAATCATTTAAAAAAACTGAACACATTTGTCCAAAGTGCTTTTCTAATTTTTAAAAAATTTTTTTTTTAAATATATTGTGTAAGCAACAATAAAAAGACCAGGTTCAAACTGAATTTGCATGTGCTTATGCAGACACGTATATAAACTTCAGAAAGATTGACTATTTACATTTCTTTTGTAAATAATAAAGAGACTGAAAACAAAATTCAAAGGCAATAGCTGAATGAAAAATGTGGGTTTATCATAAATGGAGTTTGCCATCTGGGTCCATCCATCTGTAAACTGCAAACTTCAAATGTACTGACATCTTTCTTGTACTTGAACTTAATGACATCCTCAATTGTTTTGTTATTCCCTCGTTTATTTTATTCAATTCTTCTATAAAATCTATTTATTACCATTTGATGAGATTTCTTTTGTGTATGTTAGCACTTTTTAGTCTTCTTTTTCATTATAACTGAAGCTGGTAGAATTATTGAATGTGTTTTGTGCAGGGGAGTTAAGTACATCTCTCTCTACATACATATATATATATATATATATATAAGAGAGAGAGAGAGATGTACCTAACTATATATATATATATATATATTTTTTCTTCTTCCTCCAATGTATGCATCCATCTTTCAAATGGGCAAATAAATGCCTTACGGCAGTCAAAACTCTAAAGACAGTCCTGTTCACCAGCCAGTTTATTGAAAGCCAAAAGGGTGATGCTAGAAAAAGAAATAGATAAAAACTTGAGATTAGTTTCATTTGAATAACAAATAAAAAGGTAAAAGGAATCTGACAAAGGGAGCTGGAGGCTGAACATAGCAGTAAGATGCTGAATGTGTAAAAGAGGTAGCAAATAGTTTGCTTACATTAATATGTATAAAGTTAGCAATGATAAGTTCTCAGAAAGGAAGAAAGTTACATAAAGTTATATATTGAGGACAGTGTGTAAACAGTGAACACCTGGTGAAAGGGGTTCTACATTAAGAGATACAACAGTAAAATATAAATGTAAACAAAGGTGGCTACCTTAAACAAATGTTCAAATAATATAATATGATATGATATTAAAGGAGACCAATGCAGAAAGAAAAGGTTTTATAAGGTATATAATATTGATGCTATCAAGGGTGGGGGAGAATTTTGGAGGATAAGAAAATATTGGAAGCACATGGTCTGAGATATATAAGAACAGTTTTGGAGGAAAGATGTATGACAAAGTGGAAAATATATGTATGATCTGTTAGGGGGACAAAATTTTATTATGTCTTGAAAAACAAAACAAAAAAGTTATGTTATGATGTTTTTTTAATTAACCACTTTCTATTATTTTTGCTCCACCCTCTTTTGACATTTTTGTATTGTTTTTTTTGTATTGTTTTTTTTTGTATTGTTTTTTTTTTGTGAGAGAGTTACTGTATGAAGTTGTTGAAAGTAGATAATGGCTGACCCAAGAGATTTAGATTGTAGTAATCCTGGAAGCATCCTCTCAGGAGTCTGTTCCACAAAGTAGCGGTTCTTGGGAAGAAGCTGTCTAAGCTTCTTATCAATGGAATACAAAGCGAATGTGTTTGTGATTTGACCCTGTATATGTGGCATGGCAGGTTTTAGTTGTTAAGGTCTGAACTGGTGGTACCAATGTTAAAAAACTTTTCTTTCTTTTTTTTTTTTTTTACAAGCGTGTATGTGTAAGATATATATATATATATATATATATATATATATATTATATATAAAAATAAACTTATCTTTCTGATTCAATTTCACAGATGGTATCTGCTCATCAAAGTTTAAAATGTCCTTATTCATTGATATTGTATATATTGTAAAAGTATTTCTCTAAAAGTCACAATGTTTTTTTATGCTAACTTATTTTAAATTAGTTCTTTAAAGATAATTGATGTTAAGAATTAATATTTTTATTTTTTTTTAGAGAAATGCCTTTATTTGTAAATAAGTTCAAATGTCTAATATTTGTAAATAAGTTCAATTTAAATAGGTAACTCCCCTGATGAGCTGGTACCATCTGCAAATCTTTGAATTTTTAACATTTTATTTTGTTTACTATTAATGTTTTATTTCTTAATATTGAACACTTTACTTACAAAAACTGCTTGTCTTAAGTGTTATGCTCCAGATATATACTGGTTGCCAGTTTTATTTTAATTTGTCAAATGCAGCCTTATATATATATATATATATATATAAAATAGCATGCCGTGAATGCTGGTGGTAATAAAACCATACTCTATAAAATAGCAGAGCTAAAATTTATAATAATCATGAATGTACATTTTTTTCCCTCAATGTTTGGTACAACTTAGTTTCAGACATTTGCCAATTATCAGGCACAATTTGTAAACATTATATATACAGACTGCACTTCACAAAATAAAATAAACTGTCAACTAATGTATACACATATATACACACTTGAATGTGCTTATATACAATCGCCAAAAGATATATATATATATATATATATATATATATATAGGCGATAATGACTAAAATTAAACATAAAAGGAAATTTATACTAATACAATGAGAACCAAGAATTGAAAATGAAAGGAAAAGAAACTTCCCAATGATAAAAAAAAATGGATATGCGCAATTTTTTTGTAACATGAAATGGGATAAGGGCAAGATATAAAATAACCAAACCAGCCTGAAGATCCAAAATGTGAAACTGCAGTAGTGGGTGAAATAATTATCTTTTTTTTTTTTTTTTTTTTTCTTCTTTTTAACAATAAACATTCTTATATATTGTTTAAAGAAATATTTCAAATAAATTATGCCTTAGTGTCTTTAATTTTTATTATTGAAAATTTGCAATGGGAAGTGATGTTGTAGAATTCATATTCCCACTCTGAATGCTGTCCCTTTACTCAAGGGTTTGTTCCAAGTTCAAATGTGAAGAGTAGTTGTGCCACATTGGTATCAAACACATAGTGCTGTGTTATGATGGCTTCAGCCAATCAAAAAAGAGTGTAATCCAGATGTATGAAATGGAATCGATGTGAGGGGGACAGCTATTGAAAGAGAGAATAAGGTTCAAACAGTTCCCAGATATGTAAGGAAATAAAGCTATATACAAGCAGCCTGTAAAAGAACAAATTTTCTGTTTCTAATATGAAATGTATTAAAAAATACAAAGAAGGTTCTGTAAATTAGGAAGGACACAGTTTCTCAGAATACGCAAACAATGAAGAGATATTGTTTCCTTTCTTGTGCTATGGTTTTGAACATCTGTTGTATTTTATGGTCTTTTTTGGTTTTCTTAACATAAAATTTTGTAGTTTATATTGAGGTCATTTATTTATTTCTTTTTGTGTGGGTGGTTTTTATCCATTTCTCCTTTCTTTACACATACATTCTCATTTTGACAATGTCACTCACTCACTATTTGGTTTATCGTTGCCATTCCTTGATACATGGGTTGGATGTTTTGGAAACCTGCTTCACTGCATTTTTCCAGGTTCCTATTTAGAGCCATGTCTTTCAACATCAATTTTTTGAGGTTGTTTTCTTCAGTTGATTTTTGCTACAACTTCTATCAATGTAAACAGTTTCTGCCATGAATTATTTCCTTGTACTTGTCTAAATCATCGTAATCTTTGGAGCAATCAGCAACAAACCCAAAGTAAAGATGTTCATACGAAGACACATTGCTAATTCCTTGGTCCCACCAGTCCTGACTTTCACAGCAAGGACTCACCATGCTATGTACACTGAGTTGACTCATTCCCTTCATATTCCATTGGTAAGGAGGAAGTTTATTCCAAGAACTATTGTATTGTGGAACAGACTCCTAAGAGGATGCTTCCTCAATCACTACAATCTTAACCCCTTTGAGAATCAACTGTTATCTATCCTATATCTCTATACGCACTTACGTTTTCATTTAGTAACCCTCTACCTTAAGTGTCTCTTGGGCCTTGTATTGGGTGAATAATAGTGGCCCAAAAGTGGATTGTGAGAGCTTATGTATATAAAAAAATAAAAACGAAAAAAAAACAAACAAACAGGAGCAATCCATAAAATGATTGGATGAAGTTAATGGTCATATTTCTCTATTGAAAATTAGTCCCGAAGATTCATTTTGTAAAGAGTAACATTGATAATGAATTGGATTGAATTTCATCAGCTGCAAACACATTAGATGATTGCATTAAGATTTCACACAATAAATGAGACTGTACATCTTTATATTGCATGTGGAAAAAGATACATGTTAAAAAAAATGTTTATCTTTCTTGTGCCAAGTCCTTTCAGGACAACAGCAATCATGTCACTCTATAACTTCATCTTTTATTGCTTGAAGCAACTTTTGACTCCTTACCATCCCTTTTGCTCATGTTCTACCATCCATTCATATAAACTCATTAACACCCTACACACAAAAGTACATCAGTAAGTTCATAGTCTGGCATAACTTTTAACTGATGTGAAATTTTAACTATATAATGTTTGATCTATGTGATTAATATTTAACCATGAATTAAGTGCAATGACAAGGAAGAGATTACATATAAATAAGTAAATATTTATGCAAAATAAATGCTTTGTTTATATTTGAATATGAAACTGTGCAGATATGAAAAACTTATGCTAGAAATTTTGTTTGAAAACATAAAATTTTGCCTCACCTGACCAAGTCAGTAAGACATACTAGGCTAAAAAGTAGCTCCCTCTGCCCTGATAGCTGCAAGTTTTTCGTTAATAAGATTTCTCAAACATTCAGGACCAGTAGACTAAAATAAATAAATATACTGTTTAATAAATAAATGGAGTGCCTACTCAAATATGAGTGTCCACTAAAAATAATGTTTAAAGTGAGATGAGGGATTGCAAAAAAAGTTTTCAGTCAAACGCACTTTTTAAATCTGTATTCCAATGACCAAACATCAGAATATTGATTTTGGGAAGTGGGTCAGGCCAAAATCTTTTCAGCCTAACACTTGCATATTGTGTGTGTGTGTGTGTGTGTGTGTGTGGATATATATATATATATGGGGAAATTTAAAATGTGCTTATTTAATTCTATTTTACACCAATTCAAATGAATATCAAAGATTTGATGTATTAAAAACTAATATATTTTAACTACTGGTTAATGTTTATTAAGAGTCTGAGAATTTATGGCATTAAACATGATACCGTGTAACCCGGATATAAGAGAGTTGTTGGGACCGGAGAAGTAGTCTCTTATATCCGGGTTTCTCTTATATCCGGTTTTGGTCTATTTTGTTTTATTAACACAGGCTCTAATTTGGGACCAGAGAAAATCTATCTTATATCCGGGTTTCTCTTATATCCGGGTTACACTGTATATGAAAAATGCCTTTTACTGAGGAATTTTTTCTTCCATTGTGGAAAATTGTCACAAACAACTTTTAACTCTTGGATTTTCTTCTTACCATCAGGGGGTGATGGTAAGAAGAAAATCACTGAAACTGATTTTTTAAGATCCCCCCCCCCCCCGATGATCCTCTGAATCTGAACCTGTATAAACAGGTAATCCCAAATTTATCTTGTGTACTGAGAAATAGGCAGGAATCCAATCGCAAGAGTCTAAAACTTAATATCATCTAAAGATGAAAGATTGTGTATTTGGTTGATCTTGTAAGTGGTTGGTTGATTTTGTTTAGCAGCAACCTCTATGGGTTATTTAATGCCAAAATCTAAATATTTTGAACACAATTTTATGCTTCAACTAAAGATAAAATATATTGTTCACCATTTTGCTTAAATTGTATTATTGGTAATTTTTTTGTATAAAAATGTATTTTTATAATTTCATAGTCTTTTGATTTTGTTTGGGGGTTCACTATTTGCTCATAGCTGGGACCCTAACAGGGGCTACCACCCTAGGAAAAGGTCGACCTGGAAACTTGTAAGTGGGAATGTTGATCTGCTTTGAAAATCGGCATTTTGAATCCTGTCTTTGGAGTTTGCTCGGCCAGTTGTGCTGGTGAAACCTTTGATACTAATCAGGAGCAAAACTGTTTTGTCAGATGATAATACTGTAGTATTAAATGACAACATTTTTTTTTGGTTCTTAATTTCATTTGTTATTTGGAAATTGTATATAAATTTTGTTTATTCTGAATAATTACTTTTCAGTTTTAATTTCATTTTTTTGTGTGTGCACTTTTTGAAATAGAATTAATACTCTTAACAAGCTGAAATAAATTTTCTCCTATTGTGCCACACCCTTCAATTTATGGCATAGAAGCAGTACTTTCCTCTCTGCTCAAAGCATGAAAATACCCTGGGAGGTTGTTAAAATAAAATAAGTAACTTGGAAATTGTACCTTTTTTATTTTTGGTATATTTCCCAAGAGAAGAAGTAAAAACTAGTTTTTACAGCTATAAATCATCAGAATAACTTCCTGACAACATCCAAATACATTTATATTCTTTTTGTGGGAGGGAATAAATTTTAATTTATTTTTTTCTTAATTCAAGATCTGTCTGGAAAGAATCCAGCTATATTTATTATTAAGGAAACCAAAAACAAAACTTATGTGGCATTTTAATTGCCTTCAAATTAATCTCCTTGGGATTCTAGTGAGACCATTCCACAGAATAACAGTTCTGAAGTAGAAGCTATCTGAGTGGAACTTCCTCCTTATCAAGAAAATACATAGGGAATAAAAATGAGTCAACCCTGTGTACATGGCATGGCGGGTTATAGACGTGAAGGTCTGAACTGGTGGGACGTAGGAATGCAGTCTGTGGATATAACAGAAACAAGTGATGAAAAGCACATGCCCACTGTGGAGAAAATAAGAAGACTCCAGGATGTAGAGATGAAAAAATTTCAATAAAAATATTCAAAAGGAAGATGCAAAAAGTTGTATAATGTTTCATATCATTACTTAATTCATTTATAATCCTCTTGTTATTGTGATATGGTTGAGGCTATCAAATCATATTTAACGCATAAGCAAACAAAGCGTTGTCATATTTTTGACAGTGAAAGGCACTGTATGATTTTCATTAACAAGGGGAAAAATTCACACACACTAAGCAAATGGAATTCAGTAAAAACCAAGAGACTTTTTACTAAACAGGTCAAATCTGGCACCAAGAAAGCAGCACATAGTGACAACATTTGAGACATTTTTTTCTGCATTTTCATTTAACATTAAAATGTGTTTCTTATTTTATAAGGAAAATCTAAAGTAATAAAAAGCAATAAAACATAAAAAAAAACAGTATAAAAGTTTTAATTTTGTGATCAGTAAGAGTGAGGAGTAAATTTGAATCTGGGTGCTACAAGTTAATGATGTGTTATTAATAGCTGTGAAAATAATACTGTACATACGTTTTATATAAAAACTTGTAAAAATTGGCATTTTTTAAGTAGGGTAGTAGAGAGAATTAGAAAAAAACAGGGGAAAATGTAATTTTAGTACAAAATAAATAAATATTTTGTAAAATAGCATTAAGGTCTATGTCACCAGAGTTGCATAACAATGCTATAAAATTAGTTTTATAAAAAGATACAAGTCGAATTTTATTAAAAGATACATTGGTGTCTATAAAACTTTGTTTCTGACAAAGGATGAAGACATCTTTGAAAACAATGCTTGTGAGTATATTGTCTATAATTTTGATAATGATATTGTGTGTGTAGCATAACCATTATTGAAAGTGGAATTTGTGAGTCCAGTTCAAATTCCAAGGTGGACTGTTGCATACACTTTCACACAAATGTTCTTGCGAGAAAACCTGAATCTTTCTCTTCTCCCAACCAGCAGTGGGTTAAATAGCAGGGTATACTGGGCTCTGTAGCCTTGGGTGGCAACCAGCCTAAGAGAAAGACAACAAGAGTTTAAAACCATAGAGAAGGCAGCAGAAATCAAGTTCATTTTCTTTCCTAAAAGGTCATGGTAAGGCAGATAATAAAGAACGGAATCAGAAGAGCCATTATTGCCTACATTCTGAATTGAAATGGTACTTTAAAAAGAAGTGTAGCTTGCATTGCTGGAAATAAACTGACAAGTTAGTAAATAAAATACTATTTTTTTTTTTTCTGTTTGTGATCTATTTTTGTAAATAATAGAGGCTCTAATCTTTTGTTATGGATTCCAAATGTTGGTCCCAATCTCCAGGAATGATTGCTAAAAACATCCACTTCCCAAATTGGCAAATCTTAGAGATGCATGCTAGAATTTCTTTCTAACCAATAAAAATGGACTATTTCTCAGCCTCATCTGCCATATTTTTGTTATTCTCTTGAGGTCAGTATGTGTATCCCTTCTGTGTGTGAACACCTTTCTTGCTTTTTTCCATATTATTGCTTGGCCTAGTTTTGACTTGCATATATAATATCATTTACTTATTATTTTGCCATTCTTTTTCTTCCTTTTCATACTGTTTATTGGAAACATTGTCAATTTTCTTTTGTTGAGCATGGCCGATTAATGACTCTATACTATATATATATGAAGAAAGCTATGGAATAGATTATTTGAAATGTGCTAACGACTGAAGTAATACAAATATTTCATCACCAAGAAAATGTGGTTGCTTTTATTAATGTTTCTATTTTTCTATATAAAATATTAACAAAGTTTGCCAGCCATGAGTATTTTTAATATATTTAATGGTATTTGACACACATGTATATCATGCAGGATTTTGTGTGTACTGGCATAAACTCATGCACTCTTAATTATAAGAGTGAATGTTCTAACTACTACAAAATAACTATTATACAAAATTTAATAAACATAATAGATGTTCTGCCAGTTCAGGCCTTTACAACTACCCCCCTTGTTACATCCACAGGTTTGTATCATCCTCATTTTTTCCGTATTCTATTTGTAAGATGGAAGTTCTACTCAGGTAGCTTTCCAAGAACAACTACTATTTGGAACAGACTTCTGTGTGTATCTTTTCCAAAGCACTATAAGCTTAACCTTTTCAATGTCATTCATAATCTTCACTTCCACATCCTTACATTTTTATCACACAACTTATTCAGTAGTCCTCTAGCTTGTGGGGAACTTGTCTTGTATTAGTAAATATTAACAATAGTAAAAAAAAAAAAATTTTTTAAATCGGAATCGTGGATTTAAACATGATCCTCAGTTTATTGAATCCACACACACACTAATATATATATATATATATATATATATATGAAGAAATATAGTCTTAAGATGTGCTATATTTATGGGATAAAGTGCTCAATATCAGAGATAGAGCGTGTAAATATAAAAAGTGAACATAGAAGTCAACACTTAGAGGCGACAGTCTGTTTCATGATAGATGCAATCGTCAGGCCTGACGATTGCATCTAGCATGAAACACTGTCACCTCTAAGTGTTGACTTCTATGTTCACTTACACACACACACACAGTCTGTTCTATTATTTTAAAAGACAAAAATGTAGTATTAGCCCCAGATACTATTTATCAGTAGATAAATGACTATATACACAACATTGTATATAAAAAACAGGTGGTGGTTGCTAGGAATCAAGTGATAGCAAATTTCCTCAAATCTGCATTTCACCAATTTCCTCAAATCTCAGAATCTTCGGGCAAGTTCCTGCTGTGCTAATTTTTCTTAACATAGCCTACAACTTTTCAATTCTTACATTCATACTTTTTTTTTTTTATCTATTTTTAAACTCATGCTGATGATTTTCTTTCTCATGGCTTAGTTGTGTGGAAGTTATAGATAAAATTCTAGTGACTGTCTCAATGGGCAAAGATAACTCTGCAAAGTATGGGTGGATATAATCAATATTTGATATTGCAAAAAAAAAAAAAATCAATATCGATATTCAGGCAACTGAATTCTGACTCTTGGGAGATTGTTTTACTATAAATACATTCTTGGTAATTTTTCTGAACTTTCCTCTATAGTACCTAGACTTTCTGAATTTTAAGTGT
Organism: Acanthosepion esculentum; assembly: GCA_964036315.1. Lineage (NCBI taxonomy): Eukaryota > Metazoa > Mollusca > Cephalopoda > Sepiida > Sepiidae > Acanthosepion > Acanthosepion esculentum. Next base: position 114,851,446 of record OZ038484.1, read on the forward strand.
AGCACTAGATTGGTAGCAAGGTCAGAACATTTTACAGTCAAAATGGCTACATGTAACTAAGTTCTATGTGAATAGTTTCCTCTGCCACAGTTCTTGCTTATGGAAGTCTCTTCCAGCTTCTTGTTTCACAGTCAACTTTGCATTTAAATTTTTGAAGATCAATATCAATTTAATTCCTGTTCTTTTATTGTTCTCTCTCCTTAACAGTGATTTTTTTTTTCTCCTGTTCTCTAACTCAGTAATCTTTTGTGTCTTAGTGGCTTTATTGCCTTGCTTGGAGTGAAATGATTAAAAAAGTATTTAGACTTATTCTTAGAACCATATTTGGACTCAGAACCCATTGGCCTTGCATTGAATATTATAGCATTATGCAGTTAAGTAGTAGTGTTTACGAAAAACTTTAAAAATCTATAAAAATTAAAATTTGGAAAGACAAATTTTAGTGAGCACATTATTAGAACATATTCTATTCTGTTAACCCTTTGGAGACTGAGCCTCATTTGGAGTTTTGCCAAGAAGACGGTGCCTTTTTCACAAGCCCTCACCAGGAACAAAAAAAAAAATTCTATATGAAATCACAGAACACAGCAAACTATCATAGAACCTGCCATTGAAAGGTCCAAATGTGCAAGAAATGTGAGAAACAATCTGATTGGCTGGTACAAGAACCAGCTCGCTAATCTTGAGGCTTGTATTATTGGGCTGATGGATTGGCCCAGTTGTCTTCATCATTCAACTTTTCAGACGATAGATTGTCCCTGTTGTCTCCTAAGGATTAATCAATTTCAGACAAAAAACCTTTTTTTATTGAAAATTATGATATTCTTACTGAGTGGATACCAATTTAAAATAAAATTTTAATTTATAATTTATAGAAAAAGATAAATTGCACAGCATTTAAAACAAATATTAAATTATTAATCTGCAAAGTTTGAACCTTTTAGCCTGTATGGTTATTAGAAATTTTATACCCTTCAAGCAACATGCATTCAAATAGAGCTGAACATTTTTTGTTAAATATTCTCATGTATTGTTGTTATCCCTTGTTTCTCTTGCACTCACAGGACATTCTGATGGTATGTCCTCTTCCCTCATTTTATTTCTCTCTTTTTTGATTGTCAGCAGTTTCTTTGTTGTTCCTAGTCTCCTTAAAACTTTGTTTTTCACATCTTCTGTCCATGGGATTCTCAGCATTTGTCAGTAGACACACAATCCTGTCTTAATCTTTACTAATCGTTTGCATAGTATTTTCTGCTATTCCAATGTGCTTTCAGCTTTCTGTGTTAAAACTACCGTTGTCTGTTACTACACTATGCAGATATTTAAATTTATGTCTGCTTAATTGGTGGACTAGCGCTACTAATAAGCAGTGTGGATGTCACCCCTGCCTTAGAACAGCTTATGACCCAAATGGTTAAGGCCTTGTTCATGAAAGACTACCTCTTGATGTAAAAGATGAAGTTTTGTCTGAAGTTTCTGCTTTATTCTGAATATCTAAATTTTAACAGCCAGTGTTTTTGTTTGCTTTTTTATTTGTGTGTAGGGCAGGCTGATGTTAGTACAGCAAAATATCTTGCCAGTTATTTCAGGAGAAACCCTGCTGTCATCACCATCTATAAATTAGCTAAAACCCCCAAAATAAATTTCTCAAAAACTATCAGCTGTTCCTAACTGGTTAAGTGTCAATTAATGTTAATTGTGGGATTAGCCATTCCCTTCTAAGGAAACATTTGGTATTCACTCGCTAAGCAGTTAGTGTTACTGTTAGTTGAAATTTATAACATCTTTCTCTTAAAACAGTTTTTTTCAGGAAAATAGGTTTCTCAAGTCCAGTAGGTGTTATTGCTTTTTCCAGAACTGATGAGTTTCTTCCTTAACCTTTTATGGTTCGATGTTAGTAAACATTTTGATTATGTCATTATGTTCTCTTCAAGTTACATGTGCTATCTATTTTACTTGCTGCTGCTGCTGTTGAAACTTTTCAAGTGATGTAGTTTCTGTTATTTGGTTTTTGACGTTGTAATTCTTTAGTGCTAGTCTATTAGCTAAAAATGAAGAAGCTAGTCAAAACTAATAAAAATGTGTAATAATGAAAATACTTAATGTCTAAATCATAAGAAACCAATTGAATAAATGCTTATGTCAACAAAAATGTCTCCAGAAACCCAGATTATCTATTTTCAAACGTCTTAGTTTCTCGTGTTTATTTTAAATGTTCTGGTTTCACTAAATATTCTATGTTTATATGATTGAATGTAAATGTCTACATACATACTATATACATACTCATGATAAGTATCTGTTTGACTGTTTAAATAAAAATGAATGCTGCTGGCAAGGAGGTATAAATATATACTTGGATTTTGCTTTTTTCTCTCCCCTTATCTCACACTTGGCACAGACAGTAGTGATGTGGATTTTCTGTTAAGGATATTAATGTTTTAGCATTTGTAAATGAACTGCTTTCAAATCTGTTGATATTTAAAAAATATCCGCATATATAAACTGTAATGACAAGTCATATATAATGTTTCATTAAAAACAACAGATAAGGATTGCAAGTTTTTTTGGGTTTTTTTTAAAACTTGTTTACATCTGAGCATATATTTGGGTCCAGTGAATGTGGATATTGTGTGAAAGTGAGTGATCAAGTGCTTTCAACCATCCTTCTGATCATTTTCAAGATAGACATGTCTTTCCTATATTAAATTTTTTTTTTTTTTAATCATTTCACCCCAAGTAAGGCAATAATGCCATTAAGATGCAAGGGGCTATTGGAAGTGAAAGAGAATGAAAAAGACCTTAGAGGAACCAGAAACCCAATCCTAAACAGGAAACAATGGATAAACCTCTACTTCTGGTCAAAAGATTAGGGAGGAGAGTGAACTGTATGATAGGCAAACCTATCTACTCCTATAGAGGAAAATAAATAACCAGTAAATAAAATTACAGAGTTTTGGCAGAGATGTTGCATATAAGAAAATAGAGATAAAAAATAGAAGGGAAAATAAAATAAGATGAAATTAAGAACAATGAGATGGCGGTGGAATATTTTAAAATTTGGTATGGACATTATACTTTATTTGTTTTATATTAAATGTCCTGTTGATCAAGTTTCAGTAAGGAGTTGCCATGCCGTTAATCAAATCGATCAAATTTCAATAATTAATATTGCATGCCTCTGTGTATATTCACTGTTATAAATCAAGGTGCCTATGTTGTGGATTCCTCTGGTGATGTAATAGAAAATTGAGAAATTTCAGTTCTTTTACTTAAAAGGAAGTACTATAGTTTCCCCTTACCATAACTGTATTACACTTTGAGACCATTATGAAGCAAAACTTGTAAATTGTGAGTTTCTAGGAGTGTCATCAGGTAGCTTAAATCATAGACAAGAAAGACAACTGTATTACATTTTATCAAATGTGTGTTATACAGGGTACAGCCTGTATGAAATAAAGCCACTTTTTTCTTTCTTTTTTTTTTCTTTTTTTCTTCAGATTATAGAAAAACAATATGGAGTCCTCTCAGTTGGACTCTATTGTCAACATTTTTTTCTTCTATGGTAACAATTTCAATTTAACCAACTCTTAAACTCCTTCCCACCCTCAAGCATAAGCTTCTCAAATGTCGTTTCTCTGTGCAGTATCTGCTGTTTGTGATAACATTTCTATTAAATAACTAATGACAATGTTGATAGAGAAATATTTTGACAGGCTGAGAGAATTTAAAAATTTTTTTATTACTGACTTTGTGAACATGTTTATCTGAAATGCCTAAGTCAACTGCTTTAGTTGACTGAGTTGTGGTGATTATCCCACCTTATTTGCTAAAGTGCCTACTAGGTGATGTTCTATTCAGGACTATAAAAGGAAGGACATAAACACTCTCTCTCTCTCAGCAACAGCAACAATGGGACTCTTCCATTTTAGGGAGATAATTGGTGACCAACAGTAACCTTGCCTATTAAAATCCTGTAGCACTTATTTACTACAAAGTCTAGCTGGTGAACAGTTCAAATGTATTTTAAAACATACTGTCCATCTGAAGTTATGCAAATCGCATAAGCCTCAATAACTTGAATTTACTTTAAACAATTTCTGTCAAATCTTAAATGATTAATTTAGATGCCAAAACAAAGCTTTAGTTAAATTTTTAGGTATTTTCAACATGTTTTATTAAAGTTGTTGGCTTTATTATAAAAACTGCAGTCTGAAGTTATACAAAACCATAAAATCACCAGCATTTGATCACTACCTATAATAGAACAAATAGCAAACATATATAAGTCTTTGAAGCATTTACATTTTTTCTCAATAATAGCCAGCAATCTATTATCCATTGATTTTTGTTAATTTTGTTTTTTTTATTTTAGCAAGCCCAATTTCCAACATGGTGGATTTAATTGCTTCCCATAGGCCTGCTTTGCCGTCATCTTGTTTGTCATTTTAATATAATTTCATCTCCACAATTGACTGTAGATTTTCGATCGGATTCAGATCAGTGGCCTTCAATCTCCTTGAATTCTGTTCTTTTGTTGTTCTCTATCCTCTGTAATGTTTTCTCTCAATAATCCTTGTGTCTTATTGGCTTGCTTGGGGTAAAATGATAAAAGAAACACACACATACACACATATATGAAAAACAACTACTATGGCAAAATTATTGATTTTTCCCAGTTTTTTTTTTTTTTTTTTTTTTTTTTTTTTAATAAAATCTGTTCTTTCTAAAGTAGATTTTTGAATATTAAAAGCAATACTTGGCATTTCATACATTATTATTTTTCATGACACACCAAAAGTATGAAATCAAAAAGAAATTTTTTATGAATATAATAAATGTAGAAGCCATGATTTTCAGCAATGTATGGAAATTAAAAAAAAAAAAACCTGCTAGGATTGGTGTATACACACCTAAAGGGAATAATTTGAAGTATACACTAGAAACTTCTTTTTTTTTTTTTTTTTTTTTTTTACTTAATCATTTCACCCCAAGCAAGGCAATAAGGCCACTAAGAGGCAAGGAAGGGGTAAACAACATGGGTTGGAAGTAAAGAATACACTCTTGGTAAGACTTGAATTTGCACCCCTCTTGTTTCAAGAAACCATTTTTCCATAATAGCTGCTTAACATCTGGTAAACGATCAAATCTAGCAATTTAAAATCATTCTTTATATTTCTGCAATTGTTTGCTGCCATCTTGGTTATTCCAGTTTTCTTTCTTTTAGGAGTCATAAAGGAGCAAGAATTACTTGAAGCAACAGGCAATTGTGCAGAAACATGATCACTAATACCCTGAATAGACATGGCATATAGATTAGTATTTTTAATACTAATATTACCATGAGATGAAGTTTTATCAAACATTATTTCTTTTAGATTCACATTCTTTTCACCATATTATTGGATGGTGGAGATAAATTTTACTTTACCATCCCAACATAAGCATTACCATACCTATTATATAGTAACACATTTTTATGGGTTAAAACAGACAAGGAGATGTACATATGTTTAAGGGAAAAAAACTTTCTATGTTCATAGAACTTGAATGCAACAATAGATTGTTTATGCAGCAAATGAAATACATTTGCAGATTGGGGAAAAAAAAAAGAAGTGAAATAAGGTCTTGATAGTTGATTTGGCCATGCCTTGAATCAGCAATTTCACCTCAACCATATCAAGCAGGAGAAAATAGATGCCTGGATAGATGTGATGTCATTCTGATGAAATTGACTCTCACTGGTGAGGTGACTTACATTTTTCACCTCTTACCAGGCTGTCACATGATGTAGTTCTTAACCTTTGACATGTGCATAAATTATAACTGAATTGATTGATTTGTTTTCATGGCTGATCAACCCTTTTCAGGTTATTTTAAAACCAGAAAATATTTTTTAGATTGTAGGAATTATTTTGAAATAATAAATATTTACTGATACAAGTTCTACTAATTAACCCATAACTGGCATGCGAAGAAATGGATTCATGCCTTTCTCAGGGATATTTACATGTAAGTGAATACGAAGAAACTGAATGGAATTGGAACTTGGCTTTCAAATAATGATGTTATGCACACATCCAAGCTTACAGCACTAAGCAGTAACCCATCTAGGTACTGACCATTCTTGACTTTGCTTAACTTCAGTGCTTGTCTATAAACCAGTACATTTTGTTGATACTGCTCATAATAAAAAGAATGAAATAAAATTAACATGGCTAGTCGGGCTGCATAGATCTGAGCTGGAGACATACTTAATAGGCAATGTATTTCTTGCTTTAATTGCTTAACTTCAGTGATTGTATGCAAACCAGTACAACTGAATCAAAGACTGAAAACCGTTTTGTAATGCTACAATATTCTGTATTTCCAGTCAATGCTGTTTACTGATGACTGTAGAGTGACAGTCCGAGTAGATGTGGTGAAAAGTAACAAGAATGAAAGAAAGGAGTCAAAAGTTAACAAAATGTTCCTTTATTATTAAGAGAACTACAAACATTACCATTCTTTATATTTTTCATGGCATTAGTATGAATAATAAATCAAACCACATAATAATTATCAATGTGTATTTATTTATATTTTCTGTTCCATCTGTAGTGGGAAGGGAGGTAAGTCAACTTAAGTTAGTAAATTTAGTGATTACTTCCCTTAGTGATTTTTTATAATCTATACAAATAAAAAATTATCTGCATTTAAATAAAACTAGTTCCTGAGCAAAATGAACTGTTTAATTAAATTATACCTTTACTCCTACAATTCTTAGTGTTGAACAAACAAAACTAATCTTTCATGTGAGTCACTCAAATAAGTGATCGTCTTGCCTCAACTTGGTCTTGGCTTTGTCATCACCATCTTTGTTCTGTTGCTAATCTTTTTCTTCTAAGATATATTTCCATTTAACTGTTATATTAAATACATAAAATTTTTAACATGAAATCATATTGAGCAAAACCTGATTTATATAATATCAGGAGTCAGTAGTGACTCTGTAGGTTGAGCTTAGCCCAAGTAAGTCAACATTCAAGTATATCTATTTCAAAGCAACAAAAATCTTTTGTAGTGTGTCATTTTCATTCTTGACTTCAGCTGGATCCAAAATTTATTGACTGAAATGCATTTCCTTGATATTGTTCATAATAAAAAAAAAATAAAGAAAAGAAAAAAGAATGAAATAAAATTAACGTGGCTAGATCTGAGCATATACTTAACAGAAAATGTATTTCTTTCTTTAATTTTATAAATCTTTAATGACCTGTATGTCCTGTTTTTCAAAGGACATATTTTAATTCAACTTATTGTTTTCAAATGTCCATTTTTAAATAATTCATTCCCTACAGTATAAGGTTTTTTTTATAGTTTTTTTTTAACTGGAATATATCAATTGAGAAAGGGCAAGTTAAATTTAGCATGATTAAGTCGGTGAAAATCAAAGAAAGCGACAGCCTTAACCCACTGGAAGGTTGAAACATATCAAAGACTTTGTCCTCACTGATTTTTCTTACATGTCTGGAATTATTTTTTTAAATAAATGTTTATAGAATTATTGCAATTAATATTAAAATTCCAAAATCCTACTTTTTGTTTCTTGCACAGATTTTTAAAAATTCTATATTTTAGAGTAAAGGAATCATTTTAGCATTTAAGTTATACCAATAGTATATTTTTTGTTAAAAATTGTACATAATGAGCCCAACAAGCATTGATGACTGAGTGTCGCCACTATTAAGAGTAATCAATGAATCATAAATATCATGATAGATATATATATATATATATATCAGAGAGAGAGAATTAAATGGTTCATTGGCCTCTATTTTAGTTGTGAATTCTTTATCGCCACTTTATTGAATCTCAATACATTGTTTCAAAACTTTTGTTTCATTGCATCTCATTATTAAAACTTTATAACAATTGGTATCATTTTTGACAGCATGGGTACACTAGTATAGAAACAATTGTCCTCTCACTAGCTGAAATAAATTCTTTTTCTTATTTCTAAGAGAAAAAGTGAAGTACAGTGTAACCCGGATATAAGAGAGTTGTCGGGACCGGAGAAGTATCTTATATCCGGTTTCTCTTATATCCGGGTCTGGTCTATTATATATACATTAACACAGGCTCTAATTTGGGACCAGAGAAAATCTCTCTTATATCCGGGTTACACTGTACTACATCAAGAGATTTTATTATCCATTTTTACAGTAGTTGCAATAGTTTTCCTTTCCAACTCTTTTTTTTTTTTTTTTTTTTTTTTCCTTTTTGTTCTTCAACATTGTATTATTTTTCTTTTCTTCAACTTTTTATTTATTTTTTTTCCTCAAGGTATCATGTCAACAAAATAATGTATGCAAAATTTAAAGATTTTAATTTCAATTGAGAATCAAAAAAAGTTTGTTTTGCTTATTACAAACACCTACCCTGGGTTAGATTTCATGGTGGTTTCTGTGTGTATGGTAGAGTGGTGAAGTTCTTTGTGATACAGAAAATGGAAAAAAAAAAAAAAACCAAAAAACACTGAAATAAAGTAGAAAATGGAAAACATGTAAAATCACAGAAAATGGGATTTTTGCTACTAAAATAAAATATTTTGATAGTAAAATTCCTGAGCCTGACAGAATCATTTTGCATAAATTTGCAATACACAGAAGTCAGTTACTTATGTGCAAGTGCTACAACCTATTTTGCTGCAACATGTCATTCTATAAATAACATGGGGTATTTTCCAGTACTGCATAAAAACTATAACCTAATTCATAATATTAGCCTGGTCAAACTGGTCACTGCTGGTCATCACAGGGAAATTATCTGCATGTGATATTAGCACATGAATAACGTAGCATGCATTGTCAAGGGTAGTAAAAATAAAAATTGTTTAGTAATTAGATTTTTAAATGCCGGTTCGATTATCTTTCATGATGAGTAAACGCAAAGCTAGCAAACTTGGTGGGTGCACACTTTCAGCAAAATACAGAACTGAAGAGCTAGTTTTCCAGTAAGATTTTAAAATTTTTTGCCGTTTTTGTCAACACACTGTAGATTGAACTCTGAAGGACGAAAAATCATCAGAAATCGCGGAAGCACAAAAGATAAATAAAGATTCCTACATAAGTAGGCTATATATTTGTATATTTTACTGTTTGCACACAAGTCTGTTTTTCATGTATTTTTATGAAATTCAACCTTTTATTACATGGAGAACTTGTCACTCGAGTTTATGGTATTAATGTGTGTTATATTTGTTGTTCTGCTTGTATAATGAAATTTAATTGTGTCTAGTTTTAATATTTTACATGAATTGTTTTACTTTTTATTTCTCTTTTTTAAAAAAATACTTTTAGTTTGTAGACAAATTTCATGAATTATAAAATTTAACTTCCACACAGCAAATGTTGATAAAGTTCTTGAATTGCAACAGAAATGAGCAAGAAGTCAATACAGAACGTAACAAGGCATAGATTATGTTCTAAGTTCTACCTTTGAAAATGAAATCTTTGAATAACTGAAAAGCAGTCATGTCTGAAGTATGTTATTCATCTAAAACTACCTTACCTCTTTTTGTCCCTAATTTACAAAAGTTTTTAAGGAAGAGAGCTTCAAAAAATGAATTATTGTCTTGGTTTTTTGAAGAATATCAGGTAAAAAATAGGAAAACAGGAGTCAGATCAAGTATCTTTGGTTTTCATAAATGACATGCCTTATATTTTTATTTTATTAACTCAGAATTGCTTTTCACATAACTTCAAACCTCCACTTTGACATTTATTAAGGGATTATTAATAACCATCATATCAAGAAAATAAACACTTCATGCCTACTTGTATCTCTGGCTGTTATATATATATATATATATATATATATAATATATATATCTCATCTGAAAAGAAAAAAAATTATTAGATTGCATGAGAAATTGTACAAAAAAACTAAATCAAAGCACCTTGTCTGTTGTATTCAATGAAATATGCAGGAAAGGATTGCTGCCTAAACACACACACACACACACACACACACACATATATATTTTAAGACATTTTTATGTTTAACATTCTTTTTATAGATACAAATACTTAAGTAAATGCTCTGTTTATAATAAACAGTATTAAACAACATTTACCTGCCTGAATGCCTGAGAAATTTTCATAAAAAATATTTGTCGTCTGACAGTATTTGAACCTGTATCCTATACGGAACCGTCATATAGCCTGACGTGCCTCTTAACCGATTCGGCCACAGAGGATCGTTCAGTTGGCAAGGTCAAATTTACTGCTTATAAACTTCAATGTTCCATGAATTTACTTAAATATTTGTATCTATAAAAAGAATGTTAAACATAAAAATGTCTTAAAATAATTGTCGGACTTTGTTCATTTCATAATGTGACGTCATTTGTTTACATTTGATACGCCATGAGCAGACATGAATGTACCTGAAAGATTCATGGAAGATTGTAGTTTATAAGCAGTAAATTCGACCTTTCCAACCGAATGATCCTCTGTGGCCGAATCGGTTAAAAGGCATGTCAGGCTATATGACGGTAAATTTGTTTCATAATCATAAATAATATCTAAATATATTTAACTGGGATTTGTTATCCTTTGTGGTAAAAATGTAATTACTTTCTAAATATTCTAATAGATCAGATGCTCATAAAAATTTTGTGAAAAAAATTGAATTGTTTGCATACAGGCTTAAAAAGGTAGCAGCAAAAGTCTGCTACATGCAGTCCGCTTGCACTGTTCAAATTCCTTGAACCTTTTGGTAGCATCTTATTTTCAGAGTTGGCTGTTATGTCATTGTATAATAATTGGATTTTTATATTTTGTGTCATCTTAAACTTTTGTCAGTTACAGTATATTATGGCATATAGGACACACCTTTTTTCTGCAAAAAGTATCTAAAAATATCTCCTGGGTAGTAGTGTGATACTATGGACAGGTAGAAAAGGGAGGTATAGGTTTGTCTTGATCTGAAGTGTTTCTGTTTAATGATCAGCAGGTGGTTCTTTTTGAAGTCTAGTTGTCTAAGCAACAGCCACTTTGACAGAAGAGGAATGGGGAAGTAAAAGAGTGGATGAGGGGGTTTTTTGGAGATCAAGAGACAACAAAACCAGAAATGGGGTGTATCCGCATGCTGCTCTATATTAACAGTCATCCTCGGGATGGGAGTGAGTGCTGGTTGTCAGTTGTATGTTTCTGATGCCTTCCATTGGTATTACCAGTCACCTCAGCGATGAGCAGTAGGTCAAGATGAACTGAGCTGTTAGACCAACATAGCAGAAGTTGTTCCAAGTATCACCTACCTACTCATCTAGACAAGCAGATGAAACCCTGAATAAAACATCTATATATAATATGGGAAACAGAGTTCACATTTTTATTTCTCGATGTGGCTCTTGTGAGCATGCATCAGGCTCTTTCAGTGCATACCAAATGAAATCGAGAATCAAAATGCAGTGTGGGGTATCGGTGGCCAGTTGGTGGAAGCTTGGATAAAGGTTGTGTTGTATGTTTACAGTAGTCTACCAGTATTTGTACTTAACCTAACTTTATATTAAATGTAACCAGAGGATTTTATATAACATCAAATACAGTAAATTTTGAGCCTATATTTATTTTTCAAGATGACTTTGTACAAGACCTCAGTTTTGGGACAAGCAATATATACTAGCATATATAATTATCTAACTGCTGACACTCTTGTATTGTAATAATAATTTTTCTTTTTTATACACATTTTTTAAAATATAAATGATCATTCTGCAGTTGCTAGTAAACAGTGTGGCTCTGAATAAACTTCCAGTGAGATATGAAATTGCATCTCTCTTTTCCTCAATCTGTTACTTAATAACATCTATAACATAATAGCAAGGAAAAGCAATTGAAATTCTTCAAAATCCAATTTGTACTCCATGTCATATTTAAATTCTGAAGTAATAAATGTAGTCAAAAAATTAATAAGGACAATATTTCCTGGTAGAAATGTATCCAACTCAAAACTATCAAATTGTATGAACTCTGACTTTGCTGCATTCACTTCCACACAAATAGCCTAGGGAAAGGTATGAATCCATTATCCACAGTTTTGGGTTAAATAGCAGAGGAGACTAGGCTGTGTAGCCTTAGTTGGCAACCAGCCTAAGATGACAACTCTGAATTTAAAAACTGGTTTGGTGTAGGGGTTATAACTCCACCCCATTAGACCTACTTACTAGGCAGAACCACACAGCAGTAGTAATGATCAACCAGAATAGTCTTTCTAACCATTACCCCTCAAGCTAAAACACTACAAGGTCGGTGTGCAAATCCAATCTAAGATGGACTGCATCACAGGGCTAAAAAAACACTCTCACTATTTACCTTTACCAATAACATTCGTGGGGAGAAATGGATTCATGCCTTTCTCAAAGGACTTCTTGTGAAGGGGATACAAACTCACAACCAATACCTGTGTGTATGTGTATGTATGTATGTATGTGTGTGTGTGTGTATATATATATATATAATGTTTTAATTAAACAGAGCAACATATTTCATACAATAGGAATTAAGATTATCTCAATTTACATTTATAATGATCATCACCTATATGTAATCTTAATTCCTATAGTATAAGATATATATCTGTGGTACTTATTGCTATGTTTATCTGAGGACCACAAAAGCGTGAAACCCAGAGTTACAGGGTTAAGTATATATATATATATATATATATATATATATATATATATATATATATAATGAAGAAATATAGTCTTAAAGTGTGCTATATTTATGGGATAAAGTGCTCAATATCAGAGATAGAGCATGTGTAAATATAAAAGTGGACATGGAAGTCAGCACTTAAAGGCGACAGTCCTTTTCATGCTAGTGCAATCGTCAGGCGACTAGTGCTGTTATTTTTCTCGGCTATTTATATATAAGGGTCAGTGGTGCATTATGGGTAGTCTATTTTGGCGGTTACTTTTACCAGAAGTCGCTTATTTGTTTATTTATTTATTTATGTCAAATTATTTTGCTTGTTTTTTTGTTTGTTTTTTTTTAAATTTTATTTTAATTTTTTATCTTGTTAATTTAGTAAAAATTTGTTTATATAGCTTATTGTTGGTAGTCTATTATGGCGGTCATTTACTGGAAGTCGCTTGTTTGCTTATTTATTTGGGTCGTGTGTGTGTGTATATATATATATATATATATATATATATATATATATTGTTTTTTTCCAATTTATTTTTTCCATATGTAAATGAACTGCTCGACTATCTTGCCAGTAGGCCATAAATATTGAGATAAATTTTTAATTTATGCCTGATAATTGCTATGGGCATGAAACTAGGTTGCATCAAATGGTGAGGAAAAATGTATATTTCTTTTAATATATATATTAAACAAGTATGTAATGAAAAGAATTCTGATTCTTGAATTGGTCTGGTCCAGAACTTTTCAGCCTCTCGTGTGTGTGTGTATATGTATATATAATCTTTTATTATAGGATATTACATTGGAACATGTATAAAACTGCTACAAAAATGTTGGTTGGTCGTCTCGCCATGAAATATCTTTCGCTTTAAACTAACTAGACAGTGACCGCCAACATCAGCTTTGAAATAGATATCCCACCATAACCTGGCATAACCTTTGCGAAGGTGACTGATCTGTAGATAATTAACTGTTCGACCACCTAACCAAAATCACCGCCACAGCCGTTTCCATAGTAATTAATGTTACAAAAGACCATACTTATAAACACGCGCAAACCACAAAATAGCTTAGTCCTAAATTTTCGCTTGAGGATGAAACTGGACTCGATACCTTAATTCAACTTAATTTCAATAATTATATTGAGGGTTTCGGCTCTCGTTTTTGAAACATGAGAGCTCTTATGTAGCGAAGGAATCATATTTTTTAAAAAAATATTATAATATAAGCTCTACTTCTGTATGGAGCACTGTCTTTTTAAAAATAAAAACAAAAATACTAAAGAACTTCGGATTATTTACCTAATGTGTTCTTTCCTATTTTTCTGCACACTTGTTTAATATATATATTAAAAGAAATATACATTTGTTCCTCACCATTTGATGCAACCTAGTTTCATGCCCATAGCAATTATCAGGCATAAATTAAAAATTTATCTCAATATTTATGGCCTACTGGCAAGATAGTCGAGCAGTTCATTTACATATGGAAAAAATAAATTGGAAAAAAACAATTTATATATATATATATATATATATATATATATATAAACCCTGTAACCTTTCTCTTTCTCCCCCCTCTCTCTCCTTTCCCTATATATATATATGGTTGACAAATACTTTTCTATGGCCAAAATCATAATCTTAGATATATTTGCCTGCTTAAAATTGGACTATGTTCTGGGTTTACATTGCTTTCTAAAATCATTGTGACAATAAGAGGATGCATTGCACAAAGAGAAGTTGATCCTTTTATATCTTATGCATAAAGTCAGGGATAATATGCATAAAAATCAGCAGTAGCATTATATGTAAATATGGCACATAGAAACACACAAGCGTAAGTGTTTTATGCACATAGATACAAAAGTAACTATATTTACATATCTACAAGTAAATATATAAACCTGATAGTGTGTCCTTTTAAAACTTTCAGTTGAAGAGCTGAATATTTCCTGTGATTATTTTGGCTTTTGTTTTTCTATTTTGTGTGCTTTCACTTCTTCACAACAAACAAGACACTGCTTTCATGTACAAAAAAGACAAATTGAGATGAGTAGCCTATTTTGTTGTTTTGACTTGAATGGATTGCTTTGATATCTTCAGTTCATTGCCTCTATCTTTTGTAATGGTTTCATCAGCATTTCTATGTAGTTCTCTTTGATTTTTCTGGATTTTGACATTCTCTCCTTATTTTCAAATCTCTTTGACTTTTACAAAAGGCTTCTCTCATTGACTCTTATGTTTCACTTTATGTCCGTTTCTCACTTTTCCTCATCTCACCCTTTTTGCACTCACTTTCTATGTTGTCTTTCATTTCTCTTTCCTTCCCCCTTTCTCTTTCTTCCCCCCTCTCTCTCCTTTCTCTTTCTCCCCCTCTCTCTCCTTTCTCTTTCTCCCCTCTCTCTCTCCTCCCTCTCTCTCCTTTCTCTTTCTCCCCTCTCTCTCTCTCCTCCCTCTCTCTCTCCTTTCTCTTTCTCCCCTCTCTCTCTCTCCTCCCTCTCTCTCTCCTTTCTCTTTCTCCCCTCTCTCTCTCCTTTCTCTTTCTCCCCCCTCTCTCTCCTTTCTCTTTCTCCCCCTCTCTCTCCTTTCTCCCCCTCTCTCCCCTTTCTCTTTCTCCCCCTCTCTCCCCCTCTCCCCTTTCTCTTTCTCCCCCCTCTCTCTCCCTCCCCCTCTCTCTCCTTTCTCTTCCCCCCTCTCTTTTCTCTTTCTCCCCCTCTCTCCTTTCTCTCCATTCTCATCTCTCTTTCCCTCTCTTCCTTCTTTCTCTAGCCATCATTCTCTCTCTCTATGATACTATCTTTACTCCCCCCTGTTAACTTTTTCTTTTTAGCTTTCTCTTTCAATGCTTTTTTCAACCCTTTTTCTTTATGCCCCCCCCCCAACACCTCTCTCTCTCTATCTCTCTGCTCTGCTCAATAATTGCTGAGCCATTATCTTGGAAGCTGCTGCATGAGCCGCAACCTTTCCTGACCTTCTGCTCTCTCCCTAACTTGACATTTGAAAGCTGCCAGACAATCTCCCTAAGTGGTCTGTATTCTAGTATCACTGTATTTTTCACCATGATGCCACCCTCCCAACTTCAACCATTCTCTTTATCCACCCTTCCTACCTTTTCTTCCAAAAATCACCACAGCCATTTTATATTGCCTCAGGGTTCAGTTTTTCCTTTCTTCACTAAAAGGAAAAGCAATATCTACACTGTCAGCCTTAGCCACTTATGAGAATATAGTTTCCTTAACCTCAAGAAATCCTTCCAAATATTCATCTTCATATTAGGGAAGAGCACAAGAGGAATAGCAGGGGCAGATTCTCACGATAATCTACTATTTATGAGGTCATCAACTCCTGTCAAAGCTGACTTGGGTGGGGTAGGGGTAAAATGTTTTTGCTGTTGCTGCCAGGCAAGTAAGCTAGTTATGGGAAAGTGATTTGGCACAAATAGTCCTCACCTATTCTCTTCTGTTACAAGACATTTTAAGATATCTAAGGAGATAGTTTTTTTTTTTAATTTTTTATTTGCAATCATATCACCTCAAGCAACATGATAAAGCTATTAAAATGCAAGGAGTTACCAAGTGTGAAAGAATCTTAAATAGAAATCCTTAAGGAGAGAGGACAAAAAAATGAACAGGAATGATGATGACTGACATTATATTTAGAATTTTGAAAATCAGAGTTGATTGGAAAGCAATAAACCAGACTAGTTTGACAGGCAGGAAGTGTAAGAGAAAAAAAATGGTAGCTAGATATAACCATAAGTTCAATGCTATTTCAGCTGTAAAAGGATGAGATTTAGCTGTATGGAAAAGTGGGGTTTCTGTATTGGTATCTATTACACCACTTTGTATGTATGTATGTATGTATGTATGTAGGTATGTGTGTGTATATATATATATATATATATAATGTAATGCTGAATTTAACTAACTCCCTGATAAGTGGATGTTATGTACAAAAGTTAAGTTGGTTAGATAATTCTGTTCAAAATCACCTAGTAGATTAAAACATTAGTTTGTGAATTTGATTTGGTGACATAGTAATTGAGAATTCAATCCCTGGGCCAGGTAGTACAGACTTTGACTCAGTGGAGCAATGCTAAATAAGAACTAGACAAGATATCCCTAAACATAATCAATAGAATCAGAACAATTTACAGCCATAAAATAAATATTCATTTCAAAATTCCCTGAAGGTTTACCAACTCAACAAGCACCCAACAGGTCAAAATGTTGTGATGAGGACAATAGTCCAAATATAAATATTGGGAAGATAAGTTTTTAACTTTTTATTTTATTTTTTTATTATTAATGCTTTATTTCTTAATATTTATTTAGGTCTTTACTTACAAAGGCTGCTTGCCTTAAAAATGTTATCCTTGAGGAATACCCCGGTCAATTTTTTTTTTTTTTTTTTTTTTTTTTTTTGTAAAACACAATTTTTGTTATATATTGTAAAAGACATCAGAAGATAAATGAAGCAATTGGTATGAAATTATTTAAGTCAAGTCTCGCTCTTATCCTTTTTGAAAATGGCAAAAGCATGTTGGAATTGTCTTTTAAAGACAATTCCAACATGGAATTACTACTGCTTCCACCTAGCTCAGCTTAAATTACTATTACCTCTACACAATACAACTTAGTACATTTGGTTCTTGATTGATATGTTACCTAAGAGAACTAGAAGTCCTACCAGGATTTATTATTGGTGGACACAATCTTAACAACATAAGATATGCAGATGACCCCATGTTGATAACAGAAAGGAAACTGCAGGAACTCCCAGACAAGTTAGCAAAGGAAAGTGAGAAGAAAGGACTAAACACCAATTGTAAGAAGACAATGTACAATCATCAGTAAGGACAGCCTAAGATGGGAACTAAAAATTGGAGATATCAAAATCAAGCAAGTAGAGAAAGTTAACAATCTGGAAAGTGTTATAGCTGATATAGACAATGTAATGCAGGAATCCGAATAGCAAAAGCTGCCTTCCAAAATCTAAAAATATTAAGAAACAGGAAAATTTCATTATAGAAACAAAAGTGCTGAATAGCTTTATAATGTCAATCCTCTTTTATGTAAAGGAATGCTGGACAATTACCTCACAGATGAAGAGGGACCTTAAAGCAACAGATGTGATTCTATAGAAATATGCTAAGAATACCATGGACAAAACATGTGAGCAACAGGGAATTTTTAAGGAAAATGGCAACAAAAAGGATACTTGTATTTTGGATCAGAAAACTTTGAAATTTCTTGGACATATAGTAAAGAAAAACAGGTTGGGCATATTGAAAGCATTAATTGAGTTACTGTTGTAATGAAATGTCCCTATCACCTATGTGGACTGACTGTATTGGTAGATGTATATAGTGAGCATGCGATACACCTGGGGACTTGCTTTGAGAATTACTAGCTTGCTAACTGATTCCCTGTCTTTCAGTAGTGTATTCTCTTTCTTTCATCTTTGAATGTTGCTGTTCCTTTCACTCAAGTACCACCTTTTATCTGTTTGTAACCTTCTTTAAGGATACAACAGTTACCTAAGGAGCTTGTGTAAATGGATGGCAGAACATGGACTTGGAGGGATAGTAAGGGGCCAAGTATTGCTTAGAAGTACAAAGGATAGAAAGTTGTAGAGAGCCATTGTTGCCCATAACACACAAATATATTTCCTTTTGCTTTTTGTTTTTCCTGGTGCTTGCAAGGATTGATAAAGAATATCTTTTTTTGTTGTCCCCCTGGGCAGAAGTTATTTGTCAACAATCATAGCAGACCAAACACAAGACAAACATATGCGCACACACACACACACACACACACACACACTTTCTATATTGTTATATAGAAATAAAGTGTCACTGCTGACACTTGAGTTTGAACATAGATTGCCAGTGAGCAAACACAGGCAATCCCATTATTGAATTAACTAGATCATGTGATCATAGAGGAAATATATATTCTACATTTAACATCATCACTTGATAAGACACCAGAGGTGTTGAAACAAAATGGCTATTTTTGTAGTGATTTTATAACATATTTATGTTATAATTTTCAAATAAATATATATATATATATATATATATATATATATATATATATATATGAGAATTATTGTGATTACTATTGATCACCATTTCTATTCTATTACTATATGGATCTGCATTTCTAGTCTATCCTCTATTACTATACAGACTGCTATTCTCTACTCTATTCACTATACTATTTCTCTGTATGGATTACTATTTGAGTATTATCAAGCAAGTACTACTAGTGCAAGTATTGTTCAAGTGATAATGAGTATTCGTTGAATCAGAAAATATATATATATATATATATATTGGCCTATTTGCTAGATGCATTGAATATTTTGGGTTATTGCCTTCGTAGGTGTCTGTCTTTTTCCTTTTTCCTTTCCTTTGTATTTTTAAAAAAAATTTTTTTTTTTTTTGTTTGGCAGATGCTTTTTTTGGAAGCTTTACCAATAGTTTGATTTGTTATCTATCTAATATGTGTGTGTATGTGATTTTAGTCTGCATCAACATTTGAGGCAAGAGATGTCATGGTAGAAAATGGAATTGGTGAACTGAATTTTAATTTCAGTTATCTTTTCACATTATACTGATGCCTGAGAAAGTTAGGAACCCATTTGTGTGTGTGTGTGTATATATATATATATATATAATATGTGTGTGTGTATTCATTTATTATGATTTTCCTCTTTTCCAGCTGATTTCAGGTAATTATTTTTCATGTACAAAGTCTTAAAGGTTATAGATTTTTTTTATTATATCCTTATTGAGCTCTTTCTATTGACTTGCTTTTCCATATTCAATAGTATGAAAAATAAAGGAATTAGAACATATAATATCTGCAAATCCTGTTAGTAAACAGTGTGGAAACCATCGGAAATATTTCAGAGCAAAATCATAGCAAGAAGACATTACTCCAAATCCTCACAGCATTGTTAGTGCAAAAAAGCAGAATATGAAAATTAAACAGAAATTCCTCACAAAATGGCGGGGAGGAGGCTCCATCCTCCTTGGAATGAAACCTGGAATGCACACAATGAAAATTGTCAATGTATTGAAACTATCACATTGTAATTCAGTGAGTTAGCAAAATATTGGCAGGACATTGTTGTATCACAATGTAAAGACAGCCTTAGTACAAATACATATGTATGGACAAAGATAAGAGTTTCCTTGTTCTCACAAGCAGTGATCCATAGCTGTCAGAATACTGACCCTCACTATTTTGTTCACTGAGGGAGGATTCTGCTGCAAAGTTGGAATCGCCGGAACCAAGCTTGCCTCACGTTATACCATGTTCTGGCTGAAGAAAAGAACATAACCTTGAGGAGAGCAACAAATACTACTCTCTGATTCCAGTCTAAAGACCAGAGAGTCATGTCCGAATCCAGCAGTAATATCACTTGTTAACTTAAGCAATCTGTTTTAAAAAACAAAAAATTCTTATGGTAGAGGAAGACAGATGGTTTTAATCTATTTCTAATTACACAATCAACCACATACGTTAAATATTACAATCATTACACGAGCCACTTCTTTGTGGAACCAATTTCCAATAGGATGCTTCCCCCGATCACTAAAATCTTGTTCAAGTCTAGGCTTAACTGTTACCTTTCCACATGTCTCTATAAATTGCACCTCTTACTTTGTAACTCTCCACCTTGAGTGGCTCTTGAGCTTTGTACAGGGTAAATTATTAAGAAAAAAAATGTAAAAAACCCCAAAAAACTGAGCCACATGCTAAACCAAACCATACTTCCTAATTTTTTACAAACAAAATTTGTAATGAATTTCTTTTTAGAAATCTCTAGAGTTGGGTATAATTCAACATTACTGTAACCTGATTCCCCCTTCTTCATTATAATAAAACTTATAGATTGGTTTATAAGCAAAACTAAACCAATATTACCTGATTTTAGTGGTTGAAGAGTAGACTAGCTAAAATGTGAAGAAAAGTTTACTAAAAATAAAAGGAGAAAAAAATTAACAAAATACATGCAGATATCTGATATTTTCTAATTTTAGTGGGTTGCTGTTATGAAAGTCAAATTCAAAAGATTTTTGAAAAATCTGATGCTGTTTTAACCAATAAAATCACGTAGTTTGAGATAAACACTTCAGAAAGCATCAAATTATTTGTCTGTAAACATTCTCTTAAAATGGTAAATGTAGAAGTCTGTGCCACTCTTGTATCAAGTATTAAAATTCAGTTAAGTGCAGTTAGAAATTCCAGGCAAAATTGTTTTTTGTTTTTTTTTCTTAACTTTTTTGTTTTTAAAAAAGAAAAATGGCTGTATTTAGGTACAGGTAATAGTGTGTAGGTCTTTCAGGAAAGTAATCAGAATTGAAACCAGTGAAAAGCAATTTACATGTTTGACTAATTTCCATGTTTGAAAACAAATGCTGAGTTGGACTTGTAGTAAAATCAATAAGACTACAGTTTTAATGTAATTGTCTTGAGTTTCTATGGTAAAAAATGGTTTATTTTCATACAAATATGTATCACAGAATATCTGATAAATATAATTCTTCCTGTTCCTTAGTTATCACATATGTTATGCCCGCCATTACATAATGAACTTTTTTTTGATTGCAAGGAATGATGGAGAAAAAGATATATGCTGTTTGGTTTTAGTGTAAGAAAGAAAAAGGAATATAGATGATGCAATAGCACTCTCATGCATTTTAAAGTCTGCTTCCATGAAATGCAAAACTTTGCCAATTTTTTATCTTTTCATTTGTATCCTCTTCTTTAAATAATGACCGGCATTCATACTTATTGCAATATTTTGTTACAGAGCTGAGTTTAAATTCCAGTTGGGTTTGTTACAGTCACTTATGTGTTATAAAACCACCCTCTTGACACCTGGCAATTATGCTACCCTCACTCATGAACAGATATGCACCTTTTGTCAGCCTCTAGGGGACATACCCAACTGGTTATGATCAGGCAGCTGACAAGCAAATCTGCAGTACTAAACAGGCTATTGTATTTATTTACTTATTGTAGCTTATTTTCATTCACCAAGACAAAACACGTGTACACCTCTTGAGAGCCATGCTTCAGGGATCATCAGGGAATTTATTATTAATATTCTACATGTCATCATTATTCTTCAGCTGTATGTTTTGTTCTCAGATGTTATAATAGCAGATGCAAGTATTTAGATTGCAGCCATTCTGCAGCATTATTTTAAACTAGGCTCCAAGGTTGCTAAAGCTATTCACAAAATTTTGAAAGTAGGAGGAAATGGAACAATATTAGACTATTATACTTCCCAAAACTAGCTTAAGCATTTCAACAGTAGTAACTTGTCCCTTGAAATAATTTCAAGGAACAAGTCATCCCCCACATGCCAGAATTAGACAACCATCAATTGCCAATTATTTAAAAAAATTTTTTTTTTAAGTGTTTCACCCCAAGCAAAGCAGGAAGCCACTAGCACGCAAGGGGTTACAGAGAGTTGGAGCGAGAGCAAATAGGAGTGAAAGAGGAAAGGATGAAGAGAAAGATAGGGGATAGATCAGAGCATCTGGAGACGTCGATTGACATTACATTTGAATAGTTGGAGATTATAACTATCAGGGAAACAGGAAAAGGGGAGGGAGTTCCACAGGCAAGAAGTGTGAGACATGAAGCTATTGGAGTAGAAGAGACAGCTACATTTAACAGTTTCAACAGTGAACGTAGAGGAGAACCTGACCACTAAAACTTGAACTCTTTCAAAAAACTTGGATCATTGAAAGATACTGAATGTAGACTGTTAAATAAGCTTTATGAAAGTAGCTTTGAAGTAAAGGTCTGTAAACATCAGCTTCAAAAATATACAGGAGCTCTCAAGTTTAATTTGCATCAAAAGTATTTTATTTTTTTAATCTTTTGTTTTGAAAGATCTATAAATGCATGAGGTAATAATTTTTAGGCTTGATGAGGTTAACATGAAACCAATTTACATAAGAAAATTCATGACAATGCATAATTAGGATCCATAAAAGAACGTGACTAGATGTTAGATATACCAACTTATATAAGGGCAGCCTTAGTAGTACCTACCATAAGTATAGATATTTACCTAAACATTAAAGGTAATAAATATAGCTATAGGGAAGTTGGGAGAATGTAAATTAAGGTTTTATTTTATAGAAAGAAGAAAAATGCTAACAAAGTGTAGGAATGTGTTACATGTCTTCTCTCTGGCCCTGAAAAGGAAAGCTAGTGGATGCTAAAATGTCTGTTTTTATTATCAAGTCCAACATTTCATGTTGCAACAGTTTTTTATCCACATGTCAAACAAGCATTTTCTCATGATGACTACCCAGAACTGTCTTTTGTACGGCCAAAGCCTCAATTGTCTAGCCATTAAGTGTCACATGACCAGCTAAGCATACTAATTATTGAAGAGGAAAGAAAGTTAATCCAATAATGCTACCATGTTGTAAGTTATTTGGAAGTTTTTAATTGGCAGTGTCGTGCGTCTGACAGACTTTTTGGTATTTGTTGACAGTGGTAATGTTATTGGTTTAATAGGTTATCAGTGCTTTTTTCCCACCCATATCAAGTGAGGTATGTGTGGGAATTAATGGGATACTTTTTGTAAAAGCTCATAAATTATATTACTTTTGTCTTATTGGCAAAATTGAGTAATTATTTTCTAAGTAATTTATGTAACTGGTGATAGTAGTTTCATTTCTGCTAATCGTTTCATATAAAATAGCAAATACTAAAATCATTTAAGTAAGCAAATTTCCAAATTTCTTGTCATGTACAAAGGCTTTATTGAACTTTTGCTCTTAACATTCATTCACTTGAATAATTATATAATATCATCAAATTTTAGCAGTGAAGATGATGTAAGTAAATCATATTTTATTTATTTTATTTTAGTACACAGTATTTTTAGACAAGGTTTCGACTTATTGTTGCCATCAATTTTATGACCACATTTTGTAACTTTTCAATTAGTAAATTTTGACAATCTGTATTTTATGCATTGAAAATAAAAAAATATTTTTGGTAGTTAGAAATTCATGTAAGCCTTTCTGATTGAACATCTCTGTTTAATATAAATGCATAGCTAATATTTAAGAAAATGGTTGTTAGTGGTTTTATTAAGAATTAAGCATCATTGACCGAATGATACTATTTACTTTGCTGTATTTAATGTAAAGTTATTTAAGGTTTTTGTTTGATCTGAAAGAAAAAATTTCTAAATAAAAGGAACTATAAATGTATAAAGTAATTTTAATTAATTTTTATTAATATACACTAAAAAATAAAAGAAGAAAGCACATTTCTTAACAATAAAGAAATCAAAACCAAGTCAGGTGGCTATGAGAAGAAATTTGTAGTGACTATGAAAGGCTGAATGAATAATGGCGATTTCAATCAGTAAATAAAATTTAGAGACAAAATTACAAGACATATTTTCTGACCAATCAAAATGCATTGCTGAAATTCCAGTTTTTGAACTCTTTGTGGTAGACGTTTCTGACTGTTTTTTTAAAGAGATTCAAATAAGTAAGTTCATACTGTTCACTGAGCTGTCTCTCAGCTACTTACCAAGATATGACCATTCATCTATCAACAACAGGTCTGAGAGTTCCACTCAGACCACACACACACTATACACCTTGGCATGGTAAACTTACAAACTTTCTTTTATATACAACTACATGGCTATGCAGTAAAACACAAATATATCAAGAAACCATATTCTATATAGGTGACCATTTCAGTCATCTAATCATAACAGGTTGCTCATTTCTGAGTATGCCCACCTGCTCTGGCACATTTGAGTTGAGTGAACCTCAGTTACAGTTAATAGGAGAATTTTGAACAGGGCCAGAACACTCAAAGTCTCGGTCATGATGACTTGCGACTTCATGCTAGTACAATGATCAACAGCTTCCAAACAGTTTTATTTATCCAGTTTCACTTACAAGGCTTGAGAGCATCTGTATTATGCTTTTCAGGCACTTCCCAACTGTGTTGCATGCTGTGATCATCTCCCCAAGTTGATATCAATCAGTCACATTCTCCTTGACAAATCATCCATGGTAAGATTCAAAACACAGGTCTCCTGGTCAGAACACTAATCTCCTAACAATTTGCTCACATGACCATTTCAACTATGTCATTAGCAACAAAGAAAATAGTACTGAACTGTTAATTAAATCGGTCTTCCTATATGGCAGTGAATGCTGGAAAATCTAACAGATGAAGCCTTGAAGCAACAGAAATGTGGTTCTACAGACGGATGCTGAGAACACCATGGAAGTTTTAGAGAAAATGTGAACAAACAGGACATTTATACTTAGAATCAGAAAGAGAGTTGAAATTTCTAAGGCACATAATAAGGAAAGCAGGGTTGGAAAATTTGATACTCACAGGACAGATTGAAGGTAAGTGGGATAGAGAAAAACAATGCATTACCTACCTAGCAAGTCTTAGCAAATAGATGGTGGAACAAGGTTTAGGAGATAACAAAAATTCAAAATTTAATTAAGAACTACAAAGGACAGGAAATTGTGGAGAGCCATGATCACCTACATCCTGAACATAAAAGAAAAATATAAGATAAAAGTTTTTGTTATTGCAATTTCTAATGATTAATCTCATGATGCAGAAGAATAGTGTATCTTATGAATCCCATAAGTTACAACTTGTACATTCACCTATCTTTACTGTTACCAATGGCACGTACTACTATAAAGAAAGGAAAGTCTATACCAACAATGTATAAGCAATTAGCCACTCACACTGCTTTTTAAGGTTCACCTTGTGAAAGGGTAGAGGGTTACATTAGGCAATTTGTGCAGATAGGAGAGGAAGATAATGGTTAACCTTAGCCTTGAACAGGTTAAGATTGTAGTGATTGGGGAAACATCCTCTTGGGAGTTGGTTCCACAAAGCAGTGGTTCACAAGAAGCTGTCTGAATGGAATTTACTTCTCACTGATGGAATACAGAGGGAATGTGGGTTGTTTGCTACTATGTAAGTGTCACGGCATGTCCTGGTGGGACCTGGGAATGTAGTTTGTCTGAGCACTTTTCATGGAAGTAGTGATAGAACAGTGAGAGGCTTGCTACATCCTGTTCATATGAGAGAGGTTGGAAGGTGGAGAATAACTTGTCACCCACGAGGGCTCAGAAATACTTTTGGGCTCTATCAGGACTGGAAAGTGTAGTCTGAGCACCCCATGTCCAAATAGGACAACAGTATTCCATTTTGGGGCTGATCTGGCTCTTGTAAAGATAGAGGATAGCAGGAGTCAGGTACTTACTGGAGTGGCACAGGGAGCCAACCATTTTACCTGTGTCCTTAGCAATGGATCATATGTATGAGTTCCACTTGAAGCCAGGTGTGAGTTTGTGGCCCAATAGTCAGTCTTTCAAGGCACAGTGCCTCCCTGAGGGGAAGTCTGTTCATTGTGACTGTTTGTGGCAGTTTGGGGTCTGATGGCCATCCATTAGATACAGACAATGCCTTTTTTTTTCTTTTTTTTTTTTTTTTTTTGACTAAAGTTCACCTGACACAAAATAGGTTATTGTTAAAATGGTTATGTGGCAGGAATGAAAGAAAAAGTGTAAGGAAGTGAATTTTATGAGGATAAGGAGAATATATAACAAGTGACCTTGACTTAAAGAGGTTAAGATTGGAGTGTTTAGAAGAGTCTCCACACAGGAGGCTGT
>OZ038484.1:114882868-114910368 GCA_964036315.1 Acanthosepion esculentum
TGTTTGTTTTCTCCCAATATATGAAGAAGCTTTAATAAAGTGAAACATGTTAGATATGTTTCCTATTTGTTCTTTTATCATCCTGTCAGATTCTGATCCATATTTGATCTCCATTTGATCTTTAACTATATATATATATATATATATATATATATATATATATATATATATTTTTGTCATCCACAGACAGACTGTTTCGCAGTTTCACAGCTCATCAGTGTGGCTAGACATCCGGTTGCCTCTAGCTAGGATCGAAACCCGACTGAATTTGCATCAATCGGAACTTCTCCCACTAAGCCGTCAGCACACGGCAGGAATGAAGGTGAATTTTAGCGTGTTTATTTTTAGATAAACACACAGTGACTGACAGTGACTCAATTCTGCCAAAGAGTCGTGCAATATTAGCTTAAATAGTCACTGTTTACAAATTCACACCTCAAACCAGAGAGCTCAACCGAAATTAATTTTACAGGAGCCAATATTTTTGTCATCCACAGACTGTTTCGCTCATCAGTGTGGCTAGATGTCCGGTTTCATCTAGCTAGGATCGAAACCCGACTGAATTTGCGTCAGTCAGAACTTCTCCCACTAAGCCGTCAGCACACGACAGGAATGAAGGTGAATTTTAGCGTGTTTATTTTTAGATAAACACACAGTGACTGTATATATATATATATATAATATATAATATATATATATATATATATATATATATATATATATATATATATATATGTATGTGTGTGTGTGTGTGTGTGTATAAATTTTCAGATATGTTTGCATTCCCAAATATGAATGTGTCTTTCATGATTTGGTATACCTGATAATGACATAGCAGATGCTCATTATTGGTTATATTCATAAAAGTAAAAGGAACTTGCTCACCTTCTCTCTTTGTACCAGTATGGCATGACAGTGACATGTGTATATGTCCATACATTTGTCCACATCCACTTTTAGAGTGAAGCAATTAACTGATGTTGCTTTAGACATACTTTAATGCACATTAGGATCATATACCATAGGCTCATCTTTTCGCATACAATTCTTGCAAGCCTTTGACAGTTTGATCTTCACATGCAACTAAGTTATTATGGTCTTGTGTCAGACTAAACTGAAAATAAATACTGGCTTAAGTGTACATTAACCGTTACTAGTTCTGTTGAAAACCAAGTCATTATTACTAAATTCATCATCCAAATTGAAAATGGCTAGCAAATCCTTCCAGATATTCTTAATTCTATCAAAATTCAATCATCAGTCAGTGAAAAATCAGAAAATTATTAACTAATTACAAAGCATGCCACCTTGACATGGAAGACTCGGTTTCTTTAAATGACATTAATATATTTGGTTGGGAACATGTATTTGGCTCAACAAATTTGGTCACTAATCTGTAAAGTGTTAATCAAAGTTTGTTCCAACTGCTAAGTGGTGATTTATTTTTTATTTTTTTAATCAATCTCCATGGATAATGTTTTGTACAAAAGACTGAAATTATTCAGAGCAGCTTGTAGTCAGGGAAAAATATTTTGATTAGTTGAATCTCTATGTGCTGATGGTGATTCCCCAAGGATTCCAGTCAGTATAGAGAAAAGAAAATATTTTTGAACAGTAATCATTCATATGTCACACAGCTTCTGCTTATCGTATTAATGTGAAATATTTTCTGCAAATTTTTTTTTCTTATTCTTTTGTTGTATTTATTTTATTTTTTTTTTAAGTGCGGTGTCCCCAGAGGGCATAGTGAGTATGAAATTAGGGTTAATTAGTTATTTTTATTTTTTTATTGAAATACTGAGGGGGGGGGGATTATACACGCATACATACAAATATAATTTGTAAATAGAAGCTTTTCCTTTATATATATATATATATATATATATATTTGAATTTGTCAGAAATTTTTCAGATTTCACAAATAGTTAACCCAGAATCCATCAAAGATGGTAATAACTTCATATTGGATACCTAGTTATTTGTTAAAGAAGAATGAGTAAGTGCATGTGTACCTTGAAGTTTTGCTGTTAATGTTTCTGGGGATTCAAAATTAGACTTATAGGTTTCCAAAATTGACATGATTAAAGGTTAAGAAGTCTCAAAACATAAAACAAAGATTTTTTTCTGGATCGATCATGCACTTGAATATCATTTTAGAATTCTCACCTCTATTGAATGACTCACTAGTTTTGTTCAGCTTATTTCGTAAAAATAGAAGACCAACTGGTTGTTGAATTTGGAGCAGTGTTTCTTTGATTCAGTCATTTAATTTTCTAAAAGAGAAATCTTTCCAACCACAAGTGATGCACAGCCTTTGATGTAGTTTACTTCATTTGCATTATGATCTCATTCATTCCACTTTTTTTATAAAGTATGTACTTTTCATCACCTATAACAATTTGTTTTAAAAAAAATATGGTCCAGCAGGTATTTAAGCTTATCTGGAAGCAACACATTAAAATGACTAACATAACCAAGCTGGTGCAAATGATTTTCAACACTTGATTTGGCTGTTTTCAATATATTGGCCATCTTCACTTTTTTTTTCTTTTTTTTTTAAATAATTCTTATGAAAGATTTGTTGTATTATATTAAAGTTCAACTTCAAATGAAGAGTTGTTATCAGAGATTGGAGCTAGAAACTTGCTATGATTTTTTTTCTGATATCCTCTCAGGACATAGGTAATTATGACTCTCCACAGATTCTTTTTCTTTATTATCTGTGAATTGCCATGTATTCTTGGGAAAAATAGTTGCATGGTTTCCTGTTGCCTTTTCCATAGTTTAGAATTAAAAGCTTTCCTTCTTTTTGACTGGTTGCCACCCAAGGCTAGAGAGCCCTGTTATTCTGCTAATTAACCTATAGCTAGGGGAGAAAAAAAAGGCATTCATGCAAATGTGAACACAATAGACTTGACTGGAATTTGAACTTTGCTCGCCATTTGCACTTTCCATGAGAATAACTGTCATATTAACTGCACATCCCCTGTTTTAAAAGCACATTTTTAATATAACATCGAATGGAAAATACATGCACATTCTAGAAGGTTTTGTTTAGGTAGATAAAAAAGAAAAGAAAATTAGAAAGAAAAGAAGCAATTATTTATTTTTTTTCAATTAACATACTCTCAAATAAACCATTCATATCACTTGTGAAGGACATAATTGCATAAATCTCACCAGTGTCTGAAGCTTGTTTTCAAGTTGAAATAAAACCCAATGGTTCCCAAATGAATATCACAAAATGGATTGGAAAAAATAAAAAGTATAATTAAATGTAAAAATAATGCAAATATATTTAAATAATTTGGGAATATAATGTGTCATGGAAAATTTGCAACAAGAAAATAGTTGTGAATAATACAGCATCAATAAATGTTTTTATAAATCCTTACATATTCCATTGTTCTTATCCAACAATTATATGCTAAGGTGATTGAAGCCTGATGCAATTGCTTACTCACTCCTGGCATTGCCGTTTTACATGACTGATCTACTGTGATAAAAATGTGAAATATTGTGACTTTCATTTTCTTCAAAGAACATACAAAAATACCAGTATTTATTAAAATAAAATTTAGGGGATAAAGTCCAGTTGAGAAATGCTGTTCAATGAAGAACACTGTTGGTAGCTAAAGTGTTTGAGAAACACTAACCTAGGGTCTGTATCCTCACACAGATATTCATTTTCTCACTAGTGTTTTCATTAAAACCAATATTTTAATACTGACTTTTCAAATCCTGACAAACTTTTGCATCTGGGAAGTTTGACTCAACACAATCATCCCACTCTCATTTTTCTATTTTACTTTCTGCAAGATTAATTTACTCTTTGTATATATCAATAGAGAGGTCGAGAAAAACATTGCTTTTTGGAGTAGTCAGCTGTTTGGGAGTGGGATGTAAATATGCTACTATGTCTGGGACTCGAGCCCTTTTCATAGATAGGCAATGCATTGTTTGTCTGTATGCTGTCAGTCATTTTCCATTTACTTCTGTCTCATTGCACTGTTTTCTTCAATAGTGGAATCAATACAAATTTATGAATATAGTTTTAAACAAGTTCAAGAGAAAGTTGTAAAAAGGTTTTAAGAAGCCACTAGTGAAGTCATTGGTGATAGTCACTTAGGAAAAGCCTTTATTTTTTTCTTCTCTTGTCTACATTTGAAAAGTTAGTCTGAATTTCTGTCTTATGAATGGCATATATTTTAGAATTAAAGGACAAAGATGAGGACATGGGAAATTAGTTCAGATATTGTTTCTATATCAATTGTTGGAGTACATTGTTTTATAAGTACAGATATTTGACTAAAAAGATCAATCTGCTGTTTTAACAAAGCCAATGTTGAGCAGTAGAAATATCACATAGCAATAACACTTGGTTTTAAAATTTTCAATGATATTATCATTCAATTCAAATTGTTTAATTAGAAACATATCTTATTAATTCTGGACCAGTTCATCTTATAATTGTTGATGTATGTTATGATGCTCAGATCCTTTTATCATTGTTGTATGTTATGATGTTCAGATTATCTTATTAATTATCATATCTTATTAATTATCATATCTTATGATGTTCAGATTATCTTATTAATTATCATATCTTATGATGTTCAGATTATCTTATTAATTATCATATCTTATGATGTTCAGATTATCTTATTAATTATATGTTATGATGCTCAGATTATCTTATTGTCATATGTTATGATGCTCAGATTATCTTATTGTCATATGTTATGATGCTCAGATTATCTTATTGTCATATGTTATGATGCTCAGATCATCTTAAATAAAGAAACCTTTGATGTAACTTGAACTGACATCCAGTGTCACTGATAGATTTGCTGAAACATCATCTCAAAGTCTACTTCTATATTTCTGACCCACTCTGCCATTAAATCACTGATTTAGCAGTCAGAGAAGTTGACCTGAGGGATAATTTGTGAAAAATTTCTTTAGACAAATTCAGAAAAAGCATTTTTGTAATTAATTTTGACTATTTTATCTTGCATCTTACCGTTCCTTTTTTATTGCAACATTCATATTGTTTAGTCGTCTACAGACATTAAGTTAGTAGAATGGATTAAAAAGAAAATATCTTAAGCAGGATTTTGTACTCTGCAAAAGTTATTTCATTCTCACTGCTTACCAAATTCACTATCACAAGATGCACATGTGCATCTTGTAGCATGCATCTAGAACATGTGTGTCCATTTGACAGTTTTTCTATAATGTTTTGCCTATATTGTTTTATTATTTCACTAAATAACAATAAAATCTTTCTCAGTGTTTTTTTACCTTGATTTTTTATACATAATTTTCTATAAGGAACAACATAGCTCAAAAAAGAGAAAGAAAATTATATTTATGGAGAAGACAAACCCTGATGTTGTTGCTACATTGTGGAGCAAAGAAACAGAAGAGGTTTCATGCCTTTTTATTATACCTGAATAGAACAATTAACTAGCAGGTGTCCTGGCAAACAAAGTGGAGGTCATCCCAACAAGATCAACATAAGTGTTTAAGTAAATCCAACTCTCTGGCAGATATAATGTATATATTAAGAATGCATAAGCAGATATTGCAACTGTGGAGATAGCTTTGGGGTAAAGCAGGAGAACAGTGAATGACATGTCTCGCCCTTTTCTGGTTGAAAAGAATTCTTTTAAAAAAGCCAATTGCTAAAAGTTCTCACATGTTATAAACATAATCTCAGATAAATAATGTCTGACTACTCAGATCTGAGCACACCCATCTGCTAAGGAAACTAGCCAATCCCTTTTGCAGACTATGCTCAGTGGACAATAGTTATGTTTTCTAGGAGAGAGTGTATAATCTGGTCTGATCAATTTTTTTGGAACAAGGCCAAAATCATTAGATATACATTATCACAAAAGATAATGAATGTTATATATGCTTTCGACTCTTGATCTGTTTGTGATCTTTGACCTTCAATGTTAAGTTGACTTAGAAAGTAAAACTGAAAGTGGCTCTCAGATTAAATATTTAAGTCTTTTTTTTTTTCTTTTTTTTTAAATGGATTCTTTATAAATTTGTTGCTTTGTTAGTCAAACTACTTTTCAGTTTTAGAATTGTAGTACTTGAAAACAATATAGCTTCAGGTAAGACTTGAACTTACTTCCTATACCTCGGAATATTGCCAGATGATATACTTGTTTAGGCTACCTGTCCCCTTAGATTAAGTTAGCATTCTCCTTCCTCCCCACCAATATTACTGCCACTATCATTTGATTCTGGTTTTATTAAATTATTCTATCATTGACTACCTCAGAGTGTCAATATGTTTAGAGATTCTTTCTTGTTCAAATTAAAATAGAAATTCAGAAGAAATAATTTACTTCAGAAGGGAATAAGACTTGTCATGTCATTATTCTTGCACAACCTCCCAAACTTATTAAACCATTGACCTCTCCATGAAATCTTTTTTTCTCTCATTGACCCCTTTGGCATGTGCAAAAAATAAATGTTTAGATTTCATATATATCTGTGAGAAGGAAACTATATAGTAAGACCTGTTGGATTGTAGTTCTGTGTCCCTACCCCATTGTGACTATCGTTTATAAAATATAGACACATATTTCTTGTGAAATAGAGTGCATATGAATAAAGAAAATGTACATGGAAATAAGTTTGTCATTCCAAGTAATAATAAATTAGTATCACTATTAGACATAATTTTGTTTTTTAATAAAAGAAAACAAAAATCAAACTAAATCAAATGAAAACGAGACATAACAGAATGAAATGAAAATATAAATATACAAAACTTGTGACTAAAAACAAATAGATCCGTCTACTCCCATAGATTAATTAAAGTGTTCAGTTTTGAATTCCTTGTAGGTTACCAGGATTGATATACACCTTTTTTAATGTTTCTTTTGAAAATATTGAATTTGTTTATTTGAAAATCTTTGTCCAATACAAATTGTAGCACCAAATCATGTAGGGGCCACTAATTTGTAGTGGGGGGTGTTATTTTGTAATGGAGGTGGTGGTTCAAGAATTGTGATGAAGGGGTTGAGAAATTGGAAAAGAAACAAATTCAGCCCTTTCAAAAGAAACAAATTCAGCCCTTTCAAAAGAAACAAATTCAGCCCTTTCAAAAGAAACAAATTCAGCCCTTTCAAAAGAAACAAATTCAGCCCTTTCAAAAGAAACAAATTTCAACACATGGATGAATCTTACATACGTATATGTATCTATATGAAGAATAACATAATTTAAGAAAGAAAAAAAAATATGCTTGTGTGTACACGCATAATTAAAAAAGGAAGGAAAATATTTATAGGCTTTGCTGTTAGAAAGTGTGTGTGTCACATGGCTGGATTTGAAATTTAGCAGTTG
Organism: Acanthosepion esculentum; assembly: GCA_964036315.1. Taxonomy (NCBI): domain Eukaryota; kingdom Metazoa; phylum Mollusca; class Cephalopoda; order Sepiida; family Sepiidae; genus Acanthosepion; species Acanthosepion esculentum. Next base: position 114,890,240 of record OZ038484.1, read on the forward strand.
GCCACCCACCCAGGGAAAGAAATTTCCTCAGAGGTAATGAAACACATCCTGTACTTACCACATTCTAGAAAGAAAGGAGGAAGAGAGAGCTTATGTCTTTCCTTTTATATTGCTGACAGCCGTGTCATCTAGTGGGCATTTTAGTAGGCAAAGTGGCGTAACACCCCAAATGTTAATACAACACAAATAACTAGTCCAAGATATTTTCTTTAAGATCTTGTCTATGACAAATAAACCAGTTAGGATCAACACAGAAGGGACATTTTATCACAAATTTTTCTAAAGTGCAAGCCGCTTCCCAGTATTTTTTCTTTTCATTTTTATAGAAGGAATTATACACTTATATTTATTTTATAAAATTTAATGAGGGAAGTATTTTTCTTTATCTTTTCTGAATTTTTTTTTTTCATTCTCTTTGCAGTCACTGTTTATAAAAGCTCAGGAATACCAAATGATGGAAAACTGGCAAGGTGTAATTGACACTATTGAACCTGCAGTTAATGATTTCATCAAAGAAGTTGATAACTGTGAACTTTTATGTGAAGGATCATATGACCATGAAGCATTCCCTGAATTCATAAATGCTGTAGCAGGTAAGTCTGATCAGTAAATGATCATTTCTAGCTCCTTATCACCTCTCTCTCTCTCTCTGTATGTATGTATGTATGTATGTATGTATGTATGCATGTATGTATGTATGTATGTGTGTGTGTGTGTGTGTATATATATATATATATATATATATATATATTTTAAGCTTATCACCCCAAGCAAGGCTGGAAGCCACTAGCACACAAGGGGTTACAGAAGGTTTGGAGCAGATAGGAGTGGTAAAGGAGAGGATGTGGAGAAAGATAGTGGATCGATCAAGGCAATGGGGTCACAGAAGATTTGGAGCGAGAGCAGATAGGAATGAAAGGTGAAAGGATGTGGAGAAGCGAAGTGGATAGATCAAGGCAACTGGAGATGTCGATTGACATTACACTTAAATAGTTGGAGATTATATTTGTCAGGGAAACAGGAATAAGGAAGGGAGTTCCACAGGCGAGATGTGTGAGACATGAAGCTATTGGAGTAGAAGAGACGTCTACATCTAACAGTTTCAACGGTGAAGGGGTGGGAACGGGATGCCAGCCTCGTAGGACGTTTAAATTCATGAGGCCTAGGAACCAGCGAAAGCAGCTCCTCGGAGCAATTACCGTGAAAGTATTTGTAAAAAAGACAGAGCGAGGCAACGTCGCGTCTGTGAGAGAGCGACTGCAGACGAGATAACAGATCAGGGCCAATTACATTGCATATCCGTCTCTGGATCTTATCAAGAACCCTGAGGCAAACAGCATATATATATATATATATATATATATATATATATAAAATAATTACAAGTAAAAGGTTTGTCACTTAATTGATTGATGCTACTTTCAGCATTCTGAATCCACAGTGTCATAGACCGACCCTCTGGGAATCACTCCTTCCACTTGTCAGTGGGTATCAACAGTTGACTCTTTATACTTCTCAATTTTTCTTTTTTATATACACTTTTCATTGGAATTTTTTGTTTTGTTTTTCCATAGACTATGTGTGTGTGTGTGTGTGTGTGTGTGCGCTTTCGCCTATCTTCACATATATGATTATGTGTAAGATGTCATGGTCATTTGTTCTTTTCGTTGTTTTGTTTTTTGTTTTTACTTTACACTCACTCCTTATTGGTTTTTCACTTTTACTTTATTTTTCCACTCTTTTTTTCATCTGTAATTATTTTGACTTCTGGTTTTTATATAAAACCAGTGACGCTACTTGGGTGAAGAAGAATAATGAAAGTTTCGATGTACCTATGGGAGCTTTCGATTCTGCCCAAATTGCAGATGTAGTGGGCATATACATTCTAGACACCTTGAGTAGAGTAGTTACCCTTAACCAAGTTGGAATTTATAGAGATGATGGTCTAATCCTTGTCCCTAATAGCAATGGCCCCTTGACTTCCAGCTTACATAAGATAGTTAGGGCCTTCAAATACCTAGGCCTTAAGATTGAAATATCTTCCAACCTGAAAATAGTCAACTTTTTGGATATTACACTCAACCTATCTAATGATACCTTTAAACCCTTCCATAAAGTTGATCAGACACCCCTATACATCAATGTCTACTCTAACCACCCTAAATCTGTGACAGATCACATCCCCAAAACTGTGAATACAAGAATAAATAGGCTATCTTCTAGCCAAAAAATCTTTGAAGATAATAAATTTATATACAACCATGCCCTCCAAAAATAGTGGTTTTAGACAAGAATTAAACTTTAACGGAGAACTAGTAAATCAGAATAATAATAGAACTAAAAACAGAAAGAGGAAGGTAATATGGTTTAACCCACCATATTACAGGCTCTCTAACATTGATATAGGAAGTTTCTTTCTAAGATTAATAGATAAACACTTTCATAGTAAACATCCACTACATAAAATATAAACCAGAAAAAAGATATATAGGTATATCTGCGGGTGATTGGAAGCAGTGTCTATACAACCATAGATGCTCTTTTAGATATAGATACCTCAAAAATCAAACTTCCTTATCCAAACACTACTGGGATCTGGTGGATAAGGAACTAACCCCACTTTTTGAATGAAGATACTTATCAAGAGCTAGAACCCCTAATAACTTCCTTGATTGGTGTGATCTGAGCATTGTGGAAAAAATTTTTATTAAAGATAAGAATCAAGATGAGTTGCTAAATCTTCGTAGTGAGATCTTCTCTAAATTTAGACATAAAAATGATTCAAAACATAAACACAGTTTTATAACGTGTTGTTGCTTGTGACAGTTCCATCTTGGTTCAATAACATTGGGCATGACATTTTAATGGAATGACTATTTTGATTATCTATATGTATCATTGTGTATGTTTATGTGATGCGCTATGTATTTTGTTTTTTTATTTTTTTATTCATGTGGTGATATATGTAGGTAGATGTTTTCCCTAATAACTGATATGCAAAATCAGATAGTCTTAAAATATTTATATACTTAGGTATATATGTAAACGTAAGAGATACGTGTTAATCACTCAGCCGGTTTTTAATATTCTTAACTTTGTCTTCCTCAATGTTCTTGAAGTATAAATTAATTTAATTCCACCCGTATATTTTTATATGTTAAATGTATCATATATACATTTAACATGGATATGGTCCCTAAAATTTTATTTTTTTTTAAATTAATTTTTGATTTTGATAAATGTTTAGCTTTTACATTTTGATTTTTATATATAAATATGTATATGTGCGTTCATGTGTGTGTGTATATATATATATATATATATGTATATATATATGTGTGTGTGTGTATTTATGTTTATTTATGCGTATATGTATGTAGATGTGTTATATATATATATATATATATATGTGTGTGTGTGTGCATGTTTAGGTATGTATGTATGTATACATGTATATCTCTCTATATGGGTGTATATGTGTATGTATAATTAGACGGATAGATAGAGGGATACATTGTTTATTTGTTTAGATGGGTGTGTGTATGTATTTGTATGGAGATGTGTAACGTTTTATGTATATATTGTTTATGTGCACGTATGTGTATGTCCATATGTGTAGGAGTGGATGTGTATGGATGTATGTGTACATGTGTGTGTGTGTGTATATATATATATATATATATATATATATATATATATATATATATATATATATAAATAAATAAGGCAGGATGTGTTTGTGTGTGTAACGAATGTACGGCCACAATTTTCAACAGATTTGCACCAAAATTTACATGCACATGCTCCAAGTTAGCGGGGAGGCCAAGACCGACTTTGCATTTCCCAACTCCCATCGATAGTGGAAATAATCGATTTTTTTCATGCTTCTACGGCAGTTTTCATTTAGTGGGCAGCCATTTTCTACTGGCCAGAGTGAGAGCCTATAGATAGCTGCCACGAATAGGCAAGAAGATTCTATTGGCCAGTGCGAGAGCCAACAGTTGACTGACACGAATGTTAGCTAGCATGCAAAAAAAATCAATAGCAGCATTTGTCACAAGTGGGAAAAATTTAAATCTGCATGGCACTTTACTCCAATTGGCTCATTTGCTTGCTTAAACTCAACATTGATTCTGATTCCGCAGAACTGGGTTGGGTGTGAAAAAGTATTTGTTGTTAACATTCTTTTTTTCATTTGGTTTTTCCAGTTACAAGTCCTTTTTTAAAGCTGATCGTTTTGTGTTTTAATGTTTAGTATAGAGCTTAGAAAAAATTTGCAGTGTGAGATAGGCAAGAAGTAAGGCATGTAGCAACATCAGCACGGCAAAGGGCACTCCTTTAAAGGCAAGGAAGGGCAAAAATACTTTAAGTCAAGTGATAGCGATTGCTGTAAGAGTCGTGCGATTTTTTAATCAAGCATGGGCAACGCTGCTAGTATATATATGTGTGTGTGTGTGTACACGCCTATATGTATGTATGTACATGAAAATATAAATATATTGTTGTGTATGTGTGTATACGTATGTGTTTTTGAACATAGAAATAAAGGTCCTTGCTGGATTAGATAATCGTTATTTTTATATGTTTATATTAGATTTGTAACCTGTAGTTGATATTACCTTTGTCAAATTTTCATGATTACACAGCGGCCCTTTTATAAATGCCCTTCTGTTTTAGTTCCACCACCTCATCTCCCCCACCCCTTTTTCTTTTCCTCTCCCTCTCTCATCTTCTGAGCTTTAAGATTATATTGTCTATTGTGTGTGTATGTCACCACAAAATGTATACTCTTTTCTGGTGTATCTTTAATGTATTAGACATTTGAAAATATTCATATTTCTCTCACTTAAACCGTCTTTGACTCCCCTCTTTAAAACTTCTCTCTGTTAAATTTTAATCCCCCCCTTCATCTTTAGACCTTCCTGACCTTCTCTCATCTGTTACCCTCCCTATAGCTTTCATTTACTCTAGCATTCCTCCCACACTGTCATACATACACTCTCACTAAATTTTATTTTTTATTCCCGGAGTTGTTTTTTCAGTTTTCTTTTTGAATTTGTAGGTCTGATGAATTGGATCGTATTTACGATTCCAATGGAATAAATTATGACCATGGAATATTAGTGTTTAAGCCTTTTTATTATATATATAATATATATATATATATATAGTTGGATTGATGTGAGTTTGTTAGCTCTATCACTGATATTGAGCACTTTCCAATAAGTACAGTATATATATATATATATATATATATATATATATATATATATAAAGCATGTCTGGTTAAATGACTTAGACATGTTTGTTTATTTTCAATAATATCCTTTTGTAATCACATATAAGCTTTCTTGTTTAATGATTAAAGCGAGCAAAGAAGGTACCATAGTTGTATTTATTAATTTTTATTTTTCTGAGTACTTTCGATATATTCCAATATCATCTTCAGAGTTAAGATGGCTAAGACAAATAGCTGTGTGGTGTCTAAAATAGATTTTAACTTGTGCTACCGAAGTTCCAGTCTTTGACCACAAAAACGATATATATGTACAATGTGATGTTGTTTTCATGGGTTCAGTTCTAGCTCCAACTTTTAGTAACGTTTATATGGCTAACCTTGAAAATAATTTATTTAGTAATTTAAAAAAAAACCTCCATCTACCTAATATATGTTGACAATATCCTCATCTTAGTAAAAAACCCTGATGAAATACATGAACTACAACAAGAATTACAAAAAACAAAAGTCCTTAAATTCACAAATTAACAATAAGAAATTCCTTTTCTTGATATATTGATTGACATCAATAATAATACATTCACTACCTTTCCATATAAAAAAAAACTACTAGCATATAATTAAGAGTGCTTGAGTTTAAGAGTGAATGTTCTAATTACTACAAGATAGGTATTATACAAAATTTAATAAACCACGCTAAAGTTAACTCATCTACAGAAAAAATTTTCCATACTGAACTAGAAAAAATTAAATTCTTATTAATTACTTTCTTAAGTACATTCATGAACAAATAAGACTATCTATTACAATTCTTAATATAAATCAAATAGAGCATAACATGTCCTCAAATCTAAACATGTCGATCTTTTATATTGTAATCAGATGCATTCTAAATATAGACAAGATGAAAAAATCTTAAAAACCTCATAAATACTAATATATCCCCCACAGATCCCAGTAAAAAAAAAAAAAATTAATTATATACTATACTAAATTTAATACAAATAACTTTATCATCTGTAATAACACCTCCCCACCAATTGGTGTATTGCAGAAAACCAACACTATATATCAATTTAAATGTCCCTTGGGAGATTGCATCTCCAACAAAAAAAAGCTAATGTATATGTTGGTCATTCTACAATAATGTTATCAAGATGGCTCACTCTACACATGCATGATTTATTGTCCATTTACATTAAGGTACGTTTTGCAATCTTAGCTTTTTTAATATCATGCCATGACATCTTTTTCATTCTTAGAACTCTTATACCATCCAATGTTATTTGTGGTTCCTGGGTGCATGTAATATCACTTTTGGCTTCTGCTCTTCTTTTCCGTGACAACCACTAACATCTCTAATTTCACGACTCCTTTACAATTGCAAAAGTATTTCTGACATATAAACATATTATAATTTATCTGTTCTGTTATTCAGCACCTTTTGACTTTTATTGTCACATAATAATCCCAATGAGGTTGTTGATTGCATTCATTAAACACTATCCTCTTGTTGAAACAATATTTTAAACTATTTTTAATATTATTATTTTATAATAAAAATTATTGATATTCTTCATTATTTTAACCTTCTAAACTAATTTCAGCACATTTTTTTCAAAAATACTTTTAAAATCACCCTCCCCTTAAAAAAAAATCAAGATTGTTTTAATTTTCCCTACTGAGTAATGTTAGACATTATGATAAACTATATTTTTCATAATAAATATTATCCAAATATCAGAAGGTTTTTGCTTTTTATCACAAATGTCATTGAAAACATCAGAAAAGGGTTAAGAAAACAAATTTGTTAGCAGAGGCAAGGATTTTTTTCTCCTTAGAAAGGAAATGTGCTTATCAGAATTCAATGTAGGAATTTAATTCGGTATCCTTCTCATAAGTTGTAAAAATAACACTAACATTTAACCAAGAAAAACAAAAAACAAAAACTTTATTATACTTTACCCTTCTTTACAGTTTCTGATTGTCACCGTTAGACAATATTAGGCACTAGCTTAAAAGCTGTCCTACATTAATATTAGTTACTAGCTTAAAAGTCGCCCAGATATATGGGCCTTCATTATAATAGGTAGGGAGGAGTAGATGCTATAGGCAACAATGAACTACAGAACTCCAAATTGATCACTGCATTTAAGTATTGCATTAATATTTAAGCTTACCTTTTAAAAGTTCAATGATTAGTTTTCTGCTGCCACTTAATTTAAAGACAATTTGATGTACATAGGTCTTTACTTTTCAGTATCTGTCTATATTTCTGAGATGAGGTATTATGTACACTATTTACATTATTCAGACTATTGTCCTCGTCTTTGTTGCCATATTTATTATGTTTCAGCCGTTTTACGCTCCGGCCTTCTTCAGGTGATTGGAATGTCGAACTGAACCCTTTATTTCGCTCACTGGGGTAGACTGTTCTAGTTCCATGCGCCATGTCTTTATTCATTGTGTCATGTGTCCTTGACGGCATTGGTTAGATCCAGTGACAGGACCCAAAGAATGTGAGTTCAATATCCAGTTAAGGCAGTGGAGAACTTTCAAAGGGAAATTAACAGGAGATAACTGATAACTGACAACCATTAAACATGGCACGTGGAACTAGAACAGTCTACCCCAGTGAGCAAAATAAAGGGTTCAGCTTGACATTCAAACCACCTGAAGAAGGCCGGAGTGTACAATGGCCGAAACATTGTAATAAATATGGCAACAAAGATGTGGACAGTAGCCCAAATTTTTTTTTTTTTTGCAAATTACAAGTAGCTAATTAAGCAAAATGGCTCCTTTAACAACAATTTCTTTTCTCAACTAGATTCTGTATAACTGGTCATAGATGTCGGCTGAAGACTTAAGACATCAGAATTATTTATTCAGATCAGATTTTTCAACTGAGGTTTTTTGGGGGGGGTTGTCCAGTATGCTCTTGGCTTTAATGATTTCTAGTTTTGAAATAGGCACTGTGATCAGAAATAATCATTTTTCAATTTTTTTTCATAGAACTATAGATTACATTAAGCACTTCAGATCATGAATGCAATTAGTATAGTGTGCGTGCGTGTGTGTGTATGTATATATATATATATATATATAATATATATATATATATATATATTAAAAAGAAGAGAGGTACCGCAAACTTTTTTGGTTGTAATGTGGGTTTTTAAAAAAATATTATTCTTTATTTTTCATAGTTTTACGTAGTTTTACAACACGTGTTTCTGGTCTTATGACCGTCTTCAGGTAAAGGGTGGAGATTTCCACATATTATTAAAAATAATTAATTTTTTTCCTTTATGTTTTTCAATGTTAAATCGTCTCTATATTTGTTGTAAAACTATGAAAAATAAAGAATAATATTTTTTTAAAAACCCACATTACAACCAAAAAAGTTTGCGGTACCTCTCTTCTTTTTAATATACACACTTTTCTCTCGTTGGAACCATTATAACCTCTTCATTTCATTTTATATATATATATATATATAGTATGTATAAATGGAAAAAAAACAATAGGAAAACTGCAGTTTTAGCCAATGCATTTTACCCAGTGTAGACTTTCTCAAGGCAAAAAAATGAAATTAATTTATTGAAACAAAGTATCTATTAACAACAAACAAAATGTCATTAGCAACTAGAAGAATTTAGAAATGCTGTTGTATATTCATATGGGCAATTACTTTGTTTGAAGAGAATATTTTCACATGTAAAAATATTGCCAGCTAAAACTACAGTTTTCCTATTGTCTTTTTTCCTTTATACATATTGTCTTTTTCTACAGGTTAATTCTGAGAAATTTTTACATATATATCTTTATGTATATAATCTTGATGTTGAAAGTGTAATTGGTGAGTAAAGTGTATTCTAACAGTGATGAGTTTGAGTTGTGGCAATATTATTTCTCATTTTAATTGGATATTCCTACATCTAAATTCCATTTGTTTGTAGGTAGTGGCAGTTACTGTATTTGATCATCACTGGGTACTTCATGGCTTTTTTCCAGACTAAGCTAAAGGTGTGGCACATATACAAATGTGCCCTATTTCTTTGTGTGGACCCCCTCCATACACGCATGAAATAAACTTCAAAAATTTACTTTTCTCCTACAGGCTAAAAGTTACTTTTTTTTTATTTTTTTTTTTTACATTTTGCATATAAAAATTGGTGTGCATCATTGAATCTAACATGATGCTTATGGTAGGATATGCACCTTTTATAAGCCTGTGACGGAATCTGTCTATCCCTCAAGATATTTGTTTGCTTACTTACACACACACACACACTCTAATGTCCCCTGCAAATATCTACTTTCTGTCGTCCCTCAGGGCTGAGCTTCTCCTGTAATGTAATCACAGTAAAGGTTACAGGATGGAGAGAAAAGATCAGACAATTTTGTTTGTGAAACCTTTTGACATTGCTTAACTAAGCCTTGTGTTTATGTTTAATTGTCAAGATGCACAAACAAATCATAGATCTAGGTTTCTAGACACACAAATATCTTTTCATCAACTTATCTTTGTCTTCATTTCTGAGGCCTGTTTTGAGGCACTCCTTTCTTTAAACCAATCTCCACCCATCCAACTACAGCATTTGATCTCTGTCAGTTGGATCATAAATACTCCAAAATGTGTAATATATAAAAGATCTTAGCCAAAGACCCATGCAAAAAGGAAATCTGAACTCAGGGAAAACTGTGTTAATGTTATTTCTCTTTCAAAAACCCGAGACTTAATGCTTTCTGACAAACAAAGGAGAGTTACATTTAAAGCAATGTTACTTTGGAAGCTTTTTGGGTGATGAAGTGTTCTTGTTAACCAAATTAACCTTATCACTTGAGGTAAAAGTAATGGATTATTAATGAAAATCTGTACAATTCATGTATAGAAAAATGCTATTCATTTATTTATCATAGACATTTTTTTTTTTTTTGTTTTTTTGAGGTAGGACTGGGATTAATCTAATACTTAGCAAGGTGAATCTCTGTCATAATGATTTGAGGCAAGGTTTTACAAGGCCAGATGCTCCTCTTAATGTTCAACTTGGATACTCACAGTAGTCTAAGTACACCAAGTTTTTTTTTTTTTTTTTTTTTTTGAGAAACCATTTCTAGGAAGGTTGCCATTATATATATGTGAAAAAGCAGACAACAACAATGCTTATTATGAACACTGTAAGTTTTCTGACTTATAAATGAATTTTGACAAAGGCAGTGTATAAAAGCGCAATGAATCTTTTAAAATTTATCAGCAGAAACTTTGCTTTCATATGGTAATTTTAAAAATTTTGGTACATTTTAATTTTCTTGCCCTCAAAAAAAAAACAGTGTGTAAAAAAGGACTCCCTCCCTTAACACCATTATTATTTCATTCTACCTTCACTCCCTTGGCAATGTTTATTTATAAGATTATAAAAATATATGAACCAAGTACAATATAATATTTATTCACCTTTTATAAAGATTTATTATTTACCATTTTATAAAGAAATGTGAAAAATCTTTTCATTCAAAATTTTAAAATAATTATCAAAATATGTAGACCATCTACACTGCAATATTTATTATTTACCATTTGATAAATAACTATGTAAGCAAGTTTTTTTATTCATAATCTTATAAAAATATCAATGAATTGCTGCATGAAAGAAATGCCTGTATAATGCTTTTTTTTTTCAAATTTGAGAGTTTCTCATCGTTATGTTTAGTTAAATTTTCATGTTCGACTGACATATAAATTTATGAATATAAAGAATTATTTTCATATTGATTTCTTTTTAAACTGATAAATGATAAACATTGTATTGGTTTTCATTTTTACTATGTTGCAAATATAAAATTATTATTGTAAATAAACAATCTAATAAATAGTGTTTAATATTTTTGTTATAAATTCTCAAAGAACAAAAAAAAATGTATAAATTCACTTTCATATGTTCAGGTTTTATTAAAATTCTGATCATCATTTTTAAAACAAGAAATATTGCTGAGGTAGTTAAAAATAATAGTTGTAAAGGGAAAAAACCATCCTTTTGACACATTATTTTTTTTGTGGGCACAAAAGTTAAATATTGCCAAAATTTAAATTAAAAATAACACAGAAATTTTTATTAAATTATTCTTTTAAAAATATGCAAATGAAATATAACTGCTTATACTGTAAACACCTTGTTTTTAGTAGTATATATAAAAATCTGGTAAATATTCATTGTGTTAACAATGTGAGATATTTTTTCTGTTGATGTGAGGTGGGGACACATATAGACCTATGCAAATTTATAAAAGATAAACGAATCTATGAAAGACAAATTTATTTAAAATGATTTATTAAGCCAACTGTGCCCCTCTTTATGAAATCTTAAAATATCATTTGAATAATAAAAATGTTTATAAAAATAAATCTCTGGAGAAATTAAATCATTTGAAATTTTAATTGAAATTTTATAGGATATAAAAAAATATGTTCTGAATGAGAAAACTAAAACTGGAATAAAATTAAAATATTCTTTTGTTTGGAGGGCTTCTGTTGCATTTAAAATAATACGTTTTTACTGCAGACTTTTGGGTTGTGGAAGAAAAAATATCTGTTGAAAATTACTTCAAAATATTTTTAATGTTTCAAAATTATTTACTATGCTATTTGGACACTTCCAAAATTTTATTAAATAATAGTGATTTTTTTTTTTTATATTCAAGAAATGTAAAGTTTAATAAAATCCATTGCATACAATGTACTTTTTTTATGTATTGATGTTTTGAAATTAGTATATATAGAAAGAATAATTATCTTTGCGTGTACACAGAGAAAACAGGATTTTTTGTATTCCATACTTGAAAAACTTTTAAATTATTAAAATTCTTTTTAGAAATTTGGCTCATGTTCATTACATTCACTTTTGTACAATTACTCTTGGGAAAGGCAAGGATCATTCTTTCCCTCTCTTGATTATGGGCTAAATAACAGGACAGATTGTATTGTCAAGCTGTGATTGGCAACCAGTCTAGGAGAAGGATAACACTGAATTAAAAATTGCATGTAGCTCTGGTGAAGCACACACTATGCAGCCATCAAAATGATCATGGAGTTTACAATGACTCTGCAATGCTTTCTAAGTATATCTGGGAAATAAAAAACAAAACACACACCACACCAAAAATATCTTGGAAAATAAGGAAAAAATCATCAGCCTACAACAACCTATCAAAAACTTGCAAACTTTGCTTGGAGGAAAAAATAGCTATCATTACCTTCCCAGATCAAAATAAATTATTAAATAAAAGATCCGAGCTAATCTCAAAATGTAGACATGAAAACAAATTTTTACTACGTAACTTAAAATAGAAAAATAAATAAATATATAAACAACAATAAAATAAGCAAAATAAATCACTCCAAACAAATCACAAAACCACACCTGTTAGAATATGCGAAATAAAATCAAAACAAAAGAACGGACGAAAGTTATAACTGTTATACAAATAAAAATAAAAACATTAATAAAAGATAATTTACTACGTTACTTAAAAACCGAAAGCCAAAAATATATAGTGTAACAAATAAATAACAACAAGTATAATAAATCGATCTAAATACATCCAAATATATAAATAAACTAACAACCGATTATGATAAAGTAGCCGTTTAAAAAAAAAACCCCAAAAAAAACAAATAAAGATAACCAGCCTAAATAGATAAAATAAAAAACTGTACCCACCTAAATAATAGTCAGAAAAAACCACAACATCACACCCCAAAATTCAACAAACAGATTTAATCAATGACAAATAAACAAATATATAAGATAAAAAATAAAAATGAAAATAAATAAAAACAAGCAAAACAATTTGACCCAAATAAATAAGCGAACAAGCGACTTCCGGTAAATGACGGCCATTATAGACTACCAACAATAAGCTATATAAACAAATTTTTACTACGTTAACCAAAAACACCGATCAAAATAAAAGAATAAATAAAAAAATATATAAGATAAAAAATAAAAATAAAAAAACAAACAAAAACCAAGCAAAATAATTTGGCATAAATAAATAAACAAATAAGCGACTTCCAGTAAAAGTAACCGCCAAAATAGACTACCCATAATGCACCACTGACCCTTATATAAATAGCCGAGAAAAATAACAGCACTAGTCGCCTGACGATTGCACTAGCATGAAACAGACTGTCGCCTCTAAGTGCTGACTTCCATGTCCACTTTTATATTTACACACGCTCTATCTCTGATATTGAGCACTTTATCCCATAAATATAGCACACTTTAAGACTATATTTCTGTATATATATATATATATATATATATATATATATATATATATATATATATATATATATATATACACAATTTAAATTGTACAGTATGGAGACACTTTTTAAGGCGGGGTACAATGCCTTTGATGATGAATATCTCAAGCATGCTCAGATCAAGTGTAATCTCCGAAGTGCTACTCACTTGGAATTGCCAATTAATATTCAGTCTTGGAAATGTGGTGTGTGTCAAAGGCAGTTTATGTAAACCATCTAAAAAGGTCACGATAGCAACCAAAAGCAAGCCAACTATGCCAAGCTGCCTCATCATCCTGCCAACAATAACTGTGTTGTTTGCAGATGATCATCTGGACTGAGAAGGCATATGGTGGTACACAGGAGAGTTGTAGGGCATGCAGATCCAATCAAGGAGTTTATCTGTCATATATGTTTGATATCTGTGAAATCGAATGCTAGTCTTGAGTCATTGGGGTGTCCATGTATGTCAAAACAAGACAGAAGCTTTCACAAGTGATACAAGGTGTGAGGAGGTGGCTCTCATCTGAGTATGGTGTGGCAATCACTATATATATATATATATATATATATATATATATATAAAAACATACACACACACACACACACACACACAATATTTCTGCTTTCTTTAAAAAAGAAAAGAAAAAAAGTAGTCTATTTATCATTGGATCTTGTAACATCTGATGAATACATCTACCATGATAAATCTGTTTTTTTCTTTCTTGACTTCTGCTATCTTCCCATATCTTTATCACTAAATTGTGATCTTTGGTTTATCCATCAACCAGGTAAAACAGATATACTAAAATAGACCAGAACCTGCAAAGTGTTAGGTTCCATTTCAAGTTAGGTGTGGTTTTGTTGAAAAGAAAATTTCTGTTTGCAAATTCAGAAGTCTAGTGTTTTTGTTACAGAATTGCCTGTTTCTTTAGCAATATTAATCAGAATTTCAGGATATATTAAACACCCAACATAAAAAAAATCCCAAAAAACAGTAATATAGGAACACCATATAACCAATTAATTTACTTGGGCCATAAAAAAAAAAAAAAAATGACAGCTATATTTTATACATACAATGTAATTGCAAATTCACTATCTACTTATATACATGCTAAATATACTTTTAGACAGATAAATTATGGTGTTTTATTTGTCAAGTTTTAAAAAAAACAGGAAATTTTATTTCAATTAAACTATCTGAGGAGTCCACTACATAAAAATAGGGATTCTTTTGGTAATATAGAAAAAAAATATATTCAATCTATACATATATAAAGGGCAGTTGTCTGTGTGTGTGTTTGGCTAAAACTAAAAAACTACAATAGTTCTTGACAAAGTAAATGTGTATACAGACCCAAGTCAGCTTTTTGTGAAAAAAATTATCATCGTATGATTTGTATTTACAAAGATATTTTAAAATTAAAATGTATTAGAATGCATTCAAAATTCTTAAAATTAAAAAGTAAAAACAAACTGTAATAATTCTTATTCCAGATTAGGATTACTGTTTTTACTTTTTTATTCTGCTAAATGCTATACATGTATATATTTTTAAAATGTCTATTCTCTTGAAATTATTTTCACATCTATAGTAAATAAAAGCATAACTTAAAAAAAATGAATATTAAAGTAAATTTAAAAGAAGAATATTAAATACAATTATTTGACAAAGTTTAATATTTATTTATTCAAATATTTGTGTATCTGTCCGGCTACAAAATAAATATACAAACTCAGTATCACCCTAACGGACTGTTGTCTGTATGTGTATTATTGATGTATTAATATTTTTCAGACGTCCTATGGAAAATAATTTTGTATTTATTCTTTGAAAAATAAACTTCATTGTTATTTTTGGTTTGTAACTAACATAAGAAAGTAAATAATTTTCAATTAAGTTTTATGAAAGCAAAAAACTATAGCAAGCCTTATTTTTTCAAAAATTAATTTAGATAAAATATAGTTAAATTCGTCAAACAAATATTTAACATGACTAATGTTGACCATTAGTCATGTTTGTCTGTGCTAATTTTAATTTAACTAAAGTTTTTTTTTCTTTCCAATACAAATATAACTTGAAATTTAAACATAATCATTTTTCAAAACTTAATTCTTAATGTATCTTGCTTCTACTCTTTCAAAATAGTAATTAATGTTTAAAAGTAAAACTTTATTTACTTAAAAAAAATCTAAATTCCCCTCCAAAATAAATAATTATATTTCAAAGAAATAAGGCTAACTATAGTTTTGGCTTGAAAAAATGATTAAATTAAATGTTTAAATATATCTTAATTTAAGTTTATTAACTTTTCTATTAATAATAATTTGAAAAAAGGTTAATGAACTTTTGTCTAAGTTTGATTTGTTTGAAAACAACATTAACAGAGTATTTATTTTAGTATTTAAATTGAAAAATAGTGTCATCTTGAATAAAAATATGGGGATGCTCAGCCCCCCCCCCCCTCAACTATCACCCTGAGCATGAGATTAGTAGTGTGGTATTTTCCTAAATTTACTTATTCTGTAACAAACCCCAAAAAATAAACAATGAAGTTTATTTTTTAAAGATTGAATTAAAAATTATTTTCCATAAGATGGCTGAAAAATATCAATAAATTATCAATAATAAACTATATTTTAGAGTTCTTCCAAGCAACGCTGGGTATCCATGCTAGTAAATAAATGGATAAAAGTTCAATCAACTTATCTGATTGACTGACTCAAGAGTTTCACATTGAAACACTCATCATGGCCAGATGTTCGATAACTCTATTGAAATTATTGTATATATGATTATTAATGATTTTGCATCCTCTGTTTTGTAAAATCCCATTTGTATTCACAATCAATTGTAGCATTCTATATTGGTATTGTGTTGATGGTTTAGCAAAGATCTAGTGGTACTACGGAGTCTCTGATTGAAGATTCACCAGAAGTCTTCTATAAGAGATACATATTATTTGTCTGAATTTTTGAGATGAAGAGTTATTATATTCTGATTTACTCAAACTAGTGTTCTCATTTTGATGGTTATTGTTACAATGTTTTTATTGTACTTTCTGGCCTTCTTCAGATGTTTGTCTTTGTTGGTAACCTTCTAGGGTAAATGGCTGTATTGGTAAAAACATTAGTTAAGCAAAATGTTTTACTGGGAAGTTTTAAGTTCAATCCCTGGATTGGGTAGTACAAAAAAGTCATCAGTTTAGACCTTTACATGTAGGCCACTCCATGTTATTTCCATGAGGTTGAATCACCCCTCCCCCCATTTCTATCATATTCCAAATATAAGAAAGTTTCAATCAGTTTTTTACCCCAAGAACCGCTACCTGATGGAACAGACTGCTGTGTGGATGCTTTCCTGAAAACTATAATCTTAACATCTTCAAGGGTCAATCATTATCTATCCTTCTTATACTCATAATCTTCACTTTCTACCACATCCTCTTTCATTCATGTTACACATCTCATTTATCATAACCATTTTAACACTAACCCTCTACCTTGAGGGCTCTCGAGACTTGTATTGACTGAACCTTAATATAAAAAATAATGGCTTATTGGGAGAAACGAGCAATGTCATCTAAAAAGAATCAACTGTTATTCTCTCACATGAAAAATCAATCTTACAATACTAATGAATAAAAGACAAGCTTACTATCTATCATGCTATGATAGATGTTTTTTCCTACAAATATTTTCATAGCAATTTTTCTGATAAGCTTTCCTCCTTGGTGCCTAAACTGCATGTATTTAAGCATGCTACTAGATTGGCAACTAGGTCTTGCTTTTATACCGTTGAACTAGCTAGATGCTACTGTATGTTCTATATTAATAGTTAGTTCCACTTCTGTGAAACTCCCGATTTTCTTGCTTTTCTGACACCTACAATCTTTAAAAACTTAAATGAAATGCCAGTCACTATCTTCTGTCTTCCTGAACCACCTTTTATTCTTCATTTTCTTCATTTCTCCTCACTAAAGCCTTCTCCTTCACACCTATTATCCCCTTGCATCCAAGTGGCATTTTTTGCCTTACTTTGGGTGAAATGATTTAAAAAAAAAAAAATGCTTGTATTAGTCTGGAATAGTAGTGGAGCACACAGTAAGAATTGAACCTGCTACATTGGTAAATTGATTTCGAAGACAAGCTTGATAATCATTGTACTATAATCAACATGAACACTAAAGCATTACACATTTTTGACCAACTTGTGTTGGGGAGACTTGAAAATATTAACCAAAGTTACCTTTGCATGACTTAGGAGACAACAGAGGAAACGAGCCTATTTATCTTTCACCCTGTCTTCATCTTGATTTTTAATGCATCATTTCATTTGATATATTCATTGGCTTTTCTGTATTGTCAAAAATTATGAGGTATTTTCATAATTCCATATTTTTCAGACTATTTTTTCCATCTCTGGCCAAAATATCTTGATAAGTCAATCTATTATATATTTTTTTTAATGTATAAGTAGCATGACAATTATTGGCAAACTGAGTTCAAGTCCCATCATTTGTTGCACTCACTTCACACTAATACTCTTGGGAAAAGCATGAACCCCTTTCTTCTCTCTTCATCTCTATCTATTGGTTAAATAGCAGAGTAGTCTAAGCTCTCTAGCCTTGGATGGTAACCAGTCTAGGAGGAGGATAATTCTAATTTCAAAACTGTGAATAAGGCAATTGGAAACTATCATTCTTAAGTCATGGCAATTCATTGATAATAAAGAAAGGGATCTGTGGAGCACCATGATTGCCTATATCCTGACGGGATATGGCATTTTATTAACAAAAAAGAAAGAAGTTTCTCCTGATTTTGTCTTCTGTTTCATATCTTCAATCAGAAATATCATAATTTAACAGTCATCAGACCTTAACTTTCGGTCCTGTGATTCTGCTAACATCACATTCTGAAAGAAAACATGAACAAAAAAAGAATAGCAAGTACTAAACAATTTCTAAAGATATTGACAAACTGCGCTTCAGTTTCAGCCTCTTTTGTTGCACTAACTTCACACTAATTCTCTTGGGAAAAGCATGAACCCATTTTTTCTCTCACCATTTCCTGCAAAATAGGGTAGTCTGAGCTTTCTAGCCTTGGATGACAGCTAGTCTAGGAGAAGAACCATTCTGAGAAAGTTAAACCATAGATGAAGAAAAACCCTATTGAAAACGAAGATTAAGAAAAAATATTTGAAATAAGTAAAAAATGGTTTCACCTTTTGAACTTTTGAAACCAATAAAAACAAAGTTATATTCATATTTCCTCTTGTGATTACATTCAAAACCAAAACAAGAAAATTATTTTGTGAAATGATCAGTGTTGTATGCAATACTGAGCTATCAGATTGTCTTGTCTAATTCAGTGCTTTTTTTCCCCTAGATGAACTAAAAAGCCAGTTACTGTTAAATGAATGTATTCTCTTGTGCACTTTTAGGTGAGGTAATAGTCAGTGAGCTAGTTTAGTTGACAATTAATACTATAAAGTATTTGATCTGTAGTAATAGAAAAATAAATACATAATAACAGCGAAACCAAAAATTCACCAGCTATAAAAATAGATGTATATTCACAATCACCAGGCCACAAAGCCATATTTTAAGCAATCGATCAGAAAGTTTTCACAACCAGGATATAAGGCAGTGAGCCAATTAGAATCAAAGCAACACTTTGAAGCAGATCTCTAGAGATGAATATAACTAGATAGAAAATCAAGCAGAAACCAGAATTGGTAAATGAATTTTGTTCATTCTCTGATGCTGCAGTCATCATAACATAACTAGAGCTAAAATGCGACCAGCCGGTGACCTGCGAGAGCTAAATCATTCTGCTACATTTAAAAACATACACCCTTTTTTCCTCCACCTTTTAAGCAGCCCGCTTATACAGTTGAAAACAGACATACCTTCCTTCACCCACATTGTTAAACAGGTGGCTACTACACTTGGAGATACATACTTCCTCCCAGACTTTTCTTTCTTTTATGTGCTAGGATTTTTACACTTGAACTCTTGAAACTTTATCTTATTCTTCTGTATTATTATATTGGGTGTATAAAGATTTATTTTGTATTTATCAACACTCTGTACATTTTATTTTAATTGATACATAAAAATAAATATATCAATATATGGTGGTAATGGATATTGTCATAAGATATCCTCTATAACTGATAAACCCCCACAATCACCATAGATCTTCACTTATAGATCTATACTTGTGGCCTTGTGCCAAAGCTAAACCATCCTACGTATGACGATAAACTACATCTGCGTTCTTGGTAAGATGATAAACTACATCCGACAGCAAGGCCTTTGATCAGGAGCTTTTTGAGAAGCATGAAACCATCTCATAATTGCAGGTGTTCTCAGGTCCACCCTGACCTGGAGTAGTAGCACCTGTTAGGGTCCCAGCTATGGGCAAATAGTTAAAAAGGGACAGGTCAAAAATTTATGAAAGTATAAAAATAGGTTGTTTTTTTTTTTAATTATTACCAGCAATACATTTTTGAAAAAAATATTACCAGCAATAAAAATTGTCGGCATTAAATAACCCACTGAAGTTGATATGCCG